>CM028361.1:21356205-21973571 GCA_016624345.1 Platycodon grandiflorus
AAAGTAAATTAAAAACACCACACATGATATAGAAAATAATTGTAATCCATAAATAATTTTAATTAGATCATTATTAATTAGATACCAGCAAAGTTTTCTAAGAAAATACAACAATACAAATGAATCATAAAGTATAAGAATAAACCGATTAAAGTTACATTTCTTAGTCAACTTCACTTAATCTTGACTCTTGACCCTTCACCCTTCGACTTTTGATTTGATGCTTCAAGCCGATGAGTTAAGAGTTCTTGGAGAGAAATGTGATTATTGCCCCAAATTGGGACTTAGAGAGAGAAAATTGAAAAAAAAAATTAATAATAATAATTATATGGAGGTTGGTTAGGCTTCAAGGGTATCTTGAGCAGTAAAATAGGGTTAAGTAGGGTTCAATTTTGTTATAGGAATTTGGAAAATACTACTCCTCCGTTCCTAAATTATTATCTGGGTTGATCCGACACACGATTAAGAAAACTCAATTAACTTTATTATTAATATTAGAATAATACTAAAATAGTGTGTTGTTTCCTTTAATGCCTATATGTATGTGACCCATAATTAAAGTAAGAAAAAAAAGTAAGGGTAAAATAGTAAAAGTGATGTTCTAAAAAGAAAAGTTTCAAACAAGACAATTATTTAGAGACAGACGAAAAAATAAAGGAAGACAATAATTTAGGGACGGAGAAGGGGGTAGTATATATTTGGGCTAAAAAAATCATCAAATTCGGATAAAAGGTTTTTTGAGTTATCGGGCGATCCTACGTAGCGTGGGTGCACCATGGGATAGAGAAGCAACCATTAGATCAAGGCTAGCAACATGCGGTAGGGGTGTAAATTTAAACCGCCGAACCGCGAAACCGCGGTTTGGTTTGGTTTTAAACTAGGGTGGTTTGGTCACGGTTTGGAAATTTTATAAACCGATCGGTTCGGTTCGGTTTGTGGTTTTAGGGGTCAAACCGAACCAAACCAAACCGTTATATATATATATATATATATATATATATAATATTCTTGTTATTAATAGTCATTGATTTGTCTTGAAAATTTTATACCGAGATTTAGAAAAATCTAAGAGTAAAGATAGTAATTGCACGCCTTAGTCTCTCAACTCTCTATCTTTTTCTCTCACCTCAACATAATGTCGTGTTTCACCATTAATCCGCTATTGTCCCTCTCACCTCGCCGGCACTCTCTGTTTCACCTCTCTAACATTCTTTCTCACACCTCATACAACCAAAATTTTCTCTCAACCATCGTAAGATCTCTCTTGACCTTACAAAATTAATCTCAACTTTCTTTTTCTTTTTCAATATTTGAAAATTTACCTTGTCTTCTTCTTTTTCAATATTTAAAAATAAATTACTTTGAACCATAAAACCGAACCAAACCAAACCAAACCGAATGGTTCGGTTCGGTTTGGTTTCAAGCCTCATGTGGTTCGGTTTAAAAAAATGAAACCGTTAGGAGGCGGTTCGGTTCATGATTTTGTCATAAACCGAACCATTTACACCCCTAACATGCGGTGCCATCCGGTCATGACAACACTTAAATGAGAAGTTTCTTATTTGTTATGGTGCCCCTAAGATTTTCATAAAGTGAGACGCAGCCCCTCTTTAACCAGGCTTCTCAATTGGCATTAAGGAGAAAAAAGAGATTATGCCATAACATTTCCCTATCATTGAACCTGAGGGCTTGTTTGTTAACCATTTCTGTTTTACATTTTTTGCTTCTGTTTCTAATTTTTGGTGAAAAATAGAAATAGAAGTGCGTTTGACAACCATTTTTATTTCTGAGAAACTAAAAACGTTTCTCATTTTTCCCCAAATTCTAGAAATAAATTTTTTTTGTTTCTCGCAGAAGAGAAACATTTCTCATCCCAAATATAGAAGGGCCAAGATCAATTAAGTTGGGTCTTTGAACTTTGACACGAGAAATTCTCAACCCTAACTTTTTTCCTCCATGTGTATACATATATATATATATATATATATATATATATATATATATAGAATTGAGTTTTCAAAAGAAAAATAAATAAAAAGTTTATTACTGAAATTAAATAATCAGAAACTAGAAACAGTAATTGAAAGATGATGGGTACTTGAACAATAATAAAATAGAGTTGGACAAATAGAAAATATAGACCCGAAGAAGTGAGGGATATCATGGCAAAAAGGGTCTTAAACAGTGGTGTCCATGACATCAAATAGTAGCACCGGCAGCCGCCTACAGTGGTTGTTTTTGTTGGTGGTGGGTGCTGCACACGATGGAAATATTACACTCACAGTAATAAGAGATGATTTTGAAGAGGATGATGATGATGAATTTATGATAGGCAAGCAGCTAATGGTTGTGGGTCTCCATTTCAAAGTCAATACAGGAGTCATAGAATCAATTAACGGTTAACCTATAATTCCTCCTTTAAATATTGTTGCTATGAATTAATTAATTTACTTTTTGGAAATCAAATCAATTCCTGAGTCTATGTATGTATGTATATATGAATATTAATTTTTAATTTTTATTCACAAATTTTTTAATAATAGATGAAATGTGAGTTATTATTCTACACCTTTTAAGTTGGATATAATATATGATGAAATTGTAATGTGTTAATAGTTTTGGGAAAAGAGTTTAACGAAAGAAAATAGAAATGTTTGTCAAACACAACATGTTTCAAGAAACAGAAACAAATTAAAACAGAAATAAAGTGAAATAGAAACATGTAAAAGAAAATAAAAAAATAGAAATGTCACCAAACACTACCTAAAGTTTTGTTCTGTTTCTTCTGTTTTCATTGGTCATGTTTTCATTTTCACTTTCAACGGAGTTCATAACCGTCTCAAAGTTTGAGTAAAACAGAACAAAATGATAAAAGACTTTGCCTGGGGCGCCCAACTTCAATTTTGGGCCTTAGTCAAAACGCTTGCCCTATACCTCCTCACTGAGGAGTCCCTCACTTTTATGAGAAACTAGCCCACTGGACAGCCCTGGAGGATATTCATTGTTGTTTTAAAATTGTGAGAAACATTCTTAACTTCTACGAGAAGTATAGTGCACGGGCCCAAAGCCCGTAGTCTAGTATAAGCTCATTTAATTGCGGACTTTATTTTTAAAAGTCCAATATAGCGGGCTTTATGCTGATTCAAATTGACGGGCTTTATACGGGCCTTAAGCAGACTCGGGCTAACAGACTACTAATTCACTACCATGGTGTTTGCTTAAATATGAATCGATCTTCTTCCAAATCCGTACTCTTATGTTGCTTCAACGACCTGATCTTCCACCTTAATTTTCCCATCTTGTTGCTTCTTTTTCTCTTCAATACATAGGTGCTAAATCACAACCTCCCCTTTTATACTAAATCACACCTCCTTTTGGTAAAATTATTATTATGTCCTTAATGATTAGAAAAGTTTATATTTATAGTTTTAACCTTTATGTTTCATTAATTATTATAAATCACCCCTTATGTATTTTATAAATAAAATTATAATTTATTACTATTAAATAAACAAATATATTAAATTAAAAACTTAAATTAAATAATATGAAATTATATATTAATAATTTATAAACTAAAATTAAATTATGTAAAATTATATATTAAACTAAAATTATATATTAATTTGTGTAAATTTTAGTTTATAAATATATTACTAATTAAATCAACAATAATATTAATTTCAAAATAAAATTACATCATTTGAAATTATATATTTATTAAATGATTTTAAATTATGTAAAATTATATATTAAACTAAAATTATATATTAATTTGTGCAAATTTTAGTTTATAAATATATTACTAATTAAATCAACAATAATATTAATTTCAAAATTAAAATTATAAAATAAAATTATATATTAATAATTATATAAAATTATATATTAATAATTTATAAAATTAATTAAATTTTATAAAATTATATATTAAACTAAAATTATAAACAAAAATTATATATTAATAATTATATAAAATTATATATATTAACAATTATAGAAAATTATATATATATATAAACTAAAATTATATATTAATAATTTTTTTAATAATTATATAAAATTATGTATATATTAATAATTATATAAACTGAAAAAAAAAAAAAAATTCACACCCCCAAGGGTGGGCGGTTTAAAATGTTTAAACCCCAGGGGTGGGCGGTGTAATTGCATTAAGCCCCTAGGGAGGGGCGGACCTCCTATTATGCCGTTAAAAATTTAACGAGTCCATTAAGTTTTTAATGAAATTCTGAATTTAAGGGGTTAAATTGAAAAAAAAAATTAACGGATCCGTTAGTATAAGACCACCTAGTCTGGGTGGTTCTTCAATTTTTCAGTTTTTTTTTTTAAAGTACAGGGGGCTTTTTGCGCTTTTTTAAGTTAAATGTGAGGGGCAAAAGAGTCACTTTTCAGAGGGAGGTCTCTCTTTCAATATCCTTTCCCTACCTTAACTCAATTTTTTATTGAAATTCAAAGCCTTTGACTCAGTCGTCCTTCAGTTAATAGGGCCTTATCCCCTTTTCCTTTCTTCTTACCTATTTTTTGATTCAATGGCCCCAAACAAAGGTTTCACTCTTAACACCCATCTTGAATGTACACTTATATAAAAAGTGAAATTCGGACCGGTCCAATTTAAACAATTTTTAACCACTAAAGGAAACGATAATTGTTTTCAACCGAAAAATAACATTTTTATTGCAAAATGTCATCTATGTCCTTTAAAAATACGGAACAGTGCACGATGTGTATCGCAAAAGCAAAAAACGATGCATCGCAACACAACAGGATGTATATAAAAACACGGAACGACAAACTGTGCATCGCAAAACAAAAAACGATGCATCGCAACACAAAAATGATGCAAAAAAATATTTTTTTTCACTTGCGATGCACAACTTTCTAACAAAAAGTACGATGCATCAAATCCTTCTAACACGTACGCATTACATTAGCTTTTAGATCACAAAAACAAACTAACCCTCTTCACTTCAAAAACACATCAATCTTCACTTCAAATAGAGCAAAAAATCTTAAAACCCTTCGAAAAATTTGCAAAAACTTTTGAAAACATTATGAGATTCTATTGGTTATATTCCAAATGGTTGCTGCATCGTCATTCAGAGACGTCCCCAACCTCCAACATGTTTGTAGGATGTTTTACGATGCCTGAATATCATATTAGTATTGCTGAATATATTTTAGGGTTTCAAAAACAGAGCAAAAATGTCCTAAATAGCGTTAGTACCAACAACATCCATCCGCTGCACAAACATTTTTTCAACAAATCAATAGGTTGTGTAACATCTACTGATACTTACGGTTGGTAAGTGGAGTCAGATCTGAGTTCCAAGAAGCACTCACAGATATCTTTTAGCAAAATCTTCACGAAAAAGTTTGGATCCAGGATTTTATATGATCTCAGACATTTATCCTCCAAAGTTGAAGAAGTTTTGAGGTACGTAATACATTTTATAAATATACTTTTTATTTAGCACTTCCTAAATAGAGTGAAATATGTATACATTTGCATAAAAATTTTGTTTTTGATGCATCACGATGTTGATGGAAGCATTGCTAATGAGTGACTGTGCAAAGTATAGGGCTAAAAATGGCTAATGCGATGATTTTGAAACTACGTTTGCGATGCACACACTTTGTGCATCACGATGCACAAAGTTGTACTCCCTCCGTCCCGGATACATGTTTCTAGTGGATAAAACACAGGAGTTAAGAAACATAATTAATGATGTGCTGTAAAATGTGTTCTGATCATAATATTCATGAACATTAATTGAGTTCAACTATTTTAAACAATTGAGTTTCTTTGGGATGTGTTATATTAAATGAAGCTTTAAGGGTATATTAGGAAGAATGGTAGAGAATAGGTAAATCAAAAGTCTTTAGGAACATTAGTTGAGACATCCCAAAATATAAAGTAGGAACATTTATCCGGGACAGAGGAAGTATTATAAAAGTACTGTTTTTATGCATCGCGATGCACAACCTTTATTCCCGATACATAACTTTTTAAACTTGACAAGTTTTATGCATCATGTAAAAATTCTTCCAGAATACACAAGAAGGATAAAATGTCTTTTCAAATTCTAAAAAGAGATGACTGTCCAATTTTGTGCATCGTTTAAAAAGAACAGTCATTGATATGATAAAATGCATTTTCGAATCTACAATAACTGAATGTCCAAATGCCTGTTAAATAATACAACCAGTATAAATATGGAACGTACCTAGATATTGTTTAAATAAAATTCACCAGCAAAAACCAAAAAGCAAATATTGTAAACATTACCTTCATCAAATACAAAAAACAAACCAAAAAATGTTGACACACCTACCTTATGAGATTATATTGCTTATATGTCAAATGGTTGCTGCATCGTTATTCAAAGACGTCCTTAACCTCCAACAAGTTTGTAAGATGTTTTATGATGCTTGCAACGAGAAAGTAGTCCTCCAGAATATGTCTATGAAAGGTCTCTTTCCCCGTAGGTTATTTTTTGATGAAGCATACGATCATTTCTGCACAAGATTAATTCTTGCCAGAAACAGAGGAATACTCCACCAAATTGCAATTATTATATTCTTTTTCAATGGAACACTCGAAGACTTAGCCATCACATCGTCGCTGTGGGAGTATCTTGCAAGGGATGTATACTTTAATGCCATGCACGCGTTGGGTGTTCTTTCGGTGCTATATTACGGAGAAGCATCACAACTTGGCATGGAGATGCTAAAGAATTGTGTGCTTAAGAAGTATAACATATCTTTGCAAACTTCTTATGAAATAATAAGAAGGGTTCAACAAAATTCTTGGGTCAAAGTCGATGCAATTCGAGGACGTCGAGTCTTTTTGTGTAACAGGGTAGGGCTACCCCATGTACATTAACAAGGTTTTCCTATTCCATGGCACCAAATTCATACCATAGAATGTCAATTGTGTGCTATGAATTATATTCTTGATAACTTTTGTAATAACAATAGGAATTAATAAAAATTAAAATTATTGACGATGCATAAAAAATACTTCATGATACACATATTATACTGAAATAATACTGTTATAATTGACGATGCAAAAATTATGTTTGACAATGCAAATTTTTTAAACATAAAAAAATGAAATAATACTGTTATAATTGACGATATATATAATTATACTTGACGATGCACAATTCTTAACACAAATTCACAAAAATTACATTGACGATGCACATTTCTTAACACAAAATTATATTGACGATGAACAATTCGCACACATGACGATGCATAAGTTTGTGTTGGATTCATATTCAAATCCTTTGTTCTAATCTCAATACTATTTTTTCAGATACGCAAGGTGCACTTGATCTGTGTCAATAGGTTTATAAACAAATTACTTTCCATTATGCTTGTGTTTGTGGACCTTGTTTACACCAACTTTAATTTCACATTTGTGTTGATGGCTTTTGCAGTTCTGCCTGCTTACTACGCGCATTTGGCTGCATTTAGGGCTCGCTACTACATTAAGGGCGATATATTTGAGACCGATTACTCAGCCGGTGAAAGGGCTGTGATGAGGGAGAGAAATGCGTTTGTTCGTAGGCTTCCAAGGATCTGGTATAATGTTAAGGATGTCATGTTCTGTGGAGAAGAATATGGCTTTTTAAACAGAAGAATGTGAGGAATGCTTCACAAAATCGTCAGATTCCTCATATTCACATTTATGCAAAACAGTTTAATTGTTAGCTCTATGAACCCATGTTGAGGGAATGCACTCCTTTAAGTAGTGTTAGAGAGCTTCGACAACATCGAGTCTTTTTGTGTAACAGGGTGTTATAAATTGTATTCTTGATAACCTTTCTAATAATAATAGAAATTAATAAAAATTACAATTATTACAGTTGACGATTCATAAAAAATACTTCACGATGCACATATTATACTAAAATAGTACTGTTATAATTGACGATACACAAAATTATACTTGACGATGCACATTTCATAACACAAAATTATAGAAATAGTACTGTTATAATTGACGATGCATAAAATTACATTGACGATGCACATTTCTTACCATAAAAAACTGAAATAGTACTGTTATAATTGACGATGCATAAAATTATACTTGACGATGCACATTTTATACTTGATGATGCACATTTCTTAAAACAAAAATCACAAAATATATTGACGATACACATTTCACACAAATGACGATGCACAAAATACACTTAAAAACATCATATGTTGTTATAGGGACAGTTTTGGAACAAATAGCAAATTTATCACTTAAAAGGTACTTAAGCGATTAAAAATAATTATCGTGGACTTATGCCGTTAAAAATTGTTGAAAGTGGACCGGCCCGCAATTTTTTTTTATATATAACTATAGTAAAATGACTCCGTTTTATTACTGTATGGGTCTTTGTCACTTCTAGGCTCAACACTATTACACAGTTTGTAGGCACGAGCCTTATGGGTGGACTGTTGCGGGCCTTGTGGGCCGATGGGCCCATTTGCTCACCCCTAATAAGGAGTAACTAATTAAAAGAGTAGCGTACAAATATCTAATTTATAAATTGAGTAGCGCACTATGTTTATGACAAATAAGGTAACATACTTTTATTATACTTTTTAACCATAGAATATAAATGAATGTCTTTAGAGCCCGTTTGTTCGTGCGTTTTGGCCAAAACGCAGGATTAAAACGCAGCTTATTTCTTAACTTAGCGTTTCAATGCTGCGGTAGAAAAAGTTGCGTATTCAAAATGCAGCTGCGTATTAAAACGCTGAAATTCCTAACTTTTTTCCAAAACGCAGATTTTAAAACGCAGTAGAGAATAAAAAGTTGCATTTTGACATAATATCTCAAACGCATTTATAAAGAAAAAAGCCGCGTTTTAAATAATCTGCGTTTTAGAAACACTGCATTTTGAAAACACTACACCAAACGGGCTCTTAGTGAATACTTAATGAAATATTTTCAATAGTCTCTCCTTAAGTTTTAAAAATCTAAAATTAGAGTTTATGGTTTAGAGTCCAGGATTTAGGGTTTTTATGCTTAAGATTTAAGATTTTATAGTTTTATGGTTAGGTTTTAGAGTTTGGAGTTAAGCTTTTATGGTCTAGGGTTTAAGGTTCCAAGTGATTTTTTTTAAATTAAAATATTTCGTTACTTTTTCACTAACGACATCAAATTTAGAGAGCCTTCTTTTTGAGAGTTTAAGAGTTTTTTTATTATTATTATTAATTTGACATTATCGAAAACACAAAGGAAAGAAAGAACGAAATATATAAAATTAAAAAAAACAAACAAACAAAAAGAAATTATATTGTCTAGATAAGAAGATAAGAGATTTTTTTAAAATCAATTACTCCAATAGTTTTGTTTTATTGTACCATAATGTAAATATATGAGTATATATATAAATATATAATAATAATAATAATAATAATAATAAGGACAAGAAAAAAAAAGATATTTAAGTGTGGAAGAAATCCAATTACTTAAACTAATTTTAGAAAAATCAATTCACGAGATTTAGCTGTCAACACCAATTTGTTGAATGTTAAATTAAGTTTTGACTAGGTTTTGTGTCCGTGCCTATGACACGGTGTAAGTATGACATCGAATCAATTTGTGTTTGAAGTTAATGTGTGTTCGTGGTTTTGGAGGGGGTGAATACAACTAAATGACACAAAAATAATAAAATATTAATTCATTTATTTTGTAAGAAAATCAATAATGAAATATTAAAATTGTAAACAAAATGATTTGAAATGTAACAACATTAGTTTTTTGTTTTCTTAATAACAAAAACTTAGTCTTCTTTCGGAGGTTCTTACTTCACAATACTGTCTGTTAACAACGTGAGCTGCAATAAAATTTTTCATTAATTCCACCTACACATGAGACAAAGAAGATATCAGAGACACATTCATTGAACAATATTTTATGCATAGCAGTCGATTAATTAAAATATCAAAAAAACTAACCGCTTCGTCTATAAAACTTGAATCCTCTAAAATATCATTATCCAATATTATAAGCATAATAACCCAACTAATGGTTGGCCAATTATATGACCAAAAACCCAACTCAACCTGACATTTGTCCCAATTACTCGGCGTTTGGCTAAATTAATCATATATTACTATGAGCTTAATATGCCATATGAACAGGAGATCTGTGATAATTGAAGCATGACCCAGCAAAGAGAAATCAAGTTCGGGTCTAGTTGTCATCTCAGAGCAAATCAATCTCAACCCACCAAGAAATTCAACTAAATTCAAGTACCCAATTGGCATAAGCACCAAAATCTATGGGGAATAGGTCAAATAAAATCGCAGGTCTTAACTAAATCCAGTAATTAACTACCTAGAAAAACCACCTAACTACATTTAACTATATATACATGATATATCATATAATAAATCAAGAAAGATATAGCATTTAACCCGCTTCTCAAGGATTTCTTTTATGCATGGAGATTCATACGGAGTAACAAATGAATAACTTTTAAAAAAATTAAACTAATGGAGAAATAGAAAATTAGAAATACAGATAGTAAAATTTAACATACTTGTGGAAGGATTTCTGAATTTCACGTTGACTTGCGTTCTTTTCAACTCCAAGTACCTGCATTAAGGAGGCAACTGAGATTAGAAAGAACAAAATTGGAATTGATTCACAACATTCAGTAACTATTGACTTGCGTTCTTTTCAACTCCAAGTACCTGCATCAAGGAGGCAACTGAGATTAGAAAGAACAAAATTGGAACTGATTCACAACATTCAGTAACTGTCTTAAGCATGCAAGCAAGGATCATATCAATCACTGATCAGCTATTCAATTTCCCCAAATCTAAGATGAAGAAAAGCCCATGTCTGAATGGTTGTATCTCTTTTTAATCTTCCAGCGAATCAGATCAAAAGTAAAAGAGATAATGCTTAATTCTCACTAACCAACCATAACTGATAACTCCTAACATAGCAAAACATAACTGATAACTCCTAACATCTATAAAACTTCTAAGGGCCAATAATAAAATAAGAAATAAAGAACTCCTTGTGTCCCTAAAGCCCTAAAGGAGTGTCATTATTTAAAAAATTCACCTTTACAAACTATCATATTTCAATCGGCACTTGTAATGATATATGCAGGCACTACATGTATTTCTATGTGTGCTATTAAAATTGCTTAAATTCAACCACCTTAATTTATGTCAAACACTAAAGAATGATACAGGTATTTCTATGTGTGCTATAAAAATGGCAGGTTACTTTTTTACCCGTATAAAGCTTCAACTCGAGCATCCAAAAATCTAAACATTTACTATGTATTGCAATTGGCAAACAAATGCAAAGGTTCTATACCTTCCACAGTTTCACTATATCCAGCTAACTGTCAAACACCTATTAAGTGCATCAAACTCTTAACCATGTGGACATCCCGAGTGTCTCAATGCAGATAGCTAAACCCAAGTTAAAGATCCAACAAAAAGCATTCTTTGGGGGGAAAAAACTTACTGAAATCCAATCAAATTTCATTGAATCACTCCATAGTCCATAATCCAATCAAATTTACTAAAAAGTCTTAAGTTCCACCGGTGCGTTTTCCTTATTTCCCACCACCAGCAACCATGGAATCCTTGCTCTGAGTCCTTGGCAATGGCTTCCAGGAAGACTTTCCTGCCACAATTTACAATCCAGGCGTCACTTTGTTCGCCGAAAATCGTAACTAAAGACTAAAAAAGAACTTCGATTCGGCGGCAAACCAAACAAAGCCAGTAAAGAGTTTGATCCGGCAGTAAACCGAAACGAAGCACAGTAATAGAGCTCCAATCCGATGGCAAATAAAGATATAATATTTTGTTTATTGCCGACAAACCATATCAACACTGATGATGAAAGTGAAATGCAAGTTTTAAGGAATAGGCTTTTGACAACTTTTTAAAATTGATTTAATGATGATCGTTAAATTGGTATTAAAGACAGTCTATTTTAAATTATAATTTATCTCTTTGCGAGTCACTAATGTAATTCATAGTTTCCCATACCTCTCTATTTCATGATGTATCTTTCGAAAGAACTCAATAAATTCAATTAATAGTAACCTACTACTTAAAACGAAATTTCTTTCCAAAATACATTCAAGCTGAATACACGACGGACTAATAACCCATATTTTTCACTATCCATAAGTAGTTTCTTTGGAACTGCATCCACGGTATTATCTTACTCAACAAATAAAATTATAACATTTCCTGGACCGAATCTAAGAGAGCCAAACTGGGTGGCCTGACTATGTTATTTGTTGTTTATGATTTCATCAAACAGTTGGGTGACAGTTGGGTGATACGTGGGAGAGAAATCAACCCAAAATTCAATTGGGTTAAGAAAAAGTTGAAGACTTACAGGTGTGTACCAAGGGTGGGGAAGGGACTCGATCAGAGCTGAAATCCAAAAATCCAACTGAGAGCTGAGGATGTGAAAGGGAATCGATCGCAAAAAGAGAGAGAGCTATGGATACACAATTACTTTTCCAATTCGAGGATGGGACTCATAAAAATCCATGGAAGGAGTCGCAGAATCGAAGAAGTCGTCGCACATGAGAGAGAAAGAGAAAGAGGGGCACAGGCCGGGGATCTAGAGGAGGTGGACAGACAGGGGATCGAGTGAGGGAAGGAGATTGAGAGGACAGTCTTAGATTTAATCTTGACCTTATAGGATGAAATATGAAAGTGGAGAGAGATAAAAGGATATACAACCAGGGGAAGGAGAAAGTAGAGAGAGGGTTTTGAGGGAGTAAGGAATCGTAGGAGCAAAGGTTGAGGAATTACCAGAGGGATGAATAACTGCTCTCACACGCGTGAATTCTCCAATTAAATCTCGACCGTAGGATTTTAGTAAATAGGAAAATCTGGGCCAGTAGTTATCCTGTGTCAATTGCACACGTATAAAGGCCCTTGTATTGTAATATAGATTATTGGAAAGAGAATTGACTAGAAAATTAGAAACTTATTTTTATATTAACAAGTTTTAGAATCCTAATTTAACTGAAATTACAAAATTAAGCTTACAAGAAAAAAATCTCTTCAGCAATTTACGGTAATAAAATTACCGTTTAGCAATAACTTTATCTTAAAACTCCAAATTTTTAACACCAACTATAGCTAAGAATCTCCCCAACCTATTTCTAAAAGTAAGTGCTTTTCTCTATTCAAATCTGAGATCTACTCTGTTAATAATTAGAGGACAGTTAAAATAATGACGAAATTGCAACCAATTTTGATAATTACAATGACAATTTTGCTAAAAATATAATATGATGACAAAATATAAAGATTAAATCAAATTATAGTGGCATAATAAACTCGCCCCTAACTATAATTTCTTTTATTAATTTCCAAAAGGAAAAAGGAAATTGGGAACCATCCTAAGGAATTGCATTCACAGGTAAATATGGAACAGAGACAGACATGTAGTGTTTATTTATCATTTATCATATTATTATTTTTATTTATTGTTTGGAGTCAATTGTATTACTAATAATAATAATGTTTTAAAAGTGTTGGAATGTGATATAAACATGATTTTATGGCCCGAAATGGATAAGGATTTTCTTCCTAAAGATGATTCTAGAACTACCGTGTGGCGCGCGGGACCACTTCAAATTAGTGTTTTGATATTTTTATTTTTAGTTAGTTACCCGCGGAGAAGGAACAAGCGAGAAGCCAAACTTGACAAGGATTGGCTTATGCCCCAAGACAAGAAAAAAGAACATAAAGCTATCTATCTATATATATATATACAGATCATATCAATTCTTTTCTTCAACCAAATTACTAGCAACAATCCTCAGAGAAGAGAAACCAATACTCAGAAACAGAATACGTCGTACGGAGAGGAAGGAAGAACATAACGACTGAGTTCATAACAACCATGGGAGGAGGAACAGAAGCTTTTCCAGATTTGGGTATGCACTGCCAGCTCCCCGATTGCCATCAGCTCGATTTTCTCCCTTTCACATGTGATGGTTGTCGTAAGGTAATTTCCACGATTCAAGCCCATCCAAACCCACCCCCTTTCATTCAAATTTCTGAAATTTAAATTAGAATTTGAATCTATTTGCAGGTTTTCTGTGTGGAACACAGATCCTACAAATCTCATGAATGTCCCAAATCTGACCGCAACAGCAGAAAGGTTGTGGTCTGTGAAACATGTTCCATGTCAATTGAAACTACAGGCCGTGATGGAGAAGATGAAAAGGCCATCCTGGAGAAGCACGAAAAATCCGGAGATTGTGATCCAATGAAGAAGAAGAAGCCCACGTGTGCGGTCAAGAGGTGCAAGGAGATCCTAACGTTTTCTAATACCAGCACTTGCAAATCTTGCCAAGTCAAGGTCTGCCTCAAGCATCGATTCCCAGCTGATCATGCCTGCAGCAGCAAATTATCCTCTGGATCATCTGCTCAAGTTAGCCGGGAGGCCAACAAATTTTTGGCGGCCTTGGGTATGAGGAATGGTCAAGACTGTACAAAGAAGGGACGCGGTTCTTCATCTCCGCCTAGCACCCCCACTGTTAAAGCTTATTGAGATTGTAATTCCAGCTAGCACTCCCTCTATTAATGCCTTAATGGAGATTGTAATTACTTGCCATTTGTCTTTTTTGAATGTCAAGCATTGATATTTAACTTTATATTTTCACAAAAGAGGCAGAAAGTCGCATCTTCAAGTTTTCCAATTGCTTCTATGATCCCTTTATACGAGAAAGAAAGCCGTAACCGTAAAATACAAGGCCAGAGCTGCATACATTGCATCTTTAAGTTAAATATTGGATGTTTTCTCTTTCTTCCTGCCGTTCTGTCCTTGGATTTTGTACCTAGGTACAAAAACAAAATACTACTGTACTCTTCTCGTTGGGAAAATCCTGTTTCTTTGAAGTAAATAATTAACTCCTCTCCCCAACACACACACACACAAAACCCAACCAGAACACAGCAAATATCATCGTGAAAAGTAGAAGCCAATCAACAAAAAATAAGAGGCGCACAAAACTACAGAAAGTGTTATTGATTAAGATACAAAATATACATACGATCAACAGTGCAACAAAAAAGTGAATATGCTACACTAGAGCATTACATATTGGCAGTTGATTCTTTGATTTCTTCCAAGGTAATGGTCTGCATAAGAAAAGACACTAAGCGTGTGAGAAGACAGCACCGGAAATCCAGAGTAATCGCGGAAGTATAACATAAAAGTAACAGTAGAAGACAATCTCTCTGAAAGAATGTTTTACAGGTTCAAAATTACACGAGAGTCCATATCTAATGTTCAAATAATTAAGAGATATGTTGATACCCTTGAAGGTAATCATTATAACAAAATCCTTTTCTAGTACCTAACTTGGTTGTTTCATATATGAACAGTTTAGTTCAAAACCTACTGATATTGTAAGCTTACTTGTAAACGAGACTCTTTGAGTGGGCCATCCCAGGAAAAAAAGTGGACTCTTTGAGTGGTATGGAAACAGTATGTGGAAACAAGACTTTCGTTCTATGTTAAAATTGAACAAGAGTAGTGTTCATCTATGAACTAAGTGATTCTCATACTTCGTCTACAAATGATACTTCAGTTAACTAAGAGGATGAGATGGAGAACCTGTTCTTGGCCAGCAAAATCATTGTCAGGTGTGAGAAAAAGCATACAGTGGCACTCCTTCCTGTGAAAAAAATTCCACTATTAGAATATGAAATGCTGGCTAGAACTAAGATGAAAGAAAAAGAACAATAGAATATTTAATAACAGTATAAAGTAGAATCTCAAAGCATCAGCAGATGATACAAATTAACAAAATAAAATGCAATATTCAATTATGTTTTGTGCAGCCAACTATCTTTCATATCACAAGAAAGACCCTGATAGATTAAAAGAATACCCACTTAAATCTTCTGGAACAAGTAACAATAGCTGATAACGCAATCCCAAATACTACTGTCAGTAACTATGTTTCGAAACTTTCAACAAATTTCTTCCTGACCTAGGCAGATACATACCATAAATAATTGTAATTCTATCTAAAACTACACTGAAGGCCAAATCGGATGCATTTGCTTATGAGATCTTTTTCGGGTTTCCTGGTTCTTTTCTTGTTTTTTATTTCTTCAGTCACCAGTCCAACCATCTTTCTCTTACTTTTTGCTTCAATCATTACAAAGTTACGGAAAAAAAAGAACACGTATCTACACAACCGAGTAGTTTTCAATTTTCAATTTTCAATGTTATCTATATGAACTTTAGGAAAAATATAATAGTAATAAATATAGTAATGATTTGTGAGTAGAATATATATCCTAGAAAAAGTGGGGAAAAAAATCCTTCCAATGGTGAGACCAAAGAACAAAAGAAAAAACTTGTTTAACGGACCTAAGATCCATTTATCCCACAGAGGAAACGAACTTTGAGCAGTCAAAGCTCACATACATGCAGAAGTCAAAAATCAAGTGTCTGTATATTTCTGGTCACGGAATTGAAATAGTATCTACCTTTCTCTCATGGGAACACAAGGACAGTTCCAAAAGCCTTGTGTTGCCTCTGCTGCTTTGTCATCATAGTGCCTGAATCCAAAGCAGAGTTGTCATGGAACATTAGAATTGAAGATTAAAATAAAGCTACATCCGGCATCAGCATAGAAACATAAGAGGCAACAGTTTCTGATTGAGTGAATGGGTAACAACTGAACATTTACCTGCAAGGGCAAAGTGGTGCGCCCAATGCATCTTTGTGGTCTGCCAATCCCTATTTCACCCAAAGAAATTTATTTAACATTAGAATGGATGAGCTCCACATGAAATGGGTACATATATTATCAATACCATAGAAGTTGGAGAAAAGGTAAAGGAAGGAAAACTGATCTCAAAGTCCATCTTCAACGTTTAACTTTCATACTCTTTAAAACCTATAATGAATTATGTACTCCCTCGGTCTTAAAGAGAATCCCTTATGATTTTGCACGAGTTTTAAGGAAATATCTATGAACTTCCTTTAACACCCTTAATTATCCTCTACGTACCAAATTAATAGGACCCATTTCATTTTATATCTCACAACTAGGAAGGGTTCTATAGACAATTGGTTAAAAGAAACTTTCTTAAGAAGGGAAGGGAGCTCTTTTTATGACATATCATAATGGAATAAGGGACCCTTTTGGGACAGAGTGAGTACTGCTTTTTTGGGACAGAGGGACTCTCCTATTGACAGCTTCTCATCATCTAGCAAAGGCGAGTGAACCAAAATTAAGTGACCCCATAAGAGGACAGCATTACAGGTGATGAACAAATGCCTCTCTTTTTTTTAATTAAATGAGCACTTTCACGGCAGTTTCAACTTATGCTTTACTCGCGAATCTGCAATCTATCAATCCATCATGGATCACGAGCGAATAAGAAAATATCTGGATAGATTCTGATTTTTAAACTATTAGCATCAATCTGAACCCCTTCATCCCCAAGAAATTAAAATAATTGATGCGCTTCTCCTTTCTAATTTCTGGAAATAATGCTCAAGTTTGTTCCATCCTATCACTAATATCACGGACTAACACGTAGAGCTGGCATAAAGATATGGATTTTTTTATCTATGTAAACCAAGAACAGATTGGAGTAGAGCAAGCATTTTCAGCCACCAAGATAATTGGTTCATACGAAGTCTTGGAATAGAGAGGGCAATGAGAATCATTCAAGCTGGACCCTGGTACAAGTAAAGATTCATGTATTTATAATTTCTGACTTTGAATAGTCACCACATACTATAGTACAACACTATGACATATGTAGGAAAATACATAAATGCTATAGAAAACAAAAGGCCTAATTCCTATAGACAAAAAATGGAGAAACATAATACACCTTCAGTCCCACTTAAGGCGCCCCTTTTGCTTTCAGGACATCCTGTTTGGAGAGTCCCTAGTGGAATTCTAACTTTAACCTCCTCATGTACTACACTGACCTTTGAAGGATGCATTCCTTAAAACATGTAATTTGAATAAAAAGAGCTCCACGAATACATACATGAAACAGAACCTCGGCATCCTTATGAAAGAGATATAACATTAGAATTAGCTGTTGCGAGAACATTAACCTTCGATACTCCTTCACGCTGATCAGAGTGCTTATTATAAAAGCTCCATAATTTTTCTAAAATGTTCCCTTGTGTGCATGATAGCAGTTATGAGATCAGAGTAGATCTTCAGATAATGGACCTTGGTAACTCAATGGCAGTAATGGGAAAACGCTCCACAAAACAGATAAGCGAGTACACTGGTTTTACACTTCAGCCACCATCAACGGAAATTTGGTGTAGAGCGCACTTGTCAAGCCACAAAAGAGATGCAGCGGAAAAGAAGATTTTAAAAGTCGGTAATGGATCTGAACAGATTTAAAATTGCATTCCATGCATTTGCGGTTTTTCCACAATACAATCGTGGAGGAGCAACTTATTGATATACTAGTATGATAAAGCTCAATGCAAAAATGGAGTAGAACACAAAGTAGTTTAACAGGTGCTGATTGTCCTGCCAGAATCATGCTAAGGCCATCAGAACATGCAAAAATCTGTTTTAAGATGTATCTCTGAAATTCACTTGTTGTAATTGTGTTTCACTTCACCATCTGCTATTAAACACTTCAACTGTCAGACTTCAACAATAATACTTGAAATTTGAATGAGCACATATAATGCTCTTACTTATAACCAAAGATTTGAGTCATTTGACAATGTTGGAATTTCAGGTAGAAGACTTGAGCTCAATTATTTTTCTTTCAATGTCAGGTCAAATCAACTTAAATCAAGATCCAAGATAAGGTTCAAGGAGTGAGATGTAAACTTCAAGTTGTGTCACTAAGATTTGTATCCTAAACAAACTAACGCCCTATCCGGTCTGCTAAAGTAGTCCTACTTTATATCTCGGAACATTCAACTTCAAAAGTCTAGTTTGAAAAACAAAGCTTATTAAGTTTATGAGTTTCCAAATTATCCTCATTAGACTTGAAACAGAGAGAATGCTTTAGCTCTTAGAATAAAAGGGAAAATCAAATTTATCCTTCCAAAGATTCACTTTCAAACATGGCCTCTTTAAGCGGAAAAGAGGGAGTGATTGGAAGTGATATGAACTCATAGGTATGTATGTGTAGGCGTTTATGAACACTATCAGATGTGGATTCTTAAATTATGGATATAAAAAGAGAATAGTCCATTTACTTCACCAGACATTTCTTAAATTGAGTGTCTGATCAACATAATATGATCTCCCATTTTAAGAGGGAAGAAACATAAATCACTATGAAGCAAGTAAAATGCCAAACTCAATAATGCAAAAGTGGAAGTATACCTTGATAACTACAGAGGTAACGCCTTTGTCAACACAAAAATATGTTCCAGATTTACGAGCATACTGCTCAGAAAACTTCCTCATTATTTCAACAGACTTCTGAGTTGGCTCGGCTGAAATAACATCCACAAACTTTCCGCATCACCGAAAAAATTGAAACACATAATTATCTATCAATTGAAGTGCGGCAGAAGGAATTGAAGTAAATACATCTTGTTTAAGTAAAATTTAGGGTTTAGTGGGGCAACAGAAATGAAGGAAGGCAGGGTGGCGGGGCGAATGAAGGGTAAGTTTACCTTTTGCTTGGATGAGACGGCGGTGGTGGAGAGTTCTCGGAGGGGATGAGCTTGAGAATGAAGAAACGCCGAAGCCGGCGCTGTAAGAGGTTGAAGCTTGAAGAGCTCTCATGTTCATTTTTGAAATTTGATCAAATTATTGTGTTTGTCTGGGAAGCAGAAAACATAAACCTCATTCTGCAAGAGTTATATATAGATGTGTGTGTATAAACAGTAACGACGATCGTAAGATATTTGATTGGGGAATGGGGAAGAGGAAAGGGAAGGGGAACTTTGAGCACCACTCGTTGAGATTTATCGTCGATTAGATTTAGGTGAACAGAAACAAATTGCGAATAAGAGCCCGGTTACTGTATTGCAGCTGTGTTTTAAGACGCTGAAATTTTTAATTTTATTTTAAGATGTAGAAGGGAATAAAAAGTTGTGTTTTGACGTAATATCTTAAATGTATTTATAAAAAAAAAAGTCACGTTTTAAATAATTTACGTTTTAAAAACGCTGCGTTTTCAATACACTCTGTTTTAAAAATGCTACACTAAACGAGCTCTAATTATTGGCCGGTACATTTTTCAAATTTTCAATCGCTTAAGCTTTTTTTTTTGTTTTTGTTTTTTTCAACCGCTTGAATTTATTTTAAATGATAAATTGATCAATTATTCTAAAATTATCCATATAACAACTTAAACAACGTTTTAAACATTGACTTCTTTTAATTTTCTACTCTAAATTCTTTCTTTTATTCCAATTATTATTTACTTTACTACAGCTTTTATCTCTCTTTCTCTATCAATTTCTTTTTATGCTTAATTCATTATTAAAAAATAAGATCAGTATAAATTTCAAAATTATTTTAATTATTTGTGTATTTGTTGTATCAATATTGTACGTCAATCGCTAAATGCTGTCACAACGAAACAAGGATCGATCCAATGTAGAAATTTAAAAGAAAGTGATCATCTTCTTAGAAATGTCTTGGAAAGCTCATTTAATCTTTAATTCCCTAGTATTCACAATATATTCAACATAAAAAATATATATATATCCATCGCAATGTATAAAAATAGTACTTTTTTAGTACAATTTTGTGCATCACAATCCAGAGAAAGAGGAAAAATAAGCAATTCAAGAAGAAGAACCGTAAGAAAAAGAATCTTAGCATATTGACTATGAAATGGGAAAGGAGTTAGGGCGCATGCATACTTTTATGTATTCGAGTGTAATGTTGTGCATCACGACTTTTGATCTACCTAAAGACTTTTGATCTACCTATTCTCTATTTTGGGATGTCCCAAATAATGTTCCTAAAAACGTTTGATCTACATATTCTCTATCATTCTTCATAATATACCCTTAAAGCTTCATTTAATATAACACATCCCAAACAAATTCAATTATTTAAAGTAGTTGAACTCAATTAATGTTCGTGGGTATTATGGTCAGAACACATTTTACAGCACATCATTAATTATGTTTCTTAATTCTTGTGTTTTATCCACTAGGAACATTTATCTGGAACGGAGGGAGTACAATTTTGTGTATCGCGATGCATACTTTGAACTACGATGCATCAATTTTGTTTGCGATGCATAGCATGCTAGTTCTGTGTTTTTTAAAGGCATAAACGATATTTTGCATCAAAAATATCATTTTTCAATTTAAAATAATTATACGGGACTAAAGCGGTTGAAAATTCATTAAAAAGTATCGACCAAATTTCTCTCAAGAAATTACAGTACCGATTGTGTCTAAGACCTCTGTCATGTATTGGGCCTCAATTTAGTTTTTTACTTTAGCCCAGATTCAACGCTCAGAGGTTTAGAGTCCATACGGATTGGCCCAATAATCTCTTATGTGTTGCCCAAGCTAATGGCCTAATATATTTTGATTTCTTATCAAATGAATTGACTAAGTGTGGGGTATTTGTCGTATTATGAAAAATACGCATTATGAATTGACTAAGGAGTAATTTTTAAAAGATATTTTGCAGACTTTACTGAATAACAGTTTCTACATGTCAATGTAAAGCTGCAGTAATTGTAATGATATGAAAGTAATGAACTACGCTTATATAGTATGGAAATTGAAATGACTGAATTGAATTAAGCGTGTGATATTATGGTGCTTTGAAAGTGAGGTTGGCGTCTTTTATTTATAGCATTTTTTACTGAATAACTGCTACATGTTCTGATTTGAATTGTTGATTGATGAAACTACTACCACGTTTATGTTTGAATTGCTCTTGGATTATTGTAGTGAGCGTGGAATAACTATTATTTGTTGTGATCATATCATGTAACTCTGTTGCTTTGTAACTAATAGTAGGCCGACGATCATGCTCGATTTGATTGTCGTCCTATTGCTAAGGCGAATTTGGGTTGGTTGCCTATTGACATTCTTCTTCAAGGTGTGAAGGTAGGTTCAGACCGACTAACGAGAGTGATACACAAACATCGCCTTATGGATTGACTCCACGTGGCCAAGTCCAAAGATATTGATTTGGCCGAAGAATTAATGGTACAAACACAAATTAAGAAATTGATTTCTACATGAAAATCATTTCAAAAAACATAAAATTATCTTTTCCAAATTATTTATTCATAATTTAACGGTATTGATGTAATTTACTAAATTAATTTTTTTACACTTTTCTTATCCATTCCAAAATCTTAGCCCCCTTCCTTTCCACCATGGCTGCCGCCATCACCACAATTGAAGACTAAACCATTTAACAAACTATCCCCAATTCTTCTCATTTTCTTAAAATCAAACCCAATTCAACTTAAAATCAAACCCAAAATTCAACTTAAAATCAAACCCAATTCATCCATTCTCTCTCTAGAAAAAGTCACACTGGAGTTTGATTCAACCATTAATTGATTCACTGACCCATTTCAAGAGTGAGCACTAATTGATTCAAAGAATGAATTTCTTCAACAAACCCACTTGAACAAACCCAAATGGTAAAATTTTAATAAACTCAGTTGAACAAACCCATTTGATGAATAGGGAGAGAGATTGGTTGACTACGAGTTTGCCACTCGAGAGATAAGTCAGATGTGAGAGCCGGCGCCATATACGGCAAAGGTGAGGACTTTGGAGGGCGACGGGAATGTCGAAGGAGAGGACTTTGGAGGCGTTGGGTGTGCCGACTAGAGGCCAGGTGAAATTATGAACGAAATTAATTGAATTTTTGAAGAACCCATTTCGGCCTGAAAAAAGTTGAGAAGCAATAATCAAGAACAGGGCAAGCAAAAAGATTGAATTTTTGAAGAATCCATTTCGATTCTCCGTATAGTTCAAGAACCCATTTCGATTTGCCATCGGTTCCTTTCAAAAGGATAGACAAATATTATCGAAAGGCAAAAGATTTTAGCTTCTCGTTGGTGTATTTCCCCCTCCAATTTTCTTGTTTGCGAAATGTAGTCGGGGGCGGGGGGAAGATGTGAGAAAAATGGATACAACTTCTAAATCGCAGAAGAAAAAATAATGCAATTTGGAACTGGAAAAGAATGGATAAATAAGAGAGAGAGAGAGAGAGAGAGAGAGAGAGAGAGAGAGAGAGAGAACTTTGGAGAAGAAGATGATTTTGGAGTGAGTTTAGTTTAGGACAAATTACATAAAAGGTCCATGTACTTTTTAAATAAGAATGATTAATTTACACTTGGGTAAACTCACGTGAAATGCAAGTGATTCCACTTAACGGAAAAAAATAGACGGCAATGGACGGAAAGACCAAATGCGTTAAAAAAATTAAGTTCAGGAACCGCTGGTGTGGGGTTAGGACCAATCCTAAAAAGGTCGAGAAGTATAGAGACCATTTGTGTAATTTGCCCTTTTTTATATATAGTTAGTCATTTTATACCGAAATATGGTTCTTAATTGAAGCAAAAATAGTAATTCACAAAATTGTTTTCATTGTTTGATTGCTGTGAAAACAAAAATAAAGTTAACTCTCTCTCTCTCTCTATAATTATATATATATATATATATATATATATATTCAAATACTCTAATCGTTCCTAAATAATCGTTATGTTTGACTTTATTATAAATATTGGTATAATGTGTAATTTTTATTAAAGCCCTTATGTATGTGGGTATAATTAAAGTAGATTGAAAAAGTAAATGTAAAGTAGTAAAAATGTTTTTCTAAAAAGAAAATTTTTAAAATAAGACAATTTTTTTAAACCGGACGAAAAAAAAAAGCAAGACGATTATTTAGTAATACCAAATTGAAAGGCTGCGCTATTCACATCATTCTTTCTTCGTTTACCTTTTTACTGTTTGAGTTCAAGTATATTACCCACAAGAAAGTCTGTGCATGTCTAGTGATTGCCGAATTGCTTTGTCATCAATGAAATAGCCTCTAGACATTGCCAAAATTGATTTGTCCTCAACAAAATAGCAATGTGGCTATTTTTGAGTGGCCGTCATCATTTTCTATTATAATTTCAGATACTACTATATATGGATCCCTAAGCTAGCAATCAAAATAATAATTTAGTTTGTAAGCGTTTAAAGTTATGTATGAAAATTGAAAAGGATGATATGCAGAGCTTAATTATGTGAATCAATTACAAAAGCTAGGGCCCTTTTCCTTTCATTGATTCACATAAGATTATATATGAATCATGATTAGCTAGCTAGGATTACAACTTACAAGAATTCCTACATACATACATACATATGTTTGAGATCCAGACTTAATTTGTTCTCCTTTCGTTTTGTGCATATTTTATTTTATTTGATCACTAGCTAGCTAGCTTCTTCTACTTGTTCTTCCACATCTATCCCTCAATCTCTAGACCTCCTCGATCCTTATACGTGGTAACTGATATCGTGTGTGGACCTGTGTATGTATGTTGTTATATTACAATTGACATATATATACTCGATCACGTTAGATACGTAATTCTTAATTAGTGTGCAATTAATATTATGGATTGAATTGTCATGATTTATAAATAATGGAGTACAATGTTTACAATAAGTATCAAGGTGTTGTAAAGTACAGTATTAATGTATATATAGTTAAATTATTTTTTTATCAAAGAAAAGACCTAATTAAATATATATACTCTGTGATAAATAAACCAAAGAAAACAAATACTGTACACAGACCAACTTAATTACATACAAATAAGTTGTTAATTATACGGCTATTGTAAAGTATAATTATATACTATAAAATACTTGAATACATGGTTGTTGTTGTAAATTAATTAATAATGAAGTCTTTACAAAATCATGTGGAAATTGGCATTACTTATGTATAGGTGTTTATGTAGTACGTAGTTCATAATATATACCTATATATCTATATATATTAGTGAAGATGTATATACACGCGATCGAGTTTAAAAATTATTAATTATACGTAGTGGAGTAGTTAATTTGCAAGTAATGATCGATATGTATCAATCTGTTGCAATTAACACAAGACGAGAGATCAAGCGAGAGAATGTTTTATATTGAAGTGAAGATGCATGGATGCATTGTGGAAGAAGAAGAAGAAATGAATTGAAATTAAGTTAGTTTAATTAATTACGTAATTGTCTAGCAACAAATTAAACCGATGGAGAATGGAGAGGCAAGAAGGAAAGCATTAGCAAACCCTAATTAACTCATCAAAGAATAAGAAAAGTATTCATGTAATTAACAAAATACTAAGACTGGCCGGATTGATTAATTAAGGAATAAAGAGATATGGTCATGGCAGGTAAAAAGTTGAGACAGAAGAAGATGATATCTATATAGATATATATAGCAAACCCTAGCTAGCTAACTGATCAAAATTAAAGAAAACAATAAGTTGATGCATGATCGATTCGATATATATACACCTAATTGGATCAAAAAGTCAATATCTTGTTCATTCAATTCAGATCGAACGCCCACACCATTTATAGATCGAAAACAAATTAACAAAAATTAAGCAGCATATATATATATATATATATATATATATATTTATATTTAATTTGCCACACAGTAACAAACACACAAGCTAGCTAGTTAAGGAAGCAAACTATAAGCAGCAAAATCGGACCATATTGCTTGATTCCCCTTCATAAAAGTCGTACTTGAGTGACCGACGACGACCACCACCTTCATTGATCGATCTTTAACTTCAAAGAAAGACTACTGTTAGCTAGTAGCTAGCTTGAGGAGTAGATCTGCTCCGTCTAATTTGCTCCTTCTTCTACTGGATCATTGTTATCTTTGTTGTCATGATCATCGTCATAATTATGAGCAAGAATTAAACACATGATGATGATGATGATGATGATGAATGATGAAGAAGAAGAAGGTGCCTTGAACTTTTGGGAGTGGGAGCAATCATGATGATATTTTCTCATCTGGTGGACAACAGAACAAGGTTAGCAGATGATGATTACTATCTGCCCACGGCGTTGAAACTGATAAAAGTTGCAATCATGTTTCTTGCTTCTTTCTTTTCCTCCCTTCCCCACCCCCACCCCCCACCCCCCACCCCACACACACACACACACACTCAAACCTCAAACCCAGCCACACAAAGGGTTTAATTCTCTATCTCTCCAAATCTTAAATCTTACTCCGTACTCCCTAAATTATTGTATTGCTTTTATTTTTTATCTGTCATAAAATAATTGTCTTATTTGAAATTATTTTTTTAGGATAATATTTTTATCATTTAACTTATTATTTTTCTCACTTTAATTATGTGACATATACACATAGGTATTAAAGAAAATTACACACTATACTAATATTAATAATCAAGTCAATTATTTTTTTTTAATCCGTATATCGATTAAACAAAATAATAATTTAGGAATGGAAGGAGTAATAGAGAGGGAGAGAGAGAGGCAGGGGAAGCTTAACAATAACATTGATCAAACACCATAGAGACTATTTACAATAGAATATTAGGGCTTCATTTGTGGGACTTTTTTATTTTCTCCCTTATTAATACTACTCCTTCGTTCTTAAATTATTGTCATGTTTGACTATTTTTTGGTCAAACACTATTTTTCAAATACAAATTTAATTTTTATTTTTTCCAATATCATAAAACACGTAATGCGTTCGTACTTATAAAATATTATGAATTACATATTTTATGATTTTGGAAAAAAATATATATATACATCAAATCTACATTTGAAAAATATTCTATTTAATAAAAAAAATCAAACAGCACAATAATTTAAGAACGAAAGGAGTATAATTTTATTTTCTATTTTTCTTCTACTTTTTCGTCCTGTTATAACAAAATCACACAAAAAACCTCATATCAGAAACGAATCACAAATCCAAATTAATAGGGCCCATATATTTCTAATTAATGGTTGAGTTTGGGCATGCAAAAGAATACAATGAGCATGATATCAGTTCATGGTTCATGCAAGCAATGTTTTTCAAAATTATTTTGTTTTATTGACATGGGGCAATCAAAGCAACATTCTATCCACTTAGTTGAGTCCAATATGATCTATGACATTGTAGGAGTTACTCTTAGTAATGTTTTGTTTTGTTTTTTTAAGAAAAGTAATGAAGATAAATATGCATTTTTAATGTTTTAGAAAATTGATTAAAAATTACTTTCTAAGGATATTAGGACCAAATATATATATATATATATAATATGCTTAAATATTCACCTTACATTGTAACTACATACTGAAATATAATAATAGATAAAAATAAATCTAGTAAATTTGTTAAAAAGAGATGCTCATTTTGAGATGAATTGTTTTTATTCTACCTTTCTTTCAAAATAAATACACCATTTGTTCCTAAATAATTATTCTACTTTACTTTTTCGTCTGTTCCAGAAAATTGTCTTGCTTCTAAACATTCCTTGAAAAATATTTTTACCATTTTACCCTTATTTTTTCTTTCTACTTTAATAATGGTCTCACATACATATGACTTTAAGGAAAATTACACGCTCCCTCCGTTCTTAAATAATCGTCTTGTTTAATTGGGCATACAAATTAATTAAAAAAATGAATTGACTCTATTATAAATATTTGTATAATATGTAGTTTTCTTTAAAACCCTTGCGCATGTGGCCATAATTAAAATGAGAAGAAAAAATAAGGGTAAAATAGTAAAATTGTTTTCCTTTAAAGGTAAGTTTGAAAACATGACAATTTTTTTTGAATGGACGAAAAAGGAAAACAGAACAATTATTTAGAATTGGAGGGAGTATTATACAAATGTTTATAATAATCTAGTCAATTAGTTTTTCTTAATCTGCGTGTCCAGTCAAAGGTTATTTTTTTCTTGATAATGGACAAAATGAACACTCATAAGAGTAATGTTACATACACCTAATAAGTACCTAATTTTGTGCACAAAATGATATAACGTCATATGTGTCATCTTATTTGGTTTCTTATGGACTTGAATGTGAGTTAAAAAAATAAAACTAATTAGATAACATATAAGATGTCACATTTTTTTACACAAAATTAGATAATCATTAGGGTAATTTCAGGGCTACTCATTTTCTTAATTCTATGTGCACCCAGTATGTAGATTGTAGATGCATATATGTATGTATCATGTATGGAGAAACATCATAGTTTTTTTCTTTTAAAAAAAAATTTTTTTGGAAACATCATAGTTCCTTATCTCTACTTTCCTTGTCAGACAGCGCGTGATAGGCAAGACTGGATCTGATTCATGGGAGCTTCTCTTCACCATATTAATACCCTCCTTGGTTTGCTTTTGGATTAATATACAATTTGGTCCCTGAACTTGTAACATTTTTTTGATTAGGTTACATTACTATGATATTTTCTAATGTGGCACTTAAACTAAACATTTGAGCTTACGTTTAGTCCCCTATCTAACAAAAGTTAACAGAAATGTTAAATTTTAACTCAAAAGATCAAATTACCCTTATTTCTTGATGACTTGATCTACGTGGACAATAATAGTGAGAGGAAATTTTTTTATTTTTCTTATAATAGTCTCCTCTCTCCTCTCTCTTCTCTCCTCTCTTCTCTCTCCAAAACCTAGCCATTTCAGCATCAAGCAAGGCCATATTATAAAAGACCTCAATCCCATGTACTCTGCAATAATCAATCTTATTCTTAATCCCTTTCAACAAGCAATGATCATCGATTGGGTTTTCGTAGGGCTTTGGCGAAGGCCCAGTGTTACTAACAAAACCCTAGGCTTAGTAGGCGTGAGAAAATTAGGAAACATGGGATTATTCTTTAACCATTCACTTCGTTGTTCGTCCCAATTCGAGATCTTCAGACCCAAACTGTACGGCTTATTCGGATCTTTGAATTCCTTCGATTCTTCATCAATGAAGATCTTGTTGATGTCGAATGTCGCGTAATTGTTAGTCGAGCCGACATCGTCATTACTGGATTGCGATTGGGAAGCTTCTTCTAAGACACGTCAAGGCTCGATTAACCCGCATCAGAACTCTCTACAACATTGATTTTTTCTCCGGCACCGACGATATTGATTACTCCTACTTTGGCTCCCTCTATAAATCCCAGCCTAACAGCACTTCTCTAATCCTCAACAACTTCAATCCCAAAATGGGGTTCTTCAATTCTGTGTCCTCGAATACTCAACGCCCAACTCAAGTCGAACGTATTTAGGGAGCTCAAACTTATTTTGTATAAATTCTTAAAAAAAATTGAAGGGGGGCTTAGCAAAGATAAAATTACCATAAAGACGATCAACCAAGACCCTCTAGACAGTTTCAATTCTTTGCCCTCGCTAAGAACTTCATTGCCGTCATCTCCAATTAATAATTCGAGAATCATTTTCCATCGAATCAACTAGGGTAACCAGAAATATCTTTCGCAAGATAATATCTTCAATCTCCACCGGAGACCGTTGGGGCTTTCCGGTTGCCATAACCCAGCTTTACAATACAAAACTAATGAATAAATTCTACAAAATGATCTAACAGTTGGGGAAAGTAGGGTTTGTACCAAAACAAGGGGTATACTAAAGATCAAACCTTTGTTGAACAAAGCGAAGGCATGACTTCATAGTTGTATCAATCAAATATATACATAAGAAAGAGAAAGAGTGTGTGTGTGTGGGGGGGGGGGACCGGGAGGGGAGGGTTTGAGGGATATAGTGATTGCAAGATTCCAACTACATAAGGTAAACTCAACAACTGTGTCTGTATGATTAAACTGAATTAAGTTTACTTTTGTTTTTCCTTTTATATTTTTGTTGTTTGTCAGTATTTTCATCTCAGCATTTTTTTTCAGGTGAATACGCCCTCATCAAGAAATAAGGGTATTTTAGTCTTTTAAAATAAAATATAACATTTTTGCTAACTCCCGTCAAATGGAGGACTAAACGTAAGCCCAAATATTCAGTTCAAGTACCACAATAAAAAATATCATAATACTGAAACTTAATCAAAAAATGTTTTCAAGTTCAGGGACCAAATTGTATATTAATCCCTTGCTTTTCTATATAAAGTTCAAAACCTAAGAGTTGTTCAGGGAAATATTCTCTTTTTACCCTACTTTTTCTTAGAAAAATAATTCCTTTATCAGATGGCTAAGAAAAAGGAACCAAACCTTAGCCCTACTTCTGTCTTCAAGAATGATTCATTTGGATCCCGTCGCATCAATTTGGGAATGAGAATGTCAAAATCATGTCTAACGCACCTTAAACATTTTTTTTTAAGTTTGTATTTTGATAATTAATAACATATTATTACACTTTTTTTTACACTTTAAAATAGATTTTAAAAATTCAAAATAATTCAAAATAATTTAAAAAATTAAAAACCGGAAAACCAAAACCGGCCAATCACGGTTGTTTCAGTTTGCCTTCTCATGATTTGTGGAACCGGAACTGGTTTTGACATGTCCAGCCATTTACAATATCTACACTAGTTTCTTACTTGTTAGAGAAAAAAAAAATTACAAGAGAAACGAAAAAGGCCAAAAATGGAATAGAAATACTGGAAAAACAGCTCAAGGCAATGAATTGCAGAATTCGGGCCTTGATTGACTCGTGAACATCTAATACTGAAGATTCAACTAATAATTTTATTTCAAAAACTCAACATAATAAATTATCATTGAATGTTGATAAACGAAGTTTAACATTTTAATTAGTGAGTTTTTTTTTTAAATGAATTGAACTTTCTTTTAATTTTAATGTTAATTAGTGAGTCTGAAAGTTAAAAGTATTTTCTGAATATTTGTTGACGGGATCCTTCCAAAGATTCATAACACGTGTCCTCCACATCAGCCTCAGGTGGGTCCTGAGATCCCCACTGGTAGTGGAAGCTCGGGTCTCAGAACGAACAAGGTTGCTCACCAAGGTCCTCGTATAAAGTCTTCAGCCGAGGTCGTCGGTTAAACCAGACCTCGGCACAATCCATTAATGACCTCGCCAACGACGAGGTCGACTCTAGAGCGAGCAATGTTTATCATCGGCACAGGTCAATATCAGAACATTAAATGCCTCCTATTTGTTAGTACCTAACCTAGCAGAATCAAGACATTCTCATTAGAAGAAGACATTTCTTTAACGTGAAGCTTTGGCAGCATTTATTAGCTTCCCATCTTCCCAATAAGGAAGCTTCTATTTATTAACTTAATCCTGACAACAGCATGGCCTCATTAATGTGCATTCATCTCTCAATAAGCAAGTGGCTAAACTGATACCATTTTACACGCCACCTCCAGTTATGGTATCACCTTCATTTATAGCTAAGTAACATTTACTCTGAAACACACAAGTGCTGTAGAAGCTTACATTTACTCACTTACATACAACCCACATTTATTACCCTTCTAGTGATTAAGAGAAGGCAGTTTGTCAACTACCTTCCATACATTCAATACACTTGAACTGACTCTCACGCCGGAAGGTAGTAGTCGGGTCAAACCCCCGACACCCCTGACGGTTGTTTTCCTTGTTAAGCAAGTGTAAGCCTAGCCACCTTGTGACCACTTAGTCCCAACAACAAGAGCCTTTAGAGAGCCGAGACATACTGACTGTGAGCTAGTTACATACGTAGATCTGACGTGGTCACCATATTCTTTTTAGCGTGATCATTTGTAATTTTTTACTCCTTCCATTTATCTTATTCTTAGGTGAATTGTACACTAATTTGGCCAATGAATGTTTAGTAGTGTTCAAACTTAAGATTTAGACCTAACTATACATACTCTAGAGTGATACTAGTGATGCTAAAAAGATTTATGTATATTTATTCAGATATTCGTTCACTTGTGGAACCGAAGATATATAGATCATTTACATTTTAATTAAGACTTAAATTAGTTGACATGTTCCACTATTATTAATGGAGTATCTATAATTGGGGCCATGACCCTTTTAACATCTCTAATTGGGGCCGAATGGGGTAAATCTTCACGATACTTTTTTCTGATTTTTAGAAATAGAAAGAATAAGGTGTTTGATCCGGTCTCATATTGACGTCGTGACATAAGCACGGGCACAAAGACCTAGTCTTTTTACAATGAAGTGCATGTAAATTGGAAGGTATGTATTTGTTTCTTCTAAACACTTCAAGATAAAAACTTAGAGAAGACCGTCTTATATGGGTATCTTCTGTAAGACATCTCTTGACTCGATTCACTGTGTGTAGGTTGGCTGAGCTGCGAGAGAGTGGGATTCCGTCTTACGAATTAGAATCCATAAGACCGTCTCACAGGAACACTACTAGAAACACGCTAATTACTGTCGGAGTAATTACTGTCGGAAAAGTCCGACAGTAATTACTGTCGGATATTTTGATATTACTGTCGGATTTTCGACGGTAATTTTCTGACAGTAATTAAGGTATATTCTACGAATATGCCTTTTTGTCCGACAGTAATTACTATCGGAGTGTTCCGACAGTAATTCAGGGAATATTCTTGAAATATTCCATTTTCAGCGCCAAAAAATGGTTGTCAAATTTACTGTCGGATTTTCCGTCAGTAAATACTCCGACAGTAATTTAAGTGAGTGTTTCTGACGGATCTCCGACAGAAATTCCGATAGTAATGTAAAGTAAAATCCCCAAATCGAAGTCGCCCCCCCTTTCTCAATTCAGATCTATCTCTCCACTCTCTCTCTATCTCTCTCTCTCTCCCTGCGCCACGACCGCCGCACAACCTCCGCCGCGCCACCTCCGCCGCGCCACCGTCTCTTCCGTTCGGTCTCTCTCTCCCTGCGCCACCGCCACCCTCTCTCTCTCCCTAGGTATATATATATATTTTTTAATTTTTTGTATTTTATTTATGTATTATTTTAAATTTTGTATAAAAATTGTATGTTTCTTATTTGTTGTTTATATTTGTATGTTTCTGTTTTTTTTTTTGAGTATTTATTTATTTTTTGTGAATTTATTCAATATAAATGTGTATATTTATGAATTTTATGTTTTATTCTGTGTAAATGTGTATTACATTTTTTGTTAAAAATGTATGTTTCTTTTTTTCTGTTTATATATATATTTTTTTGTTTTTTGTAATTTTTTTGTTAATGTTGGTGGTTAAATGTATTTTTCTTTAATTATTCTGTAATTTTAATGTGGGTATAATTTTAATGTGGGTATATATAATGTTAATGTTAATGTGGGTGGTAGGGTAACACGGGTTTGTATTTCTTGTTCATTGTCTTGAAAACTTGTTATATTACATGTACTTCATGTTGGTTTGATAAAATGAAATGATACATGCTATATCGGTGTTTAAAGCAAAGTGGTATTGTGAAATGTTCATGTTATAAATGTGGTGAATGTCTCTCTAAATGTAATTTTAATGTGGGTATATATAATGTTAATATTAATGTGGGTGGTAGGGTAAGTTATTGCTTTGATTTCTTGTTCATTGTTTTGAAAGCATGTTATATTACATGTCCTTCATGTTGGCTTGATAAAATGAAATGATACATATATACTATATCGGTGTTTAAAATCAAAGTGGTATTGTGAATTTTTTTTGTTAATGTGTAGTAAATGTGTAATTATGTATTTTTAAATTTTTAAAAATATGTAATTTACGTATATTCTAGCATTTTTTTGTATAAATTTATATGTTAGGGTGTATGTATTGTTTGGTTAGATATACGTATGTTAGTGCGATACCGAAAGTTATTAAGAAAGTACCCTAGAAACACGCTAATTATTGTCGGATGAATTACTGTCGGAATTTTCCGACAGGAATTACTGTCGGATAATTGAAAATTACTGTCGGATTTTCGACAGTAATTTTAATTTTTTAGCGGGATAAAAATGCTTGACATATGGCAGATGGGACTGATATTTTGGGATCCCTAGCACTACCCTTTTCTAAATACTGGCGTTTGATTATAAGGCCTATGAAAAATTCTTACCACTTGGTGCAAAACTAAACAAGTAATCACAGAAAACCAGGGACATAATTTGTAAGGGACCATTCTCTAGAAAATTTTGGCTCAACTCAACACACTAAGCCTATTTCCCAACTAAACAGGCCAGCTGAATGAATCTATTTCATGTTTAACCGAAACCCTTAAACCTAACATAACCCTAAACTATACCCTTTACCTTAAACCGAAACCCTTAAACCTAACATACACCCTACTTTAACCCTAACCTAACCCTACTTTAACCGAAACCCTAAAACCTAACCTAACCCTAAACTATACCCTTTACCTTAAACCGAAACACTTAAACCTAACCTTAACCCTAAACCATACCCTTAACCCCAACCTTTACCCTTAATCACAACCTTAAATTCTAAACCCCAACCTAAACCCTAAACTGGACCCTTAAACCTTAAACCCTAAACCTAAACTGGACCCTCAAACCTTAACCCTAAACGCTACCCTTAACCTAAAATCTAACGCTAAACCATATCTTTAAACTTAAAACCTAACTCTTATCCCTAATCCTAAACCTAATGTTAATCCTAAGCCACATCCTTAAACCCTAAACCGCAAACACCAACCCTATACCATAACTCTAGTCACAACCTTAAACCCTACTCTTGATCTTAAACCACGACCTTAACCTTAAAACCTAACCTAACCTAACCTAACCCTAAACTATACCCTTTACCTTAAACCGAAACCCTTAAACCTAACCTTAACCCTACTTTAACCCTAACCTAACCCTACTTTAACCGAAACCTTAAAACCTAACCTAACCCTAAACTATACCCTTTACCTTAAACCAAAACCCTTAAACCTAACCTTAACCATACTTTAACCCTAAACCATACCCTTAACCCCAACCTTTACCCTTAATCACAACCTTAAATTTTAAACCCCAACCTAAACCCTAAACTGGATCCTTAAACCTTAAACCCTAAACCTAAACTGGACCCTCAAACCTTAACCCTAAACGCTACCCTTAACCTAAAATCTAACGCTAAACCTTTACCCTTAATCACAACCTTAAATTCTAAACCCCAACCTAAAACCTAAATTGGACCCTTAAACCTTAAACCCTAAACCATATCTAAACCATATCTAAACCCTAAACCATATACGCTAAACACTAAACCTTATCTAAACCCCCTAAACCCGATCTAAACCCTAAATTCTAAATCATATCTAAACCCTAAACACTAAACCCTATCTAAACCCCCTAAACTCTATCTAAACCCTAAACCATATCTAAACCCTAAATATTATCTAAATCAGTATCTATCATCATATTCTCGTCAACCCATCTCTAAAGTTGATCGTCCCAAATTTCCCACATCAATGTAGGTTTATTGGATTCAAGATGGGAGATCCTTCAATTGAAGTACCTATTTTATTCGCCGTCGAGCAATTGCTTGATAAAATTTGTGTACGTCGTCATTTATCTCTGCCGCCGAATTAAGCTTATTTAAGAAGAGGAATTCTTGAAAGCATCCAAGGACAACGTAGTTTTGTAATTCTTTATGTTGTTGATAGCTGTCCGTCCTTTCATAGATGCCTACAAATATTGCTCGTGAAGAAGAGTTATCAGCTCTTGGGAGTGAGCTCAAAACGGTTGAAAAATATTCTTATGCTGGAGATGCTACTAAGTTTTGTTAAAGCTTAGACGGGTACTGTTTAGGTTCTTTTATTTTTTGTTAGAAATTAAATGTCATGTGTAGAACGCTATTTGTATGTTACTTGTTATCATGAAGATGAGAGATTTTAATTTATGTTATGTATTTTAACTTAATTGTCATCTAAACTTAGCGTTAATTGTCATCATTAATATACTAATTTATATATAGACATGTCGGGAGAGTGGTAGAGGTAGGGGTCGGACACCTAAGGTCCGACTTCTACCTACTGCATTACAGTACACGACTACTGTACCTACGAAGGCGAGTCTCACTTTTTCAGCCGAGGATGCGCCGACTCTCCCCACGATCCGATCGGCGGGGTTGGGTCCTCATCTACTCAGATGTTGTTGATGGAGATGGTAGGATTATCCTTACCATATCCGCCTTAAGCGATAGTAATAATATTTCGTTTTAAAATTTTAATGCTTCCTTGGTTAAATGTTAATTGCATATTTGTATAATATATTTGTTTAATATATATTTGACGGGTTTGCGGCGGGTATCTCGATCTGCTCGCTTTATTGGAAGCATTCTACGTGCGATGAGGCACGAGGAGTACTTGCCATACTCGACGTGCCTAAGGAGGTCGAGACTTACGGTGGGATGATTTTAGGGTAAGATAAGATATGTTAATGTTTAATAATTAAATAATTTCTATCAAAGTTTATAATTAATATGTTTAAATTGGTTAAACTTGCGGTGACTTATTGTTGGCTGAGCACTCGGCGAGGCGTACAGGCGTTTAGGTTGTTGTGCGGTAAGAAGTACCGCGGCGATTTACGCCATGAAGAAGGCGTGGGTGAGAAGAGGGCGAGGGCTCCGGGTTTCATCGATGATGTCTGGCGCCAGTAAGTACATTATAATAAGTATACTTGATTTAATTTCATTCCTTAAATATATGTTATTTTGTATATATTGTATCTCTATAACAATTTTAACATTTTCACGGGTTTACCTCGTGGGATTAGGAAGCTAGGGTTGTCGCCGAGCGACAAAGGCGAGAATAGGCGAGCTCAACGGGAGGGGGTGAAGCACACCTCGGGGTCGATCAACACCTCAGAGCACCTTGCGCATGGTAAGGACTTTAATGTGTTGTATTGTAATTAATACATGCTTTAATTGTTTTACTTACAGTTTAAATTGATTTGTTGGGTAGCCATGTGGATGCTATGAAATCCATGGCTGAAAGCAGGGCACTGAGTACAAATATGTTATTTTAGAAGGGGTTTGAGTGTAAATGTACTATTTTAGAAGGGTTTGAGTGTAAATAGGCTATTTTAGAAGGGTTTGAGTGTAAATAGGCCTTTGTTAATTCCTTAAAACATACATATCATGCTTTAATTGTTTTACTTACAGTTTAAATTGATTTGTTGGGTAGCCGTGTGGATCTTATGAAATCCATGGTGAAACGGGCGAGTGTAAATATATTATTTTAGAAGGGGTTTGAGTGTAAATGTACTATTTTAGAAGGGTTTGAGTGTAAATAGGCTATTTTAGAAGGGTTTGAGTGTAAATAGGCCTTTATTAATTCCTTAAAACATACATATCATGCTTTAATTGTTTTACTTACAGTTTAAATTGATTTGTTGGGTAGCCATGTGGATCTATGAAATCCATGGTAGCGGAGCGAGTGTAAATATGTTATTTTAGAAGGGGTTTGAGTGTAAATGTATTGTTTTAAAAGGGTTTGAGTATAAATAGGCTGTTTTAGAAGGGTTTGAGTATAAATAGGCCTTTATTAATTCCTTAAAACATACATATCATGCTTTAATTGTTTTACTTACAGTTTAAATTAATTTTTTGGGTAGCCATGTGGATGCTATGAAATCCATGGCTGAAAGCAGGTCACTGAGTGCAAATAGGTTATTTTAGAAGGGGTTTAAGTGTAAATGTACTGTTTTAGAAGGGTTTAAGTGTAAATAGGCTGTTTTAAAAGGGTTTGAGTGTAAATAGGCCTATATTAATTCCTTAAAACATACATATCATGCTTTAATGGTTTTACTTACAGTTTAAATTGATTTGTTGGGTAGCCATGTGGATGCTATGAAATCCATGGCTGAAAGCAGGGCACTGAATGCAAATATGTTGTTTTAGAAGGGGTTTGAGTGTAAATGTACTATTTTAGAAGGGTTTGAGTGTAAATAGGCTATTTTAGAAGGGTTTGAGTGTAAATAGGCCTTTATTAATTCCTTAAAACATACATATCATGCTTTAATTGTTTTACTTATAGTTTAAATTGATTTGTTGGGTAGTCATGTGGATACTATGAAATCCATGGCTGAAAGCAGGGCACTGAGTGCAAATATGTTGTTTTAGAAAGGGTTTGAGTGTAAATGTACTGTTTTAGAAGGGTTTGAGTGTAAATAGGCTGCTTTAGAAGGGTTTGAGTGTAAATAGGCCTTTATTAATTCCTTAAAACATACATATCATGCTTTAATTGTTTTACTTACAATTTAAATTGATTTGTTGGGTAGTCATGTGGATGCTATGAAATCCATGGCTGAAAGCAGGGCACTGAGTGCAAATAGGTTGTTTTAGAAGGGTTTGAGTGCAAATAGGTTGTTTTTGAAGGCTCTGAGTGTAAATAAGTTGTTTTAGCAGGGCTCTGAGTATAAATAAGTTATTTTAGAAGGGGTTTGAGTGTAAATAAATTATTTTATAACGATTTGAGTCTTAATAGGTTGTTATGAGAATGAATTGAGTTCAAATAGGTTGTCTTAGTAGGGTTTGAGTATATATAGGCTGTTTTTATTGTTTTCTTATAAGTTGATCATGTTATACCTTAATATGTATTGTTCGCTAATTTTAATTTATTATATTTGTAGAATCGACACTATGGTACCGAGGTACCCTACACCGATTTATTTCTTTGCGACCCACACCACTCCTGCTCCTCTGGTCTGATTCGCCATTTGTCTTTGTCGATGAGACGGCAGAGAGAGCATTTGTAAGTATTACTTAAAATATTTTAATTTTATTTTGTTTATTAGTTAATGGTAAATGTTAATATTAATGTTTTTATGTTTTTTGTGACACAGAATGCCTATAAGGCGAATATGGACACGCAGGTCGCCGAGGGCTTGTCCGGACGACCACGAGGTGCGACGCCATTTGTCGGCAACATTTGGCATTCGGTCAGCGGAGTCAAGGAAGAAGAGGGAGATCGCCTCTACGGCTTTGGTGACCACGGCGCCGTGTGTTGAGAACAGCGGATCGACTTCTTCCTCGGCTGCGTCTTCGGTCCTACGCCGGTCGGCTGCGAGTGTGCCCGATCGAGAAGACGAGACTCTCAGCGATTGGTGCGGCGACAGAGGAGAATCGGTGACGCGGCAGATAGAAGCGGCGGCGAGGAGAATCGGTGACGCCAGACTAATGCGGCGATAGTCAGGCCTAGAAGCATTGCGACGATGTTCATGGAGCGACAACGACCTCGGCCTATTAGGTCTTCCATTGTCCGTAATTTATTTGACCCCCTTCCCCCCTCCACAGTAGACACATTATTTTAGTACTGTAAACCTTGTTGGATTGTATATATATTAATTTTAATTTAATTTATGTTTTATTTGTTAATTATATTGTTGCAATGTTGTGTATGTGTGATTGTGTATATATAATTGTTATATCAGGTGAAAAAAAACGAATTTCGAAATTTAAAATTTTAATTTTTTTATTTTTATTTAAAATTACTGTCGGAGCTCCGACAGTAAATAAAAAGATTTGCTAAAATTACTGTCGGATCTCCGACAGTAAAAAAAATAACAGCAGTCATTTTCTGTCGGAGATCCGTAAAAAATTTAACGATAATCCGACAGTAAACTAACCAATTGTTAATGGTCGTTATCTTATTACTGTCGGAATATCCGACAGTAATTACTGTCAGATTACTGTCGGAGAGAAATTACCGTCGAAGGTTTACTGTCGGAAACTGTCAGAGCGATTCCGACAGTAAATCCATAATTACTGTCGAAAATTTTAAATTACTGTCGGATTTCTCCAACAGTAAACACGGGTTTTCTAGTAGTGGAAGCCTACTCAAACTTCAAGTATGTCCGGTTCCTCTTCTACGACTATGAGTGCATATTTGCTATAGCTATTACAATGGGTTTTCGAAAAAAATTGATAATTTCATGGATTTTATTAATTACTTGTGCCTTGAAAACATATGTTAAATCATTAATAAATGTAGTTAGTGCTGAAAAATTGTAAAAGTAAGCATTAATTATAGTAGTTGATACTAAAAATTTATGAAAATAAGTATTAATTAGAATGTAGTATGAAAGTAAGCACTAATTACCCTAATTAATGTTCTTTAACATATGTGTTTAGGGCACAAGTTAACAAGACATTAATTTCATTTACTTCTACACAAGATTGTAAAATGCAGAGAGCCAATATCTTTATCTAGCTGTTTCAATATTACTCCCTCCGCGTTTTGACCTGACCAAAGAGTCTATTTTTTAATTTTTTTGGGTCAACTTAATTAAATTTTAACTGACAATTTACATAGATGATGATGCCGAATTTTGCACCGTGGTCTTGATAGGAATTTACTCCGGTGAAGTGACTGGTAACTGGTCTGAAAAGAAGAAAAAAGTTACTGCGCAGGGGATACCTGCAAAGCTCCTCTGGTGTGAGAATTAGCAATGTATATCTGAGAAAGAATAAAATTAATATATTTAGGGAGCAAAAAATGTATAATTGTGCGTACCTTGTATTATCTCTGATAGTATTATTTATAAGAGAGTAGTGGTGCCCTAGATAGTTTCGGGCTGTAACTGATACGATCAAATCCCGTATTTTATGGGTAGAAGTAGTGTATTTTTTCTAGACTTATCGGTAAATCGGAGATAGTTTCGTGATACGTTAGGAGATAGTTCCGTGATGTAATTGAAATAATTCGGAGATAAGTCCGTATACTGGGGAGCAATAAGCGGCTCGCTCAAAGGAGCAGCTCCATGCCCAAAGTAAGAGCTCACCCAAAGTGACGGGCTGCTTTCAAGCCAAAAGTGACGAGTTGCTTATATAATTTTATGAGCAGCTTGCTCAAAGCGACGGGCTACTTGTATAATTTTGGTTAGTTCAATAGATTAATTTGCTTAAAAAAAAAACTCGTAAAAAAGTTGCAACCTATAATATTATTAATGAAGTCTTTAATGAATGAGATTTTATTTTTTAAAATATAATTAAGGTATAATTTTTTTTTTTTGACAGGAAGAATTGACATTCAACTGTATATCGGAGGTGAGTTGGATAATTGAGAGTTGACAATTTTGCAGAGTCTCGTTTCGAGGTTGGAATGATTTGTTTTCTCCGGTATTTATTTATATATTCTCTAGTTAACCTTTTTCTGTTCCTTAATGCTATATATATATATATATGATTCTTTCTTCTCGGCCTCAAAATCCGATTAATTTAGAGAAAAAAACAATGCAATGAAAAACATCCTGCAGTGATAATAGTATTAATCATAATTCATCACTGGAAGATGAATAATGATTGTCAACTTAAGAAATGATGTGCAACAAATACAATGGAAGAGAAGACAGATTATCCAAAACACAGATGATTGTTCTTTCTTGGTCGTACAAATGCACCTTTTTCAACACCACCCATCTCATCTATATATGACTGACTATTATGAATGCAGTTTTTCGTCTAAACCCAAGATTAATTTTATTTGGCAAGCGGGCTTCGGGTGGTATATTAACAAACCATGCATATACTAGTACTAGTATATATATGCTAAGATGAAATTCAGAGATTCTGGTATAACAAACCATATACTAGTAGCAGTAAATTAAGAAATGTTAAAAACATGATTGACTACAACACAAGGATGTTATTACATATGTATCAAATACCTAAATACAGTCAACTAACTAATTACCAATAAGTTATGCTACAATAAATATGTTGTTTGCATATCTCACCAAATATTTTTGGTCTACCTCGCTTTTTGCCAAAATAAAACTAAATCCAGGCTGCCTTTACACCCATTATTGAATGAATGTATTCGGATGATTGCAAAGCGCTCCTCCGAGCTTCTTGCAATTTTGGAGCAGCTTTCACCATAAGAGAGGCAAACACCTAGGAAAATGGCCAGTCACCATTTTGTTCTTTGGTTGGAGTTGCTCAAAAGCCGTCCTAAACAGCATATCTACTTTTGAGGGATTGTAGAATTGTTTGTCCAAAAATAGGTGCCTTGGTACGGTTTAGCTTCACACAACTCTCGTCCCATGCATCATGCTTGATCAATCGGTTGTCTTTTAGAAGTGTCATCAGATGATTCCTGATCCCATCTCATTCTGATTCCACCTCAAGGTTAGATTGCAACCCGCATTCAAGTTTGATTGCTGCGATGAGCTCAGGAGAAATGATTGGCTTAGCCATACCCAATCTGCCAGCTGGCATATTTCCGGCATCTCTAGTGTTGGTCCTATGAGCCTTGCAAGGCTCCTCATTCGCACCCCAACCCCTGTAGAGAATGACTTTACTTGGTTCTTGAGAGACAAGAACTGCACCTGTAGCTTCCTGTAAGGAATGTAGGAACAAAAGTTCAATCATTCAGTAGCTTTGATTAAAGCTACATAAAGGCACAAAGAATGAGGAATATCAAATGCTAACCTCCAGCTTGGAAACAACCTCCTGCACTGAAGTCCCTTTGGCTCTGCCCTTGACATTCACAATAGCAAGAGGATGCTTCTCAAAGTGAGTTTTAATTGTTTTAGCTACTCCTTTAACAATATTGCTCCTCCCTGACAAACGGTAACATATTATACGATGCTTCTTGTAATGTGCATCAACTGCTAGTACATTCATTAATCTTACCAACCGCAAGAACAGGGCGCTTCTTCATCTTGAGGGCTTGTTTGCGCAGTAGCAGCCTTTCTTTATTGGAAAGCCGTGTAGCTCTAAATGACTTCCAATTTGACTTATTCTCTTTACCTATTTGAATCCTTGATTCGACAGAAGGCACCTGATTCTTGGTGCTAGACACATGAGACACAGCACAGCGGATGCTGGAGTAGCTTGTCTGGCCTTGTGACTGAAAATCCACAAACCATATACCAGATGAAAAGTTAAACAACAAAGAGAAGAATGTTGACTTTATACAAAACAAAAGATTATTTACCTCATTATCATCAGGACACTTTAAAGATGTACTTGTGGAGTCAACTGGCACAACTTCTCCATTTCTATTGTCCATCTCAATTATAGCATCAGTTTCTTTCACCGACTCAGATAAAGCCTTAGATTCCGTTTTATGGAACTCATTCCCATAACCATCCACATACTTCACGGATAAAATACTTGGTGTATCCTGCTGACTGATTTGCACAATAGCATCTGAGTGCGATTCAGCACCATCAAGCTCATCATCCATGACATCAGATTCCATAGAGAACTCACTCGATACATCTTGCCAAGTTGTTTTTAGACTGTCACTGGAGATATCCATGCCTTCATTTGGGGATGCCGAATCTGCCCAGTGGCTATTGCTAGCCTTAAATTGCGTTCACAGAAATTGAAATGCACAGGTCAGTCTTAAAGAAAGTCATGATTCCAAGAGTCCACAAAAAAATATTAGTCAAGGAAGTCCAGGCAAGGACATCTGAAAATGCACCTGGCAAATGGGGCTACATATAAAATAACTTCAAAGCAATGTACCATGCATTTTAGTGAAGTTCCAAATTTTCCATCATCAAAGTTATATGTGTACCTTAGAAATAGGGAAACTTGCAGATTCCAAGTATGCCGCCCTTATGTATATAACTCTTCTTTTTTTTTTACATATATACGCTATGCTTTTGAGAGGGAAAAAATGTACGCGTCAAGTTCTTAAAATGTTTTACTACCTCCATTCCATGTAAAGAGTCCACTATTCTACTTTGAGATGTTCCACGTAAAGAGTTTAACTTTAAAAATTATTTCTTTAATCTCCACAACCTTTCAACCTTTTCTCCATATGTGATATAAGCATCTTGTGTACACTCTAGCATTTTTGTAATTATAATCAACTCTAAGTATACTAACATATCCCTTAATTTTTAGACTCAGTGACACAGAAAAATCAGATTTTTGATACTACTTTATGGAATAAACTGCTTTCATTGGTAAGAAATTACAGTGCGAGCCATATACCATTGGAAAGCCCTATGAGTCTAGTTTTCAACAAAAAAAACAGAGCTCAAAAATAATGTTCCTATAGTAAGTTACAGCCATTTTGCTAAAGTGTGGCAGAATGTTGATGTTCTGCCGAAATTGGGAAGGTTGGACCAACTCTTGGTGTTTTCATGAATCTAGTCATTCATGCACTTTGGTATTTGATAGATGACTAATCGTTAGTCATTATTCATCAGATTTTTCCTTGTTAGATTCATCTTTTCATTGTTCAAGATCTTAGAAAAATGTAAAGACTCATTTAAAGTTTTTGACTCATCTTGGAGGGTTGTTCCAAGCCTTGCCTATAAAAGGCCTCCTATTGTTCTGATTTTAGGGGGGAATTTTGGAAATCATTAATATATTGTGAGCTTTTAGCTTGTCAAGAAGATTTCATCTTCTCGTATCTTGCTCTAAACTCTTTGGTGAAATCCTAGAGTGGTGAGTGTTGAGTGTGCCTTGTATTCCCTCCTACTTTCTCCTACACTTTCCGGTGTCACTCAGTGGACTCCTTGATCAGAACGGAGGGAGTAAAAAACTAGGAGCAACTGGAAGACTAGAGGGAATTACAAGTTTTGTATAATATGTCACCTTCACTCAGATTAACCTCTTAAAAGTCGGTCTTTTTGTTTTTTTTTTGGCAAGTGTCACATTATTGTTAATGCCTCCACCCCCCCACAAAAACATACACACGCACACACTCTTTCTCGGAAAACATCAGCATCAGAAAACTGAAACTGTTGGAACTTAGAAGTAGTTATAGTCCAACTACAGCAGTATTTGAAGCTTAAATTCCCTATAATAGAAGGGCATGGTCCTCACCTGCACAGTCTTCTGATTTGTAGCAGGATGCGGTGAAGAAATTTCAAGGTCAGGCTCAGGTCCCTTACATTCAGCTGATTGGCTTTCTTCCACACTCTATGATCATGACACAATGTATCTTAGAAGAGAACTTACAAAAAGGAAAGAGGCAGAACTATTAAGAATTTCAGTTAATGAAAAACGCACACGAATGAACAGGTTAAGAGAGATTACTCACGAACACAAGCTTCAAATCATTAGCAGTCTGAAAATTAGTCTCCTTCTCTTTTTCCTGGGTCAAGAGAATACCATGTGATCTACTAAGAAGATAATTCTATGCACTAACTGGCTATGGATGTTGAGTAAAGACGTGATCAGATAGATCACCCACCAACTTAAGCTTTAATTCATCCACATTTCTGCTAAGCTTCAATACATGAAGCTTCAAGGACTGCACCATACAAGAAAGAGAAAATATGAGAAAGAGAATCTGCACATAACTGTTTAAAAAATAAAAAAATCGTTAAAACAAAGATGATTTATTGCAAAAACATGTGGGGAGATGATTCGCGTGCAAGGAGTCTGGGTCACCCATCCTATCAAAGATCTTGCAAACAAATGAATGAAGACGAGAACCTTAATGACCACCAAATTGAAGATTGATTTGCCCCATTAAGGTGACTAGTTAGGGAGCTCTACTAACATTATCAATTGGATTGCTTATTTTACAAAAAGGTAAGAGGTCAATTAACTCGATACTTGAGCAAAAGAAGAGCTGCACGAATATGCTGAAGGTACACAAACAACCCAATTTTACCTCTCGACGCTGCGCCTCTATAGAACGTTTTAATGCTTCTCTTTTATTTAGGAGTGTGCGTGGCCTCAAAGAAGCAGGGCGTTTATAGTTTTTTCCACGATAAACGATGATTGCATGACCCTTGCTGACACGCTCCACTGCCACCAAAATTCCTCCACTTTCTGCCTCTAATGTCCGTGCTACTGCATAGACCTCTTCAATGCTCCTCTCACCAGATAGTATCTTCACAAGTTCCCTATATTTCCAGTGTAGATGCATGTTTTCAACAGTTCCATCGAAAACCCCACGTCTACCTGAGCAAGGAAAGATAAATGTTTATAGGGCAGCACTCTAAAGAAGCTAGATCAAATGTTCATAGACAATGTCAAATGCTTTCATAAGTTAAACGGGGTGGGATAAATATGTGAACAAACTGTTTTCAGGTACTATTGCTCTTTTATTATATCAAACTGAAACTCACCCAAAAGTAGAAAAGGCCTCATTTTCAACCCAACCCTCCTCAGCATGTATCTTTCCTCTTCTGTAATACCCTCTTTATCTACTTCAGGTTGTTTCTGGATTGCTTCCATCTCCAGCTCCGCCAGAAGCTTCTCTGCTCTTTCTTTCTTCACTAATGCCTGTATTAGAAACATGGGATCTTGTATAAAAGAATTTGAAGATAAGTAAAGACTGATAATTTAAGGGTAGCATCTATAAGGTCCCATAACTGGCTATCTTCACCAACACATATCTATAAACATGGCAATTTGAATGCAAGTAAGAACGGAGAAAGAGATAAGTGAACTAAGGATCTGCGTGCACACCAGGGACAGCTTTGCAGTAGTTCTTGTAATAGCTGCTTCATGGGACCTTAGTTTCCTTTGTTCAGAGCCAACTCCTGGTTTCTGGTCACTCATCTCACCAAGTCCAGTTTCAGAAGAGCTATCCACTCTCCCATGTTTACTCTCTTGTGCATCTGACGAGCTAGAAACAATCCGCCTTTCCTCACCACGAATTACATGTTTCCTTCGCTGTTCTATTGCTGAAGAAACAGCAGCTGGAAGGAAATCTTTACCTCTGTAGAGCACAATAAACTCCTTATCCCGTGAAAGTACAGTTCCTCCAGTCAAATGCTGCAACAAATATTATGAAGGTGAATACAAGTTGAAAACACAAGTATTTTCCATAAAGCGCCATGAACAACTTTTCACATTGAGAAAGCTCAGATATTAAATTTTTTACAAACTTATGCAGATAACATCCAAAAAATGAGAATATCTATTTTCTTATTCCGTCGTTGCCCCTCCCCCCTGCCCAAAAAAATAAATAAATAAATAAAAAAGAAAGTAAAAGTAATACATATGCCAGATAAGTGAAGTAGGACAATCTCATCAATAATCATCATTTCATTGCCGAGGACTGTACCAGAGAGTAGTACAATAGCCAGATTGCAATTGGAATAAGAGTCAGCCAAACACTGTTTATAGACAATTTATATATCCACGTATTACTGAAGGTATTATGCCTTCTGACCATGCTCCTTCCAATTCTTCGTATTCCAGAAACAGGGCCGAGAGCTTTGTTTCTCCATCATTCACTCTCGAAAATGTTTGAAACATATTTAAAGAAGGCCAATATTTCATGATTTTTGCCTGCAACTCAACCTGGTGAGATCACATTACCAAATGCTATAGCAAGCTCATGAGTCACAACAGATGTCATGGACTCTGCCCTAGCTGAATCAAATCATAGTTTGTGACACAGTATATAAGAAACGAAGAAAAGAGCCCCAACACCTAGTACGTACTTTGGAGGGTGTAACCTGCTGATTGTTGGTATTTACTTCTTTTGGGTAAGGTTTTGAAGCCTTGTGCGACCTACTCGATTCTTAGATGGGCTCAGGCCTCTAATTGTCCGGATTTTCTTAAATTCGGGTTCCAGGTGAGGACATGCCAAAAAGGCTCTTCCACGGTGAGGGAGAGATAGCCAATCCAAAGCGTGAGGGTTAGATTGCACAAAGGAGCTTGTGGTTCGTCTAAAAATTGAAACTGTGAAAGAACGATTAATATATAAGAGTTTGTCAAGTAACTTCGTAATGAGAGCAGTATCTTATAATACATTACAACCTCCTTTCCAGAATCATCATACTGGCAGGAAAAAAAACAAGTCATAGATATGCATGATTTATTCAAAATGAGAAAATAACATCATATAAGAGATCAGTACTCAATTTTGGGTGGGAAGCCAGAGAGCAGAAGTAGCTTACTCAAAGAAAGCATTAAAAAATATCAGCCCAAGCTCAGAATCAGTTGCAAAGAGCATCAACTGTTAGGGTTGAAGCCCATTTAACACCAAGAAAAGATAAAGAGAGAAAATTGCCCCCGTGACACTGACCTTCAGCTCATCAACCATGAGCTCACTGTTAGTGTTCTGGACTCCTCTCTTAACTGCAATTTTAGCAATCTCACATTTCTCCCAGAGCTTTAAGATGGAAGCTGCCAAGCCTTGGAGCTTTCTATTTCTGCCTGATAAAAAACATAAGCAAGTTAAATAACACTTCCTGGGAAACTGCTACTCATGAGATTACAAGACACTCACCTAAAGCGAAATGACATGGCATAGGCCGACCAAGTCTCCTTAATGTTGTCATTTCGTCATTTGTTAGTATAGGTTTAACTCCATATGGAAGAAGGCGGAATGGTCTCCTGTATCCAGGGACAGTTGCTGGCAGAAGATCAGCATCAACAGGTTGAGGATCATACCCGTACCAATCAGTAAAGCGTGGACCAAGTCCATCTAAAAGGTGGTCAGCTTCTTCTACAAGCTGCACCTCCCCAGGAAGCTGAAACCGTACTCTATTTGGATAACCGACACCTTTTATTAGGGGTGGTTGGGCTGAATTATTCGACAGATCATGGCGAACAGATGCTGCACCATCCATGCCAGATGAGTGGGTCTCGTTTTCACCATGTATTCCTGAATCCAATTGTAAATCCAGTGAGGCACCAGTATCATGCGGTTCCGGTGTACCTTCGATGAAGTAGGGGTACTTATAATCAGCTCCTCTGTACAATATTATATTGCTCCCAGACCTCCAAATAACCAAACCTCCTGTTTTTCTCTGACAATTTAAAAAAAAAAAAGTCAAGTCAAACCAATATACTTTAGAGTCGCAGAGCTAAAATGCAAAACCCTGATACTTGGGTGGCTCACATTTTGAATAGATTTTTATATCAATTCATTCCACGTCATATTCAACTGAGTAAATGCATGCGTAGGAGATAGGTTAAGCATCACCATGAAGATCTCAAACCCCGTGATTTTCAAACTATCTAGTGTGGCAATCTCTGACCTTGGACTAAACAATGCTACTTTAAATAGCACTACTTTAAAATTCCTGGTAGAATAGGTGTAAGTGGAGAAACACTCTCATTTTTTGTATTCAAGAAAATGGTTTTTACATATTCCTTATACACAATATCTTCATGGCAGTTAAGTTGTCCAAATACTTTTTCTCCATATGTGATCTCCTTCTTTGTTATACAATCCAACCTACAATATCATTACAACATATAACTTGGAGACTATTACAACAATAACATCTTTATTTCTTCATTCTATTAAATGCATTTAGTATTTGAGTGCTGATTACTTGTTAATGCTTCTATTTAACTCTGGCACCATAGATGTTTTCAGTAAGCTAGCTTGCCTAGCTACAACATGTCTACTGCTGATAATAGAGTTAGTATATTACTACTCCATAACATCCAAGTATCAACTAAGTCCTTATATATTAGTACCAACATTTATGAATGAGTTAGACGTGTCTAACCTCCAATAAATCATGAGTCCTCTTCATGTTCAACCTTGACATGTCCTCGCAAACAATCTTCACAAGCTCCGTCCGCCTCCACCGTTCATGAATTCCATTCACAAACCCCTCTGTAATCCCGGCCTTGCCAATCTTGAGCTTCTTCCTCAACCCAATGCCGAGGCCCCTCAACCTCCTCAACTCCTCAGCTGACAGTTTCAACTCGGCCAAAGTGGGCAACTTCTCTCGGTCTCTCCCCTCCGCCTTCCTCTTCTCCCTGTCCTCTTGCTTCTCTTTCCAAACCTCACGCCTCAGCTCATTATACCTCGTTATTGCAGTACCGGAGCCAGGCTTCGGAACCGGATTCTCCGGCGTGCTCCAACTAGGGTCCATCGTGTGCCCGACCCGGTGCTTGGGTAACTGATTAGGTAAGGGAACGAATATCTCACCGGGAGAGGAGGAAATGGAACTGGAGGAGTCGTGACGTGAGGAGGATTTGACATTGTCGTCGACGTAACCGAGGCTGCGAAGCTTGTCGGCGATTCTTTTAATGGCGGATTGAGGCAGCGTTCGAGTGTCGGAGGCGGAAGCACGGACGAGGAACAAATTGCGGGGAATTCTGGGGTTTAGGAGGGGTAGGGTTTTGGGGAGAGAGATTGGAATTGAAAAAAAGGAGAGTGAAAGAACTGGGGGAGAGGGGTTTGGGAGGGTTTTGGGAGAGATTGAGGGTTGGTGATTGCTGAGATTTAGCAACATTTGGGGATTGGGAGCAAAAGATTTGTTGACGAAACTATCAAAGAATAGAATTCATTTTGGATTAGGTGTTGGATTGAGATTTCTCTATTGTCCTTATCCGAGAGGCTTCCCGGAGATGATGTGTTGCTCGTTTTATTCAGTTATACCGTTAATTAGTGGTTGATTTTTTTGTTATTATTATTTTTTTTTTAGGATTGCTATTTACACCCAGAAAATCAGTTATACCGTTAATTAGTGGTATTTTTTTTTTTTGAGAATTGCTATTTACACCCAGAAAATTACTTAGTATATCTCATTATTAATTACATTCAATCTTAATATTTTCAATCCCTTAAAATATTAGGTACACCTCCTACTAATTTCATATTCTACTCTTACCAATATTTTCTCTAAAATATTAAATACATCTCATCTCAAACACACCTCACCCCATCCTCCACCTTCCAGATACACTCCACCCCCTTCCACTGCCTCCTTCCTTTCGCCCCCCACCCCACACAGTGCCTCCTTCCTCCTCACTTCCAACCCCACCACCTTCCCCCCACCCCACACACACCCTTTCTTTCTTTTTTTTTTAAATAGTTTGTTTGGCTGGATTGAGCACGTAGTGGTGTTCGATACTCTACCGAGCAGTGCAACACCCATAGTGGTATTCGGTAGAGTGCGAACACACTATGGGTGTTCGGTAGGAGTCTCGAACACCCATAGTGATGTTCGGTAGGGTCTTGAACAGACTAAAAAAAAGGGTATTTAGGTCTAAATTTATAATGACATTTTTATAATTTTTGTTAAGAGGTGTACTCAACAATTTTATGGGTGCAAATAACAATCCTCTTTCTTTTTTCTTTGTTTTGTACTTGGCGGTTAAGATAATATCTCTTGGGAATTGCTTGCTGTACTTTTCAAACTATGCCTTCCACATTACAATTTCTTTTGTGAAATATTTTTGGTACACTAATGAAATAAATACTAAAATGTTACTAGTAGATTCTTATAATTAGAATTTGGAGCGCTAGTAACAATTTCTATCTTTTTTCTTTCTTTTGAATTTGTTCAAACTTGATATTTAGAGGCCGAGTATCTGACAATGAAACTCTTGTCCCAGAGTCAAAAGGACTCAAATTCAAATGCTTTGACGAAAATGTAAACTTCTCAATTGCCTAGTATTTGCTTTGCTGGTGCTGCTTGGATGACTTTGCGATCTTCGTAGGAGTATACTTCACAAAAGTTTACGTGTTGTGAATTTAGAAAATTTTAGGTATATATTGAATGGAATTTTTTTTCTTTCTTGATATATGTGATTACCCTTTAGAGAGTTCAAAGAAATTGTCATGACAAACATTGTTAACAACTCTTTGACATGCAAATGATATTTGTGAGACAATACCTCGGACCTCTGATCTCTCTCTCTCTCTCTCTCTTAATTCATTTGTTTCGTGAGAAGATTTATCAAAAGTAATAAAATCAACATAAGACACTTGTTTTAACGATTTGTTATCAACAAAGATGATCCACAACAATGCTCGGGGTCATCCCCCTAAGCTATGTATAATCATTAAGCTAGAATGCTATTTGAAATGCACCAATTTTATAACATATGAGTCGTTCCCTGAAAATCTTTTGTTTTTCAGCATACTGAAAGTTTCTTGTTTAATCTGATTTACGTAACATAATTAATCGAAAGAGCCTTTGGCACTCCAATGGTGAGTAGTGTGTTTGTGTGTGTATGAGAGAGAGCGAGAGAGAGATTTGTAAGTTGAATTCAGGATTTGCTTGTGTGAGCTCAAATGATGCTAAAGATTTCTCAGAAAAAGGCACATTATTGTAGCCTTGCGACCAAGACCTCTTGCCTGGCAGATACTATGCACTTAAGCCAAGGACTGGCATACCCTCACCAAAATAGTTAAGGAAAATTATATTTTTGATCATCGTACAAATTGAGGATTACCGATTTGACCAACGTACTTTCAATATCCAAAATGTAACCAATGTACTCACGAATTGAGTGCGAAGCGGTCCTTGCCGTTAACACCCCATCTAATTTTGTTAACAGAGCGATGACGTGGACTATGTGTGAATCTTTCAAATAGTAAAAAAAAAAATTACATTAACGGTAAAGGGTCCAAAATGATACTTGTGTAAAATGGGGGGCCCACCAATAAATTTTTTCTCTCTCAATCTCACACTCAAAAACACAGTTCATCCCCAAATCAAATTGAAGAGAAATTTATCCCCAAATCAAATCCCTCTTGGGAAAAAACTTGGTCTCCCATCGTGTCTAACCACCTTGTATGCATAATCACTCCGGTCACTGTGGATGCATAATCACTTCGATCACTGTAATGGTGAGCCCGATGATCTTAATTAGTTGTAGTGAAATGTCAGTTTCCACGTAGTCTACTCTCTCTCTCTCTCTCTCTCCTCGAAATGATATAGATCTGAAGTTTTTTTTTTCCATATAAGGTTGTTCACCTTTCTAATCCAGCGATGTTCATTGTGAAGCTTGTACGGCATCATTAATGGCGGAACACGCCTGAACTATGACGTTGGCATACAAGTCGCCAAAATCCTTTGTTTCCTCCATTGTTTAAGAAACACAGAAACGAAGTTAGTTAGGGTTTCGATTTTGCGATTACTCAAATCTTGCTTAAATTTCTGTAACGTCGACTTCTCTATTCTGACCTCGCCGCGGCAAAATGAGTCCCGGTGGTGGAGTAAATACAAGAGAACATCAATCCTTTTTAGCCCCTCAAAAATGTCAACCTCTGTTGGATTAAAATGAAGATTTGATTTGGTCAATGGTTGATTTCGGGATAAACTTCTCTGTGCTAAGTTTCTTCATGGGAAGGATTTGTTTTGGAGATAAATTTCTCTCCAATTTGATTTGGGGATGAATTGTGTTTCTGGGCGTGAGATTGAGAGAGAAAAAAAAAATTATTGGTGGGCCCCTCATTTCCCACAAGTATCATTTTGGACCCTTTACCGTTAATGTAATTTTTCTTACCGTTAGAAATAGGGGTGGGCAATCGGTTTCGGGTATTCGGGTCCCGATCTGAACCATTCGGATATTACCCAATCAGTTCGGGTATAGTCAAATAATTCGATTTTCGGTTAAACCCAAACCCGACTTTTAATTCCCGAGTCGATTTTCGGTTAGTTTGATGCCTACCCGATACCTGTTCGGATACCCGATGTTTTAGACCTGTACACCTGCTCAATTTCTCATTTACGGCTTCCAAATCTGCTGCTTCTCTCTCTCCCACAACACTCAACAAATCTAGGATTTTCCAAGTGACGGCCACGCCCCACGATCTCCGGCGCCGGCTACCAGGCCCATCACACACTACCAGTGCACCCCCACCACAGTCCTACTCTGCTCGCATCTTATCTTGCTCTACTTGCAACTTATTTGACTCCGGCGACGGCCTGTGGATAAGATCGAGACTAAGAGTCAGCGCATCTATCTTCTTCTAATCCGAAGCTTTCGCTCTCGTGATGCTTCTCCTTGCAATAATAAAGGTTTCAAGCATACTATACAATATTTTGAGTGAAGCGATGGTGGTATTTAGTTGACTGTTACCATGGATTAGGATTTAGTGTGTGTGTGTGTAAGTGGGTTTGTGTTTTGATGAGAAAAGGATGGAGGTGAAAGGGGTAGTGTCTACCTTTCCAAATTCTTCTTTCTTAATTTCCGCAAGAGTTGCCCTCTTTAATTTGGTAGTGGTTCAGCTCAGATAGATGGAATTCGAATTCTACTGGAATGGGAATAATAGAGCCAATGTACTAAAAGACAAGAGGTGAGAAATGGTTCACTTAAAAAAAGTAAAAGTAATCATTCATTTGAATTTTTTTTTTTAATATCAGGTAACTCGAATCCGATCTATCAAATACCCAAAAATTTTGGGTATCCGATATATTAGATTTTCACATACTCAGATCGGTTTCGGTTAGTTAAATTTGCCACCCGATATTTCGGGCACCCGACCCGATGCCCACCCCTAGTTAGAAAGATCCATACATAGTCTATGTCATCCCTCCGTTAACAAAATTGGATGGGGTGTTCGCGTTAAAGACCACATCGCACTTAATTCGTGAGTACGTTGGTCACATTTTGAAGATTGAAAATACGTTAGTCAAATCGGTAATCCCCAATTTGTACCACGGTCAAAAATATAATTTTTCCAAATAGTTAAATTCCAACACTAGACTAGTCAAACTTCAAACATTCGAACTCCAAAGCAAATGTACATTTCCATTAAAAACGGATTGAAGAGTCATCTAAAATACATTGGCCAAAGCGTCTAAAATGTAAGAGTTACAAATACACGACAGCGTTTGCAAAATGAATAGATGTTACAAAAATGTAGCAAGTTATTTATAAAGGGTCCACTAATTTACTGAAACCCCTTTCTTGTCCAGCATAGAAAAACATCACAGGAATGGAGATCGGAATAATATTCACATAGCAAATGAGAGTTTGTTCCTGTAAATGACATAGATTCATGTTTGTAAATTGAGAAGCTTAAAAAGAAAAAACTAAGGAATACATAATTTCAGAAGCACAACCATGTTTTATTCATTTTCGGTGGAGAAAACTGTTGGGAGTACATTATATTCTACAGCATATCATTATTGGAGGTATGGCTATTAGGCTATTACTACTTGATACTTACAATTTGGCGTGCAGGTATTGATCCACCGTGAGAGGTTTTGGACCGCCAAAATAATTAATCATAAATATGTCTTCTATTTCTAATTTAAAGACCTCGAAGTTGTGACTCTTAGGCCAGTCTGTCAATGAGTAAAAAATACAAATTCAGTGTTACTAATAATGAGCACAGAAATGTTATGTGAAGAGTTCATTGGTGTGGGCAGATTATCCATCTACAGTACGTTAGTAGCAGAAGAAGATTTGGTGATTCTGCAAAGAAGAAAATTTACAAGTACCTTTCATCTCAGGATGCTTAGCAAATAAGGCAGTTCGTGCGTGCTCTGCCTCATTAGTGTTTCCATCAAGCAACTTCAACTGAAACACCAAAAAGGCAAATTTTCAGCAAACTTGCCTAATTTATGGAAGGGCCCGACTGCTGGAAAACTCAGCAGGCCCTTAATCCAACTCTAGGGATTAAAGGAAAAATTGGTGTCATGACTTTCTGAAAGGAGATACTCCCTCTGTTCCACACAAGGAGTCCTACTTTCCTTTTCGCAAAGTTCCCTTCAAATAGTCCTATTATGAAAATTAAGCTTGCAATTCACATGATATTCTAATTTTCCCCCTCATTTATGAAATAAACAAGTTGATAACAGCAAAAATATTTGTTATATTATAACAGTCATGTCCAATGGTAGTTCTTTATTGCTTAGTTATTTGACTTTGAGATAGACTCAGTGAGTGGAACAAATGAGTAAATTGGCTTTGTTACAAAAGTGAGTAATCTATCAATATACTTTCCAACCAGCAATGTCTACCAAGCACAAAGTGCTGCCATATTCAGACAATCATATAAAAAATTAGTCAACTCCGACCAATAAATAGCCAAGTTTCATGCAACAATTTTAAGTGTCAAAAGGCCATACGGAAGTAAAAATTTTTAGTAAAAGCACTTGTTAGAGTCCTTGCCCATATGGCCAAAATTATAGCACATACAATATCAAAGTGCAACAAAAGCATTGAAAGGGATATCAGAACTGCAAGAATTAACTTGAGGAAAGGAATGACAAAGGGTATATACAAAATTGGAAGCTCAAAAGGCCACAAACAGTATTCCTACACATAGATACAGTCCACTGAGCATGTCATACCTTTCCTGTGAGTGTAATCTTTGCACACATGGGGTTTTCAGGATCTAACTTGCCGCAAGTTCCAATAGGGTATTCACTCACTGTGAAGGAAGACCTCTGGTCTTTCAATGCATTACTTGCAGTAGGATCCAAAGTTGTTAAGTAGAAGTATGGAATGCCACTGCCTTTGTTAGGTAGCCCATCACTAAATGAAACAACATTCCTGCATGGCTTTCAGATACTTCAGTTAAGTCAGAACTGAAATCAGGACAAGAGCTTGCAGTAACTTCCATTACTTTGTGCTGAACACAAGAAGGTGACTATGAGGCAAGGTCTATCACCTAATGTAAGTAGACTACTGCTACAGTTACAACCTAAATTTACTGAAATGGCTGACATCTTCCTTTTGAAAAATCGTAAAATATTTTCAGTGAGTTGATTAATTAATAATCTATCTGACTTGAATGTGGTCGTAGGTGTAGCATTGCTCTTATCAGAATCATAAATTGCATCCAGAACTCACATCATTGCTCTTATATTTGTACTGGTTATGTTAACAAGTGCCCACTGGGTACTTGTCAAAAATCTACTTATCGAAATGTTTTACATTTGGAATGCCCATCAATGTGTAGGGGATTGTTACTGATCCGCTGGACAGTGTTCCTAATGCAAAACATTTCTATAAATGGATGATTAACAAGTGCCCCAAGGCACTTGTTAGCATTCCCATATTAGTATAAAACCACGATAAATAAGTTCACATAAGGTTAAACTTTATTTAACATAATTAATGGTCATACAGTGACCTTGATTATATTTTTCTTTAATTCACCTTCATACAAAATCAAATTTATTTATATGTGAGGAGGTAGTTTAACAAGGACATCAATACAAATATAGCACACACAAATTCTCACGGCATTCTTATGCCTTCACAACTAATACCAGACAGGGTTGATGGAACAACAATATCTGATGAGAAAGATAAAGCATACATACTTTATATTGGAAAATAAAAGTTTTAAGGAAAAGAGGCCAAAACCTACCCAAAAGGTGCTCCTCCCAAGTCACTTGCGATGGTGCTGCAAAAATGAAGAGATTATATCAACCTCTACTTTGAGAATATTTTAGTTTTACCAACATACATTTCCTTACAATTTCAATAAACCAAAAGGTTGATAAGCTTTGTGGGAAATACACGTCAGGATCTATACAAAGGACCATTTTTCCACAAGAACCGTTAGAGAAAACCTTAAGTAGTTTAACCTCACATGGAGTGCTTGATTGATCGAATATTCATATATTTTGAATGTTGTCGACATATCAAATTCCTACTTTTATTATGCTTCTAAAAAATTATCTTTATCTCCACATACTTTTCTTGCCATCTTATTTATACATCAAAATTCATGTTTTATTATGCAGCTGATTTATAATCACGATGTCCTTTCTGTTGGGTTTAAAATTCAGGACCTATTAAGAGCAAGTCAGAGATGGGGAAGCAGGACAAGTCATAAAGCTGGTGGAATTACGTAACTCCATCATCCAATCCCGCGCCTTTCTCTCCAAATTATGTAAACCCTCACAAACTGATCATGGTTTAATTTCTACCGGTCATACTTTTCACTAGACTCTTCAATTAACTTCATGGTATCTACAAGTTCAAGTATGATTTCCCTTCAATTGACATGAAAGTATCTGGAACTTTAAACACTAAGAAGCTTATTCTTGAAGATGAACCATGATCGTCTGCTAAATCATCATTGAGGAGGGATGTTTCTTTCCATAGATACAATTATGTTCCTCTACACACCAATATTTTTAATTCAATTAATCTCACTTTAGTAAATGCATGATCTAAGCAGTCTATACGTCTGTCCAATGACATACTTATAAGTCTACCAAATCCATGAACTACATCATTTCTAATTGTTTGCTATTGTATTGGGTAAGGTTGCATAAACATCTGGTAGCAGAGTAGCTTCGCTATGACAAGGTTTCGAGTGGCCAAAAGGACAACGATGAGAACTACCCGTGAAACAGGAATGAAAATTTGAAATCTCTGAAAGGGGAAAGATCTAGTTTCCCCAAAACTGCCAAGCGTGAAACAAGTTTGCAACCCAAAAGAGTTGACTTAACCCTTGAACTAATCTAACAACATCTACCATAATGATTAGAATCATAAGACAATCAGAGGTGCATAGAAACAATCAAAGAAAATAGGAATTCGGGTTTAACTTTCCCGATCAGTAAGTACGTAAATTCGTTTAAATCTCTATCCCAATTCACTAACCGGATAACCATCAACAGCTAGAAAAGTGATTAAACTTGCGGGATCAGCAAATAAATTACTACTAGTAATTTACATAATCTAATTATAAAGTACTTACTTTAAAACACCCCAGGAACTCTGAGAGACCAACCACCGAGCAAAGGGGGCCGCATTTTCAGGGGCTGGTCTGGACAGAGCCGGTAACGGCAGAGAGCGTCGTCGTCCCTGAACGGAATCTCCAAAGAACACAATCAACAACACCAACGTCAATCTAAACGCATCCGCCCCTTTCAATTTCATCTTCTTCTCTTCTTTTTTTCAATTTTCCTGAGCGCTGTAGAACAAGTGAAGACGAAGATGGACTGCAATGGGCTGGTCGGCCTGCTACTATTTATAGGCTTCTAAAGTAAATACTCCCTTGACAAATAGTGCACTTCCAATTTTCAAAAATTAACATGGGACGAAGAGTTGGCAAATGCAATTGTGGATTTGATTAGAAGTAATTGCGGGTAATTACTACCTTCAATCGTAATTCCTCGTTTAAGGCAAATAGTCTTTTTTTTTTTTTTTATAGAGGTCAACATAAGACTAAATCAAATAAAAAATTTACATACTTTAATAAAACTATGATTACTACTTTAATAACTTTATAAAAATCACTAGATTTATATTAATTATTGGTCAAACTTTAGTTTAGTTGATTAAAAAAAAGTCAAAAGTAAACTCTTTGCCTGAAACGGAGGGAGTATATTGTATTTGTTATCTCTTCTTTCACATTTAATTAGAAGAGACATCTCTAATGTAAATGTGAATTTGATCCTATGTAACATGAGTCTTACAACTAAAGTGAAGAGAGAGATGAGATTTAGTTATTTTTTAACTTAAAAAATAATGACTAGGATATCTTCACACCCTCAATTAGAATGTGAAAAATTCACATTCTCATTCACAATGTAAAAAAAAAAATTGTTGTCATGTCATATTCACAAGGCTTCTTCACATTTGCATTGAAAATGTTTTTTTTTTTCCAAAGAAAATGTCAATCCTAAGTGACATTCATTTTTTTTCACATTCATATTGGCATTGGAGATACTCTAAAAGTCACATGTGATAAAAAAGAGTCCACTTTTTTTTTCTTAAAAGTCAATGTGATTAAATCAAAATTTAATTTTTTATAATTTTCTTATATTTTAGGAAATAAAATCTCGTTTATTAAATACTACATTAAAAATACTATAGATTACAACTTTCATAACTTTATAAAAGTAAATAAATCTATGTAAATTATCAGTCAAATTTTGATTAAGTTGAAAAAAACAAAAAGAAAAAAGAAAGGCAATATTTATATTTGGACCACCCAACTTTTAAAAAAATTACAATACGGCCACCACAAGTTTAAAAATATTATTCTTACCACTAAGTTTCAGTCATCTTGCAAGCAAACTCATTTTTTGAATGAACGTTAGTTCGGCGTTAAATTAATGTGAAATACCTATTTTACCCAGGTCAAATCCCCTATTTTCCAAAACAAAAATAACTCTCGTCTAATCCCCAATTTCTCTGTGATAACAGCCCCTTTATCTATCTCTCCCACCCCTCTCTATTTCTCTCTCCTCTCTCTGTGCTGTTTGCGAATTCCCTTGTTCATCTATCTCCCTACTCGGAGTCCGCCTCCTCCTAGACGAAGAAGGAGACAAAACCCTAGGCTCTGCTGGCGATGAATCCTCTCGGCCTTTGCGCTACCTCATAACCACCACCACTATCATCATTTCCCCCCATTTCTTGATCAAAATCATAACTTCTCTTAGACCCAGAATACTTCCTCCCACGCTGGGCAAAACTAGGGAATTTTCACGCACCCAGTCGCCGCCTTTCCGGTAGAGGAGCTCTGGTTGAGCCTTCCGCATTGTATCAAAATCGCATCCACCTCTTCCTTGGTACAACTGGAGGTTCTCACCGGCGTCGGCGCAATGACAACACCGTTAATCTCATTTCCCCCCACTCCAGCACTAACATTGCTTGGCTGAAAAATTTCAAGTACCTAATCTTTATCCAAACTGGGTTTTTCTTCTTCTTTTCGCCTTTTGATCTTGTGGCCCTTTCTGTGCTTTATGACAAAGATCTTCTTTTTCATGATTTATGGCTGCTCTGTTGTAGCAATTTTCTTGTCTGGGCCTGGAGTATTAGGCTTGGTTTGAGCAGATGGGTTTGGGAGTAGGGAAGAAGATAATGAATTTGTAGTCTTCTTGTTCAAACAAGTTCCCATTTTGTGTGTGTGTGTGTGAGGGAGAGAGAGAGAAGTGAGAAAGGGAAGTGGTTTAGAAGATTGATGAATTAGAAGTGTTCTTGCTCAATCAAGAACCCATCTCGTGTGTGTGTGTGTGTGTGACTTCACAATCATCATTCCATATTTCTGGCAATCGTCAAATTACAAAGGAAGTGTTCCCCCTCTTGCTCACTGTGTGTAATTCTCTAGTTGTCCTGTGTGACTTTATCTCGAGAGAGAGTGAGAGTAGAAGCACTTCTCCTTATATCTAGATTCTTGAATCTTTAGCAAAATCGTAATTGGTCTGCGGGGGTATATTTGTATTAGGATTAGGGTTTGTTTTTTTTAATCGGGGAAGATGAAGATGGAGACAGGGTAAATATGATATTTTATGTTATTTTAATAGTTAAATTATCGTCCGTTCAAAAAATGGGCTCCTTTGTAAAATAACTGAAGTTCAGTGGTAAGAATAACATTTTTAAACTTATGGTGGTCGTATTGTAATTTTGTGAAAAATTGGGTGGTCCAAATATGAATTTTCCCAAAAATTTTTTTTTAATGTGGACTCTATACTTGAAATGAAGGAAGTAAATACTATGAATTATAAATTTTATAAAAATAAAAAAAATTATATAAATTATTAATTAAATTGGTTCAAAAATTACAGGTAAACTTTTTGTTGGAACGGAACGAAAGGAAGGAGTATTCTTTTAAGTAAATAAAATAAGAAAAAGAACATCATCTAATGGCTAATGCGGATAAAGTATGGATCTTATCTGATGCGTTGACACGCAGGTAAACAAATGAGGCATTTGCAACGTGTCGTTGTACTTGGAAAATCAGAAGAGAAGACTTGCGCATCTTGTAATTGTACTCTGGGGGATCAAAGTGTCTTTTAACTCCGCCAGAGACTGCTTGTGAATGTTGTAGCGATACAAGAAATAGGTTTGTTTGTTAGTTCGTTTGAACCGAGATGATGATGATAAATAAAAGAGAAGGAGTCGAAAGCTTGGACCACAAGGAACATAAACAGAAAATTGCGGGCGCCACCAGGCATGGGAGGGGAGAGCGGTGCACTTATCGTTTATAACTTTTATTTAATCCGTATTTATTTTATTTATTGTTTTATCATCTTATCCAAGCTATAGCTCACATGAATTGTCCAGTTCATCTTGCTCAATTATCATGTGTTGTCATTTTGGACAATGCTATATATTTCCATACTTCTTAAATTATTGTATGGTTTGAATTTTTTTATCAAACATGATTTTTTTTAAACGTAAATTTGACGTATATTTTTTTATTTTTTTTAAATTATAAATTATGTAATTAGTAATACTTTTAAAATACTACGAATTACATTTTTATAATTTTGGAGAAAAGAAAAATAATATACGTCAAATTTACATTTAAAAATATCATATTTGACCAAAAAAAAGTTAAACATGACAATATTTAGGAATGTAGGGAGTATATAATTGCATTAAATGACTCATCTACGTAATCATTAATCGTATTAAATGATTCACTTTCTTAATTATTAATTGTATTAAATGACTCACTTACTTGATCATTAATTGCATTTTTCAACTACTCAATAAATATTAGCCTTTAATTTTTGATTTAATGGATAATAATAACAGTAATCATCAAAGGATATATAATATATATGTGTGTGTGTATATATATATCCTCCCTCCGTCCCGGATAAATGTTCCTAGTTGATAAAGCACAGGAATTAAAATCATAATTAATGATGTGCTATAAAATGTATTATAACGATAATACCATAAACATTAATTGAGTTCAACTATTCTAAATAATTGAGTTTCTCTAGGATGTGCTATATTAAATGAAGCTTTTGAGGTATATTGGAAAGCATGATAAAGAATAGGTACATCAAAAGTCTTTAGGAACATTAATTAGGACATCTCAAAATTGAAAATAGGACAATTTATCCTGGACGGAAGGAGTATATATATATATATATATATATATATATATATATATATATATTAGGTCATGATTTGATTTATTTAAAATAATTTAGATTACTAAAATTTTAATCTATTAATCTGTAGATCAATGATTCACTAAATCTTCGTGAATCGAATCATGATCAGATAACACAAATTTGATATCTGATTTATTTAAAATAATTCAGATTACTAAAATTTAATTTATTAATCTTCGTGAATTGAATCATGATCTAATCACACAGATTTGATATCTGATTTATTTAAAATAATTTAGATTACTAAAATTTTAATCTATTAATCTGTAGATCAATGATTCACTAAAACTTCGTGAATTAAATCACGATCTGATCACACAGATTCGATCCACTAAGTCTTCATCACGGCCACAGGCACCCGCCACTACGGCCTTCGTTGGGTGAAATCGGTCGTCAATGGGTGTCATTTTACTCGCTACCCTAATAAATTTTTAGAATAACTGATCGACGTGATCCAAGGTGTTGTGCACTTATTTTCAAATGATTTACGAATAGAGTATAAAACACATGTAACTCTGTTCCTACTTTTTAAAATTTTGTCTCGTGGTCTACTATAGAGGGCATTGTTGTGTTAATGAGACCTTTCTACCAAGTGTTGTAATAACTAAGTTAATATTTTGATATACTTAGATTAACAAAAAAAATTGATTAGTTTTTTAATATAAAAAAAATATATTATTTAGGCAAAATTCATGTTGTTGACGTAATTGGATCATGGTCTAGATACGCTCCAATATGTTAAAGTTTTTAGATTTCTATAAGTTTCGATCCATTTTATTATTTGGATTCGATCAGATCCATTTAATAAACTAATAGTTCATATTGAATTATATCATGATCCGATCTAATTTATTCCATTGTCAGGCCTATATATATATATATATATATATATATATATACATTATATATATATATTATATATATATATATACATATATATATATATACATATACATACATATATATGAATCTAATACAAGCGGTAGAGTAGAGATATTATCTTTCTTCGTATAACTAATAAAAGTGAAGTGAAGATTATTTTAAGAAAGATAAAGACTAGTAACGCTTTAAGACCGAGTCCCTATTGGGGTATGGAGTCTTAGAGACGTAAGAGTGATTTGGCTAGTAAAGTTATTTAATAGAATCATGATGTCAAATAAAATATATGATAAGTGTAGGAAGAGTATAATAGTACTAATATATAAATATATATGTGATATCTAGAGTTGTACAAATTACAGGGGTATTAACTCATTGAGTTACACAATAACACTTTTGGAGAGAGTAGTTGAAAATAGATTAAGACGGGAAACAACAGTATCGAAGAATCAGTTTGGTTTTATGCTAAATAGGGTACGGTGTGCACGGGCCCTAAGCTCGCGGGCATTGAGAATGCCCAGCATTGGCCCATTACGTAGCAGGCATCAATTCTAAAAGCCCGGTACAACAGACAGCCCATGCATAGGCTGTAATACCACGACCCAACTTCATTCGGGTTCACTCGTAGTCTCTCGATATTGACCTTAAAACCCTCGGAGAGTGAGGTGTCATGCTCGTTAAGCGTGACGTGTTAGGTCAAAACCGTATTTGACGCGCGTTTAACTCATGGTGAGTTGCGCTTTGTTCCTTTATCCGTTCGAGATTTTTCCTCGACATCGATTAGCATGCATATGCGTTACATCTTCTCTTTGGTTGATTGACCTAACCTTGGTTTAGACTCCTTCACGACTAACGATCACGTTGATCTTGTCGTTAACCCGCACGCCGAGTTATTTCAAGTGTCTCGTATGACCCGATTTGTACTCAAACCTTTATATGGTTATTGCGTGAATGTTACGTTGAACTTCTAGCGTTGTTTTCGGACCTTTCGGGAACCTTTCTCCAGTATTTCGACCTTCCCAAAGACTTAGAATCACTTCGCGGTTATTTAGGACCATTTCAGGGGCGTTTCGGAGCATTTTCGGAGAGTCCGGAGAATCTGGACACAAAGCGATCGCCCTGGGAAGATCAAAGCGATCGCCCTGCTTCCAGAAGGAAAAGTGATCGCCCTGTTTAGGGCAGAGCGATCGCCCTGCCCCGTACCCTGTTCGTCCGATTTTTGTTATTTCTCGGTTTTTAACATTTTTAAGTGGTTTAAAATGCTCAAACAAGCCCGGAATTGGACCAAACACTTACCCATGGTATTAATAACATAACCCAACCTTATTTCCCCTCATTTTTCTTCCTCCTAACCCAGAGTTTAGAGAGAGAGCAAGAAGAGAGAGAGGAGAGAGAGAAGAGAAAGATTTCGCGATATCTTTAGCTCCGCTTGTCGGATCGACGAGCCGTCTTCGCGGTAGCGTAGAGGACGATGAGGAGCACATTTCTACCCAAAGGGATCATCCGATCTGTTGAAGAATCACCACCCCACCCCTTCTCCCACATTTTAGAGAGAGAAAGTAAAGTTTTGTGAGAGAGGAAGCTTGATTCGGACTTGGATCGAGCTTGGGATCGACGATTGGACTCCGCAGCGGCGTTGGGGTCGCGGAGGAGTACGTTTCCACCCGAAGCCCCTTGGATTTCGTGGAGGATTTGCGTTGTGTAGTAAGTTACTAATCTCCTTCTTAGATTTTGAGCATCGTAGTATAATATCGCGATGATTACATGTTATACATGTGGTATATGGGATTTCTATGTGCTATATATGTTCAATATGAATTGTTAGCATGCTATTTGTTGAGTATTGATAATTTGTTGTTAATTTCATGGTCTCGGAATATTAGAGACTTGTGAATGATGATTGTGGTACATGTTGTTGTTGTACATGTTGTATTGACGTCTCCTAGTGTTAGAGACTCATTGGGATCGTTGTTGTTTCCCGAGTTGTAGACTCGTGGGTTTGTTTTATAGTTGGGTTCCGGCCGTAAAGTCGCCAATGACTTGTTTTGGTTCTATCGAGCATGTGTAACTCTTGAGATTTTTATCGTTAGTATTCTCGTGGTGACTTGTGAGAATCACATGGGTAGTATATACCCCGAACGTTGGTTATTGTGGTTGACACGGTTAATTAGGGACGATATTACGGTTCGTCCGAGGTTTAGTTGTGGGTGACCAACTCTAGCAGAGTTGTATAAGACGTAAAGATTATACGTCGTGTAATGTGGTGATGTGTAGTACAAACCGATGTAGGTTGTATTTTAGTCTCCTGCGATGTAGGATGGCGAATTGTTGAGATCGTTACCCAATAGAATTTGACTTGGGTTGACTTAGTCAAACATTATTGACTACGATGTATGGTAAATCGTTAACTTAAACCTTATGCCTTAGCAAGGGTTAATTATCCGTATTAGTCTTTCCATGAGCGTTATCGAATAGTCATGCCCTTAGTGCGCGACATTTCCTATGAGGCGAATAGTCTCAATCGTCAGATGACGAGTTGGTTGTATTCTAGGTAGTCATGACACACCTTGAGTATCGTTCCAATACGGACGATGTGACTTGTAGAGGGTCGTGATACGCATAATACGCGACGAAAATGAGGTGGAATATATATACATGAGATGAAGTGTATTGTAATTGTGGGATACCGTAGAGATCTTAAGTTGCGCGTGTTAGTAGCGCGTTGAATTATGACTGTAAGTACGAGTAGGCTTACATATGTTATGATTATTAAGTCTAGCGATTGCGGACTTGGATGATGTGTGGTATTTGTGATTGTTCTAGTAAGCAATAGGACAATCATCCTACTTTGATGATTGATTGTGTGTTTAGTATTTACAAACACATTATGTTGATTTAGTATGTGATTCAATAGAACACATTATGGTTTGATTTCATTGGGTTGTGATTCAATAGAACACATCATGATTTGGTTTATTAAGTTGTGATTCAATAGAGCACACTTAGATTAGTTTGGCATGAGTAAACATCTACTTGTGCATTGCATCGAGTCCAGCTGGCATATGTGTATTGTAGGTGTATTGACGCTCGGTTATTGCGGGAGCAGGGGCTTCGTAATAGCCGAAGGCCAATATACTGGGCATCGCCCTACCGTTGGCCACGGTAGGGGTTTCTCTAGTCCCACAGTTGAACGGAATAAACGGCGACTGTGTATTGTCGACATTTTTGTATGCATTGGGATACGGACACCGGTCCCTTGTGATACCTATAAGTGGCTAGAGCCGTATTGTCTCGGGGCGTAGGGGATCGAGCGATACGTCGACGTGGATACAGAAAATGGTCCACAACGGGTACCTGTAGATCGTGCGGGTCGCGATCGAGTACATTATTTATTGGGTACTTGTAGATCGTGCGTGATGCGATCGGGTACATATATTTGTTTCGGGATACGAGCACCGGTCCCTTTGTGATTTGTGTACAGCAGCAGCAGCACAATCGTCTATTTCTGATCGTGGTTGTCATTGGGAAACGTGTCTAGCATCAGCGGCACAATTGTTTAGTATGGTTCTCTGGAGCAGAAGCGCATCTATTATTATTATTATTATCTTGTTGGATAGCAGCAGAGGCATCTTTTATAGTTCTATGGAGCGGCAGTACGATCGTTTACTACGGCTTCATGGAGCGATAAGGTCGGAAGTGTTTCAAGGGATTTCGGAGGTGTACCTCGAATCCACCGTATCCACCTTTATGTGTTTACTTTGAGCTTTATGTGCTTCCTATATGAACGAATGTTGGTCGTCGTCTCCAACCAGTGCATGACGGTTGGCGGCTACTGAGCCTCTCGTGAATATAGGGTTGATTGACTTATGTGCTACAACCTGTTTATTATCCTGCTATTCTTACGTGCATAATGCCATGCCATATTGTTTTATTAGTAGCTTACTGGGTCATTCGACTCATCCCTTCCATATTTGTTTTTCTTAGCTGCAGGATACGTTTCGGTGCAGTGAGGCTCTAGTTTGAAGATCTTCTAGTTGTAGCTAGCTAGTATTTTATATTTGTTTCCTGTACTTGTGAGATGGTGGGTTAAACTGAGTTATGTAAACTTAGTATGTCGGGTAGAGATTCTTGTATTTTATAGACTTGTATTTGGTGCCGACTTGTGGAGTCGTGCCGGTTGTACTATTTTTATAACCCCAGTTGTCTTGGTTGTAGCCGTGTGCCCGTTGGTATTTTACTAATGGTTTTCCCGAGCGTGTTGTCTCGTGGTGTTTTAGATGTTGTTGTTCTCCGGCGCTTGTTTAGCCGTGGAGGTTATTGTTATGTTGTTGGGATTTTGTTATTCCGCTGCCTTGTTATTTATATTCCGCTGCATTGGTTTAGTTTCGAGCTTACGTTGCTCGCTTTATTCTGTTCTTCCTCGGTTTGGCGCTCCGAGTTGGGGTTCAACATCGAATCTCGGACTCGGGTCGTCACATAGGCATTAGTGGACGGGCATTAGGTGGGCTTTAGACGGGCTTTCTGCGGGCACGGGCTTGATGGGCTTATCAATTGAAACCAATAACAAAACTAAAATTCAATTCTTTTCCAAGTTCAACTACTCACATTCAACATATTGTAAAAGCATAATGAAACCAACAACAAAATTGAAACCCATAATTAAAATATGAATTTTTAAATGAACTGTATTCCAAAATCATCAATTAAATTAACCTCCCCAGAAAAGTTAAGAATCCTAATCACTGGAAAATTCAGGAAAATCGACGAATTTTTTTCAAAGCAAGCTTACTTGAATCCCCAATCCCATGTTCAGATAAGTCGCCTCCGAAAGAAGATGATGAACCATACAAGCTCCTTCGCTCAGTAGCTCGATCCCTATATGTAGTCTGTGGAGATGGCTGTACTGACATCTAGGGGTATGCACTGGCCTTCTGCCAGAACCTCTGATCACCTCAATTATTGTCCCCCTTGAACTGTTACTGATAGGCCTGGGCTTCTCCTGGGAATCCAAGCTAGAAGATTGAACAGGCGTGCTTGCAGCAATTCTTGGAGTGCCCAAAGTGTTATCCTTTATAGTCACTGCCTCCTCTTTGAATAGATAGAGAGAGAGAGAGAGAGAGAGAGAGAGAGAGAGAGAGAGATATATATCGTGAGATGGAGATGGCTCAAATGGGTTATGACCTTTGGGCGACCTCATCGAAGGAAGGTGACGATGAGGGTGGAATTGTGGAGTAGGGAGATAAGGTGACGACGGTAAAGTAAAATGGCGACGGTGAAGTAAAGCGGTGACGGTGACGGCGAGGTTGAAGAGGCAAGTCGGTGACGGTGAGGTGATGGCGTAGAGATAAGAACTTGATGTCTTTATTGTTGTCTGTTGATTTTTTTGATTTGAGAAATGAATAAGTGAAATAGGGTTTAGACTTTAGATAATAAAATGATGTAGTTTTAGGTGTCGACGGGCCGGGCTGGGCATAACGGGCTGAAACAATTTGAGGCCCAGTCTGCTGAGTCCGCAGGCATTCAACCTTTCAAAAGCCAAGCATTGTGTATCAGCCCATGGCACGGGCTGGGGGCGGGCTTGACGGGCTGATGGGCCGGTCTGCTCACCCCTAATGCCAAGAAGATTAACAATACAAGCTATCTGCTTATTAGGATGATTGACGGAAAAATATAGAGAACGAAAAAAGAAGGATATTATTGTTGATCAATTTTCAGATCGTCCGGGCATATCTTGCTTTCCAACAAAAGGAAGAAGTCGTAGGTTACTAGCTAGTCGTGTCCACTGAGCCGAATCAGTGAACTAGCAAGAGAGAGAGAAGTTACACATGATTTTTATTGACCTAAAAAAGGTTTATGATAGAATTCCTAAAAAGTTAACTTGGAGGTTGTTAGAAAAGAAAATGGTTAAGTGAGATATATTGACATGATTAAGGAAATGTATGATGGAGCTGTAACGTTAACTAGGTTTACATCATGAGAGTTTAGTGAGTTTCGGATTACCGTAGGATAACACGATCGACATTAAGTTCCTATCTTTTTTCCTTGATGATGAATGGATTAACCGAACATACACAAGATGATATACGATGGTGCAGTGCAGGTTGTTTGTTGATGACATTGTTACAATTGATAAGACAAAGAACGGTGTCAATGATAAGCTAAAAAGTGGAAAGAGACTTTAGAAGTCAAAGACTTGAAAATAAGTAGAAGTAAAATGAAATATGTGGAATGCAACTTTAGCAGTAAAAGAAATAATAGTGGGAATAAATTAGGCTAGATAGTCAAGAAATACCATAAAAAGAACAATTTCAAGTTTTATGATCAATTATCAATCAAAATGAGAAGGTAATATATAATGTTAGTCATAGGATAAAATTAGGCTAGGTGAAGTGCATTTGAAATATTATGTGATTGATTTATATCAGTCAAGTTGAAAGGAAAGTTTTAACGAACGGCCATTAGACCAATAGTGCTTTAGGTAACCGAATGTTTGGCACTAAGAAAGAACATACTAATAAGATGAGTACTATAGTTGAAATGTGAATGTTAAAGTGGATACATTGTAAAACTAAGAAAGATAAAATTCGTAATGAACAAATTTGTGAGATAGTAGAGTCGCCCCAATAGCAAATGAAATGAGAGAAAATTGCCTAAGATGGTTCAAACACATACAACGTACACCAATTAGTGTACCAGTTAGAAAGTGCGAGTGTATTAATATTAACCAGTAGCAATAAGGGAAGTGGAAGATGAAAATTAGCATAAACATCGAAATAAAGAAAGATATGAATTAGTGTGGTGCGTGCGGTGACCTTAATTTGGACCGAATTGAATGACGGAAAATAATTAATAAAGCCTACCCAAGTAATTAGAAAAAAGACAGAGTTGAGTTGTGAGACGGGGAAAAAGATGAGTCAGGTCAGATATTAAAGTAAAAACATTTGAAGTTAAAATAATTTCATATTTGTAAAGTTAATGCAAATTTTATGTTAGAATAATTAATAAAAATACTTATTTTAAGACGAGAAAATATTTTACGTATTATTAATAGGAACAAAATCTAGTGAGTTAGCTTAATAAACTGGATCCTAAACACATGAAGAGATCGTAAACTCCGTGGTAGTCAAATTATTAAACTAGCCCCGTTAATCACGTTAGCAGTCCCGTTAGAAATTTGGATGGAAAGTTAACGAGAAGGACCACATTGGACTCAAATTGGTAGTACATTGGTCAATTTTAGGATATTGGGAGTACGGGGGTGAAATCGGTTACTAACTAATAGTACGTCGGTCATTTTTATAATTATTTCGAAAGAAAATGACAAAAATACCCTTCATAAATTAGCTCCGTTAATCACGTTAGCAGTCCCGTTAGAAATTTGGATGGAAAGTTAACGGGAGGGACCACATTAGACTCAAATTGATAGTATATTGGTCAATTTTAGGATATTAGGAATACCGGATGAAATCGATTACTAACTGATAGTACGTTGGTCATTTTTATAATTATCCCATTTAGTTGTTAACGTTAACTAAAAGGGCGAATGAAAAGAATGTAACGCAAGTACAGCTAGACAAAAACGAGGAGAGAAAAGTCCTAACAGGACAGCGCAAATACGTTGCTGACTTTGACCTTCCAAAACAATGAGGAACATCATCATCATCATCGACTACAAAACATTGACATCGGCCAGACCAAACCGATCTCAAAACCTCTCCTCTACCCCGGGAAAGATCCCCTTCTCATTTGTAAATCATACTCATTTTACAGAGACAAAATCTAGTTAAAAAGAAAAGTGAAAAAGGTCACAACTCCAAAGATCAACAATGGGACTCTTCACTTACACCTTGGCCGGCGGCGGATTCTTCCTCATTGGCGCCTCCGAAGCTCTCCTCTCAACCTCCGAAACCCTGAAAGTCAACCCCTCATCCCCATCGCCGCCATCAACATCACCCAAAACGCCGTCGTCAATTTCATCCGTAAGTTTCATTGCAACCTCTGTTGTTTCCTTCTTCTTCATAATAAACTCGCTATTTTCCGTAATTGACGCTCTAAACTCCAGAGATCAAACCGGCGTAGTCCTTCAATTAGGGATAATTTCTATCGCTGCCCTATTCTTTCTCTATTCTATTCTAGGTATCTCGAATTATACATCCAGCTCAATTCATTTCCCTTTGTCAATCCTCAATTTACTGTCGCTATTCGCTTTTATGGAAGAATTTTTTCTCTTTTACCTTCAACGGAAAGACCCGAGTGGAATTGAAAACCGTTACTTCGATCTTTTGCTTGTTCCGATTGGCGTTTGTATCTTTTCCACGATTCTTGAATTGAAAACCCCCAAATTGAGCTACCCGAGATTAGGCCGTGGGGTTGGGTTAATTATGCAAGGGATGTGGTTTGTACAAATGGGTATTTCGTTTTATTCGAATCTTATGGTGCACGGTTGTTCTTTGCATGAAAAGAGTAGAGGGAATTTTACTATTAAGTGTAAGGGACACCCTGAATATCATCGTGGTCGGGCTATTGCGACGCTTCAATTTAATTGTCATCTTGCCTTGCTCGTGGCTTTGATGGCTGGGTTGTATTCTTTAATATGCAAGAAGAATGGGGTCCGCAGGGATTCTACGCGCTATAAGCCTCTTGGGGCAGAGATGCAACACTTGGATAGTCATGCTCAGTTTACGTTGGATTCGGATGATGATGAATATAATGAGAATGGAATTAAAGAAGAGGGAAATGTAGGAATGTCAAAGGCGATTGCGGTAGTGCCAGAACATATTGTCAATGGTTATGGATTTCATCAGTGAGGTAACTCTTTTGCTGGATGAAGCTTTCTCAATCTCTTATTTGATTAGGTGTTCCTTGAGAAGAAGTTGGTTCACTTTGTATGAATGAAGTGAGTACATTTTTGTTGATTTAGAGTAAGAATATACCTCGCGATTCTTTGTGTTGTAGATTGTTTTTTGTATACGTTCTTGAATCTGGTGCATTGCAGTTTCTTGTGCTCCATCTTTATGTTTCATAGCCAATGCTGTGTAGTTGGGTTAAAGGCTGAGCCGAGTAACATCATTTGCTATGAATGGGATTTTCTATGAATAATCTAACCAATATGAAATGTCAGGAAACTGAAAGACATGTTAGTTCACATCTGTTTTTAGTTGTCACTAAATAGACAAACTTGCAATGTGATAGTTCTTGTGTGCACGAATCAGTTACAATTCCAACCACAAAGCACTTACTGTGTAATTTGTTTTGTACTATTTGATGTGAACAATGTTTACAGTAAATTGTGTATCATGCCATCTTTAATTTTAAAGAAGGAAAGTAAGAATGTCCTAACCGGAGAATGCAAACAAGTTGATTGCTTTGACCTTCAAAACAAATTTAAGAGTAAGCCGATCTCAAATCTCTCCTTTCACCCTGCAAAGATCCCTTTACGTTGGGATTCAATAAATTATACGTATGGAAACAGAATCTAAATAGAAAAGAAAATGAAAATGGAGACACAATCTGTCCAAATTGGCATTTGTATCTTTTCTACGATTCTTGAATTGTGAACCCCTAAAATTGAAGTACTCAAGATTAGGATGTGTGGTTGGGTTGATTATGCAAGCCATGTGGTTTGTCCAAATTGGTATTTTGTTTTATTCGAATTTGACAGTACATGGTTGTTCATTGCATGAAAAGAGTAGAGGGAATTTTACTGTAAAATGTATGGGCGGCTTGCTTGTGGCTTTGATAGATGGGGTCTATTCTGGCATATGTAAGAGGAAAAGGGTCCGCAGCTGCTCTATGCTGTATTAGCCGCTTGGTACGCAGATGCAGCTGTTGGATAGTCAAGGTCAGTTTACTTGGATTCAAATGATGATTATGATATAGGTAATGAGATTGAAGACAGGGAAATGTAGGAATGGAGAAGGCGATTGCAGGGGCAGCAGTTGGATAGTCAAGCTCAGTCTAATGAAGAGGGAAATGTAGGAATTGAGAAGGTCGATTGCAGTTGTACCTGAATCTACTGTCAATAGCTATGGATCTCACCACTGAGATAATTCTTATGTTGGATGAAGCATTATCAATCTTAGTTGCTAAATTGAGATGATGAAGTAGGTTGACTTTTTACAAATGAAGCGAGAGAGCGTTTTTGTTGTTTTAGTGTGAGATATATACTACACTGTTCTATGTGTATGAGATTGTTTCTATAAATGATTTTGATCTGTTGCTTTGCAGTTTCTTATGGCTCATCTGTAGGTTTTGTCACGAACGCTATGTAGTTGGGCTAAAGCGTGAGCTGAGTAACACTATTTGCTGAGAATTAGATGTCAACTTGCATTTGCTAATTATACGTTGGTTGAGGCATCCATTATGCTGGGATGTGTCTCAGTCTTTTTACGTTTTCCTTGTCTGAGACTTAATACCCTGTCCTTGAGATCATATGGACATTGCATTGTTGTTTCTTTTCTAGAGGCCATGGGGACTGCATAAAGCAGTTCTATGTGTATGAGATTGTTTCTATAAATGATTTTGATCTGTTGCTTTGCACTTTCTTATGGCTCATCTGTAGGTTTTGTCACGAACGCTATGTAGTTGGGCTAAAGCGTGAGCTGAGTAACACGATTTGCTGAGAATTAGATATGTCAACTTGCATTTGCTAATTATACGTTGGTTGAGGCATCCATTATGCTGGGATGTGTCTCAGTCTTTTTACGTTTTCCTCGTCTGAGACTTAATACCCTGTCCTTGAGATCATATGGACATTGCATTGTTGTTTCTTTTCTAGAGGCCATGGGGACTGCATAAAGCAGATCTGCACGCAAGAAAAATTTCTGCATGATACATGTATATACCTACAATAACATTGATCATATCAAATAATACACGATAGATTACAAGGTAAGCATGAAGTGGTTGGAACTTTTAACTGATAGTAACAACACAATAACAATCTCCATAGAAGTGTGATTACTTGACGACAACTAAAAGAGATCATTGAACTAGTACACGTAGTATATGTGTGCGATGGTAATTTTGATACTATAAAGTGGCCACTGTAGGAGTTTAGACTTGTGACTATATAAAGCTTATGATCTCATTATAATAACTAAACTAATAGATTAATGTTATATGCACCTAATTTTATGCTTATGCATAAAATGATGTGGTATCTTATGTGTTATCTTGTTGTCTTTACTTTTTAACCCATAGTGGAGCTCACAAGATATCCTATGTTAATGTTGTTATCTTGTTGGCTCGACTTTTTAATCAATAGTAGAGCTCACAAGATACTAAATTGATGCTATATCATTTTATGCATAAAATTAATTACTCATTAGGTGCATACAACATTACTCAAACTATTATAAGCTCCAAAAGACGTAGGATGATCATGGTCAACACGACCATGACACGATAACAATCTAATGAACCAGCTCTCTACTTACTACTTGGCCGCCAATTCTTGGTCCTTGTTGGTCTTCCTCATCATACTCATTGTTGTTGTCAAGACAGCCAAGATTACCACAGGTGCATTTTGAACCATCAGTCTTACACTTCTCACATCATTGTTGTATTAATCCTCGCTTGTTCTAGGAGAAGAGTGAACTGTGAAGAAATCTTGGAGAAGATCCGAACTTCTATACCTCTCCATGTCCTTGGTACTTCCCTCAAGTGAAACTAAGCTCTCCTTGTAACAGAAAACATAAGGGTACGCAATACCAAGCTATCTAATTTCGTGGGTAATAGGAGGATATAGAAGTTCGTCACGTCTGCACAATCTTCGAGAACCCACCCAAAATGCCACCACCTTCAAGTCGTTAGTCAATGGGTCGAAGCCTAATCCAAATGTCATTTTTTCTTTTTTTGGTGTCTGATATGGATCAAACGTGATACAATTCAATAAACTTAAGTGGATCAAAGTTTTAATAATCGGGATAGTCTCAAATGAATTGAACAGGATCATATCAAATCAATTGATCTGATAAGCCTACCACTGTTCGACCACCCAACAATTTGCCCCATCCATCGTAGCAAAGTGATGAAGCGGTTTGGTGCTATAGGGTTAGATTGTGTTGGTGCTTGTTGCCTTGTTATACCATAATTGCCAATTCAATCAAACACACAAGTAACCATCGAGGCTTTAACTGCAAGGCTTTAGTAGCAATATACTCCCTCCTTGGCATCGAGACTTCAAGAAAGGTGACTAAAGTTTGAAGTATGAATCGATGGGAAAAATGAATGAAGCCTCGTTACGGCAACAGGCACCCTGTTCAAGATTCTCAAGTCTCAACATAACAATGTGCTTCTTTCGTACTATACAACAATTTTCGGTGAATTTACTCACTGTCAATACTACTTGCGTATGGCATCAATGTCAATTCACAGTGCTAAAGAGAGTTAGAAACGATGGCATCCCTGTCGATCGGTATCGTTAGATGGAAATTGGTTGTTAGATTTGTCCAGAATTAAGCTCATTATTGTTGTTTTTTTTTTTATGGTTTTCAGCCAATATGTGTTTTAACACACTACATATTTGTATTCAAAACATTTTACACGCACTAATCAAAATTTTCATCAACCTCCACTTGCCATTTTAGTCGATGATGTTGGGCAAACTCTGCATTCTGATCATGTCTCTAGAATAGATAACAACAATCTCTGAACAGCTCTCTCTCTCTCTCTCTCTCTCTCTCTCTCTCTCTCTCTCTCTCTCTCTCTCTCTATATATATATATATATATATATATATATATATATTCAAAGGCCTTGAATTGAAGGGAATATACAAACGATCACGGATCGACTAATTGAAGATAGAGTTCCTAGCAGTTACATTTACAATTATTATACTCCAGTGACAGTGACAGTGACTAGTGAGTTGTTCTCTAGGTAATAACGATAATATGATGTTTTGAATTTTTAATCAAATGCTACTTAACAAACTCTACAGTCTATGGGTGTTTTTTCTGTTTATGGATAATATTTTCATCCCAAAATAATTTAACATTGCTTTCATTTACGAATTAATCTTCTTCTAAATCCTCCATATCGAAATTATAAAAATGAAGTCTTTGTCCATCAAGTCATGGCGGAACCCCTGTTTCGTTGGATTGCGACACTGCTTATCAGGTTGAAACCATCTCCCATGACCCATCCCGCGCATTAGGTACTAACAATTTTGCTCCTTGTACTTGCTAATAATTTGATCCTTTCGAGTTCCAAAAGTTGAACTGGTATGCAGTTATCCATTTCTCATCCCCAGAATCTCTCTTTTTTTGCTTTTTCTTTTTGTTTCCTGGTAAAAGCAGAGGAAAGTGGAAGGAATGAAATTATCTATTCTTGGGAAAGAATTCTTTTTGACTGAGATAATTGGTGGTGTATTCGGTAGAAATGAAGTCCAAAATCATCCTAGAAAAATTAGACTTTTCATGTTTTGCTCTTGGCTTTTATTCATCGAATATGCATACTGTGTGACATCAAAGGATTTCAAATTTGAATAAGGCCAGTAGTTCATTTTACTTGATGATAAAGGTTAATTAGTAGTAGTTTTTCACATGTGCCAACTTCACATCTTCTCAAACTGGATTTGAGCCTGTTTCAGGATACCAATACGTTGCCTAGATTTAAATTCTATATGGAATTAACTTTACTCGGTCAAAACTCAGAAGGGCTTTAACGTATTTTTTTTCTTACCTTCACTTCTTTTTGTCCTGAAGAAAGGTCACAAGGGTTCTTAATGCTAAGATGATTTATGCAACTAAAGTTAACGTGGGGAACACAGAGATTAGTTTCAGTCTGGAAGCCACAAATGCAAGGATCCCAACAAAATCAGTTAAAGATGCAACTCTTTATTCACTACTAAATCATCAATTATCAAAGGAGTGTAGTTAGGTAATGCTTTCCTCCTCTTAATATCGAGAGCTATAGAAAAGCAATAACTTAACTGCTTGCAGTCTAGTTCGAAAATACAAAGTGGTGCATCAGTAAATAGGCTTCTGCTTTTAATGATGAAGGTGGAAATGTTCATACTACGAAAAGAAAATATGCACATCACAGAGGGAAATATTCTATGGTTGACTAACAGCAAGGATACCAGGTTTAGCTGCCCAGAAGCTCTTGTAGATATTTAGTCAAACTATAAATCATCAGAAGGTGCAGACAGGGTTCACATAAGTTAAAAACAAGAATGAGTAGGATGCAGCAATAAAGAACAGCAAAGACCATTGTTCCATCTTAATTCTTTAGCCAGACAACCATATATGTCCATTTCTATATCAATACCAGCACTATATAGCTAACAAAATGCACCAACCAATGAACAAATGCCTCGACTATGGCAATAATTACCAGTGTGTGATGTGTCATGTGAAAAGATTCATCTATGACATAATTAGTCAGCTAAGATTAACATAGGATGCAGCAATTGAAATTTCAATCATACAAGAGCATATGCTTGCTTGCAAAATACTCAGAAGAAGCGCATCCAGATGTATAGTAGATGCTCAGCAAAACTGAACAATAATGATCGTGCCATAACAAAGAAGAAATGTTGACAATAACAATAGCAATTGAGAAACAACACATATTATTAGTAAATGAAAGAAAAAGGTACAATTTTATGAAAACTTACAGTACTAACAACGATAACAGATTACTAAGATTACACTTTATTAGTCAACAGAAAAAAAAAAAAAGTGCATAATTATTAAGCATGCCTGAGCAACTTCAACACCGGACCAGTCACTGATTTTGGCTTGGCAGCCTTCCTGGGGGCTAGGGGAACTGGCGTAGGCCACATTGGCAACACAAATGGGATGACCACACGCCACGAGAGGTCTTCAACAACCCCAATTGGCTTACACGAGACATCAAGCCTTTTATTCAGAATGTTGTAAGATACAATACAAGAACGCTCCACGCATCTCAAATACACGACATCCAAATCAAATGGGTGGAAAGACAACGGAATGAAAGTTGCACACATCAACCAACCACTTAACTTGGAATCATTTGACTGCAGATCACTCCGCGTGACTTGAAACTGTGAAACCCACTCTCCTTTCTCATAGTCTTTCAATACCCACATACTAAAACAGTAAAAATCCGAAGCATCAGGAGAAACCTCAAAGTACCTTAACTCTCCTTGGCACTCATCGCACAAGCGATAGAGCCCATCGTGCTTGTACTCATTCTCAACATCCCTGTCCTCAGGAAACTTGATAAGACGACACCGCTTGGTATCTTTGTAAGGATCAAAAGCAACCATACCGTGATCATGAACAAACCAATGAAGAGACCCGTTAAAATGAATGGGACCGCCACCACGCTTGAGCAGCTGAATGGGCCGAGGGCAAAGCAACCTATGGTCAATCCACTCGCCAGTGTCAGACGAATAAGTCTCCAAATTGAGATATTTGGACTCGGACGAGAGCCACTCCACTCGCACAACCTTATAGCTAGTAAGCACATTATCTTGATTAACTTGACTAACAAGTCCTTCCCCGAAAAACACCGGGTGGCGATTAGGCGCATTACACCTACCCCTAGGTAAAGTGACCCACTGCCTAGTGACCGGATCGCAAACATAGTAAATCAAAGGCCCCAGTAAACAAATTAAAATCAACCCATTACTCCAACCTAAAACCTTAAACTGGTCCGATTGTTGTTGTTCCTCAAAAGTAGAGAGAAACAGGACAGAGAAATTGGGGGAATTATAAACATCGGGACGGAGACGGTCGAGCACTTCCTTGAATTTGGAAACGTAAATGTAGCGGTAGAAGATTCGGAAAGAAAAGGAGGCAGCGTTAAGCCTACGGGAAACGTAAGAGCGAGAAAATGATGGGTGAGAAATAAGTGATAGCCAGTGCTTGCAAACGCATTTGAATCTGAAAATCGATTTGACCGGTAATCGGACGATAATTTCGAGCAATAGTGAGTCGGGGAGATAGCTGAGGTCGTAAGTGAATTTACCCACATCAAGATCTGGTTGGGGGATCGGGTTCATGGCGAGAGTGCTAGAGTTTACCTGGACGTGGGAGTGAGATTCAGAGTGCTGGCGCTTTCTAGGATTGGAGAAGGGGGCTGTGATTTGATTGGCGCCGTCGTCATCGCCGGTGTCGGAGCGGATGATCATACGGCGTCTGCGGTGGTGGGGGGCAGAGTTGCGGCTGCGGCTGCTGCTGCCGCCTTCCATGCCCGGTGGGGAGGTCGGTCCAATTGGGGGCGACAGAAAGACAGAGGTTTGTAGAAACCTAAAAAAGGGTAAGTGGAGGGACTAGACACGGTGGTCAGTTCAAAACACCAACCCTCCACCTCTACATATGGCTATGGCTATGGCTCGAGCCATGACTTGTTTCTTGCCTTCGACCCGCGTTCTTCTTCGTTAGGACGGACCAACTTTGAAGTTACTACTATGCAAATCTCCACCTCAGCATGGATGATGTCATCCTAATTGAATGCTACGTCAAGATTTACATTAGTGAAGTTTTTGTTGGTAAGGGCCTTTTTGGGGTGAGCAGATTTTTTTTTTTAAATTGGATTGAATCAAAAAAATTGGATTGAACTAAAAAATGTGGATCTAACTAATATTTTTAATTTGATTTTGGTTCTAATTTTTAGTAGAATCGATTATTTGGTTTGGTCCTGATTTTAAAAATAATAGATTGGTTCTGAACTGGACCAGACCAATGTATATTACATATATAATATAATTATATAATCTATATATATTAATAAATTAATGTTTAAAAAATATAATTGCTATTTTCTAACACTAACCCAAACCCTAGGTATAAAATAATACTTAGTGATATTTCTCTTTGCCGTTTACACACAAACACAAACCTGATGTTATTGATGTTATCGAACCTACTTTTTTCTTATTTTAGTTTATAGTGCATGAACTGAATTGTAATATATGACTTAAACCTTTTTAATTGTTGAATGGTCAATATACTATCTTTCTTTTTTTTCTTTTGTGACCTTATTTGTATTTTCAACGTTTTATTATTATTGAATGCTTTTTAATTGTCGTATGAAATATTATATCGTATTAATTGTTTGTTAGCTTAAAAAATAAAAAAAGTTTATTTCCTCAGAACCGAAAAATGTGCAGGACCGAACCAATTAGAACCGGACCATAATATTGGTTTTCATACATCTTTGTTTGGTTCTGGCTCTAATTCTCTATTTTTTTGGCAAAAAAATGGACCAAACTGGACCGTGATCACCTGTGGACCACAGGTGATCACGGTCCGGTTTGGTCCATTTTTCGCAAAAAAATTGAGACCCAGGACCGAACCAATACTCCTGTTCTTAAAAATTTAGAACCGAAACTAAACCAAGATTAATGAGAATCAATCCTTCGGTCCGATTTTAATTGGTTCGGTCCTGAACATTTTTTGGTTCTAATAGAATAAACCCTTTTAATTTTTTGAGGTGACAAACAAATAATAAAATTTAATATTTCATACGACAATTAAAAAGTATACGTAATGATAAAACATTGAAAATATAAACAAGCTCACAAAAGAAAAAAGAATAATAGTACATCGACCATTCAACAATTAAAAATGTTATATATTACAATCAATTCAGTAGAGAATGACGTAAATATAAAGAGTGGGTAAGTAGAGAATGAAGTGAATATAAAGAGTGGGCAAGTAGAGAATGAAGTGAAGAGCAGTGAGCGGTCAACAACAGGCAAAGAGAGTAATTCAAACAAACTTGCCAGCAATCCTTTTAGAGATCAAAAAACTCTACATCTTTTCATCAACTCCTATCCGGTATTGGGTCTCCTGTCCTAACTCAAGTTACCATTTGTACAATGTTTAGTGAACAGCTCTGTCACGGCCCGACCCGAGATCCTATATGGAACCTCGTCCCGTGCATGAGACAAGAACACAAAATGCATATTTAAAAATCATTTCCGTGTAAAAATTCTGTAATGCAAGTATATGATTTTTAAAAGCAAAACAAAACTTCAACGACAATATAACGAGCGGAGAAAACACATTAGCTAGCCAACGGACCCACGAGCTAGAGAGCTCGGGGTAAGCATACATTCATAACAGAGTGCGCGAAAATTAGAAGTTAACAATATATACAAAGCCTGACAACCATGTCGACACTACAAATTAAAGAATATTACACAAGTGTCAAGTACAAGACATCTATCCAACGATACATCGTTTATATAACATGTACACCCTCGACCTCACCAAAAGAAAATACAGAGGCTCAAAGAGCAACTACCCAAAAGAATGCTTGGCGAGCTCACCGAAGACGATGCAAGCTTACTGAGGGTTTCTCGCCGGTACGAGATCTAAGGAAAATAAATAAACAATGGACGGGGTGAGTTTAAAACTCAATAAGCTACTAATGCAACAATATGACATGCGAGATGTGAACATCAATAAGAACAAGTATAACAATATTTGTCATAGCATGAGAAATCTTGAAGCATAAAAGATAACAAGTATCTCATAATAACACATCACATAGCATGCATCTCATGTAAAAGAGATATGTAAACACATATAAAAGGATACCATCGAGGTACACCTCCGACATACAACTTCCAACCAACCAGCCAATTATACCAAAGTAGGAACCGTTGATGTCGTTCTCGATCATCGAACCCATAACCAAAAATCATAGTAAACCATTTTCTGTATTCACGTCGACGTAAAGACTCGATCCCTATGACCCGAGAAACAATCACTGTATAGCTTACCAAGGTCGCGTTTATTCCTTACAACACTTAGCGCTATAACCCCTACCGTGGCCAACGGTAGGGCGAGGCCCAGTGTATTGGCCTTCGGTAATTACGTAGCCCTGACTCTCGCAATAACCGAGCATCAATACACCTCCAACAAATATGCCATGGACTTAACGAATGCTCAAGTAGATGTTTACTCGACACATTAACACCAAATAACCAAATGCTCAAGTAGATGTTTATCCAACATTTATAATAAACATGTCATACTCCAAAGTAGGGAGTACAACAACGACAACAATATAATGATCATGTATGCCAAGTGATTCTACTACACATAGTCATTCAAACACCAAGATTCCGAAATTCAATACAATATCATAAAACATATATCGTGTAACTGTGTAACCAATCACCCAACGAGTCTTTCAAAATCACCAAAGAGCTCACAAAACACACACGTGGTCTCATTGATTATCAAAACCTAACCGACTCGGTTCGAGTCATTTTAGTTACTAGTGATATCGAGTTACAAAAGTGGTCTTGTACTTTAAACCTAGTAAATTAACGCCCAAATTCGAGTTCCCAACAATATAGGATAAACAACAACATGTCTCACAAGTCCATAATGATATTTCATGGCAAGAATCATGTATTCACAAATCTAGCATGATAATTTCACACATTAGAAGTCTAGGATGTCATATGAGACATAAATCAAGAAGAAGATGGGGGTAGTAGCTTACCTCTTGACAAAATAAACCAAGGAGAACGAAATTAAACCGGTGGGGAAGATTCTACAAGGTTTCTAAGGCTTCACAAGGTTGAATCTCCAACTTCCTAGCTTGAAACTTGGAGAAAACTTGGTCTCTCTCTCTAAAAACGTGGGTGAAGGAGGACACCTATTATTTCACCACGGATCGCGATTCTGACTCCGAACGATCAAGATATCGCAAGTTCTTCCTCTAAGCTCTCTTCAAACTCACCCTATGTTGTTATGGTGTTAGGGGATGAAATGAGAGTGTTTAAGATTCTCTTAGGGTGTTTAAGTGGTTGGGAAAGATGGTGTATCCGGTCTAGGGACGTGGCTCTACAAGAGCCAAGCAAATTGGGTCAAAAGTCGAAAGTTAAGAAAATCCCGTAATTGCTGTTTGAAGTTCTGCCTACAGGGCAATCGCCCGATCACCCTAGGGCGATCGCTTTGTGCCCAGATTTTCTGATCATTTCGAAAATGCTCCAAAACGCTCCCGAAATGATTCTAAATGATCCCAAAGTAATTCTAAGTCTATGGAAAGGTCAAAACAATCGAGAAAGGTTCCCGAAAAGACCGATAACAACGCGAGAAGTTTAACGCATCTCAAGTACAATCAATTACAAGACTTAAACAACAATTCGAAGCATACGAAACACATGGAATGTAAAATGAACGTGCTATGTCTTAAATGTATCATACTCTAGTAATGTCAAGGGTATAAATCAAGATAATATATGCAAGACAAACGAATGATATGAGTAATATAAATAATGCAAATGAAGCGGGTGTTACAAGCTCAGACACAAATCATTAAGTAAAAAATTAACATAAAGAAGACATTGATAATAAATGCTAGGAGAGAAGCTCAGACACATCAAAAATAAACAAAACTAACAAGTGATTGATAACTAATACTAAGAAAGATTCACAACGAGACAAATAAGAATATCATATAGTATAAGATAACATACATTTTAATGATTTGTGTCAATATTTATATCTAGGGTTTGGGTTAAGGTTAAAAAATAAAAATTATATTTTTTTAAATATTAATTTATTTATATATATATATATATATGTACACATTGGTCCGGTCCGGTTCAGAACCAATCTAAAATTTTAAAATCAGAACCGAACCATATAAATGGTTCTACTAAAAATTAGAACCAAAACCAAATGATGAGCTCAAGATTTCTACGAATTTTTCCCTTTATTTTATTTTATTTTATGCTATTTTTGAGTTAAATATGCTTGAAAATTATATTATTTGTGTATTTGTGCTTCATTATAGGTTTCCAAGGTATTTATGAGCTTTCAAGGATTTTAGCACAAAGTTCGAGGCAATAGGGCTTCAAAGCTAAGCTATAATTTATTCCGTCAAAGTCCGTCAAGTCATTCAAGGCAAAATAGACTAACGGTAGGCTAACAGAGCTAACGGAGGATGAGAATGAGAAGCATGAAGGGGGAAGGACCTCGGGAGCCAAGATCAGGACACCAGGGGCACCGGAGCTAATAGGAGAAGTCTTCATTTATTCGGTGGCAGCCTGTGGTGCTGCCATGTCGCCCCTGATCCACCAGCTGACCCGCGGTCTCCTTCCTCGACCCTGCTGATCTGGCCCATGCTCCACCCATCTCACCCATTTCCCTCTCACATTCTCACCCACCAGCCATCCTCCATGACCCACCAGCTAACCGGACCAGCCATCCCCATCCAGCCCGCTTCATACTCCATCCTCACTCACCAGCTAACCCGCTAGCCTCATCCGGATCAGCCATGGTCCAGCAGCCACCAGCAGTCCCCTAAAGCTTCTATTTAATTTCTATTTTGCCACAAGCTTCCTTAGTACACTTTGAGATTTCCTTATATCTCCAAGTATTGCCCCAGATCTGAAAAAAAAAAAAAAAGTCGCTTAGGGGCAAAACGCCCCTTTGGGGCAACATCTCCCTTTTCCCCCCAAAATCTCTCTCCACCATTGAAGATTGATCGCCTTCGAAGGTTTGGAGCTTCAAATCAAGGGCCAACGAAGCATCTACAAGTGATTTCAACCTCGGATCTCGGCATTGCTCGCGGCTTTGTTGGTTAAATTCTTTCAATTTATATTTTAGATATTTTCTTGGGTTGAATGATTTTATAATTGTGGAATTGGTTTTGTGCTTTAATGATTTATGGAAAGCAATTATTTTTCTATGTTGTTGTAGTGATTTAATTTAATCTCTCTCTATTTAGTATACAAGCATGCTAGGTTATTAATTTGTGGGCTTAATGCTTTTAATTAATTGGCCACTAATTAAATGATTTGAGAAATGTTTGGATTCGGGAGAGCTACCTTGCATTTCACCGTGCAAATTAGTAGTTGGTGCCTGGAAAACATCGATAGCCATGGGAGTACTTGTTTTGTGAAGCGATCACTCCACCGAGAGGTAAGAAATTAGGGTTTTTAACCACTTTCGATGTCCCGGTTACCGGCATGCCTTGTAGAAAAATAAAGAGATTATTTCTCTACTCACTATTACCCATATTCTTGGTATTTATTGTGTGATCTTAATGCTTTTAATGGGATTCATGACCCGTTAGATGATTTTTAGAATTATAGGATAAGATGCGAGAGCTCGTCCTATTAATTCCGAAAACACAATAATTATCTATGGCTTGACCGAGAGGTAACGAGTGTTTATAGATAGCCAATTGAGGACTTGTTCTGACATGCGATCAATCCACCTTAGCCATTCGCGAGGTAGGGGAGATTCGAGTTGCTATTGGGGTGAGAGCTCCTAGTTAAGCTACCAAGACTTGAGTAAAAGGAGAGTAGAGATAAGATTAAATTAATCACGAGCTAGACTAGAAATATTGCATTCCTAAAATCCTATCTTTTAACTCTTGATTTGTTGTTGCCAAACCATTTTGCGACATTGTATATATTAATTGTTTTCTTTTATTTTTAGTTTTTAGTTTTTATTCTCAATTTATTTTCACTCAAATATAATTAGCTAGCTCAATTTCGGTACTTAGTCGGAGTGAAAATTACGTGCATTCCCTGTGGGATCGATAACTCGTACTTACGTACACTTTATTACTTGATAGGCCAGAGTACTCTTGCGCTAGTTGTTGCAATTTAATTTGCAGCATATCACCAAACCAAAAGTATTGGTTCAGTCCACTTTGTTTCGTTCGGTCCAGTTCCAATGGTCCGGTCCAATTTTTAGAAAATTTCGCTCACCCCTACCTATGGTAGTTCTTGTCCCATAAGGATCAAATTTAAAATTTGACCCCTGTGGGTCACTATTTAAAAGGTATCAAAATATCATCTCCAACAATAGGTATCAAATTTGTGGTGGTAAATTTATTTTTTATTTTTGATTAACTTTATTAATACTTTTTACCTTATCAATAATTTAAAGTATGATGGTTGTTTTAACTAAAAAAAATTTCAAAAAAATTATATTCATCACTTGTCAAGATATAAAAATCAAAATAAATTATGAATTAATGATAATTCACATGTGTCATAGATATTAGTTGATATTTTCCCACATAGTTGTTTCTGTTTGGTACTTTCCAACCCTCCGCTCTTGGTTTTGGTGCCATTTGCTGAGAACTGTAGAAGATAAACAAAAGAGGAAAAGTGTGAGAAAGATTTGTGTGAAAAATAAAGATATATTGGATGGTGTTTATAGAGAATAGAAAGTGTTGGAAAAAAGATATAAAAAAAATCGACATTCTTGTCATTGTAAAAGAAACGATCAATTAAATAATCACAAGAATCCTAGTTAGCCCTTCAATAGTGGTTGGAACATTGAAAATGAGAAGGAAAGTGAAGGAGACAAGGCCATGTGGACAGGGTCCACGATGTCTTCAAAAAAAAATTTCCTCCACCCGCGCATTTTGTTGGTGAGATCCTTCACATGGTAGCAATTTTGCTACCTTTCTTAGGATTAAGACAAAATTTGGTACCCTTTATTTTTATTATTAGAGATATTAAGACCTTCAATAGGTATCAAAATTTGCATTTGACCCTCCTTGTTGGACTTGCCCTGAAATGTCTTGTATTTTTCATTAAATAGATGATTGCATTAAAAAAAAAAGGCTCTTAGCTTTTAAGCGAGAAACATTGTTTTTCTATTATTTTAGAGCATCTCCAACGCAGTCATCTAATTTTTCCTATGTGACATGTTTAAACCAGAAGATTTCTTTCATATGTGGCCAAAAAAATAAAATAGAGATAGTATTATTTCTAAACGTGCTTCAATGCAAGACTTCTTTTAGAACATTATTTCAAACGCAACAATTTTTTATAATTACAGAATACAAAAAATATTAAAATTGATATTTTATTTTAACAATGCCAGAATTGCGAAAAAATAAAATAAAATTGGTGAATAATGCATTAATTGCAAACTACCGATCTAAATAGGTTTTTAGTTTTTATTTAATTAATTACAATTAAAAAATTTAATTTTTAATCATTATTTGATAACGTGGATGAAAAGATATATTTTAAGTGATCCTCTGGTCTCTCTTTCCCACCAAAGCCAAAAAAAAGTAGCTTTCGAAGTCCCATCCCAATATCTCATTATTTTTTACTAGATAAATAATTGCATTAACTTTTAGCATGCAGCCAGATGATTCTACTCCCTTCGTTCTACCCAAAGAATCCACATTTGAAAAATTTAATAATTAAAGGATATATGAATATTATTAAAATTGGTAATAATTACAAAAATGATTGAGAATAGTTAACATGTATACAACAGGTAAAATTATAAAATTATGAAAATTGTAGACATAATTTTGTAAAATAGATTATTTATGTAAAACATCCCAAAATAAAATAGAGAATTTTTTACTTGGAACGAAGGAGTATTTGTTTATAAAAGTTAAGCAGGTTAAAGGGAGACGGTGGAGATAACTTAACTTTTCGTGAGAGTTGCTATTTACACCCTCATATCCTCTAAGTACACCCCTCAAATATTTCAACCTCTTAAAAAGCTAAGTACACCCCCCTAATTTTCTATTCTACCCTTACCAATATTTTTTCCCAAATTAACTAAACCTACTAAGAGCCCGTTTGGTGCAGCGTTTACAAAATGCAGCATTTTAAAAACGCAGCGTTTTAAAAAACGCAATGTTTTTAAAATGCAGGTCTTTCCTTATAAATACGTTTGGGATATCACTTCAATACGCAGCTTTTTTTTCCTAACTGCGTTTTAAAACCTGCGTTTTGGGAAAAAGCTGGGAATTCCAGTGTTTCAAAACGCAGCTGCGTTTTGAAAACGCTGTTTTCTGCCGCAGTATTGAAACACAATTTTTACAAATAAGCTGCTTTTTATCCATGCGTTTTGGCCAAAACGCTCGACCAAACGGGCTATAAGTACACCCCCACCCCAAACAAAACTCACATTATTCCTCCTCCTTCCCCGTCACCCTCTCCCCAATCAAGCCCGCCTCCCCCTCCTTCCTTCCTCTTTCACACCCCCACCCTAAACAAAACCCACAATATTCCTCCTCCTTCACCCCCCACCCCCACCCAGTCAAGGCCGTCTCCCCCTCCCTCCTTTCTCTTTCCTTGCCTCTTTTCTCCTCCTGCTTGAATATATAATTTTGTCCTCTCTTTCTCTAATCCTTCCTTCTCTCTTCTTAACATGCGCCCCCTACCCGGGATCATACATCCCAACCACCACCGCCCGAGCCTCCATTAACCATTCTTCCCACAAGACATTGTCCCTCTTACCGAATCTTTCTCTCCCTCTCTCCATTGAAATCTCTCCAAATTTGAGAGCAAGGTCACTCTATCTCTGAAATTTAGGTTTTTGTTTGAGGTATTTCAATTGCATTAATGAGTTTTTTTTTTTTTAAAGTTGTTTGGCACTATGTGACCGAATACCCATAATGGTATGACCGAACACCATAGTAAAGTTTGGCACTCACTAACCGAACATCACTATGGTTGTTCGACACCCCTCACCGAACAATTTAGTGTGTTCGGTATGCGGCTGCCGAACAGTAATTAAAAAAATTAAATCTAAAAAATAAAAAATTAAATAAGGGCATTTAAGTCAAAATTTATAATGATATTTTTGTAATATATGATGAGGGGGTGTACTTAGAGGGTTGAGGGTGTAAATAGCAACTCTCAGACATTATGAAATTTATGATCATAAAGACATAACAACTTTGCTATGTTTATCACTATTTCTACAACTATTGTAACAACTAAACTTTAATGAAGGACAAAGTTATCTTTTTCAAAACACATCTGCCTTACATCAAGGCTTAGTTGTTACATTAGTTGTAACATTAGTAGTAAACATATCATTTCTCAGGACATAAACCATGTGCCCCAATCATGTACTGTTCTATCTTCTGATCTGTTTAAACAAAAACAAAAACAAACAAAAAACTATGGTGACACTCATACGTTGTGAGTGCCAAGTACAATGGCAAGTGATGCGTAGGGGTGGGTGTTGTGAGTGCCAAGTACAATGGCAAGTGATGGGTAGAGGTGGGCATCGGGTCGGGTACCCGATAAATCAGGTAGATAATTTTCCTAATCAAAACTGAACCGATGAATGTAAAAACCCGGTACTTTAGGTTCCCGAGAATTTTGGGTAATATTTATTCAGTTTTTAGGTTTTTAAAAATTAAATAAATATAGGTTGTTTCATTGGGTAGCTTCTTGCCTATACAAATAAAAAAAAATTGTGGGGATGAACCAACTGCACAACAGTCTAAGTCTTCACCAACAAACATAAAAACAACAAACACAAACACAAACACAAAAACAACTCTCAGACAAGTATTACACGGGTGAGGGATAAATTTTGGGTATTTGACCGGGTATCGGGTACCGAACAAGCTAACCGAAAACCGACCCCAAAAATTAAGTAGGGTTCGGGTATTTTTCAAAAACCGAATTTTCTAAAATAACCGAACCGAATAGATTTTACCCAATCGGGACCTGAAAACCCGAAATCGATTGTCCACCCCTAGTGATGGGTAAGATTTTTTAAAAGGTTTTATTTTTTTAGAAAGATTTTTGAATAAAAAAAGGAAAAAAGATTTTGAAACTAGAATTCCATATATTATTGTTATTAATTGGATTATTTACAATGGAAAAAAGAAAGAGATAATTGCAAAAGAAACTCTGTACTAGTTTCGAGATTTCAATTTAAACCATGTATTTTTATATTTTGCAATTTGAACCTTCACCTATTTATTTATTTTAATCAAAACTTCCGTCAACTTGCTGTTAAAATAAATGACGGAGGATTGATTTGGAAAAACCACGTGGATCTTACGTGGAAATAGCGGGAAAATTATTCCAAAAAAAAACTTTGTACTATTTAATGATTTCAAAAAAAACCTTGGGTCTTAACGAATTTTTAAAAAAATACATTTTAAAAAGAAAATTGTACAATTAATTTATTTTCAAAATAAACCCTAACAGTTTCTTTAGTATCTTTTTATAATAAACCATGATCTTTGATTATTGATATAAAAAATTAATATTGAGTTTATTGAAATCAGTTATAATCAATTTAATACCAACCACATTGCTATATATTATTAAATTAATATTTTAAAATATTATTATTTAAATTAATTTAATTTTTTAATAAAATATCTAATATTTTCTAAAATTTTAGTAGACAAATGCCTTAATAATATTATTTTCTTATAATGGAACACGAGATGCGAGTTATGAGCATGTTGACTAAATATATTTATTCTAAAAAATAAAAATAGAAAAATAATAAGTAAAAATTAATCACTCTCTAAAAGAAAACAAGTACAAACTACTACCTCTGTCCCAAAATAATTATCGTTTTAGCAATTTGCACACAGATTTAAAAAAGCTTACATTAAGACTGATCTACCCTTATTTAAGCTCATTTGATGTAGATAAGTTGCGTGAGTATTTTTTTTTCTTTCCTCTTAACAACCCTCTTTAATGAGAGTAGTAAATAAGAGCAGTTTTGGTAGATTATAGGAAAATATTTTTTGAAGTTCTATAACGATAATTATTTTGGGACAAAAATTTTTGCTAAAATAATATTTATTTTGGGACGGGGTAGTAATATTTACAATAAAATTAATTAATTTTACATAATATGTGTAATGAATCAAACAAGTAAGTATATTTTTAATAATAGAGGAGTATTTTTTTTAGTATTATTATGAGTTACAAGTAGGAAAGCAAAGATCCTCCATAACTGTGGGCTATTTTTTAAGTATTATTCTGTTTTACGTATTAAAAAGTTTGTGTGTGACAGCAATACATTAAAGTACTTCTTCATTTCCTAAATAATTGTTATGTTTGATTGGACACACAAATTAATATAAACTAATTTTATTATGAATTAATAATACACCTTTCGTTAATATATAATTGTCTTCCTTTTATTTTTTGTTCGTTTCAAAATAATCATCTTGTTTCTAAATCTTTCTTTTATGGAAAACACTTGGTGTGGATGAAATATGTATATAAATACCCATAATCTATAACATTCTAGGGTTTATTTTGAAAATAAATTAATTGTACAAGGTTTTTTTTTTAAATACTTTTTTTAAAAATTCGTTAACAACCAATGTTTTTTTTTTTGAAATCATAAAATAGTACAAGTTTTTTTTTTTTTTTTGAATAATTTTCCCGCCATTTTCACATAAGATCCACGTGATTTGCTAAATCAGTCTTCCATCATTTGTTTTAACAACAAGTTGATGGAAGATTTTGATTAAAAATAAATAAATAGGTGAAGGTTCAATTTATAAAAAATAAAAACATATAATTTAAATTAAAATTTCAAAACTAGTAAGATTTATTTTACAATTATCTCAAAAAAGAAATAACGAAATTTTGTTGTTGAATAGACAGCACCAATTTTCTTGAGCCAACACAAAGCCAGCCATCACAACATGACGAGCACACTTTTGCCTCGGTGTATATTTTTGGTATAATGGTATTTATTTACTTTTTCGTGTGTATATATATATATATATATATATACTAGATTTGTGCCCGGGCCTATGGCACGGTGACAGTAGAGATTAGATTATTATACTCTATTTGTATGATTACTATTGTTTCCAAGGGAATGACGACTTTGATTCAAAATTTGTTGATTCTCAATATTGGGTAGATGAAACTCATCCTCTTCAAAGTCACCAATCTGGTCATGTTCTTCAGTTGTGAGAGGTTCTTCGAGTATAGTTGGGCTACATTTGAAAGGTTCAATTATAAGCTTTTAAGGTATGTTTCTTAGAATTAAAAAGTATTGAAAGAGAAATTAAATTTACATAATAGGAGCAGTGGGTTGTTGTGAGTCACGCATTTGTCGTCTCCTTTGTCTAAATGCCCGTCTCGAAGGGGGCAAAACAATGTTTGAAGAACACAATTGGCTATTTTGTTGACTTGTTTCTCGTTCCGCTCTTTCTCTTGCGAAACGTCTTGTTTGTCCAATTTCACGTCTACCACGGGGTGGCGCACGTATTGGCACGATAGACGTCCTCTCTTGAATCCTAGAAGATGAGCTTTCTCCTAACTCCATATTAAAAGAAGGTAGGAATATTCGTTGCACTGTCTCTCGACTCAATTGCCGGACTAATTCATAATCATCGTCCTAGATCAGTTAAGTTAATTAAATAACTGATATAATATATATAGATTAACATATGTATGTATCATATAACTGTGGGGAAATATAAATATTGGCATTCTAATATTCTGAAAATATGTCTATATGGTTTGGTAATTTTTGTGACAACCAAAGAGATTATAACCAAAACTAATAAGAACATAAAATCATGAAAAAACATGCAACCGACCAAAATAACATCTTCTATTCCAAATTATGCATACGTATTTTTCTATAAATTTATAAATGGGAACATCTTGTTGTAAATAATACATCTTGTTGTAAATAATCATACCTCTTGTTCAGATGGAGGGGATGGTGGTGCTGGCTCTTTTCCACGGTTTGAACGTGAAGGTTGGTCCATTTGGGGCAACTTGTTGCTGCATAGATAATGAAGAAGAAGAATAAAAAAAAATAAAGTAGAAGACTTTTGAAGGTTGGTCCATGGGCTTTTAAAGGAAGATAAGACATAAAAAGCAAACAAAAAACACAACCCAAATTAAGTGAATGGTAAAGTTGAGAGATTTATAAAAGTTGTAGGCACCCACCAAAATTTTTTTTTTTATTAGTGAGAGGGTAAAAGATATATGTGTGATGATTAGAGCCACCCCAAAAAAAAAAAAAAAAAGAAATCCTGTGATTTTTAAGGCCTTCTAATAGCTTAAAAAAAAAAAATCCAATTTCTAATTTTTAATTTTCATTAACACCCCCTAACCCCTTACACTCCTAAAATAATAATTTACTATGAAGAGTGTAATATTAGGGAGGGAAATGTAATTTTCTAAATAAGAAATATGAAATGTAGCAACATTTTACTCCCCCACAAAAAAAAAAAAATAATCCTGTGATTTTTAAGGCCTTCTAACAGCGGCAAAAAAAAAAAAAAATTCAATTTTCGAATGGTAAAAAATAAATTACTACTAATACTACATAGAGAACATACTTTTTAAAACTATGGAGCATGTTAGATTAAAAATTCAATACATTGAACCCCCACCCCACCCCACCCCACCCCACGACAAATTAACACAAAACACACACAAAATCAAAAAAAAAAAAAATCAACAATTTGGGAGGACTTACGGGGGTGATGGTACGGATCCAATTTTCGAATGAAAAAAAGATTGGTACTAATACTACATAGAGAACATACTTTTTAAAATCGTGGAGCATGTTAGATTCAAAAATCCAATACATTGACCCCCCACCCCCAAACACAAATTAACACAAAACACCCAAAATCAAAATAAAAAAATCCAATTTTCAGAATGGTAAAAAACAAATTAGTACTAATACTATTTAGAGAACATGCTTTTTAAAATCATGGAGCACGTTAGATTAAAAAAATCAAATACATTGAAGTCCCAAGAAGATTTCGAAAGGGAAGTTAAGAAATTGGGAAAAATCGACAAAGATAATCTTGTGGCACTCGAGGCGGGTATTCTTGGACTCCATCCCTACAGCTCCTAATTCTGAATACATCTCCGGTGGGAGCTTGTATAAACATCTCCATGAAGGAAATTCCAAGAATAGCCTCTCTTGGAGAGAGAGATTTGACATAATTCTCGGGACCGCTAAAGGTTTGGCTCACTTGTATCGGTTGAATGTCATTCACTACAACCTAAAATCCACTAATGTTCTGATTGACAGTTCGGGTGAGGCAAAGGTGGGAGATTTTGGCTTGGCGAGGGTGCTACTTAATCTAGACCGTTATAACTTGAGCAGCAAGGTCCAGAGTGCACTTGGGTACATGGCTCCTGAATTTGCGTGTCAGACGGTGAAAATAACGGAGAAATGCGATATCTACGGGTTTGGGATTTTGGTACTTGAGGTGATAACGGGGAAGAAACCCGTGGAATACATGGAGGATGATGTGGTGGTGCTGTGTGACATGGTGAGGGGAGCCTTGGAGGAAGGGCAGACAGAGGAATGTGTTGATGGGAAGCTAAATGGTGTATTTCCAGTAGAGGAGGCTATTCCGGTAATCAAACTTGGTTTGATATGTGCATCTCAAGTCCCATCAAACCGTCCAGACATGGAAGAGGTGATCAAGATATTGGAATTGACTCCAATGTTAAGAGTTGAAGCTTTAACTGATATTAAGACTGGTTGATTGAGCAAAAGCTGATTCTTGTGTTTGACTTGGAGTTGAAGGTAGCTTTGTCTCTAACTAAACCCGACCAATAAATACACTTGGTTCCAAACATACAAAGCTTGAACAAATTTCTAGTCCCCTTGGACTGAAAAGCTTGGCTTGATTCAACCAAATGCTAGTTCTCCGATATAACATTTCACAATGTTTAATACTACTCAGTTAACATTATCGTCAGTGCCAGCTTTTCTAACTCTTTCCTTTTACAATCTTGCACCAGAATCTCCAAGGTATCTATGTATCAAAGGTCAAACAGCCGATGCTCATAAAATGTTAAAAGGAGCAGCCGCAATTAACAAAATAGAACTTCCTTCGGAATACTTCTTTCGATCAAAGGGCGTGTTTGATGAAGAAGTCACTTCACTGCAGATCCTTTTACTCTCTCCAAAGACTAACAAAACTACGGTTTCTAAAACAGGCTTCTTAACCTTACGGATGCTATTTTCATCAAGTTTAATAAGAACCACACTTCTATTGTGGGTTTTGTTCTTTGGAAACAATTTTGCTTATTATGGAATAATATTGTTGACTTCAAAGCGAGCGATGGGCAAAGTGATTGTATCTCGGTCACTTTGCATTTTGATAACTCCGGGATTCGAACTACGAAATATACTCGTTGCTTGTTTCGCAGTACAACATACAACATACACATTATGACCATCTAAAATTTTTTGTTCAATTTGAAAATATCAGAACGTCCCTCCATTTTGAGCTCCGGGATTGTTCTTTCAGAATCGTCATTGACAATTGGTCGCAAACTTTCAATGGGAATCATGTTTATGATTGGATTTATGTTCATTCTACCACCGGTATCACTTCGCGATGAGATTTCAATGACAGTTTCTTTACTTGGAGGCCGTATGTTTATCGCTGCAACATACACTATTGGCAATGTTTATGCTCCAGAGGTATATACGATCACTTCTTTAACGTCGAAATTCGTGTGTAGTCATAAATAATGTGAGTGTGTGTGTGTAGGTATATCCAACTTCGTGAGGGCAACTGGTGTTGGATTGGCAAGCACTGCCGGGGGAATGATATGTCCTCTTGTAGCCGTGGGATCGCTGAATAACTGCCATCAAATGGCTGCAATCATTCTTTTTGAATTTGTAATTCTCGTATCAGGATTATGTGTTTTTCTCTTTCCTTTTGAAACCAACGGACGTGACCTATCAGATAATGTTTCTGTAGTCTAATCCGATTAAATATATACAATCACACAAACCAATTTGAAAATTTAAAGAATAGTGTGTGTGTGTGGGTATGTGTACAGCGATAAAGGGAGGGAGGGTATGTGGATAGAGGTTGCAATCTGAATTCTGTTTCATGGAGTTGCTTGATGAGTGAGAATTGTAGAAATGGATTTTCCTTATTTTGAAATTAGTTTGATAAGGTGAAGCATGAATATGAAGAAAAATCAGTGAATAGATCAGCCAAAGCATTAGAGATACTTTTACAGCTCTCTGCAAATGTTGTGCATGCTATGCTGCATAAACATTGAAAAGAATAAGGAATAGCAAGAAAATTGAAGACTTTGGAGATTGAGAATTGGTGGAGGATATAACTGGTAACTACAAGATTTCTTGTTTTACCATCTTCCTCAACTCTTCCAAAATGAGAAATCTCAATCCCAGTACCAAGTTTAGTAACTCTAGAAGTCAAGTTCAAATTTCTTCCACGACCCCTAATAGTCCCTGAATTCTCTTCCCACAATGTAAGAAAGATAGGCTCACGTAGCAGCTTTCTGCTAAGCTAACCAAACTCCAATCTCTGAAGCAGATGCCTTCTTGGTGTCTTTACCAGTTACATTCTAGTTTTGCTATTCTGCACACAATGAGCTTAGCAGTTTGAGGTTACTGAAGTTGGATCAAGAGGGGGTGACTCTTACTTAGGGGTGCAATATCAAACATTGGCCTGACTTGCTACCAAAAGACCCAAAGCAAGAAAGAAGTACTATAACAATAACATCAACATGCAAATCATGTTGATGAACTGCTTAAATCCAGTTACTAAAAAAACACCAAAATAGTTTTTTTCATTTTCATTTTCAAAAAGATGAACTGCTTGTTTGCAGGGAGAGAGAAAGATATTGGTTCTTTTGGGAATCTCTATTGTGTTCACGCTTCATGTTGTTGGGGTTTACTGGTGGTATCGAAATGATGATCTTCTATATCCATTGGCTATGCTCCCTCCAAAAGTTATATCATGGTGAATGGTGAGTTATTGTTACTTGTCTTCAATCAAATTAATTTAATTCTTGACCAATGCACGGCAGTATTTGTTATCAGAGATTTTCTTTCGATAAACCATAGTAATTGTACAAAATGACATAAATGTAACTCAGAGATTTTCTTTTGATAAACCATAGTACTCAGAAGTTGCAACTAATAGACCAACTACAATGCAATATGAACAGAACTGAATAGAAACGAACCAAAATTCGAGTGAAATTCTGATAAGCCTCTCAACATACGGAGTAGAAGAGAAATTCACACCAAGTACAACACAAATTTGCAAAAAAATTAAGAGAAAACACAGACAAAAATACAAATTTAAATAATATACATATAAGAATCAAATTTAAATAATATAAGAATACATATAAGAATCAAATTTAAATAATATACAATCACACAAACCAATTTGAAAATTTAAAGAGTAGTGTGTGTGTGTGTGGGTATGTGTACCATAAAGGGAGGGAGGGAGGGAGGGAGAATACCTGAAAGAAATTTTCCGGCGGGGTGTGTGTGTGTGGGTATGTGTACAGCGATAAAGGGAAGGAGGGAGGGAGGGAGAATACCTGAAAGAAATTTTCCGGCGGACTCCACGACAATCTGCTATTGCTTTCTCCGTTTGATGGGTTTTGTAATTGAGTGATGAGAGAGAATTTTTTATGGGTTTTGTAATGAGTGAAGAGAGAAGTGGGTTTTGTAACAGGAATCCTTTACAAAGTCGTAATAGGAATCCATGGTGGAAGGAAAGAGAGAGAGAAGGAGATAGTCAGAAGCTATCGGAAAAGTTGGGGGAGAAAGAGTCAGACGCCGAACCCGTAGGATTTTTGAAATCGTCGTTCACACGCGTGAAAATTCGAGTAAATTACATCCGTTAGATTTTAGTAACTCAGTAAATTTGAGTCGGTAGTTAGCTTTTATCAATTGTAAGCGTGTAAACTGAACGCTATTGTTATATATATATATATATAAATATATAAATGATACATTCATAGAAATGTCAAATATTAAATAAAATACATTTAACAATAAAAAGTAAATTTCAAAACTCAATTCTAATTTTGTAAGATATTTTCTAAACTTTCTTCTCCTATTCTAAACATATACATAAAAATAATATTTTCAAATGAATAATAACATAATTAACAAAAAAATTATTGCAAAAAAAAATTCTTGACAACAACTAATTTTTAATCATAAGTAAATAAATAAAAGACAAGAAAAAAAAAAAAAAAGGCCAGTTGGACCATCCAACCATCCGCATAGGATTGCCGCTTGAACCGGTCGGCAGTCGACCTTTGTCCGATTTCGCCTGCGCTCCCTTATTTTTAATTAAAATTTTTATTTAGCAATCGGCAGGTTCTTTTGGCTCTTTTCCCCGAACAAAAACTCGGCGCTCTTCTTCCTCAATGGAGTCTTAGTTTCATATGTTTTTTGGAAAGAAGAATAGTGCCAGCCACCGTACCCAGCACTCACGTATGAGTGCAGGCCGGCAGTCCACTTTTTTTTGTCGGAAAAAAAAGAAAAAAACTTTGTTTGAACATATTAGAGAGAGGTTTTGGAGGGTGTGTGTACAACAGAGGCCAAGCTGAAGACTAAACCCAAAAGCTTACTTTCTCGATGTTTAATGTTGGAGTATCAACACTGACTAGAGAAAGAAATTAACGATCGAGAATCATTAGTAACAGAAAGTGGCAAGACTTAAAATGAAGAACTCATGAGCTAATTAATTATTTACAGTTTGTAATCCTCAGTACACAAATTCATGCCCTACTCTCATGAAATCTACCGAATACTAAAAACGTTAGCAAGCTCAAAGCACCAATGAAGGCTAGCAGCCAATAATATTTGTCGAGCCGGGCTTTTGTCATGTCGTCAGAAAACCAGTTGCCTTTTCCTCCACTAGAGGTCGTGAAATATTCCACTAGGTAGACTAGTAAAGCACTTAAAAAGCTCCCTACCCCAAAAACACTAGTGTACAGAGCTATTCCCATTGTTCTCATTCTTATAGGCACTTCACTGTAAAAAAACTCTTGCATCCCAACAACTGTAAAAATATCAGAAATTCCCAATAGAATGTATTGAGGTAGCAGCCAGAATATACTTAGGGTTGCTTCCGAAATCTTGCTATTTCTACTGCTTTCTAGCCTCTTCGATTCAACTGTAGCTGCAAATATCATGGCTATGACAGAGAGAAACATACCAATACTCATGCGCTGCATCGTACTAATGCCTTTTTCGTTACGTGTGATTAATCTGATGAAGGGAATGAAAAACGTGTCGTAGAAAGGCATGAGGAGAATTATTGATATGGTGATTGCACTTTGTAGTGTTGCCGGTGGAATCTTGAACTGGTCTCCGATGTTTCTTTTCATGGTCATGCCTTGCTTGGTGAAAAATGTCGCAGGTTGCTGGAAAATGACTGCAAACATGAGTAATGTGGTCCAAATGGGCAGCAGTGGAATCACGACTTTTGCAATTTCAAGTAGATCGATTGTGTTCTTTGACTTCTCCGTCAAACCCTCAATGTCAGTGTCATCTTCTAGGCAGAGTGGTCTCTCTTCCAGCCTATCAGGAAAGCATTCAAATAGTAAGTACTTGAACAATTAATAGACTTTGAATCTGATAAAGTTACTGGAAATTAAAATATTTGAACAACTTACTCTAGCTCAACTAGTTTGGGTTTTTCATTTGCTATGGGAATTCCGCAATGGATCATTCTTGACGTGGTGGTTTTTATGGTTTGAACAATTTTCTCCACCGACTTCATGTCAATGCTCGTAGCCTGCTTGTATAGGTAAAATCGATTCCCACATGAAAAAAAAGCGATTGACATAAACATTGCTAGTGTGGGAATGGCGAATCCTAATCCCCATCCTATTGTGTCTTGTATATAAGCCATGAGCGAGACTCCTAGAAGGCTGCCTGTACAAATGCCAAAGTACCACCATTGGAAGAACAAACTTTTCTTGTTGGGATTTTGATCGTTTTTGCTGGAAGGTAATTCATCGTCATTTTCAAGCTGATCAGCTCCAAATGCTTGTAAAGATGGGTTATATCCACCTTGGCCTAGTGAAATCATGTAGAGTGACCAAAACAGAGCTGAAGAAGAGCTGGCTTTGTTTTTCGAAAGCCAAGGCCATTCCACTGCAGTTGATGTCAAAGCGAAAAGCCCCTACATTAAAGAACTGAAGGAATAAATACATACCAGCCTATGTTCATAGATAGATAGGCATCGAGTGGGCGACTATTTTCTTAAAATTTAAATCGAAGTTCACCTCCATATATACTTGATCAGTTTTAAACCCTAATCAATTTAGTTTTACGAATTTCATGTACTTTCCATGACCTCAAGAAAGAGTTCCCTCAAGGCAGGTATGTAGAGTATAGACCACTGTTTCAAATATAATACTCCCTCCGCTTTAAGAATCCGCCTGTCTATGTTTCGTACTCCCATTCTTCCGGGCAAAGAGTTCACTTTTTAAAAAAAAAAAAATTAACATGTGACAAAATTAAATTAAAATTTTACATACTTTACTTGTGTTTTAGGAAATAAAATTTTATTAATTAAAAATTACCTTAAGATTACTATAGATTACAATTTTCATAACTTTGTAAAAACAACTAAAGCTATACTCCATCCGTCCCTAAATTATTGTCTTGTTTGACCCAAAGCACATGGATTAAAAAAAATTAATTGACTTAATTATTAATATTGGTATAGTGTGTTGTTTCGTTTAATGCCTATTGTGGCCCATAATTAAAGTTGGAAGAAAAAGTAAGGGTAAGATGGTAAAAGTAATGTATTAAAAAGAAAATTTTTAAACAAGACAATTATTTAGGTAGAGACAAAAAAAGAAAGGAAGACAATAATTTAGGGACAGACAAAAAAGGAAAGGAAGACAATAATTTAGGGACGGAGAGAGTATAAACTATTAGTCAAACTTTAACTAAATTGACCTAAAAATTAAAAGTGGACTCTTTACCTAGAACACAGAGGGAGTAAATTTTTTTTTTTTTTGGGCGAAATAAGAGTGTCAAAAAATTGAAGTGAAGGGTTGAATTTGAAAATTTATATATAAATAAGATAGGGATAAATTTGTCTTTTCACTGGAGAGGGGGTGGTATTTAGCATTTGCATTTTGGTTTAGCACCTTTGTTAAAAAAATAGTCTCAATTTGACAAGTTAATCTTTTTTAAAGATCGAATCTTTACTTAAAATAGTCTCAATTTGACAAGTCAATTTTTTTTTAAGGTCGTATCTTTACTTATTTGTACCTTCTTCTAATTGAACTAAAATTATTATTCTTTTGAAAGTAGACTATTTTTTAAAGACAAAAGAAAAAGGGGACTTTTTTTTTTAAGCGAAGGAAGTATGTATAGAAGATAGAACTTTCAAAAGGACGACTTCCACTTATTTTCCTTTAAAATTTGATTGAAGTAAACATTTCAAATTTTGGACCTAAGTGTTGTTCCGCCAAACTTTGTGGTCCTTACTGTAATTAAGGAGCTTTTGCTTCAAAAAAGATAAAGGAAAGAAACCAAAAACAGTCCCAAATCGAAAAAATAAAAAAACCAATGTCCTTTCATCATATAAAGGGAGAAAAAAAATTCCTTAGGATAAATAAATTTTTATTCATATATTATGTTTGAGGTAATGAAATTTATCTAAAGAAATATTAAGAATACTATCAATTACGATATCAAATTTATTATGTCATAAATAATGAAGTTTTAATTTTCATGCAATATTAAGAATACTAACAACAACAATTTTCATAATTTTCTTAGAATAAGTACATTTTTATTAATTTTAATCAGAAAAAAAAGTCAAAGTAAGATTTTCTATTTATTACTTTTGTGTTCGTAAATAGCTGTCATGTTATGACTTTTTAAAATGACAAAACTCATATTTGGATCACCCAAATATTCATAAAATTGTAATCCAACCACCACAACTTTAAAAATATTATTCATACCACTGTATAATTTTTTTGCAAACGAGTCCATTTTTTGGATGAACTTTAGTTTAGCCGTTAGGTAAAAATAAAATACATATTATACCCTTATCTTCAATTTCTTCCACTCTCCCTCTCTCTCTCTCTCTCTCTCTCTCTCTCTCTCTCTCAACGAGTGCTTCATGTTTCAGGAACAGCCACCCAAATGATGTTGGATTCTAAATGAATTTTTAAAATTAAAGTTGCAAATCAAATTTGTATTTATTTCAAGGCTCCAAATTAATTGGGTATACTTAATTTAAGATCCCAAGTTAACCCAAATCCCCCCATCATCATCGTCAAATACCAGTGCAGAAAAAATACAACTCTAGGCCAGGTACATCTCTTGTCCTCTCTGTGTATGGGTTTCTTCTAATTTGTTTTAGCTCTTTCTCTTTATCTCTCTCTCTCTCTCAAACGACCTCCACAACTTCGTCAACTCCCCCGCTCCACTCGGCCGCCGTCAACCACCCGGCCTCCACTTTAATTGACCCCTACCACCATCTAAAACCCCCCACCGCCGTCCACCACCACCAATATTACTTTCCCTTTTTACTTTCTCACTCTTATACTGATCGCAAGAACTTCAGTTGAAGTAGCCGTTACTTCAGCGTTGACTTAAAACTTCACGAGAAGATCTGATTACAAACAAAATTTGTTTCCGGTAAAACGAGATTCAAAATTCGGAAATTCAAGTTTGATTGAATCGGGAAATGGCTGTAGATGAAAGGATTGATGAATCAGTGAAAGAGTAGGGTTGGGGTTTTTAAGATAGGAAAGAGGCAGAAATGGTGATGGGTTAAATCCAAATAGTTAAGTGATTTGTGAAAAATTAATTTGAATTGCAGAAGAGCGCGCCAACGCACACACGTGTAATATTTATATATGTGTATATAGTTTGTGTGTGTTAATTTTGTTTTTGTTGGGTTTGAGTTTGAGTTTCAAATTCAAATTGGAGGGTGGAGGGTTTAATGGGCCGGAATGGAATATTGCCGCCTTTGCTTAGGAAGGATATATTTGTGCACTTTCTTGATAATGTCTTTCTAATCCAACCCCCCCCCAGTTCTCTCTGTGGGGAATGAATTACTAAACTAACAGTTTTAGATACCCAAATCCGAATCCAAGGTTTGGGTTCTTCAAATCTTGTGTTGACTATTTTTTAGAATTACTACTTTGGTTAGGATTTATTTAAAAAAAAATATGAGATTTTGCTGGAAACATGCAGCACTCGTCAGGAGAGAGGGGGATAGAGGAAGAAGATGAAGACAGTGGTATAATAGGTATTTTATTTTTAATTAACGGCTAAACTAACGTCCATCCAAATAATGGACTCGTTTGCAAGAAAACGATAGTACAGTTGCAAGAATAACATTTTTAAAGTTGTGGTGGCCGGATTGCAACTTTGTGGATAGTTAGGTGGCCCAAATATGAGTTTTGTCTTTTAAAATTAAATTAAAGGTTCTCAAATGAAAATTTATGCGTGTATTTTTTTTAAAATATAAATCAAGTAATTCATAGTAAACAAAAGTACCACGACTCATGTATTTTATGTTTTAAGGAAATACAAAATAAAATTTTCATTTGAAAAATAATTCGTCTGACTTTAAAAATCAAAACATAACATTTATTTAGAAACGCGGGAATCATTATTATTATTATTATTATTATTTTGTTTGAGACGGAAATTTTTTTTTTTGGTAGGGAGGAAGTATTTGAGTGTTTGAAAAGAATCTTGTAAAGAATTAATTAAAGAGATAAAATGTAAGCTATGAACAGAAACATGGGAAGAGGAAGAGGAACAAACCAAAAGATAAAGGAAAGAAGAGGCGAATATGGTGGTGTAGCGATCCCAGTAAGAATCAACTAGCGGGGCCACCAATAACGGCAGCATGGACGTAAATCCACACCAACTGTTCACCGTTCTAGCCGCCGTTGAATTGCTCATCTTCATCACATCCGTCAAATACGTTACCAAATTCGATGCCACCCCTTTGAACGCAAATCTCTCCATCCCAGCTATCACTATATATTATATTGATCAAAGAAAGCAAATTAATTAAACGATGTACGTAATTGAGAAATTAAAAAAGTTTTAAGAAATGAATCATGAATAATATAATATATATACATACCAATGAGGAGAACACATGGCTTATTGAGTGCCCTTATTCCATGCCCTCCTCCGGCCATTGATTTAAGTAAGTAATTAGAGACTAGTGCTGAGTTGAATTCTTTAGAGCTCTCTCTCACTCTCACTCTTTCTCTCTATCAAGTAGAATTATGATGAAGCTAGAGGAATATAGAGATGGAGCAAAATGAAAGAGGGAGGGCACCCAACTCAAATAATTAAGTACAGACACAAATACTATGCCGTCATTTCTGCGTTGTTCTGTTGATCCAGTTCATGTATAATTAATATTCTCTCTCAAAGTCTCAGTCAGCACCCAAATACTTAACACCTATTACAAAACTGAATCTGTTTTACATATATATTTATATATTATAATATGGTGCATGGTGGTGTCACCAATGGCTTGTCTTGTTTTTTGGCGTGTGTGTGTGTGCGCGCGCTTTAATTCTTTCTTTTTTAATGGTACACTTAGACACTCACTAATGAAATTGAAACTCCTTTTTCTCGAAAAGTTGTGGGTGTGCTTACTGCTTAGTACCGACAGTTAAAGGAAAGGGAGAAACAAAAAATGATAGGCGAAATCTTCGTCTCCACCATACGCTGCCCCCTCTCCTATTTTATGACTATGATCCATTCGGAAAAATAATTGAGTACACGGGAATGGAAATAAAAGTAGCATGCTATTATCAAGCTATTAAAATGCTACAAACAAATCAGTACTAGTTTTATTAACGCCAACAGAAATGTTATTAACTTTTTATATCAACAATAATACTTCCTCCGTTCTAGCTAAATAGTCTACTATTTTATTTTGAGATGTTTTACGTAAAGAATTTATTTTAAAAAGTTATGTCTTCAATCTCTATAATTAAACCTTTCAACTTACCCTCACATATGCCGTAAACATTTTGATTATGTTTACATATTTTTGTAATTATGACTAACTCCAATCTCTTAATTATTGAATTTTTCAAACGTGGAAGGGAGTATATTTTAATTAACGTGACACAAATAAATAAGGTGGTACTATCACTTTTACACACAAACGTGATCCACTCGATAGATCGGTTGGATGTGTCGTCACGGCTGTGCTGCCTGCCTGCCTGCCTAAGCTCACGCAAAAAATGTCGACATACCCTATCAAAGTTTCATTGCCTTTGTTTGATTCTCAACAAGCCCCAAACAGACCCATTAAGCTTGTGTTAAGATTTAGACAAGTACCATGCTTCTTAACCACGTGGCATTCTATGTATGCCACGTGTTCTGCAGTAATATACTGGTGGTGGGGCAAGTTATGCCGAGTCAGAGTGTCATACATATTTTCGGGTTCAACTTAACTTGAGCTAATCCTAATCCAATCAATTCACATTATCCAGTCTCACAATTAAGGTAGTGTCTCTCTAGTCTAGTCAATGAGTTTATTCAGAGATCAGCGACGATGGAATCTTTTTAAATCATTAATTAGTTGCCGTATGTGGAATTTTTAGGCAAGATTGAAGCTAACACAAACTAGTTCTTAAGGGTGTTAATTAGAGGTAGAATACTAGAATTGAGATTTAATAAAGTGTGAAGTCTTAAATTTTAATTTTTTTTTATGCCACCTTGAATACTGAAAAAAAAAAAAATCAAACTACAACTCACCACCGAATAAATATTTTTACAAGAAAAAACTTAACACGTGTCATACAAATACTTGTCAGCAAATTTTAATGAGAAAAAAATCAAATAATACTCCATGATGCAATAAATGACAATTGGTTTTCTCGATTTTGATATGATTAATTTGTTCATGATTTTATTTCATTCAATTATTTAATATGTTGGTATGATTCAATCATAATTACTAGTGGAAGTATTTTGAATAGATTGGTCAGCTTAATCCAAGCTCAATCTAATTAACTCAAATAAGTTTAAAAGTTTATATTGAATCTTTGAAATTTCAAAACTCAACTTGATGGGCATGTTAAGATCCGATTCGTCAAACTGACATCGTACCCCGTTGACAGTAACTTTTCCTAGTACTTGCAATGTACTTGCTCCATACGACAGCCAATGAACACATATACCGTATTTATTTAATAACCTAAAGGTGATGTTATTAAACTAAAGCATGCAAATTCCAACGTGGTGAGGCAGAGCAAGCACACACCGACACACGCCCCTCGCGTGCCGCTCTGCAAATGGTAACTCCCCATTTTGGCCAAAATATGAATTACCCCCAAGGTTTTCACCAAATTCTAAAGTGCCCCTCCACATAGAGTTTTCCCCAGAAATCCGTCTAATTTTGCTAATTTTTTCAGTTAGCCCCCTGACAGTGATGACAGTTAGAAAGTTAACTTTTTTCATGTGTGCCTTGCACGTGGCGAGGGCAATTATGTCATTTCCTCGCATATAAATATCAACACTAAATAAAGGGGGTCAAAGTATCAAAAAATAAATTGCTTAGCTTCTTTTAAAAAATAAGAAAGATCTACCTTCTTCTCCAATGCTTCACCCCCCCCCCCTCCACACACGCACACGCACACACAACGACGCCACACCCACCATTTTTCTCATTCTGATCTACCTTCTTCTCCAAAGATCTAGTTGTGTTTTTTGATCTGATTTGGTGACTTCATCGATGGAGTAAACTCAAATTTCGTTCCCATTTATTTCCTTTAGTGTTGCAGTTGCAATTAAAATAGATTTATCCGTGAATAGGTAACAAATGGCACAAGGGAAATCGGTGAAGGTCGTTGGTGTCTTGGTGTGGCAAGCATTGTATTAGAGTCGAGTTATTAGGCTTGAAAGGTCAAGTTTTATTTTGTGTTCTCTTAGTTTGTTCTCCATCTCTCGAGGCTCTTTTTTTTTTTTCTTTTGGTTGGGCTTTGTCGATCGAGGAAGGAATTGGGGGAATCAAGTTTAATTAAATGTGGGTTTGAATTTTTTATGTGATTTTGGAATTTTTTTTGGGTCAAATTGACATGGTTAAATTGATTGTTTTTGGAATTTTTTTGGGTCAGATTGACATTGGATGAACTGTGGAGTATGGATCCCCAATTTTTTGAAATGCACCTGAATCGAATAATTGACTTCCCCAGAACCCTTGTGAGTATATTAACGAAAATGATCTCATCCGGGATATGTTTCAGTGAAACGTCAACATCCGTATCAGTACACCCACTTCGCTCTTCACTGTCCTCCTTTGGTATATTTGAAGTTCCCATGAATGCACCTTCCTCTTCAAGGGCTTTGATTGGTGGTGATGTGGTGGTAGTTATGGAGGTTATGGGTGGTGAGCTTATTGTTTTAGATACAGGGAGAAGGAAAGAGGGGAAAACATAATCTCCAACCTCCACACATTCACTTCTCGAGCTTGAATTCGTATTCAAATTCAAATTCGGATTATTCCAAACACCACCATCACTATCTCCATCCTCGCTCGTCTCCGGTCGGAACCGCTGTCTATACCTATTCTTATACTCCACAAACACACACACACACACTGCAATGGTCTTTTCGTTGTTCTAAGGCCTTCACCGGAGATGAACAAGGGGGGAGAATGAAAATTTAATTTAAGTAATTCTTTTGACACTTTGACCCCCTTTAGTTAGTATGTCTGTATATATGACGAAAAACCTAATTGCCCCCCCTGGTGCAAGGCACGTGATGGATTTCCGTTACTTTTTTAACGGTTATCACGGCCGGGGGCTAATTGGAAAAATTGGCAACACCAGACGAAATTCTGCGGCAAACCTTATGTGGAAGGGCACTTTGGGATTTGGTGGAAATCTTAGGGGGTAATTCATATTTTGGCCCCCCATTTTTTAAGATGAGTTGAGTGCACATATACATTATCTCTTCATTTAGTGTACGTACGTATTATTATTACTTTGCACAATATTTTCTTGAAAGTGTCCAGATTATGTAATCACTAATCACCATGAACATGAACATGAAAATGAATCCCACTTATTTTGTATCTTTACTTAAAGAATGTGGCATTCCCCCCCCCACCCCCTATTATTGAGATGGAGATAAAAAAAAAGAAGAGTTCTTTTTACAAATAATTCGTCTGATTGAACCATTGGTGATTGGAACATGTAACTTAATTAGTTGAAAAGATTATATCGAGTTCATGATCCATTTCAGTGCATGGAAATGTTAGTTGAGATATATATGTCAATCAAAATTAGCATTATGATTATACATATATAGTGAAAGAGGGAAGAAAAGAAAAGAGCTATATATGGTTTTTAATTTGGGCAAGCAGCATATATATATATAAATTCTTTTTTCACAGTAATCTTAGCAACTAGTACGTACAATATATATTGATTATACCAAAAAGAAAAGAAATAAAAGGATAAAAAGCGGTACTGTTTGTTTCTCCATTTGGGACGCAACAAAATAAGTGTATCACATACATATATGCATGACACTGCAAATCAATAATAATTCCAACAATGGTGGTTTAGTGAGATGGAAATCACTTTACTGCACCACCAACCACCATTCAGATAAGTATTGTTGGGAATGGGATTGGGAGCGAAACCTCACTATTTTAAATTTTCTCTATTTTTTCGATTTGGTTTATTCAATATATATATAGTGTAAGATATACTATGTGTTAACACATATTATAAGCTTCAACGGTTTAAAATTCGACAGCCTTTTTGAAACCTGCCTATGCAATGCAGAATAAGCAGGTTTTCAAAAGCTACTGATTTTTAGATCCAATATTATTTAGTTCATTAATGTATTGGCACATTTCGCACCCTTACTAAGACCAATATGGAGAAAATTGAGGAATTATATAATTATTTGGTACTTCCACTTTAACAAAACTATGCGTTTGGTCCCTTTATCAAAAAAATTCGTTCTGGTCACTCAATTTACATTTTTTTTATGAAATTTTCCCTTGAGCACGTTAACGTCAATATTTCCGTCTATTTTTTTTTAAAAAAATGCTCAAACTACCCTTACCTTCTTTAATTCAATAAAGTTAAAATTTTTAATTCATTTTTTTAAACGCTAAATTTTCACAAATTAACAGGTCCAACTCTATTTTCACAAATGATACAACTCCAACTCTTCACTATCATCGTTGCTCAAAGGAATTTTCACCCCTAGATAGAGGTTGTAACAGTAAAGGGAAATGAGGCTCCGACGACTTCCATGTTTGGCGGTTGGCCTTCTTTGTGCGCTGCAATCCAAGAGAGAGGGAGAGGGCATGTTGACTTGGCAAAAAATGATGTGGCATCAAATTTGCAACCCCTTGCAATTCCATCTCCCTCCTCCCTTGTCCCACCCAATTACCACAACCAGAAAACACCATAAAAGAACCAAAAACCCAACACCAGATCCAGCCCCAAACCCCAAATCCAGCCTCTAAACCCACCATCAAACACGTCATCATCATCACACTCCTAGCTACCTTCCTCAAGCTCCTCCAGATCCCATCCTACCACAGCATAGATTTCGAGGTCAACCGCCACTGGCTGGCCTTAACCCACTCCCTTCCCCTCTCCGACTGGTACTCTGACGAGACCAGCCCATGGACCCTCGATTAACCCCCTTTTTTCGCCCATTTCGAGCGCTTTCTTCGAAAACGCCTTCCCTTACGCTTTCACATTTTAATGCACTGGTTCTTTCTCAGAACGACGACCAGTTGTTCCTTATAGAACCACTTTTACACGTGGTGCAAGAATTGCAGGTCTCACCCTTGAGCACTATGAATGGGAGAACCCCACATGGAAGGGTGTGAGAACAGGGGGCTTGGGATCTCTAGCTTGTTGGGATGTAAAGTGATGTACCCAAAAATATATATCACAAAAGTATACTCCCAAATATCCCAAAAGATGTACGGAACAAGCCCACACATACAAAGTGTGTACGAAGCAACACCCCCTATAAATAGGGGCTCACCTACAAAGAAGAGGGGTCTTCTTTTCTCTCTCTATACTCTCTCTCCCTCCACACACATATATTATACTTTCTCTCTCTATTATACAAATGAGATACTGATTATTACACCAGAGGACTTGAGTCGGACCACAGTTCGACTCCCATAACGGTATTTCTTTTGATATCACAGCACCGTCCTACGGTCGAGTCCTCGCCACACAAGCCTTCTGAGAGCTGGAGCATCCTACCTGAAGACCAGCTATACACGTGGATCGACGGGGTCACAAAGATCTTTTTGGCGTGATCAGTTTGGTTCCGTTGCCGGGACTCGACGCTACAAATCAACGATTCATCTAAAGAAATTATGGCTCCAGGGTACGCTATCACCGGAGTTATTTTCTCACTGGCACAGTGAGTTTTTCCTCCAAAATAAAGCTTGCACTAGGCTGGAACTTGGCTTCTATGGACAGCAACATCAATGGGTAACAAAGCTGACCTCCATTTGTATAAAAATTTGGGAAAAACCCCCATTGAAAAAGAAGCAAAATAGTGGAAGATTAAGAACAATAGCCTGTCGCCGGCGACAAAGGCGACCGCTGTATGAACTGGGTCAGCACAGGAAAGCTCGAGGCTTTAAAAAAAAAATGACACCATCGAATGCGCCAGGACCAAGCGAGGCCAACAGCAAAAATATCGCCGCCAACGGACCTCCCACGCGCCGCCAGAGGTAGCTGGAACGGTTACCGCCTCCATATATTTTCCAGGTGATATCTTTCCCGTTATACCCTCCATTACTGTTAAGTTCTACTTTGGTTGGAGGAAGTCCGAGCTTGACATGTCTATGGCAAAAATCGAGCTCGCCATAGTTAAGCTCTCCATAGTTAAGTTCGCCATAGTTAAACATCACCTTAGTCGAGCTCTCCACATTTGAACATCACCTCAGGCGAGCTCGCTATAGTCGAGCTCTTCATAGTTAAACATCACCTTAGTCGAGCTCGCCATAGCTGAACATCGTCTTAGTCGAGCTCGTCATTGTCTTGGTCGCCATAGCCGAGCTCAAGCTTTCAAGGAAGAGATGAAATGAGTCTTTTAGTTTGGGCTTGACACTTGGACTCATGGAAATAACTATTCATTTTCATATAATATATTTTATGAATGTATCACGTGTACTGCCTAGTTAAAAATGATTCATTAATTTTCTTTATGGAGCATGGGACTTGCTGCATATTCTCTAAAGAGGTCAACAAGATGGTCAATACGTTTGACTGTTGCTACTCATAGCCACAGGATGGATAATATGCAAACTTAGACTGTGAATAATATTGCAAAATTTATAGATCGATTTAATCGCTCAATTTAGTACAATCTAGCCGTATGTACAAAAATGCATGTTGAGCAAAAATGATTATATCTCGTTACTTTTATAAAAAATGCTCGTCATAAAATAATTTCTTTTATTCATTTAAATGTCATGTCACGAGCTTAGTCGCATATAAAAAGTATGACATGCTAATCAATTTAAAAGTGTTATATGTCTATTTATTTATTTGCTTAAATACATCAAAAAGTGTCAATATTACGCGCCGACTTTGCGAATAAAAATGAGTTAAACTCTATTTACCACTACACTTCAACTCCGAATAAACTCACTGTTCAACTCTAAATTTGATCATATAAAGCATGTAAATGGTTCGTGTTTTGTCATTAACTCAGATTACCACGCTTGGCCCGTGAAATATATTAGCACAAGATGCACACATTATTCCATGATTTAATTCAATAAATTCGACAGTTCATGAACTTAGCATATATCTTGTGAGACTATAAAGTGCCACCAGTATAATTTTTCCTAAAAATGTGCAAGATAATATGATCTTTAACAAGTTCAATGCGCGGAATATATAACAATAATATTTTGTGTGACCACATGCCAAGTAGTCTGCGAGTATATAATACAAAATAGAATAAACGGATGAGTGAAAGCCAGCATCATTTTATGTATATTGTTTGTAAATGCAAATATAATGTGGTAAATTCATATTGTCTGCCTGCTCGTGTCAAACACGCGAACTCAATTTATTATTTTTATCTCGACTGTCGAGAGCTCGAGCTCAATATAATATGACTAGCTTTGTAGAAATATATTAGCATGACATGCACGCGTTATAGTATGCTTCTAAAATAGCACGATGTGTCGCCACAGTGATTTATCTTCGCACAAGGCGTACATACATACATATGTGATCTCAACTTGCATAAAATAACAAGATCTCTTGCATATGCCATCGCTGCAATTATTCATTTTCATTCACATGAATTACGAGCATGATCACTTTATCTACGCAAGGAAAAAAAATACATAATATGCATTTTAATAAAAGGATAATACTTTTAATCGGCAATGATGCCTCCACTACATTTTAAATGCAGAGTACGACCAAATAGAGCCTCGACGGCCAAAAGCAAAAACACGTGATACTCCTTAACTAAAATGAACCTCGCTGCAAGCCGAGGTCACTTCTAAAGAAGCCCAAGAGCCTTCCACAAAAAGGAACCTCGCCACATCGAGGTCAAATTCCAAAGAGGTCCAAACACCTATCGAAACCTTCATTACTCGCAGAATCTGAAGTATGCAAGACCAACGAGCTCGATCCGAAAGCCTGTCACTGGGGGGCTTCGGTTGAAGGAAAAAGCTATATTTGTTACTTTTCGACCTCAGAACATTCTCCTGTGCTCAAGAAGTGGGGGGCTACTACTACTGCTACAATAGTAAGACCTAGCAAAATCTTCAAAGAAAATTTCTCGAAGAATTCTTGCTCAAGCAAAGACCACTCGAGTGTAACTCGCGGACGAGTATATTTTGGTCCTTACCGTTCAAGTGTGTCTCACGGCTGAGTAGTACCCCGCGCCTACCTGCGCTTATCCTCACCGCCGAGTGTAACTCGAGGACGAGTATATTTTGGTCCTCACCGTTCGAGTGTGTCTCACGGCTGAGTAGTACCCCGCGCCTACCTGCGCTTATCCTCGCCGCCGAGTGTAACTCGCGGACGAGTATATTTTGGTCCTCACCATTCGAGTGTGTCTCACGGCTGAGTAGTACCCCGCGCCTACCTGCGTTTATCCTTGCCGCCGAGTGTAACTCGCGGACGAGTATATTTTGGTCCTCACCGTTCGAGTGTGTCTCACGGCTGAGTAGTACCCCGCGCCTACCTACGCTTATCCTCACCGCCGAGTGTACCTCGCGGACGAGCATATTTTGGTCCTCACCGTTCGAGTGTGTCTCACGACTGAGTAGTACCCCGCACCTACCTGCGCTTATCCTCGCCGCCGAGTGTAACTCGCGGACGAGTATATTTTGATCCTCACCGTTCGAGTGTCTCTCACGCCTGAATAGTACCCCGCGCCTACCTGCGCTTATTCTCGCCGCCGAGTGTAACTCGCGGACGAGTATATTTTGGTCCTCACCGTTCGAGTGTGTCTCACGGCTGAGTAGTACCCCGTGCCTACTAGCGCTTATCCTCGCCGCTGAGTGTAACTCGCGGACGAGTATATTTTGGTCCTCACTTCAGTGAGCATAAAAGTCTCGATATGTTCGCGCTTCAGCGAGCATAAAAGCCTCGATATGTTCGAGCAATCAGACTCGCTTCAACGAGCATAAAAGTCTCGATATGTTCGAGCAATCAGACTCGCCTCAGCGAGCATAAAAAGTCTCGATGAGTTCGAGCATAAAAGTCTCGATATGTTCGAGCAAACAAAGTCTCGATAAGTTCGAGCATAAAAGTCTCGATAAGTTTGAGCAATAAAAGTCTCGATAAGTTCGAGCATAAAAGTCTCGATAAATTCGAGCAATAAAAGTCTCGATAAGTTCGTGCATAAAAAGTCTCGATGAGTTCGAGCATAAAAGTCTCGATATGTTCGAGCAAACAAAGTCTCGATAAGTTCGAGCATAAAAGTCTCGATAAGTTCGAGTAATAAAAGTCTCGATAAGTTCGAGCATAAAAGTCTCAATAAGTTCGAGCAATAAAAGTCTCGATAAGTTCGAGCATAAAAGTCTCGATAAGTTCGAGCAATAAAAGTCTCGATAAGTTCGAGCATAAAAGTCTCGATAAGTTCGAGCAATAAAAGTCTCGATAAGTTCGAATATAAAAGTCTCGATAAGTTCGAGCAATAAAAGCCTCGATATGTTCGAGTAATCAGACTCGCTTCAGCGAGCATAAAAGTCTCGATATGTTCGAGCAATCAGATTCGCTTCAGCGAGCAAAAAGCCTCGATAAGTTTGAGCAATCAGACTCGCCTCAGCGAGCATAAAAATCTCGATATGTTCGAGCAATCAGATTTGCTTCAGCGAGCAAAAAAGCTTCGATAAGTTTGAGCAATCAGACTCGCCTCAGCAAGCATAAAAGTCTCGATATATTCGAGCAATCAGACTCGCTGCAGTGAGCATAAAAGTCTCGATAAGTTCAAGCAATAAAAGCCTCGGTCTTTTCGAGCAAATCAAGTCTCGATATGATCGAGCCCATCAAAACTCGATTAAACTCGAGTAAATAAAATATCGATGCGTTCGAGCTAGTAAAGTCTCGCTGAGCGAGAAATCTTAATCCTCGGCAAACCCGAGTAAATCAATTAGAAACCTCGGTAAATCCGAGCCAATGAAGCTAACCTTGCTCTTTAAAAGGAAAAACCATCAAACCTCGGTCAACCCGAGCATTTATGCGAGTATTCCCTGTCGAGATCAAATACCAATGACACGTCTTCAAATTTAGGACGAAAGCCGCAAGCTCTCAACACAACAAAAGAAAATTGCGGGCAAATAATACTCCTTACCCTCGAGATTCATCTCGAGGAATAAGGAGTAGGGGGCTACTAATGTACCAAAAAATATATACCCCTGAAAGTATACTCCCAAATATCCCAAAAGATATACGGAACAAGCCCACACATACAAAGTGTGTACAGGAAGCAACACCCCCTATAAATAGGGGGCTCACCTACAAAGAAGAGGGGTCTTCTTTTCTCTCTCCATACTCTCTCTTCCTCCACACACATATATTACACTTTCTCTATCTATTATACAAATGAGATACTGATTATTACACCGTAGGGCCTGAGTCGGACCACAGTCCGACTCCCCTAACGGTATTTCTTTTGATATCACAGTCACCGTCCGACGGTCGAGTCCTCGCCACACAAGCCTTTCGAGAGCCGGGGCATCCTACCTGAAGACTAGCTATACACGTGGATCGACAGGGTCACAAAGATCTTTTTGGCGTGATCATAAAATTAGGATAAATGATGCTTGTCATGTAGCCATAGTAAGCCTTCTGTGATTCTAGAGGAACATTTCAAGTCTAGCAATGGTAGTTACCCCGTATGGGTAGTTTCTCTTGAAGGATTAAGACCCTAAATGGCAATATTCTTGATAGAATGATCTTGATCAAGTGTACAAGATTCCATTTGAAAAGTCAAAACATTTATGAGATGCATAAAGTCCTCTGTGGAAATAAGCATTATACATCGAGTGATGTTAAATAACGCACCTAATTGTGCTAAGCGTCACACTCACTTATACTATATTTATTAAAATAGCATTTATTCTATTTTCAAAATCTATACTAATCTCTCCCTCCTCTATAGCCGTGCCGGCATTTTAAAAAAAGAGTCGGGCCGACTCTTTTTTAAAATATCGGGCCGGCCTTTTTTTTATTTTAAAACATTATTAATTTGTAATTGTTATTGTCATTTAGAACATGTAGTCAGTCGCAAAAATATGAGACACATCAGAAATTGTTCCATATCATCATAAATAATGTGAACATCCTGTAAACAATAATGTAACATAAAAAATAAAAATCAGACACGTATTGAATTAAAATGTGTAGTATTATTTGTATTTTGAATAAAAATAATATAACATAAAAAATTTAGCAAAAAAAAAAAAAGAATAGGACCAAAACATTTTTATTTTTTTAAAAAAATTAATATTTGGGAGAGAGCCGGACTATATAACAAATGGCCAAACCGGCATTTTGTTATATAGCTGGGCCTGCTATATCCTCAACAGCCCGGCTCTCTCTCCCTCTTTCTTTAACAGCACACTTCCTCCCTCCCTCAATAGCTCTCTCCCTCCAAAAACAAATGTACTTATTACTTAATTTGACTTTGCCTTAATTGTTAAAGGAAAGTTGACATTAAAAATAAAATGCCAGACCGGCTATATAGCAAAAGGCCGGGACGGCTCTTTTTCCTACATGGTCGGGCGGCTATTTGCAATATGGTCGGGCCGGCTCTCTTTCAGTGTAATTTTTTTTTTAATTTTATAACTATAAATTAAATTAAAATTCATTTTAAATAAAATAAATTAATTAAAATGAAAAAATGGTACCGTGAAAAATGTATCTGCAGTAATACTATCATCGTTGTTAGCATTTATATCATCGTAGACAAAGAAATATTTTTAATATGAGGTTATATTTGGTCTTAATATTGATTTCTCATTAACTCTCTAATTAATTCTAATTCTAATTATCTCTAATAATAATTAAGGGAACTTTCGTCATATTTAAAAAAATTTATTAAAAAGGTGCGTTGCTCAGCATAATTGGATACATCATTTAGCGCCCATGTAATAGACAATTTATGTTGAATCCAACTTGCTGGTTTCTTATGAGGGGGAAGGTGAACTTTTGTTGGTATCGATTCCGTCATTTGCATGCTCTCTCTCTCTCTCTCTCTCTCTCTCTCTCTCTCTCTCTCTCTCTCTCTCTCTCTCTCTCTTTCTAGGATACAGAGGTTCTGCAATTTCTTGCTGAGGTTCTGCTATAAATCCTTGCAAAGGTTAATAGAGTGAAGGGTAGTTTGGGTATTTTTAGAAAAACAGACGGAAAAATTGACGTTAACGATTTGAAGGGAAAATCTCACAAGGAAATGTAAATTAAGTGATCAGAATGAATTTTTTTGATGAAGAAAGATCAAACGCATAGTTTTATTAAAACGGAGGGACCAAATAATTATATAATTTAAAATCGAGAGAATAATGGAACGAACCAAGGTGTATTCTTCACCTTGAGAAACTACTAAGCTGGATTATATACGTCACAGCAGCAGGCATTAGCTAGCTTGACACGCAGGTAAACAACACATTGACAGACACAAGTGCGCGTGGGATTCAAATCATCTATCACGACCCCGGTCTCATTAAATTTTAGCCCTAAACATGTTCTTGTTATTTTATTCGATCTTCCTCTTACAAAAAACAAACAAAAATACGTGCATGTAAGACTGAAATTCAATAAAACAAGTAAGTGGAATAAATTTTTTTGATACCGTGCGCTTCCTTGTACAATAACTACGTACCATGTGTTTGATTCTTCTGTCACCTATAATGTTTGAACATTATTACATGGCCCGGCCGTACTTCGCATGACTTTGGGATCCTTTTTACGGGCCAATATATTTATTTCAGCTCCATCGATTTCATGTATCGTGTCAACAAAAGATAAGTCATTGATTGAAAGAAAAAGGAAACATACTTCTCAAAAATAAGATAGAAACAACCAATTGTAGAATTCATTGGTGAGAGAAGAACAATCAACTAGGCATAAAGTTCATAATGTATACTATTTCATCAGTTCTAAAAATAAGTGTTCCATATATCTTTTGGAAAATATTTTAAAATAAATTATTTATAATATCCTTACTTAGTGGTGGATCCACGTGACCACCACAGGATCACGTGACCTCACTCAACAAAAAAAAAATCTTAACTAAACAGAACCCTATCCTATCTATTTTCCCCTCGAGCAGCATCCTCCCCATAAGCTCCCCAAGAATTACTTTCACTCTTCCACAATCGAGTGATATTGATCATCTATCTAAGGGTGTAAGCTCGAACCGCCGAATCGAATTGAATCGAACCAAATCGGCCAGTTCGGTTCGATTTTGGGTTAGGATGGTTCGGTTTAAGTTTGAAAATTTTATAAACCGAGCGATTCGGTTTGGTTTGCGGTTTTTTGGTGCCAAATCAAACCGAACCCAACCGAACCACCACCATTTAATTTTTATTTATTTATTTATTTATATATATATTATTTAGTAATTAGTAATGAGTAATTGAATTTTAATAAGAAAATTATTGTTGTTTGCCTACATTTTGATTGAATTATTGTAATTTTAAAGTTAATTTTTTTACTTTTAATTATTTAATTTGTGTTAAAAGTATTTTTTTAATATTTAAATATTTTTTTAGGAATATTTAAATAATTAAACAATGGAACCGAACCAAGCTGAACCAAACCGATCGGTTCGGTTTGAAGTTTGTGGCGGTTCGGTTCGGTTTAAAATATGTGGAACCGTTAAGGTGTAGTTCGGTTTGCGGTTTTGGCTTAAACCGAACCATCTTCACCCCTACATCTATCCATCTTTATTGTTATTCATAATAACCTCCTCTGCTAGTTCTTCAAATAATTTTTGGCTGGTCTCTCTTCCCTCTTTGTTTAATATGAAATTAGGGCATTTAATTTTGGGTTATTAGTTGATTTAAGTGATGAGTTTGAGGAATTTGTGTATGAAAACAAGCTTTGGAGCCTTGGCTTCTTCATTTTTATTTAATCCAAAATTAAAAAGTTGGTGGTAAAATATTGAAGTTTAAGTTATGGAATTGATAGATAGCGTTGGAAATGAGATGTGTTTGTCAAGAAATTGAGCTTTTATTTTTTATTTATTATTAAATTCAAATTTTAAAGATTTGAAGTAGAGAAAATTGGGTGGCATATGAGAAAAATGGATAATATGTCATCCTGAATACATTGTACCTTCACTGAGAAAAATTCTTGAACTTGCCACTGCCCTTGTTACTTGTCAAATGAAAGAAAAAAGACTAAAAGAGTGGTCATATTAACTTGATAGCACTAGATGATATTTTAAGTATAATAAAAAAAATAACAAAAAGTCTAACTAATTTTTTAAAATTCGTATATTAATAAAAAATATTTATTTTGGAATAGAGAGAGAGAATATGATCTAGTTGCCAAGTTTATGTGCCATTAGCGTCCTTCTATCACTCTAGGGCGGGAAAAGTTGTCACCTCCACCATGAATGTGCTGAAATGCCGCAATGATCTTCCGATTGAGTTTGGTGCTTACATAAATCAATTTCATACTATCCCCTCTGTCTTAAAAAATAAAAATAAAAATGAAAAACATTTTAAAAAATCTTTTGATTTCAAAAATCCAAAACTTAACGTTTCTAAAAAGTCTTAAAATGAGGAAAACTGTCATTTTGCAAAAATAGTTGAATTAGCCTTAAAACCAACTATTTTTATTTTATCTCGATGTGCCTGCTGATTAATCACTAGTAGGTAATTTGGTATGATTCAGCTGTTTGCAAAATGTTTTAAAAATTGGTTAACGTAGCTATTCAACCCTTCTCTAACTTATTTCATACCGATTGGGCCTAACAAGTATTAACTCACGTTTTTTTATAATTTTTTGAAAGACTTAAATAATTTCTTGGTCCCTCAATTTTGACAAATATTTTTAATTGATCATGTTATTTTAAAAATATTTATTTGGTCTTACAAGTTTCATTTCTTGATTAGATTCGCCCTTCCTGTCGTTACAGTTAGAATTTATGTCTAATATTTTTTAATATAACCGAATTACCCTTATTAAGAAGTTCTTTATAGACTGACTTTTCAAAATATACAAAATACAAGGGTCAATTTGCCAATTCAAAAATAGGTTATCTTCAACTAGAGCCGTCAAAACGGGCCAAGCCTGCCGGGCCAGCCCGTCCTACCACCTAAAAGTGGCAGGTTGGGTTGAGGAAAGTCGATCCCATTTAGGGGGCGGGTCAAACGGGCTGGGCCCGCACGGGTCATGGGTTGAGGCGGGGCGGGTTGGGCCGGGCTGGCCCTTTTTTTTTTTTTTTTGCTACCATTGATTAAATCTGGACCATTGAATGGTTAAAATTTCAAATAAACCTAGGCTAAGAAATAGTGAAACGAAAGTTGCAGCAGCAGGCCAGCAGCATTTATTTTAGATCTCAAATTCAATATCTCATTCTCTCCCTCCCTCTCTCAGTATCGGTCAAAACTCAAGAGTCAATCGTTTCACTCCCGACTTCGTCGGCCGGAACTCCGAAGACAGTCCTCCTTCAGTCCTTCTTGCCGTCAGTCCGGAACTCCGAAGACGGAAGACCGTCCCTAATTTTCTTTCAAGGTAAATCGATTTCATCATCATATATGTGTGTGTGTGTGTGTGTGTGTTTCTCTCTCTAGATTCGGCTTCGCTTGCTTAGTTGCTTGTGGATTCTGCTTCTGCCTTTCTTTTTGCTCTTAGATCTAAGTAGCTTGGGAGGGAAAATCTGTTGCTTTTTTTCCCGTTGTGTCACTTGTGTGTGAAAAAACGTAGAAAAGTTTTTTCAAGTTTTTTCCGTTTTGATGAATGTCTCGGTGTTTTTAGAATTCCGTGTTTGTTTTGTCGTTAGATTTGCAATGGAAAAACATGAAAAGAAGATCTCAATATTTCTATTTAAATTGTCACTTTTTCCAAGTTTTTATTGTTCTTGTGTCAAGTCTCTTCCCCTTTTCTTAGCTTTCTTCTCTTTCGAGTTCCAATTTGATTTGGTACTGTGGAAAAGATACTACTTTCTTATTGATTTTTCACAGGTAAATTTTGAGTGATCTATGGTTAATGAGTCTAATTGCAATTTATTTATTTATTTTGCTTTTAAGATTTTTTTTAGGTTATATTAACAACGTCTCTCACCTTGAATAGTTGAATTGTTGATAAGAGTTTATTTTAGAAAGTCAAACAACAAATGTTCATGGTATGGAATTTCAGTGATTTGTAATTTTTGAAGTAACTTCCATTTTCGATTCGTCGAGTTTCTTGTTGATTTCATTTTTTTCTATGTGGTTATTCACCTAATTTGTGTTTGGATTCCTCTGAGCTTTTCAAATGCCTATATTTACTAAATTTTAAGTTCCTGCTATCTTCTTTCAAGAGTAAAGTTCATTTCAGAGCTAAATTTTAGTCAAATTTATTCTGAATTACTCCGTTGAGTTTTGACCATTGATTTCATCAATTTGAATCTTCAATTCATGTTAGTGACTTACTGTGGTAGGGATTCGAAGAAAAAAAAATTATTTCTTGTTTTACTTAACTTATACCAAGTTTTTCATATTTATTGTAGACTTGAAGAAAATAAATTATAAAATCTATTTTAAATCAAAGCATCAATGTTGATGAGGACCATGAGGTTGACAAATTAGGAACCAATCAAACTACTATGAGTTGTCATGAGGGGTCATCTAAAAACAAAAAAGAAAAAGAATCAACTTCTGAGGTTTGGAATTACTTTAACAAATTAAAACCCGGTGAAAATGGAAGTCCAAGAGCTCAATGTAAGGGATGTAATAAGGTGTATAAAGGTGGAGATAAAAAAAAAATGGGACTTTTATGATGAAGCATCACATTCCAAAATGCTCCATGTTAAGGCTCCATGATGTGGGACAACTGATGGTTGATCATGAGGGGAAGATAAGATCTAAGAAAATTGACCAAAACATTGCACGTGAGTTATTAGCTGAAGCAATAATTAAACATGATTTGCCGTTTTCCTTTGTTGAATATGATGGGTTTCGAGCTTGGATGAAGTACTTAAATGCTGATGCTGCTTGTATTTCTAGAAATACTCTTGTTTCTGATATTACAAGAATCTACATGAGAGAGAAAGAGAAACTTAAGCAAGTTTTGGCTAATATTCCAAATAGAATTTTAGATCTGTGGACTGCATGCACTAGTGAGGGTTATATTTGTTTGACTAGTCATTTTGTTGATGATAATTGGAGATTGAATAGTAAAATACTTAGTTTTGCTCATATGCCTCCTCCACATTCTGGAGTTGAATTGGCTGTAAAACTATTTGAGTTTTTGAAGGAATGAGGGATTGAGAAAAAGGTTTTTTCCTTGACATTGGATACTGCATCTAGTAATGACAATATGCAAGACATTTTGAAAGATCAACTCTGTTTGCATGATAGTTTGTTGTGTGAAGGTGAATTTTTTGATATTCGTTGTTCTGCTCACATATTGAATCTCATAGTCCAAGAAGGTTTGAAAGTGGCTACTACAGCTTTGAATAAAATTAGAGAATCCGTTAAGTATGTGAAAGGTTCAGAGGGTAGGATGAAAAAATTTGAAGAATGTGTGAGAGTTGTTGGTAACATTGACACTGGTGTTGGCTTGCGATTGGATGTCTCTACTCGTTGGAATTCGACATATTTGATGTTAGATAGTGCCATCAAATATAGAAAGGCATTTGCTTCTCTTAAGTTGAATGATAAGAATTATAAATATTGTCCTTCAATTGAAGAGTGGAAAAGAGGAGAGAAAATATGTGAGTTCCTTGAGCCATTTTATGAAACTACCAACTTGATTTCTGGCTCTTCCTATCCTACATCTAACTTATATTTTATGCAAGTTTGGAAGATTGAAGTTTTGTTAAAAGAAAATTTGTTGAATATGAAGATGTGGTGGATAAGTGATATGTGTAGAAGGATGAAAGAAAAGTTTGATAAGTATTGGGCTCAATATAGCATGGTGCTTACATTTGGGGCTATTCTTGACCCCCGAATAAAGCTTTCAATGTTGGAGTATTTTTATTCAAAGGTTGAGAGTGATCTTATTAAATGTCAAGAGAATATATCACTTGTGAAGACAAAGTTATATGAGCTCTATGAGCAATATTCTAAATCTAATGCCAACATGACAAGCTCTTCACAACCACGGTATTCTTCTATTACACTTGCATCCATGGAAAGCGAAGGAGGATTTAAAAGGAAGGGCAAAAGAATTTTTGATGTAAGTATTATAATATTTTCTATTTTTAATTGTTTTCTCTAAGTATTATAATATTTTCTATTTTTAATCATTTTAGATTCATAATGTACTTTAATTTTTGTGGGAAATTAAGGCATATGAAAGTCAAACAACTACAAATGCTGGGAAATCTCAATTGGATCTCTATTTGGAGGAGCCAAAGCTTGAATTTGCATATTATGAAGATTTGAATGTCTTGGATTATTGGAAAAATCAGAAGAATCGATACCCAATTGTTGCACTTATGGCCTGTGATGTTTTAGCTATCCCCATAACCACTGTTGCATCGGAATCGGCATTTTCTATTGATGCTCATTTGCTCACCAAGTATAGAAGTTGTACACTTCCTAAAAAAGTGCAAGCTCTTATTTGTACTCGTAATTGGTTACATAGCTATGTTAATGATAATTTTCTTTTTAAATTATTGTTATTTCTCATATAGTTGATATATTTGTTTATTATGATTCTTACCTATATTAATCTGTGTTTTTATTTATATGTAGATAACGAAGTCAATGAAGATGGTGCTAGTATTAAAACAACTTTATCAGGCGGAGCATCCAATGTTTTGGAGGTTATTGATGATGATGATTGATGAATTGTAATTGTGTTTGGACTTTGGATGTAATAGACTGCTACTGTCTAGCAATGACTTATTTAGTTGTTTTTGTTATGTCCTTATTGCTATTAAGTATTAAGTCTATTATCTTGAATCTTGACAATGAAGTATTTGTAATTGTGTATTTCTGTGACCGATATTAAGCTTGCATCTACATCGCAGTAGCAGTGAAGTGAACTTGCAGCCTTGTAGTTTCTTAAAATTATTTTGTTCATTTTAAGTTTTAAATCAGAAAATCAATAAATTGCCATTTTTGGCGGGTTGGCCCGTTCCAGCCCGCAACCCGTGGTGGGTTGGGCAGTTCCAGGACCGCCTATTTGGCGGGTCAGCCCGTTCTGGCCCGTTTGTTGGCGGGTTATGGCGGGTTGCGAGCCAACCCGCCCGCCACCCGTTTGACTCTATGTTTGAGTGGGAAAAAACTAGAAGAAAAGCAAAAGTGGGTCTCACGAGAAGAGAATTCCTGAATTGACAAATGAAAATGGAATTTTCAAAGGAAGATTTTTCGGAATAAAGGAAGCCGGCCAACAACCCTTTGTTGAGCCCCTTTAGGTGGGGAAGGACTCATCGATTTCCTATTCACAAGCATGACCCAACTCTCATTTCCGCTGGAAATACCCGACCGGAAAAGTCAGCATCTCATTATCTGAGCGAAATTTGAAACCCTTACTCTTCATTTCATCTGAATTCGTCTTTAATTTACTGTGTCTTGAATTACAAAAAAAATAAAATAAAAGAAGAACAAGAAGAGAATGCCAATTTGGGTTAAAAGGAGAAAGAGGACAAGAAACAATAGCAGCCATGTTGTAATGATATTGGGGAAGTGGATGCAAAATTCACTGTTTGGGATTTTAATTTCATGGGGATTGAAATTGGTGGAGGAAATGATGGTAATTTATCATTTAAGTTTAACATTAGAATTACCGTCAGTTTCGTACTTGAAATGTCCAAAGTGTCCTTATCTGTATTTTATAAAAGATACGTTGATTCACCCTTTCATTCATACTCCCAAGTCAGTGCGTGCTGTGAAGCCTTCGATCTCCAATGTGCACACCAATGAAACCCTTATATTTGTAGCTTCAAAACTTCGGTACTCCATCTTTAAACCACAATCGTGATCTGCAAATTCATCTTTAAACCTTCAATTTCCAATGCGCGCACGAAGACAGTGCGAATTACACTTATTCTCGAAAAGGGGCAGTGCAATGGATTCTTCATCGACAGCTCAATCACGAGCTAGATTTCACGAAGTTGTTTCGTTGTGTAAATGCAATGCTCCAGCTCCATTGAAAACCTCATGAACTGATAACAACCCTGACAAGCTCTTCTATGGCTGTGCAAACTAACAGTGTAAGTCTATATTTTTTGAAAATACAACTAATTATTACATCTTGATTTTTAAGTTTCAAAATTTAGGGTTTATTGCACATAATTTTTGAATCATATCAAATGTTTGTGTTCATGCCTTTATTCACAAAGGTTTGTGGTTTTTTAACCAAAAAATTGAAGAAGTCATTGTTTGGAGTTGACTTATAAGTCATCATTCTATTTCAACAAGTCCTTGTGTTAATGAATGTTGTTATTAGACTCATTCCACTTCAATATATGAAGTAGCTGAGTTATGGCTATATTGAACTATTTTCATGCTTTCTTTTAAACTTGCAATTGATTGTTTAAGTTGTAATTGTGCTCTTGCCATTGGACAATTTTAGCTTGAAAATAGACTTTAAAAAAATTTGTTCTTGAAAATACACATAATTTTTAAGTTTTTGACACATATCTCATGTTTTTGTTGATGTAGATAACCTGCAAGTGTTGTGGCTTTTTTGAATGGGCAAATGAAGGAACGAGAATAAGCGAAGATGTTGCTGAATTAAAAGAGAAGTTGACTAAGGCTGAGATCAAGTTGCAAAAGACAAAAGAGAAGAAAATTATATTAAAAAGGAAGTGAAAAGGCTTGAATCAAATTTGGTAAAGAAAGAAGGCTTAAATACCAATTTCGTCACTCTACTTTTTCCAAAAAATCAATAAGCTCACTTTACTCTTTTTTTTTCACACTTTAACCACTCTACTTGGATATTTCAATCAATAAGCTCATTGATTGAGTGGGCTTATTGATTCTCCTGACCAAGTAGAGTGATTAAAGTGTGAAAAAAAGAAGTACAGTGAGCTTAATGAATTTTGGGTGAAAGTAGAGTGACCAAATTGGTATTTAAGCCAAGAAAGAAATGGAGATTGCATTGCTAAAATCTCAAGTTATGACCAATTGTAGTGTTAGGTTGTGTGTTGTGTTACTTATTGTTTTGACCCGTGTATATGACACTTTGAATCCAAATGGTATAGTTAGGCTTATGTTGCGGGTGTTAGGTTGTGGGTTGTGGGTGATTTTGTGTTATATAAACAATTTATATAACTGTTATAAAATTTGACTGTTTGTAAGACTTAATTGTTGTATGACCCTTGTGTTAATTGTTTGCTCTGAGCCTTGTATATGTTGTTTTAATTGTTGTCTGATTTAGTGAGATTTACAACTTGACTACAACTTGTCCAAATAAAGGATCACATTCACATTGAAATCAACTGTGAGCAACTGTTATACACAACCAAGTGTTATAAACAATCAACATTTATAAACAACCAATCAATACTAATTTTCTATAGATCACAAAAGATGACAACATTTCTAAAACAAAAAAAACAAAAAAACAAAAACAATTCTTATACAACCAACCAATGCCAATTGTTATAGATCGCAAAAGATTATAACCTCTATAAAAAAAGGCACCAACTTTCAATGTTACCAACTAGGAGTGATCACAAAAGATTACAATTTGTCCAAAAAAAAGTTTCCAACTGTTAATGATCACAAAATATTACAACTTGTCCAAAAAAAGGGACCAATACTAACATGTAACCAACTGTTAATGATCACTAAATATTACAACTACAACCTCCCAAAAATTGGACCAAATTCACATACCAAAGTAATTACTTGTTGCTTGAGAAGTCAGACTTTGTGATGAATGGTTTTCCCCTCCACTGAAAGCCTTTATCACTTTTTCTAGGTGACTTTTAAGTCAAGTGGCTTGTACATTGAGATGAGGGTAGGACTGTCTAGCTTGATGTGGGTGGGACTGACTAGTTTGATGTAGGTAGGACTGCCTTGCTTGATGAAGTGGCTTGACTTGGTGGTACATATATTGACATGCCTAGATGCTCCAGGGGTCTAAAAGAAGTACAAAGTATGTAATATTAGTTTACATGAATACAACAGAAATCATGCTTTATAACTTAACATACTTTATAAATAAAAGGGTACATAAATAAAATAAAATAATTAAGCTTAACATACTTTACAAAATGTGTCTCTAGTTGGTGTAACATAAATACCACAAAAATCATGCTTTGGTTCTTGAACATGAGGGGTCTTCCTGGGCCTTCCTCTCTTTCTTTTCTCACTTTCAGGAACTTGAGGGGTCTTCTTCCTACCCTCATTCCTATACTTGGTGTAAACCCTTTCAATTGAAGCTTTTCCCTTTTCTTTGGGTTTATCATTACCGCCACCATTCACATCATCACCATCCTCACCAATTACATTATCATCACTCCTCTCACCAATCACATTATCATCACCCCCACCATTCATTCAAATTATGATCATCAACCCAACCATTCAAATTATCACCATCACCATCAAAACTTGCCTTATTCCCTATTTTCAATTCAACATTATCAGTATAAATACCAAATTGGTCACCTCCAACTTCTGGTGATTTGTCCATCATAACACAATCTTCATTAGAATCAATCATACTTTCCTGTGTACCAGCAATAAGACCAGTTACTTCATATGTATCCACGTCATGTTCAACATAAATTTCTACGTACTCACAGTTGCCTACTAGTGAACACATCATCCTAGTTTCAAAATCACTATACATCCTCCTAATTCAATTATCTAAATCCTTCTGCAATTCAACCTCATTCTGTGAGTACGTAGAAATGTATGTTGAACATGACGTGTATATATATTTGTATATGTATATATAAATATATATATATATATATATGTATGCAATTCAACCTCCTAATTCAATATACATATATATTTGTATATGTATATGTATATATATATATATGTATATGCATATCATGTACATATGTACATATACATATACATATGTATATATATGTACATATATATGTACATCTATATGTATATGTACATATACGTATATATATATAGACATATATATACATATATACATACATATATGTATATATACACGTATATATATGTAGATATACATATATGTATATATAGATAAATATATATATATATATATGTATGTGGAGTATTCAATGGTCACTCCATCTCTCAAATCATCAATGGTTATTGTTATACAAACCATCAATGGTTATTGTTATATCAACCATTGGATCAAAAATCAGAGGTTGTGATTAATTGCATTAAACGACTCACCTACTTGCTTTAATTATTTTTTTTAACTAACTATTAAATCTTAGCCTTAGATTTTTTTTTGTTAGTGAGATGTAGTAACCATTGAAAACTTTCATATATATATATATATATATATATATATATTAGTTACTTTATATTTTTAACCATCAATGTTACTATTATATCAATCATTGGATCAAAAATTAAGGGTTGAGATTAATTGCATTAAATGACTCACCTACTTGTATTAATTGCATTTTCTAACTAACCATTAAATCTAAGCCATCAATTTTTGATCTAATGAATAATAATAATCAAGACCGGCCCAAGGCAAGGGTTGCACCTGCCCAGGGCCCAAGCTGAGAGGGAGTCTAAAATTGTTTGGATTATTATAGTATTAGTATATTGGGCAAAATTCGGGCCGGATCATGTTAGACAATTTTCATTCGCTAAAGTTCACTATAATTATTTTCAGTCGAAAAAAATACTTTTATTGCTAAATGTCATCTATGCCCTTTAAAAACATGAAATAGTTTATGCATTTCAAAAACAAAAAAACGATGCACATAAAAACACGGAAGTCCACGATGTGCATCGCAAAACAAAGACGAGACACAAATACATTTGTCACTTGCGATGCACCAAAAAGTTGTGCATCGCACTGGAAAAAAACCCCTCTTAACTACAAAAACATACTAAACAGGTACCCCGATGCATCGATTTCCAACTCCAAAAAAAAAAAAAAAAAAATTAGACAATTCAAAAAACTTCCAAAAAACTTTTAAAATCAGGCGATTCAAAAAAGCAAACAACATCAAGAAACATATGCAGTTTTATGGATGTGCGTTTTAATACTAATTGATAATTAATTTCATATGCAGTTTTATGGATGTGTTTTAACATCAAGAAATATTTTCTGAGTTTTAATACTGAGTGATAATTATTTTCATATACAGTTTTATGGATGTGTGTTGATTACATTGCTCATTATCTTTTTTTTTTTAAATTAAACTTACGATGCATAACAATTGTGCATCACGATGCACAAAAGCAATTCAACAAAAAGTTCTGTTTGTTGCATCGCGATGTACACAATGCACATTTCATATGCAGTTTTACGGATGTGTGTTCAACAATTGACGATGCACATTTTATGCTTGACGATGCATACAATGCACATTTCTTAATACAAAAATCACAATTACATTGACGATGCACATTTCACATGCATAACGATGCACAAAAATCAACCTACTATATATAAACGAACTTAAAAAATTACAACATAACAAAAATTAACTTTGTTTAGCCTCTCTACATGATCTAAAATTATGGTTACAAAGTTTGTGATATCTACTACATATCTCTTTCTTTTTTTTTTCTTGTTGATTCATCATTTGATGAGATCATTGTCTTCTTGAGATGTCCGGGTAATCTCTTCATTATAGGAGGTAAAATGGTCTTACCCTCGCAAGAATTCATAAGCTCGTATCTTTCCGTAGTTGCAATTGGCATCAAGCTTCACTCGTAACACTTTGATGTAATTGCTTGTTAAAAAGTAATTATCAACTATTTCATTGATATTTTTTGGATCTCACAATCACAATGGTTGCCTGGCAACACAAGAATCCTTGAATTTGCCACTGATAGCATGAATATATCCGCTTCCCTAAGTTAACCTGGACGCTTGGATCGGATAAAACCTCGTAAATTGAGTTGGGTGTCATGCGAATCTGTCACGTTATCCCAATATTAAGGTTATCTTCAGTCGCTTTGGCTTTCAAGTTCCAATTCCAAATTTGAGTCTCGAATCTCGATCCATCTTTACCTCTAAAATCTTTTGTAGACTTCATTCAATTAAACATTCTAACTGATTTCAATCTCGCTTACTCGCAAAAACTTGAAGATTAACAGTAGATCTTGTCAAAAATCATGGCGAATTCAACTCAATAACTCACCAAGATCGAAGAAAAAATCTTGGCAAACCATTATAGATCTATGGTTCATTGGTTCTAAGTTTGAATCTTTCGCAATTATTAGTAAGATTTTACTACTTGTAAGAGTTTTTATTTTATTTATTTTTGGGAAAGTTTTGATTTTTATTTTGTGGGTTTTTCCGTTTTGAATTTAATTTTTTGCAATTTTCAATTTTAAGTCTGAAAGTAGCTTAAAATTTTAATGGTAAATAGTGATGATTTAGATTTTAGAAAAGGTGAGGACTTCGTCATATTAAAGTTGTAAATGTGAGTTAGGTGAGTTTGTGTGTGTGAGTTGTGACTGTGTGTTGGTGTTGTTCTTGTTTTTATATATATTTTTATTTGAAAATTAAAAGTGGTATTGACTTTGATAATTATAAAAAAGTTTTATTGAGTATATTATGATTTAAGTCACTTTTGTATGAATATTAAATTTGATAATTAAATAAGAGTTTTTTTTTTAAATTTTGTTCCAAGCCTATAAAATACTAGAAACGATCCTGATAATAATACTCTCGTTAGAGTGATGTAGTAAAAAAAAAAATATATATATATATATATATATATATATATATATATTACTTGTCGGGAAGAAGTCACACTAATAGAACTAGGAAGTGAAATGAAATTAGGGGGAAACTTACTGGGATCTCCTGAAACTAAAACGGAAACAACTCAGCACGTGAGGCAAAGGTGTGCATTGCTCTAATAAAACTGTTCGATTAGGCTTGAGCTGGAGAAGTCAGTCAACGCGTCAGTCAACTCTTCTAATTTCGGTTTCGCTGGAACCCCTCCCGATCAATTCCACTTACCAATGACCACCACAGCCATGGCGGAACACCCGAACAACCACCACCACCACCACCATCAACAACACCGTCCCCACCGCCTCTCACTCCCCTCACGCCCCACCACTCCAACGATCACCACCTCCAGACCATACCCTCCATTCCCATACCCTCCATCAACCCCAACCCCAACTCCATCCAAACACCGCCTCTCCTCCTTCTCCGCCGTCACCAAGTCTCCGACGAAAACAACCTCCCTCTCCTTCCTCTTCCTCCTTCTATTCTCCCTTCGCTCTCTCTACTCCCTCCTCCCTTTCCTCCGCGCTTCCCCCTCCTCTTTCTCCATCTTCCCTTTCTCTTTCCTCGTCTCTCTCCTCTCTTTCCTCCTCACCCTCTCCTTCTCTCTCTTCACATCTTCTTCCTCTAAACACCTTTTCAAGCAAAAACAAAATGAACCCATTTTCTCTCCGGCCTCAATTTCCCATTCCCAACACCGACATCTCGTCGCTAAATCGTTTATTCTAGCCACCGTTTTCCTCCTCCGATTCCAAGCCCTCCGTTACTGCGGCACCGCCGCCATGATCCTCGCCGAATTGTCCGGAAACGTCGCCGCAGGATTCATCACCCAAGGCAGAAACCGTAATTTAATCCATCTGGATCGAATTGGCTCATCCAAGGTTCGTGGGTTCTTCCCATTGTTTTTAGGTTTACTATTGTTATCACTTAGTTGGGATCGAATTGAGTGTTTTCCTTTGTCTTTTGTTAACGTTGATAAATTCGGGCTCTCATTCCTACCAAATGGGAATTGTGTTAGGGTTTGGCCAATGATGCTTCCTTTCCTTTCCGGTTTTTTGGGTTGTTACGAGCGAGTATCCATGAATTCTGTGAATGTGAAGGAATTAGGTCAGAAACGGGTACGATTAATTTCGTTGTTTTACACAACAGTTGTGCTTTTCATTCCTGCTGCCATTAGTATGTTTGTGTTTGAGGCAGAAGGAGATAGTGTTTCCATTGGAAATCTTGGTTGGCCTTTGGCAAATACCGTAGTGTTTGGGGTGCTTTTGAGTGAAAATTACACTGATGATTTTAAGGTAGCAAATTTTAAAGATTTTCGAAGAGAGTTTCTTGTCACTTTTGTTTGTACTCTTGTTCTAGAGCTATTCTATTATCCTGAGCTTTCGCTTTGGGGATTGTTGGTTTGTGGTTTATTGTTCGGTATTGCCGTGAGGGAATTGGATCCCTTTTATTCAAATTATGTTGAATTGGGGTTGGAGCCCTCGGAGTCGCTTGCAGCATCAATTATGAAGCCCGTCCGTCACATTTTGAATGAAAGAAAATCTCGAAAGATTGCACTTTTCCTTTTGATCAATACTGGTTATATGGTAGTGGAATTTTCTGTGGGTTTCATGAGCAATAGTCTTGGTTTGATATCGGACGCCTGTCACATGTTATTTGATTGTGCTGCACTTGCAATTGGACTGTATGCTTCCTATATCTCACGATTGCCGGCAAATAGTCAATATAATTATGGTCGTGGGAGATTTGAGGTTTTATCGGGATATGTCAATGCTGTGTTCCTGGTTTTGGTTGGAGCTCTGATCGTGTTAGAGTCATTAGAAAGAATTTTGGAACCACAGGAGATTTCAACTAGTAGTTTGCTTACAGTTTCTATTGGAGGGCTTGTTGTTAATGTGGTGGGTTTGATCTTCTTTCATGACGAGCACCATCATGCCCATGGTGGATCATGTTCGCATTCACATTCAGATGGCCATGCCCATACACATTCCGATCATGACCATCATCATTCTCACGTTCATGTTGGACATGATCGCGGGGTTCAAGGAAAACATCAAAAAGATCATGAAAACCATGACAACCGATCTCAGTGCCATGATCATGATCACCACAGCCATGAACATCACCATCATAATCATGGGGATAACTGTGACCATGGACGCCAACATGACCATCATCATCATAATCATGACCATCATCATCATCATCATCATCACGCTGAAGGCCATTCCCATGGCACCATTGCAGTAGCTGCTTCCGAAAATTCCCATAGTCACTCCCTTAAAGACAATATTCCCCTAACTCTACCATCTGAAAGAGAGGCCCCACAAAAGCACCATCACCACCATATTGACCACAACATGGAAGGCATCTTCCTGCATGTTCTGGCAGACACCTTGGGAAGTGTAGGTGTGGTCATCTCAACCCTCCTCATTCGCTACAAGGGATGGCTTGTTGCTGACCCTGCCTGCTCAATATTTATATCTGTATTAATTGTGTCTTCTGTAATACCATTACTAAGAAACTCTGCTGAAATTTTGCTGCAAAGAGTTCCTAAAGCTCATGAGGGGGAGCTGAAGGAGGCTGTAAGTGATATTATCAAGATAAAAGGAGTAGATGGCATTCAGAAATTGCACGTATGGAGTTTTACAAACACGGATGTTGTGGGAACCCTTCATCTACATGTTTCGAGTAGAACAGACAAGGGCTCGACGAAGGCACAAGTTTTAGACATATTACATGATGCAGGTGTTAAGGATTTGAGTGTACAAGTTGAATGTGTCCAGAATCGTTGACAGAATTATCTGACCTATGATGAAAGGCTATTCAATTTTGATACTGAAAACGAAGATGCCAGTCTATATAATAGCTTTGCCAGGCGGAATATGGATAAAAAGAGTTACAATTTGCAAGGAGGGACAGCTTTCGGTAAGCATCAGTATCTGCCATACCTGTGTTTTTTCATTCGGGGAGGAGGATGGCTTTCATATGATCCGTTGGAAAACATGTAAAAGAGGCATACAGATGGTTATGGCGAACTCCCGGGTACTCTAGAGTGTTTTTGCGTTTATATTTTATAACTGTAGGTTGCTAAGTCTTGGTCAAATACTTCATTGGGTATTACAGAAAAGGGGAAAAGAGAGATTTTTTTCGAGTGGTTTATGTATTTTAAAGAAAATTCAGTTATTGATTCTGGAAGTTGATCTTTTTTTTCGTGTTGAAAGGATATACAGAGAGGCCTGTAACATTTGGATGATGTATGCTAGTGGATTGTACATAATAAAGCATTTAAGTTAGAGCCACAGAGTTTGATCTTGTTAAAAACTTGTTAAGAGGATGATTGATCTGGGTCCTTTGTGATTTATTGTTGTAAAATTTTGCTCTTGAGTGGTTCTATATTAGCTGTAACGATACGGTGTTTTAGAACCAACGAGAGGCTATGAAAATGGCTATGTATTGATTGGCCTCAGCTGCCAAGAAAGTTCAAAAAGGTTAGCATTTGCCTTTTGGTGAAGTTGTTTAGAGCACAACCAAAGACGGATGCAATTTGAAAAAACCACGGTTACATAAAATATTCATAGTTGTTCTTGATCATCTAAATACATTTATTCGTATTTCTTCTTTGTAAACTTATGTGTGGACCTAGCATTGCTCTCTAGTTTTAAAACTACTTATCATTTGCTTCGAGAATTCTTTAAATTCCAAAAACCGACTTAACCCTAAAAGAAAAACCTATTCTCTTTTTTTGTTTTGTTTAAGGAACTCATTATGATATTCTAGTACTGATTAAAAATTATTATCCATAATTCTCTAATGTATGGACTTAGCTTGGGGAGTGTCTTTATTCTGAGAAAATTCTAGACCAAACTGAAAATAACACAAGGACTTTTATTTGAGACATGACAGAACTCAGAAGGACTATTATTTGATGCGATTCACGAATAATAACAATTTATACGTATTGATATAATACTTACTTCGTTTTTATCAAAGAGTTCACTTTTCATTTTTAAATATCTAACATGTGATTAAATTAAATTAAAATTTAACATATTTTAATTATGTTTGCGAAAATAAAATTTCATTCACTAAAAATTACATTAAAAATACTATGAATTACAAATTTTATTACTTTGTAAAAATAAATAAATTTATATAAATTGTCGGTTAAACTTTAATAAAGTTTATCCAAAAAAAAAAAAAGTATTGAGTATTTGGTTGGAGCAGAGGGCATATAAACGAAGGATTGAGCCAAAAGCAAAATTATATCTCCAAGTTCTTTTTTTTTTTTTTGTCTCAACTAAAGAGGTGTATTTTGACTTTTCTAGTCAATTTTTCTCAAATGGATACTCCCTCCATGCCATCAAAAAGTCTACTTTTGACTTTTTTTTTTGTCAACTTAGTTAAAGTTTGAAACATAAATTATAGTTTTTACAAAGTTATGTAAGTTATAATTCATATTATTCTTAAGATAGTTTTCAATTATTGAAATTTATTTCCTAAAATATAAGTAAAGTACGTAAAATTTTGATTTAATCATATGTTGACTTCTAAAAAAGAAAAGTGTACTCTTTGTTTGGAACGGAGGGAGTATTTGACAAGGAGTTACTTATCCTCACATAAATTTGGAGCACGCTGTTTATAGTAATATTTTTAGTGTGGTTTTCACTGTTATAGTCTTATTTTTTTTCAAACTAAATGAAACATACTCCCTCCGTTTCACCCAAAGAGTTCATGTTTGAAAAGTTTGATTATTAAAGGATATATTAGTGTTATTGGAGTTAGTCATAATTACAAAAATACTTAAGCACAACCAAGATAATTACAACACAAGAAACAGTTTAAAATAATATAGTGATCTCTTTGCCTGAAACGGAAGAAATAATAAACTTCAACTTGAAAATCAGTGAAATTGATTCAAAAAAATTAAAATGAACCGTTTAAATTGGTATCGAGAAAAAGTATAATTCTAAAAGAAATTACTTCTTTAATCTGTTTTGGTAGATCGTACTGGTAAATTTCAATACCCTATTAACAATAATTTTAGTTGTACTTGGTTGAATTATATAATTATTTGGTTCATCCGCTTTATGAAAATTATGCGTTTGTTTTCCCTCTTCAAAAAAATTTATTTTGGTCACTCGATTTATATTTTCTTTTGAGATTCCTCCTTCAGGCCGTTAATGTTAAATTTTTCATCTGTTTTTGAAAAAATATCCAAACTACCATTCAATCTATTCGATAACCTTCGCAAGCTTCATACCTCCGTTCCTTTCATGTCATTCTTGTAATCGAAGCTATAGGAAAAAAACTAACCCAGTAAAGAGCTTTTATATGGTTGCAAATTGAAATGAAACCCAAATAGATCTCCAATCTGACGGTAAATTAAAAATAAACCCAATGGCGGTGGTTGAAGATCGTCTTACTGAGAGGTTTTTCAAACTTTGTTGATGAAATGATGTCAAGGAATTTTATTTTTACATTGTTGATGCAATAATGGAGTATATCAATGTTAGGAATATGCCTGAGAAACAGCTGATATATATGCGTGCATATTCCAACACAGTAATTTGCTTGTTTCTATTACAACACATGTTTCACAAGTAGCTAAAAGGGCTGCGTATCGGTTAGTATGACAGCTTGATGAAACAATGCATAGGTCATTAGGCTAGGAAGTCTTTGTACATATCCGAGTTTTTGTCCTACCAAAGTGATGACAAACTTTCATATGGATTAGCTCTTCATGCGCCAGCAGACATGTCCATCAGCAATGTCTCACCAGCAGACATTTCTACCAGCCATGTCCCATTAGCTATCTCTACACCAGCAGTATTATATCGGTAGATCCAAGTATCAGCCATGCTCTTCCTCAGAAAACTGCAGAGAAGCTGATTATTCACAAGAGGAACATCGGTCGTTACTTAATGCTACACGTCAAAATAGATCCGTTACAAGATCTTCCTGAAAGTTCAAAATACGCATCGATGTCTGTGCTTTGACTATTATTTAGAAGACATTTCCTCTTTCGTGTATTAGTCCCAGTCTCCAAGGCTACATTCCATAAAAGGCCAAACACAGTGCGCTACATCCCAAGCATGTGTGACAAGTCCAATTCTGTCAGCCTGATTCACGGACCAACTTCAAGACAAAAGCTTAACGGAAGGTCTTTGCCCAACAGTTTAATCAATGCACTCTGATGCATTAATGATCCAGATCTCCAACGGGCAGAAACTCATCAAAGCTCCAACGACTCCTTCATCTTCTCCAGCCTATATAAGAAGACTCTCATTCTCATATTCAATGCGTATGCACGAGAAAGGTGTTGGTGGTGAAAATTATTCTTTGTTCTTTCAATCTGAAACCACACCCCAAAGTGAGAAAACATAAGTGTAAGAACAAACACTTTATGGGAGAGAAAAACAGAAATTTCAAAGGCTAAGAAGTCCTGCTTGATCAAAAACTCTGTTTTTGATTTGAGTTCTTTCTTCCTTCGAAAGACTCAGTCTCTTCAGCAGCTACACTTCAAATCCACATCTACAGACCAAGCATCCTGCAAGTCGTTGAAGACTGTTCAAGCTTGAAGATGTCCGATGAAGAACCAGAGCTTAAAAATTCATACTTCATTCATATCAGCAGACTTATACTACATTATAAGGGCTGTCGATTGTGCAAAAAGTTATCATCACTTTTGGCCGAGTGCTCAGCACTCAGTTATTCAAATACCAGCTATTTGAACAACGCCTAATATTCTCTTCTCACCTCCGCCTCCACTTTACTCAAACAAACACCTTCCCCAAGGTACTTGGTGAGAGTTAAAGGATGGAGGTTAGTTATAAGTCTTCCCGGCATCCCACTTTGACTTTCCTTCTACCCCGGGGAGATCGCTAGGTTAGAGAGTCTAGGTTGATGTATTAAGCATGTTTATTTTTGAACAAACCTCTGCTGAATTTTTAATATAAATTATATTTTATTACATTCAGCATTTACTTATCTTTCCTGTAATATTTGATATATATTTTGTGCAATCGGGTTGTGGAAAATAATTGATGCATCTAATACAAGATTTTAGTTGACTGTTATGATGAACTTGTACGCATTTACTTACAGTTACTTCAATCTTGTCTACTATACTTATGCTGCTTATTCTTCCGCTGCTTAAACTCTTATATACCAGCTAAGTATAACAATATCTTCCTATCAGCTATTCTTCAAGACTGCCGATGCACATCGTCTGATACAACTATATCGGCTGTGTTGCTTGAACTAGGAAGATGACCTATTCATGTTAATTATTTCATCCATGTTTTCCAACATATAATTTAAAATAGGATGAAATTTTTAATAAAGGTCATATAGGCTATTCACCCCCTCTAGCCTATATTCTGAGCATATCACCATGGACCTAACAATTTGTATCAGAGCTAGTACTCTGTAAGTTTCATTTCGGCTTGACAACCTGAGTGTTTAGATCCAGTTGCTCAGATTAGATGCATAGTCAAAAAGAGTCTTTTTCAAATTCCTTATTTCCTAAAAATCTTCTTGACTGAGAGACCTGGAAGCCATTTGAAAATGCCATTTCAAATCAAAATCAATTTTGTTTTCAAAAACGTGTGAGAAAAGATTATTGTGATGACTGTGTGATTACTATAAGAAAATCTTTCATATATTAGAAATATATTGATATTATGAAGAGAAGTACTATAGCCAAATAGAGATTGACTTGCTAAGGATAATATTCACTTTAAAAATAGTCTATTTTCAAACTCGTAATATATCCTCTAGCAAATATGTCAACTTCATACATGATGGATGAATTACTCTGATTCACTTCTGAAAATTTGCTATCTTGATATAAGGCTAACGATTGTCTCAATCTACCACCTTTTCGAGAAAACTTCTTATGAAAGTTTAAAGCAAATGAAATAAGAAGAGTCTCAAAGGTAATTCAAGGGAAATCAGATTCATGTCATCTCTAAATCACTGTGATTATTAGCTCTTGGTTAAGGACATTGATGATGAAATTGTTCTTTTTCAACGGAAAGCTTCTGGCTAAAAGACACACTCAATGAACTTTTTGCTCAACATTAGAACAAGTCCTTCAACTACTATAAGCAGATCTGTTCAAAGGGTATAGTGAGAAAGTAACCCCAGTTATTAACTTCATGATGTCTTGGGTTACACTTATAAGCTATAGTTTGAGTAATTATTCAACTATTGTGCTTAATAAGTCTCACTTGTATTATTGAATTTTGGAGCTATCTTTAGCTTACAAATGTTGCTAATAATTTTTCTATGAGTATTTAAGACAGGAACTCATATGACAAAAAGGTCAAAGATGCAACATAACTATCCATTGGCAGACATCAACTTGGCTGCTGATTTATGAAGGATTGCTGATCACTCATGGATAAATCTCTTATGTCCTTCACTCACTCTATGTCAAATCAATGTCTACTGGACTATAGTGCTGCTATGAAAAATCTAGTAATAAGTCCAAGATGTTGGTAAAGACCACCTCTCCAGCATACACCAAAACAAGTCAGCTACTGTCTCATTAATGATCTGTCTGCTGAATTGATATTTTTTTTTTCAGACATGCTGCATAAATAAAATCTTGTCATACTGTACTTATATTGATATATCTGTATGCCTGTATGATTTGCTTTGTACAAACGATTTTCAAAAACTTATCAGCACTTTTCATATTGGCTGATCTAAGATGTTTTTAAAACCTCTAGTTGGTTGAATTTCCATATCTGTCAACTCACACTTCATAAGTTCAGTTATATGTGCTGACTTATAGGAGTAAAACCTTTAAATGACTTGTCTTCTTCCCAAGTCTATTAAAGGTGGAGGCACACTTTACGAAGATTGACTACTTCGATTAAAGTAAAGACTATTCTCAAAAGCTTTTGGAAAATGACAAGTCTGTTCAATAAAACAAAAATACTTTCGCCTTCAAAATCTTTTCCAAGAATATTGAGAAAGTCGAGACATCACATTTATAGTCTATCTCTACTAAGGCATGTAAAAAGGACAATTCTACAGTAAATCTCTATTATTATAAGTCCTTTAGTCTAGCCTCCGTGAGTATAAGTAGAGCCCTTTCCTCATCCAAACTCTACTATAAAGAAACTCACAAACTGCTTACAGATTATCCTAGATGCTAAACACTGGTTCAAATTTTCTCAAAATGTTACTAAGTTCAAATCTTAAAAATCGATTAAGTCAACACATCAACAACTTGGTATGACTCTCTCATATTCTCTCAAAGTTGTTTTGGTTTATTTTTGTTACTCATGATGAGTTGAGCTAAAAATTCTCTCAAAGATGCATTTGCAAAATCAAAATTTTCATAACTGTGAAAAACTTCTTTTCAATCACTTTTAAAGACACAGTTATAATATCTAAGAGAAATTTTATTAACTCATTTGTTCCAGAAATCATATATTATTAATTTTCAATCTTGTGTCTTGAAATTAGTTGATAAAAGAATTTTCTTTTGTCTTGTCTGATAATCTTAAAAGTTTGTTGGCAAAAGATGAACTATATGCTATAGACCTTTGACTATCAGAAAACTTAAGAATGTCTTTAATCAATTATATTAAAAGATAAGATAGAAAATTATTAATTTATGTTCATAAAGTGATTTCACTCCATTTCTACCATTTAGTTATCAAACTTATTGATATTCTAAAATAATTTCAGATGAATCACTATGAAAACCACTTTTAGCATATACATGTCCGACTATCGTAACTCTGCATGTATACATGAGTATCTCAGAGAAGATCCCAGATAAGATTTATGAAATATTTGGAAAGCGTCTGATAAATCGTTGTGTCCAACAACTCATCTGGTCATATGAAAGTATACCGGTCATCACCCCAAAGATGGCTGATGCAGATATTTCAGCTCGACTGGATTAGGTAACTAATAAAGTGTTGATAAGGATGACGAGCTGCTAACCACTACCATCCATCCCTGTGCATATCAAAGGGGATTCATGGCCAAAGCAGTACATCCTTGACGGCTCTCACCCTAAGGTTCTTTCAGAATAACCCATAGGTGTGAACGTGTTCTTCCTCCCCTCAGAGTTGGAGGAGATCAAAAAATGGACACAGCCATCTTGATCCATTCCGAACTCCATGACTAATTACCTCTCAATATGCCCTCTGGACTAGCATATCTTGGATAAAACTTTATAAAAAAATTTTCTATTCAAAATTGAATCATTGTATATCTTTATCCTGTAATTAGCAGTATAGTCAAATTCTAGTTGTATTGATCTTGTAATCAGCTGATCCCTAATGAGAATTCTTCAAAACTATCTGGATTATTGAATACAAGTTCTGCAATTTTCCTTCATGTCTATCTACTTGTCTGAATTCTTCTGATAGCATGAATTAATGTGTTTTAACTATGTTGATCTAATATACTATTCTTTATCATCATATTATCTACATTCTTTTGATGATTGGAGAAATTGACCTCAAAGAAACGATCACACATTTCTTACACAAACTCTGCTGAGACCCAATCAGCAAACTCGTCCTATAAAATATGTTATATTGAGTTCTGGTCTATTACTGAAGTTCACCTCTTCTTTCTAAACCATTCTGATAATTGCCTTTCTGAATTAGATCATCTCACCTTGATCAAATTCAAGGTCTGCTGAACGCTCTAATTGTTCAATATAGGTAGACTACAGTTACTTAAAGGATGATTTATCATGTCTACATTCCACCTTTAAGTAAAGGAAACTGCTTATTCATTACTTAATCTCTGACACTACTATTTAACCTACAAGATTACTAGTAAATCTACTGTGAATCAAATTATCTGTTGTGTCAACCTAAAAACTGCCGAAAGCCTTTGAATTTACTAAAATTTTATCTTAAAAACAGATGCTTTTACTTTCTTTTAAAACACTCAACAGCAATTTGTATTCTAAATCTTGACGACTACGAAATCTTGTGTGACCTTTAAGATTGTAGTAATAAAAGGCAAGATTAGTTATTTTTCATAATGATGGACTTACAATTGGTATATCTATACATAACAATTGTTATCATTTTGACTAACAACTAATTAGCAAACAGACTGAATTCAAAACATTTTGTTATACTTTATCATATTTCTAACTGTCAAAAGGTTGATGGTAAAACTTTTCGTAACTTGACCTATCTCTAAAAATAGTTAGAAATTTTAAGATTCATAGGAAGACTGTCGTTTTCAAAAACTAGTCTTTCCTTAGGAGTGAATGGCTGATATAACCCCTGTTGAATATATTTTATGCCTCACTCTCGTCAGACATGAAAGAACAGGTTAGTATAGAAATATACTTCAGCAGAATCCCTTCTCTGCTAATGCATAATGTTACTTGTTGCAAAGAAAGAAGCTCGGACATCACTCCAGGTATGTCTCCAATATCTAACTTGTCTGTCTTCTCTCATCAAAAACAAAAAGGGTGTTCCATAAATTTCATCATTAGTAGAACTTTGCCTCTCTTAAGAATGTATTTCCACTATGAACATCTGCCAAAGACCCTTCACTAATGTTTCAAAATTTAAATATCTTTTCTAATAGTAATGGTTGTCCTATTTCTGTGTGAATATATGATTATTCTGATATTAAAATTACTAAACAAATCCATCAATATATTAGTCAAACATTTCTCCAAAAAAAAAAACCAGACAACCATCTTTGTCAGCAGTTCTCACATTAGCAGATACCCAACACTGACTGCTGCTAAAGCCTAAATTCTTGTAATCCCAACCAATTCTCCATATTTCTATTTCAATTGGTATAAAGACTTAACCTAAATTCAATGCACATTGTTCTTCAAAGCTAATCACTATAAGTATATCCAATCCATTGTTCTTCAAATATCTTCCTAACAATTGGTTTCTAACAATTGGTATCTGACAAATTTCTATAAAGAAAATACTATTACAATACTTGAAACGGCTGATAGCTCAAGACAAATATTAAAAACTTCAACTCAGCCTGTATAATCATTCTTGTCCTTTCTTGGTGAGTCAATCCTTTTGACTAAATATTATTGTAAACCTCTTGTTTAAACGATCAATGACTGCCTATATCATAGCTATACTTACTTTGCACATCTACTTAATCATTAATTACAGTGCATCATTGCTATAGCATTAAATACATTCATTCTCTTAAGCCACCATTACGTCTTATCAAATTCCTTCACCCGAGGAATTGATATCAGACTCTTCATATCCTCAAAATCCTTTAGAAACTTGTTATCAGACTCTTTAAATCCTCCCTTAAATCTTCATCTTCCACTACTTTAACATTTCTATTCTATTGTATACTCATCTTCCAACAAAATGAGTAACTCAAACTTACCAAGACCCACATCTCGTTCTATCTCTCACGACGAATGACTAACCCTAGTGATGACTATTTTGGCATCCCAGCCTCAAATGATTCGAAGACCTCGTCGAATCAATCGTCGAATGAGAAATCATCTACAAGACCCCAGGAATGATGTTTCAAACTTTATCCTCTAGACTCCCTCAAGAAATTTTGTATCAATGGCAGAGCCTAATTCTCTCCCCGAACCCTCTTCTATTTCCTCAAATGTTCAACTCGAGCAATCTCAAATTCAGGAGAAGCATCAGCTCGCGAATGCAAATTCTACACAAAACTCAGCAGTTAACATTCCCAACGATTGGGACAGTAGACCTACTTTCCTAAATCTGCTTTGTTAGGAAATCTCGCGTGTATATTGTTTTGCTGCTGAAACATCTCTGATATCTCCTTGTTATCTATGTAATATATTCATGTTGCATTTCATCATTATAACTGATCTTTTCTACTTTAATTGTTCCTACTTATCTTAACTTGTCTCACTTCATAATCATTCATGCTTGCCATCAATATTCATAATGTATGTGTATACTTTTGCTTATGACCGTTAATATGTATATCTTATATATTCTGAGTCTTATATAAAGGAAACAATATTCTGGACTTAACAATTGTCCTATACTTTAAAGAAGAAATATGTTCTATACATCATTCTTAGATGTATGTCTCATACATCCAATCAATTTTGACATATTAAAATCTCAATAATATTGTCCAAACAAAACGAAAGAGTACTTTAAATACCCCAGGAGGAAAGTACACCCGAGTAGGTATATCTTATAACATCATACAGTATAGGTATCACAAAATAGAAATATTCAGATGCACATATTCATAACACGTAACATATCTTTTAAAAGGACGTCTGATTGCATTAACTTCCAAAAACTCTACAAGAAACAACTTCACAATCAATAATACTGAAAAGACATCTAGATTAGCCATTAAGGAGGAGAAATATACATTTCGACATCTACAACATTAATGTCCTTCTCTCCTGCTTGTGTACTTTAACACATATTTTGCTTGCAACATTAAAGGAGGAGAGTTTCATAATTTCACAAGTTTAAATACTTTCATTAAACTCATCCGATAACAATAAAAGCAACATCTCTGCATCTTTCTCAAATTTCTCAAACACAAACTGTTCTTCAAAGCTCACTCGTGTAAAATTTCTTTACAAGTAATGGGACAAAATACTCTAGTCACAATTTGCATGTATACTTCACTCCCTACTTTTGATATGTATATCTTATACATCATAGCCATGCATTATACTATATTCGCATATTCGCATACTTAAGGAGGAGTGCTCTTAGTTTTCGCCTGTGACCATTAAGGAGAAGAGTTCGTCATAATTGACATATACACTAAGGAGACGAATGCCTTAACACCAACATTAAATCTTCTGCAAGTCATAAACTGCGATTCATAGCTTATGCATTGACCTATTAAGTCCTTATGACTTGTCCTATTCCAACTAAGGAGGAGAGTTTATATACAAAAGTCGACATATCCATACAAGAAAAACTTAGCTTGTGACCATTAAGGAGGAGAGTTTATATACAAAATTGACATAGACATACCGAAAAGTAGCTAATCAACATGATAGATACTTCCCATAAAAAAAAAAGGAGGAGAGTTGCTATAAAACTCGACATTTACATGACATATACAGTTTAAGGAGGAGAGCTCGACATAATAGACATATACATAAGGAGGAGGAGGAGGAGGAGGAGAGTTAGTAAGACAGTCGACATATATATAAGTTGACATATACAAATAGGAGGAGAATTCTATGTAAAAGAAATGAAAAGAAAATATCTGACACTCATAAGAGTTTAACGGCCACCCCGTGCCAACATACCCCACCCTGACACATCCCAAGTCAGCGCACCCACCAATATAAAAATGATCGCAGTCGTTGATAGAATCAGTACAACCCCGTCACCATAGCTTCGCCCAGTTAACAGTCCGTACGCCTTGATCACCACAATCACCGCCAAGTACAAAGTCGTCAAATTGCAGACCACCATGTCTGAAAGCGCCACCACCCACCTCCTCTCTCTCTCTCTCTCTGTGTGTGTTAAATCCACTGAATAACTGAGTAAACGAAATGGGGGCGTGTATTTGGATTAAATCCTGGATGGTTCTTGGGAATTGGGTGGTGATATGAGTGTATTTTAAGGGAATGAGTTGGGGGTTACTTTCAAGTGGTGCTGCTATTGGCGGCAGCAGCAGTTTGCGGAGGGAAAGCTAGAATAGTGGTGTAGTAATGTTGGGATGAAGAGAGAGAGAGAGAGAGAGAGAGAGACCATCTAGGTTTCATTTCAATTTGAACCAGACAAAAGTTCTTTACTGGGTTAATTTTTTTCCTATAGCTTCGATTACAAGAATGGCATGAAAGGAATGAAGGTATGAAGCTTGCAAAGGTTATCTAATGGAGTGAAGGGTAGTTTGGGATTTTTTTTAAAAATAAACGAAAAATTTGACGTTAATGGCGTGAAGGTAAATTTTACAAGAAAATGCAAATTGAGTAATCAAAATGAATTTTTTTAATGAGAAAAGACCAAATGCATAATTTTCGTAAAATTGAGGGACTAAATAATTACTCCTTCTGTTCCACTCAAGTTCACGTTTGAAAATTTTAAATATTAAGAAATATATTAGTGTCATTAAAGTAATAAAAAATTATAAAAATTATAAATATAATTTTTTAAAAATTAACTATTTAAATAAAATATTCTAAAATAATATAGTAAATTCTACGATAGAAACGGATGGATTATATAATTCTGGATGGATTATATAATTCTACTTGGTTTGGTGGATTGTTACTTTAATTAGACTAAAAGAGAAGGAATAAGGATATTCTATTTTACGACGTCGTTGGTGGGCATTTCGGTTCGACATCAGGTCTCGACCATCGTCAGCCCAGCCACTTTGAGTATTAAGGCCGCTCACAGTCCGGCCAACAATCTCCGGCGAGTAATTAGATCGAAATTCCTTTTCTGAAATCAGTCGAGAAGAGGTACGATGGCAAGCTCGGAGGAGAAGGTGGTTGCCGTGATCATGGTCGGTGGACCCACCAAAGGTCTCAACTTTGTTTCCCCGGCGGCGGCAGTTTCCATTTCAGTTTTCATCCCCAGTTTTTTTAAATTTGCATTTTCTGGGCTTCCATCTTCCGACAGGTACTCGATTTCGGCCGCTTTCTTTCAATACTCCGAAGCCGCTATTCCCACTGGCTGGTCAGCCAATGGTTCACCACCCCATTTCTGCTTGTAAAAGGGTATGCTCTCTTGCTCTTTATTTTGTGTATTTTTGTGTATAATAAAAAAAAATGGACTTGACTAATTCTTGTAGTGGAGTGATTTGAGTTATTGATTGATTACTACTTAGTACAGTCATAATTAATTTGTAGATACCCAATTTGGCACAAATATTTCTCATTGGATTCTACGAGGAGAGGGAATTCGCTTTATATGTCTCGTCAATCTCTAACGAGCTTAAAATCCCAGTCAGGTGATGATCATGGCACTGCTTGCAACTTGATTTCGTGTCATATATTAATTACTCCTACTTGTTGTTTATTTCTTTTACTGCTTTGGTTCTCATTTGGGGCATTGTTTTAGATACTTGAAAGAAGATAAGCCTCATGGTTCAGCTGGTGGTATTTATTACTTTAGAGATCTCATCATGGAGGATGACCCGGTATTTGAATTTACCCTTTTCACATTTACTGTTATACCTGTTAATTCTCCCTGTCTAAGGCCCCTCCGCTTAAAAGTTCATGTGTCTCTAATGCTAACTGCCCTTGTTATTTCGTATGTTGCAGTCACATATCTTTTTGTTGAATTGTGACGTCTGCTGCAATTTTCCATTGCCAGAAATGCTTGGTTAGCTATTCATTCATACAAGTGTTTCCCGTCACTCACTAAAGAAACTCGACCTTTGTACTCAACGTTATCTTATACCTTTCACATTCTACTTGCAGGTGCCCACAGAAACTATGGTGGGATAGGCACATTGTTAGTTATCAAGGTGAGTTTAGCGCGCAAATCATGTTAAGTTTTCAGGTTTGACCTCTTTCTGTGCTTTATTGTGGTCTCCTTTCTATGACACTTTTCTTACAGGTTTCTGTAGAATCAGCCAGCCTGTTTGGTGAATTAGTTGCTGATCCAGCCACTAAGGAGCTTTTGCATTACACAGAGAAACCTGAAACATTTGTATGCATATTTCGCTAAGGAAGCAGTTGCTGATTCGTTTCTTACTTTCTTGTGGAGTTCTTTGGTGTTTAGTACACTGGTATTATCTACTTGTTTCTTCTCAAAAAATTGCAGGTAAGTGATTTAATAAATTGTGGCGTCTACATTTTCACCCCGGGAATATTTACTGCTATCGAGGACGTCAGTGCACACCGCGAGGACAGGGGTTAGCTTTCATTCAATTTAATTTTGATAGTGTGCAGATTTTATACTCCCTCCTCCCCAAAAAATAGTCTCATTTGACAAGTTAAACTTTTTAAAACGGTAGCCTTACATGCTTGTACCTTCAAAAAATTGCACTAAAATTTTATCCTTTTTTAGAAACGGGACTATTTTTTTGGGACAAACTAAAGAGGAAAGAGGACTATTTTTTGGGGACGGGGAGAGTATATTATAGCCACAAAATATTATTCCCTCCATTCCAACATGAGTGTCCCTTTTTAGTTTTTTGCAAAAATTAAGGAAGTTGACTTTTAGGCCATTTTGGTAGTACTTAACTACATATACATGAATGCCTTAGTGTTCATATAATAGTATTGCAAGTGCATATTGGAACATGATAAATAACAATGGTGAATTTAGTAACTTCATACAAGAAAGGACACTCTTGGGACAATTTTTTTCCAAAATAGGACATTCAATTTGGGACGGGGGGAGTAGTGTCTTATTTTATTTTTTTAAATTTTCATCTATGAACACAGTTTACATGATTGGAGATGGCATTTCTTTCATTTCGAATTCCGCGTTGTGTCCATAACACATCAAGGACATGCTCAAGTTTTTTTTATGTTAACATCAAAACTTACACTCTCTAGTCCCACATGCCCTGGAGAAGGAGCTCACTATTTCTCTCCCTTTTGCCTAGGTTAAATAGATAGGAGCTGAAAACATTCACGTTCAGCTATCATTTATGTATGTTGCGTTATCATTAGCAATAGAAGCTCTACACAAGAATGAGGGTCCCCTGCAGATAGAATATCCTATATCAACTTGTTTTGCCTTAAGAACTGTGGTCAGTTGATATTTTCGTCAAGCAATATGGGACATTTATGTCCCTCTGAATGTCAACCTCATTTAATTTTGTACCCCAAAAAAGAAAGAAAAAAGCGTTCGTACGCATTAAGGTGTTGCTTGTCAACAAGTACCAGGCACGCTAGTATTCTCTTACTAGTTGAATTTCGAAGGAATATGCTATCCACAATCTACCAAATTACTTGAATAAAATAGAATATGACAAGATTACTAAGGATAACACATGAACAGAATAGTTAATTGATATTGGCTATTTTGTTTGCAGTGGTCCAACCTTCCCAAGTAGAGTTTCTAGTGCTAATACTAGTATACAGCATGGTGGTGGGAAAATTCATTTTCCTCATCTTTGATGTTGAACCTACTTCCAAGGGAGTTTTAATTGATGTGGAAATATGGGATCAAAAAACTACTCAACTCATCGCAGTCTTTGTCCAAACTAGTTGGATCAAATAAAACAGTTTCTTTCTTCTGAAAATTAGCTATATGCTGCGGAGCAATTCTTGTCTTCAAATAATCTGCTAAAGTTAAATTTTCAGACTCACATAGCTTGTTAATTGAAATATACCAGAGTAACAACAAATGCTTGATTATGCTTTTGTCATGTCTTATCTGCTACATTATATTTATCTTGCTTGATGCGAGGAGAAAGCCTCTATGATCTCTGATTGTGTGCATTAATTACAGCTAATTTTCGTCATGTGTCCAGCTTTGAAGCCCTCCAATTTGCATCAAGGTGAGACCTTTTTGTTGAGGTTCAATACGTATAACTGACTTAAATTGGTTGGACCTTGAAGCTTTGAAGTTTATGAAATAGATCGATTGAAAATTCTCTCTCGCTACTCCAGTCTATAATCATATTTCAGGGACTAATTTTCAATTAAATTTGAGTTAGTATTCCAAGTTTTTATCAGTTAATGCTGAAATAATTTATTTTTGCAGGACCCTTCCTAAAGATTTTGTTAGACTGGATCAAGATATTCTGTCACCTCTTGCCGGAAAGAAGCAATTATATACATACGAGACCATGGACTTCTGGGAACAGATCAAGACTCCGGGGTAGAGTCACCCCAGCAGAGTGTTCTTCTTCTTACTTATTGTGCTTTATGTTCTTGTACCTAATTTTTATATACTCAGGATGTCGTTGAAGTGCTCCGCTCTGTATCTTTCCCAATTCCGTTTAACCTCTCCCAGTCTGTTGGCTAGTGGGAATGGAACCAGGAGTGCAACTGTCATTGGTGATGTTTATATTCATCCATCAGCCAAAGTACATCCAACTGCCAAGGTTAATCATGCTTCTCTCTCTTCAACATATCCTCTTCATGTTCCTTGGCAGTATTACTTATGAATATCTACCAAGTCATAATCGGTCATGTAGCAGTATTACTCTAAATTTGTTGTTTTTATTCAAACAGATTGGTCCAAATGTTTCAATTTCTGCCAACGTTCGTGTTGCTGCTGGTGTAAGGCTTATAAGTTGCATCATCTTAGATGATGTTGAAATCCAGGTATAGGATTGAACATAAATGCTCTGGTTTTGGTAACTTGTAAGCTGACATGATTTTGTTGTGTTATATTCTGAAAGGAAAATGGGGTTGTTATGCATGCTATCATTGGTTGGAAGTCATCTCTTGGAAAATGGTCCCGCGTTCAGGCAAGTTTGTTACTACTTCATCTCTAATATTGTCCAAATTACCACAAATTCATCCACTGATATGCTTAATTTCAGATCAAACTCTATACCGCATTTTTTATTTATTTTCATGTCAGTATGCCTAAAAATTATTTTTAGTATTTTTGGGTGATAAACATTTTATTAACTGAATCAGGGTGAAGAAGACTACAGTGCAAAGCTAGGGATTACCATCCTTGGTACGTCTATGCTTTGAAATACGCTCCACGAATTTTAAATGCACGTTACATTTTTCTAATTTGGTTTAATTATGGTGCAGGAGAAGCTGTCACCGTTGAAGATGAAGTTGTTGTGATTAACAGCATAGTTCTCCCGAACAAGACTCTTAATGTAAGTGTGCAGGAGGAGATCATTTTGTGAGACAATGAAGCACTTGCAGTTATATACACAAAAGATGACACTATACAACGGACAATAGAGCTCGTCTAAAAACTATTTTTTCTTTTTAACCACCACACATGATGTTATGAAGCTGATTGCTCCATCACCAAAATTATTCAGGATGAGAGAAACAGTTCAGTTTTGTCCATTTGGTGCTTCCTGCCCCAGATTGTGTAACGTGTGTAGTTTTGTTATCTTGAGATTTTGTAAAACAACATTGCAAATAGATGCCTTATATAAATTGGTTTTGAGTTAGTTTCTCTTCTTTTGTTTGGCCATCATTTAAACTGTTATTGACATAACTATTGTAATCTTGTTTTTGCTTCTAATCTTGTAGCTCTTCAGCAAAAACGCATTGTCTTATTTATGGCTAACCTACTCTTTCAAGGCCACCAAATGAAAATATTAACATTCAAGAATTTGCAAGTCACTGTCCGAAATAAATAAAAGGAGTCCAAAACATAAAACAATTTTTGGAAGTAGTCAAGTGACTGGCTGAAATAAATAAAAGGAGTCCAAAACATTAAATTTTTGGAAGTCGTCGTCGCATAAATTTGTAACATAGTGCATCTTATCCTTATTATTATACCAGTGACCAGCTATTCGCTCTAAATTAGAACCGACAAGAACAATAGGCATTTTACATGGCAACAAACATATGCATCGCAAAAACAATATGCGACACAAACTTACCAATCAATTGCCAAAGACACAAACTTACCATATCAATTGCCAAAGACACAAACTTACCATATCAATTGCCTAAGCAACACTGGAGACAACTTTGCAGCCAGTTTATTTAAGCACAACAGACAGTATTCTAAAAGGTGCTAGATTGTGTACATAACATTATAGAGAGCTGTCAAAGGTGAAAAGACAGATGCTAATCCCCAGAATTGGGACTTGCTACAGAAGCAGTAACACGACCGTATATCTCATATCTAAGCCTCTCTCAGGGCAAGTACAAAAGTTACTATCTGATGCTACTCCTATAAAAATGGCTGAACAGCATCCACTGGAAACCAAAAAAAAGGACTCTCTTACACTATTTTAATTCACTTCTACAGGGAATTCCTTCCATCTGCTTCTATAAGAGTTTTGGGTCAACTTGGTCAGATGATGCACCCTTCTTTCAGCTCGTGCATGAAACGTCATTTGATGAATGGGGAATCAATCTGAATAAGCAGGGAGGGAAGTCCGTATTAAGTGAAGAAGCAACACAACAATACAAAGGTGCTTCAATGCTCATTGCTGCGGCCGTAAATCCAACTTGTAAGCCTGAAGTTCCATAGGTGAGATAACGACATGTCCTTCATGAGAAACATCTCCAACTTGCTCACTATATCCAAGCATTTCTGTATCTTCATGCAGAAGGTTTAAAGAGCTAGCTTTAGCATTCAAAACTGCGAGACCTTGGAACATGTTGAAGAGATTTACGGGCTCATCTGCCAACCTTGAACAATCTGACCTGCCCTTTCGACAATATGATGAATCCCAATGTCTTCGCTGGAAGATTAAAACAAACCTAGGGTCTTCAAGAAGCTGCTGCGAATATTTCAAAGGTCGGGGAACCTTGAAGCTTACAACATGCAAGTCACATGGCAATGAAGCAGCTAAAGGGGAGAAAAATCGTGGGGGAGGCTGCACAGATATTTCCTGTGGTTTCTTGGCAATGAATGCATGCAGTGGGTAGTTCAAGTGGGCCCCAACACGATGAGAGAGAAGAGAGGGACTAAGAGGATGTGGATCTGAAATGGGATTTGAAGCGGAAGATATGTTTGATTCGAATAAGATATGAAAAACTACGTTCATGGGACGATTATCCATCACACCTTGGCCAAGTCCACGCCCATCATCTCTCACCAACCGTCGGTCCAACATGATTTCTAACCATCCATTTTTAAGGCTCGCCACACCCAACGACTGCCGAGTATGTACAGAAAAACGCTGACCTTTAGAACCCTGCATAAAGGCAAGCGAAGGCATGGGGTAGTAATTCCCCTGCAGAGGAATTTTATCATACGTTTCTCTCCGACTCATCTGAAAGCCATTCAAATCGGAATAGAATATCCTTCTGTTATCAATATCTGTCTTGTACCTTACAATCAATTCTCTGTCATTGAAATCCTGCCCAATAAGCTCGACATGATACTCCTTCTCAATGATAAAATTCTGGACAGTATTTTCACCACTGTAAATGCGAGTGCTATGGGAGATGGGGGCTTTGTCCCATGCTGTATCGGGATAGGAAAAAACTTCCTGCATCAAAGGGCCCTCAGATAATACCATTTGCCCACCAGCCCGGGTGATTGCCTCAGCATCACCGTTGGGCTTAAATAGGTAGGCCCCACTTTCTGAACTAGAGTACATACCTATCTCTTCTCCAAAAACATTCTGGGTACCTTCATTGTGGGATACTTTCTGCAATAAACCTTGTTTGACATTGAAAGTGAGTGTTTGATGCCGATTTTTAATGTGGACCGAATCGCCCTCTATTTTTGAGCAAGTGTATGGGGTAAGGCAGGGTAAATTGTTGGAAGTTGAGAAAACCTTCAGTCTAGCTGGTTTGGCCTTCTCACATCCCACGAATCCATTGGCAATAAAGTAGGTTTGCAACCCCATGGCTGGTATAGAAGCTTTCCAAAAGATCCGATGCCTGCCTGTAAACATCTTGCTCTTGCTATGCTGCAACTCAGGAGAAATTTGACTTTTCACACAAGTCCAGTTCGAGTCTAGCACAGTTACATCTGGCCGCTCGATAATCACCATCACAACCTCGTTTCTCGTTTGCTCCAACGGATTGAAAAAGACCACTGATTGCACAGTTCCTTCGCGAGCAGCGATTGCTCGGTGCACTGGTTGGGCATCGTATTTGGATCTTGTTTGTGCTGACTCAAATTGAGAAGGGTTCAGATCATTTCTTTCGTGTCGGATACCAAGCAGTACTTCAATAGCTTTAGACATAAAAATCTGCAGATCCTGAAGAGAAGTATGCATTCGGATACCGTAGTCCTCGACCACATGATCTTTAGCAGTACCAGTCACCCCATCATGATGCTGAAAGAGAGCCAAGTTCCTTCTTGCTGCCGTCAGCTTGTAGGAGAAACCAGTAGGCAACTTTTCACACTGAGCTCTTTGGCAGTATCCTAGCAGAAAAGCCATCATCATTTCTGTGGCACGAAGTGTCTGCTCGAGTACACGATCAACAGCCTTGAAGAAAGGCCTCGAAACGTAGTAGCCACTCCAGTAATCTTGCTGTCTATCAGCATAAGTAAAGAAATCACCTGACAACGAAGGGAACCCTCCGATCTGACCGGAGCCCACCTCTCCTGGAAGTGAATAATTTATCCTGTCAGCCTCTTCTCGTAGCGTTCGGAAATAGTCATCCAATGTCCCAAACTTCACCTCGGTATCTAATCCAGGATTAGAGTTTATATAATCAAATAGCATCTGATAATTCCTAAACTGAGCTTCTGCTTCATCAATACTGATGTAACGAAAATCATCTCCAAGGGGAACAAGAAGGGTATTTGTCCGGTATAGCGTTGACTTCTTCTTATACTGATCCAATAGTTTAAGTGCTCTCTCCTTCACATTTTCTTGGTTGGTCTCTTCTGGATGTTCTCCCCAAGGACAACGCTCATAAACGAATCCATGCATTCGAGCAAAGTCAAACTGGCAACAAACTGCAGGCTCGGGCCCACAAGTGTGCGGAACATCATAAGAATAAAATGGCATCATATGGACAAAAATATCAGTCGTTTCCTCAGAATCCCAGCTCTGTCTCCATACGTATTCTAAATTCTTATGCAAAGCCAATTCTTTCTTCAGTTCATAATGAGTCCTTTGTATAAGCATGTTCTCGAAACCCATGCGACGAAGAAGATATGCCATGCTTGGTGAATAGCCAAATGGATCGATTGCCCAAGAATTTTTTGGGATAACCCCAACGGTATCATTTAACCACATATTTCCCTCCATTATCTGAGGTAATAAGAAACCCAACAAAAATAATAATAATAAAAAACATAAGCAAAAACCAAAACAAAAAAAAAAACTTTGATAAATCAGTAAGAACCAAGGTCGCTGCACCAACAAGATCTGAAAACAGAGAGATTCGCAACAAATTGACAAAGGAAAATAAAATCTTTACATCAAAAACTGCAATAGTTAGCAAAGATCAAGAAATCTTTCGTGTATTTAGAGGATAGTGACTTTTTTAGACTAAAATATGTACACGCGGCAAAGATTGATGGAGGAGCAGTACCACCAAACCACAATAGCAGGTAAACTCAAAAATGTCAAAGTTTTGTTCCCCAAAATCCTGCTTTCTCTTTGCCTAACATATAAGGAAAATGTTCTCCAGAGGAGCAGAAACGTCTAACAGAAACTAAAAGTTTTGCCCTGAAATCAATCTCAACCGCCTCGTACGTGTAATGATCCATTCCCCAAAACCCATATCATTGATACACCGTGGAGGAATGTCACACGATCACTGCTCTCCAAATAAAACGATCACTCCTCTCCAAATAAATAGGCCCGAAGGCTTGAATGATTTGAAGATGATCAATTAATTGATTACCACCATTAAAAGTGGAAAAAACAGTCTCCTTCATGCTTGACTATTCCAAGAGGAAATACTTTGGGGACATAGAGAATGCTTGACACAGTAACTATCAAATATAGGTACCAAAAGATGTACATCAGGTCAAAAAAAAAAAGAACATAAAGGGGAAAATATACCTGTTCAATGATCGCAAAATAATGTGAATTGGCCTGCAGAAAGAGAATTTGGAACTGTAAGTTTAGGAAATCAAAAAAGAACGTAATTTTGCATCCAGAAATACTTGTACGAAGTTTCTTTTACAATAATTTCTCTAGCAGTGCAACATCTATGCCAGTACAAAACTTCTCAGATGAAAAAAGTTACGATGACTTTGTAGCTAGTGATAGAAAGTCACATCTCCCTCCCCCTCTCCCTCTCCCTCTTCCTCTTTCTTCGCCATAAGTCTTTTTTCCAATCAGATGTTCTTGCATTTGGATTCAGGTAGGTGAACTTATTCTTGGATACACAGATTCTTTCAGGCCAGGGTTTCCAAACTAAGCATCCATTTAGGTATTTGTACTTAAATAGGAAAGGTGATGCCTTCACTTTCCACAACCAAGTAATGTTTCAAGTGCTTCACATAGTAACTTACAAGGGTTTCACATCACTCCCTTAGCAGACCAATGAATCCCAATTGGTGCAAGTTTTTAAGAAAGAATGTCAGTAAGAAACTAGTTGATGCAGGAGGGAATAGGGAAATTCGATCCTACAAGCATAAAGAGAAAGCAGGATTATAAGGAGATATAGTTTGAATTTTATGATGTCGAGGACACGGAAAAGTACATAAATTGCTATGTTGGACACATATCAATGCACAAAATTAGCGATAGGATTTTGCTTCATGGAAGGCTGAAATCAGTTGAAATTTTGGTTATATATATCGAAAGATAAGTGAAAAGTAAGTACCACTGTATTCATCAATATTTCATGTATTCGTTTATATCACATAGTATATTGTTGTGTTCTTGCTTATTTTTTAGTGTTGCTATTCCTTTCAAGATTAGAGTTTTCATGTGGTCTCTGGTTCTAATGAAATGACGTGTTGCAAAAAGGTAGGCCCAATAATAGTATCTCCCAGGATTGGTGTGTGATGTGTAGAAACTCTTCAAAATGTCACAATTATTTGTTTCACTGTGATGGTGCTCGTTTTCTTTGGCACTAGAGGCTTTCGGCGAGGAAAGGATGGGTCCGCATTGTAGCATAGCGGGGTTTTTGCTATTCAATGGTGCATTTAGAAGGAGGGTAACTCAAGGAATTTCAAATGTCAGGCTTTGTCGTTGACACTATTTTGGGATAGAGTTGTATTTCTAGCTTCTCTACGAACGCATCACTCTTACACAAGGGATTCGATTGATGGGGGGGATTACATCAATATATATGGTACTAAAACCATAATTCTAGTACAACCATAATTCTATTACAACTACACTAGATAAGTGAAATTACACATCTGCCGTAATGAATCTAATTGTGTAACAAAAATGCTATTCCCACCCCCCCCCCCTCTTTCAACCAAGGCATTCACGTGATGCTTTAGTTTACTTGTAAATGATGCATTCTGCATTATACACTCAAGTGCCTTAGTAGAAAAGTGGAGTAGGAATAACAGTGCCCTTGTCTAAGATGCCCCTAAATAACTAATAAAACCCATAGGAAACTAATAACAACTCTATTTGAATGCCAATTCCTAGGTAATCCTTGCACATTTCGCATCGATAGCCCATTTTCTATTCAGTTTTTGGAGAGCGAACTTCTCTATGATAAAAGGCGGGTCACTATGGAACTAAATTAGGGACTCAAGCAATTCTTCTGTTGAAACTTGAAACATAAATAGCTGAGACTAGCTTTTGACTTTAAAATCACAACAACAGAGGGAGCACATGATGCGAATACTTTACCACACTCACCTAACTATAAACTGTTTCAGGATTTGGTTAATTTTATATTCCACCACTTTGATTATAAATATGTCATCAATAGTAACTTTATGCTGATACGAATTTCTTCAGGAACTCAACTGGATGTCTACTTAGACAACACCAAATACTTTTAAGGCCTAACCTCACCATAGAAAACTTCATAGAAAAATACACACAGCAAACGGATAGTTGCCTGATGTCATCAACTCTGGTCAATAACTTTAAGACACTGAATAGTAGGTTTAACGGAGCAAGTGAAGTAAACAGATGTCATTACTTATAGGAAAAACTAAACAAGAAAAACTACTCAATGCTACAACATACAACATATAAATATTACCTCGTCATTCATGACCCAACCACCGCCAACAATTTCCAACTGCCCATTCTGCACTAAGTTGACAAAAGATTCTCTTTTCGACAGAGAAGCATCCCTCCACCATCTCTCCAGATACGACATCTCTTCCCATATAAACTTCCGCCGCTCATCCTAAAAGTCCAATACAACACAAAAATCCACTCTGTTTAACACATGTTTGCACCATACTCAAAGAAACCTTAAACTCAACAAACTACTAACTACTATAAATTTCAAACATGTATTGGATAAGAAACACAAATTCAGGAAATCTTAAAACTTCAATTAGATAGACAAGTCAAAAATTGAGTTTGACCTTGGAAAGAGTCTCGACAATAGTATCAAGGATATGCCTCGATTGGCGATCGTAGTACTCCTCGACGGTTAGCTTCCAGCCAGGATCATTGTGAGAATGTGGGACCACCAATACCTTCAATTTTTCCGAATCCCACTCGTTCCCTTTGTATGTAACCCTCCACCCTTGCTTCCAGGGCCCACCATCGACGTCGGAGAATTCGATCTTATCGTACAGTTCCTTAGTCGTGATATCCACGACAGCGGCGCCGGGAACGACGTCGTGATTCGCCGAGGATCCCGGGGGTTTCCGATTAAATGGCTTCCGGCCTTTGATGAAATGGGCCCCACGTTTTTTAAATTGGGAGGAGATGGGTTTCGGGACACCGTAGCGGTAGATGATTAGGAGGAAGAAGAAGAAGGAGACGGCGAGGCCGATGGTGAAGAAATTGACGAAGATGAAGTCTTTGAGGGCAGCGCGTCGGCGAGACTTGCGAGGGTGCTTGGAGGATTTGAGGGGGTTTGATGTGGTGAATGGGAGGAGATAGCCGGTCCAGCCACCACCTCCACGGCGGGCGTTTCCGCCGCCGATGTAGGAGGAGAAAGCCATCTGTTGGTGGTTGGCGGTCGTAAGTGGCCAGGTAGTAGAAAAGGAACTCACTATAGTCGTATAAGACCGCGTTTGGCCATTTTGGTTTTGGTCCCTCCCCAATTGCTAGACTGAATCAATCTTCTCTTCAGTCTTCACTTATTTTCGCAAGATCTAAGTAACTAACAGATAGAAATGAAATATATAACTTCTCCTTTTTGCCCTTTTCTTTGCATACACTTTCCTTTTTTCATATTTTCATTTATGAATTTTTTTTCCTTGGTTTTCATTTCTCTCTTTTTTTAATTATTGATTAACCCTTACTTGTTTAAATAATACTCTCTCCGTTCCAGGTAAAACTTTTGACTTTTTTTTGGTCAATTTAATTAAAGTTTGATCGAAAATTTATATAAATTTATTTATTTTTATAACGTTTAAAAAATTATACTTTATAGTATTTTTAATTAATAAAATTTTATGTTTTAAAATATAATTAAAATATATAAAATTTTAATTTGATTTAATCACGTATTCACTTTTAAGAATGAAAAGTGAGCTATTTGCGGGATCTGAGGGTGTACAAATTTCTTACGAGTCATTCACTGGAAAGTGTGCACTCTTGTGTTTACTCTTTTCAATTGCAGACTTGCAGTGGAGCATTTCTATTGAAAACAAAAATGCGGAAAAAGCCACACTACAATCATGATAAATTATTACTACATGTTAATTTGAAAGTAATTTTTTTTAATAATTACTCCCTCCGTTCCAGCCAAAGAGCCCACTATCTTTTTTTAAAAAGTCAACATGTGACAAATTAAATCAAAATTTTACACACTTTAATTACTTATGCTTTAGGAAATAAAATTTTATTAATTAAAAACTATTTTAAGAATACTATGAATTGCAACTTTCAAAACTTTGTAAAAATCACTAAATTTATGTTAATTATCGGTCAAACGTCAACTAAGTTGACCGAAAAAAGTCAAAATTGGACTCTTTGCCTGGAACGGAGGGAGTATTTTTTATACACACACACACACACACACACACACACATATATATATATATATATATATAGGGCATGATTTAGCTGATGACTTATGACTGATGACTCAAAAACTGATATTGTTTGATTTAATTTTTCGAAGTGCTTATGAGCTGTCTTAAGTTAGTGTGATTGTTTGATTAATAAGCTGAAAAAAAACTGAATTAAAATATAAGATTAAAATATCGTTGTCATTAAATATTCTTTGCATCATTATTATCATAATTATTATTATATTTATTATTATTTATTTTTATTTATTTTTATTTTTATTATTATCATTATTCACAATTATTTATTTATTATTATATTTATTACAATTATTATGTTTTACTATTATTATTTATTATTATAAATTAATTTTTAATATTATTAAAATTAACATTATTATTATTTATTAAAATTATTATGTACTTATTATTAATATTATATTTATTATTATTATGTAATATTATTAAAAATAAAATTATTATTATAAATTAATATTATGTACTTATTATTATTAAAATTTATAATTTGTACTGTGTAATTTAATACTAATATATAAGTCATGCCACTCCTTTGTTTAGTCTCTTTTGTTATTTATATTTTTTTTCTTATTTGTAAGCAAAAAAAATTAGACATATGTATTAATTTTCTTTTAGATGTTTCATTTATATTTTTTAATTCTTTTGCATATAAAATTATTTATTTTTCTAAGCATAATTGAATATAATATTATTTGCAAAGAAAAATAAAGGACAAAAACTAGAAAGAGAAGCAAGATTTTTAAATAAGGTGGGTTTGGAGGACAATTGTGTCAAAATATTGATTAACCTAATTAAATTTTAATGAATGTAGTGGATAAGCAAATATTGTAGTGGAAATAGACTCTCCCATAAAAATATATCTAAGGAATCTCTGCTAATATCTAAATTATTTTGAACAAAAGGCTAAGGTGAATTGATCTAGAAACTGTCTTATTTCAATAAGCACAAAATGATATATTGGTTAAATTATTATTTGTGTTATAGAAACCTGATATTAGTAGTAATTTTTTCAATTAATATCAGAGCAATATCGAATTTATTGGTGTGGAACATGTACCCCTTCCTACTCGTATCAGAACTTAATTGTTCTGTACCAAAGAAGTATAACTGCAACATTAGCTTGAGAACCACTCCCCTTTTTCACAATTTATAATTCAAAAAAATAATTATCGTGGGTATCCTAAATTAAGAAATTAATTAAACTGAAAAGTAAGATATTAATTGAGCATGAGCTAAAGAATATACTCCTTTAGTAGTAAAATGAGTTAATTGTGGTAGTTGAGATAAATTAAGAAGATCAGGAGAATAAAAAAGGAATTATATTAATGTATTGAAATTAAGAAAATATATCAAAAAATATTAAGAATCAATGACAATTTGACATTGACGTCAATTAAAAAGATTCATCACTTCAAAGAAATGAGCATTGCGGTTCCAGCGCTCATACATTCCATTGTTATTATAGATAAATTTAATTATTTTTAAATAAATTTAATATCCCATTATATGAAAATAATATATTTACTCTACATAAATCTAAATTTTGATTTTAGAAGACAGTTTGTGTTTACATATAAACTAGATTTACACCCGTGCGTTTAGCGCACGGATATATCTTTGTTTCAATTAAATTATACTCAATAAATATAAAAAAATTTGATTCTCACAAAATAAACAAGTAATAATTGTAACGTAAGGTTTATGAGATCGATGTGCATAAATTAAACAAATAATTATAATGTAAAAATTAAGAAAAAAAAGTAAAATTAATAATACAAAATCACATAAAATAAATAAAAATTTATAAATTGTAGAATACTTTTATAAATACAACATTGGTCATTGAACATGAACGATTATTACTAATATCAAAATTCAAATGCCCTTAAGATTGATAACAGAGGAAGTATTATTATTATTATTATTATTATTATTATTATTATTATTATTATTATTATTATTATTATATTTATTAATTTTAGGAAATTACATTTTGGCGGGATCTCTCTCTCTCTCTCTCTCTCTCTCTCTCTCTATATATATATATATATATATATATATATATATTGGAGCTTACTTTTACCTTCACCCAATATCAGAAAAAAATATTACAATTAACTAAGAACAAACAAAATGTAATTACATGTATACAAATTTGTTTATATATACATGAGATCAATATGACTAGTCATCTAGAGAATGCTTAAACTATAAGAATTGTAATGTGGGTAAATGAGAATGTACTACAATGACTACATTGACTTTTGCTACTATTTGTTAGAGATTGTAATATTAAGGTCCGGTTATACTTGTTTCAATAGACTTGTTTACGGTTGACATTTTCCTATAAAAAAACAATTAGATAATAAACATTTATATTTTCAATGCACAAAACAATTTTTTGCAACAAAACCCTCTATTTAATTGAATTAAGATGCATGCATAGCATGTACCCAATTTTCAATGCTTAACATGAATTTCATCAAAACAAATTAAGTTCTATTTTTGAAAAGTACGTTTTGATGGGAAATTTTCTTTTATAGGCTCAGTTGTCATTATATATATATATATATATATATATATATAAGATAATTATGATATATATATATCCTATTTTAAGAAGATTAGGGAAATTGAAAAAAAGTAAATATTAGGGCAAAAATTTAGAAAATGTCGTCTTACGGGTATATTTTCTGTAAGACGAATTGTTGGCAACTAAAAGTTTAATTGCTTTAATTAATTAAGAACTCCGATACTAATACAACGTGTAAGAATATATAATTTCTAACACTTAAATAACTACACAACGAAATGGCTAACAAATAATACTCTTTCAATATTATAATATTCTTCTTACAATAAGGCTTCACAACCCATCTATTTATAATAGCTCCAAATAAACCCCATTCCTAATAGGAAAGTCCTATTTAACAAACATATTTCTAAAATAATTAGGAGACACAATAAAACTTGACAACTAATTAATAAATAACAATTCTAATTGGATTAGACTGAGCTGTGAGAGAGTGAGACTCCGTCTTATAAATTAAGATCCGTAAGACGGTCTTATAGGAGACCTACACAAATATTATTAGGGTAAAAAATATGAGATGATTATGGCAGGTGTGGTAAATTAAGAAAATTTAAAAAAATTAAAAAGAAAGGATATTAATGGAATTAAAGAGATTTTAATTAAGACCAGTGAACTTTAGACATTGATTTTCATCTATTAAAGAAATTTAAAACTCCCGAAAATTAGCATTGGAGTTTTGGAGGGCTACCTAACATAGGTATATATATACTACATCCGTCCCAAAATAATTTTCGTTTTAGTAATTTATACATAGATTAATGAAGCTTTTAAAAAGACTAATTTACCCTTATTTAAGTTCAATTATTGTAGGTAAGTTGTAGAAGTATTTTTCTCTTTCTTCTTACCAACCATCTTTAATGAGAGTAATAAATAAAGACAATTTTGACAAAATATGAACAAATGTTTCTTGAAATTCTATAATTATAATTTTTTTGGGACAAAAAAATTTTGGTAAAACGATAATTATATATATATATATATATATATAAAATACATTATAGAAGCTTTTGTTAGGATTTAAAACTCTTACATTGTTCCTTTTTAATTCTTTAATTAAGTAAGCTTAATGAATTTGGGTATACAGAAGTACACTTCATCACTTTGAGTTTGCTTATTTGCTTCTTAACTTAACAAACTTATTTCGCTTACTTACATGTATATGATAATAAAAGGTGAATCAAAACTAGTATTCCAATCGAAATTGGAAAAATATAAAACCAAAACTGGAAAAACTGAGCTGATTTGGTTAGGTTTTAGTTTTTGATTTTGGAGGAATTGATGATAACAGTTTGGTAACGGTTTTTAGCTCGAAACCGACCGATAAAACGGACACCGTGCACGCCCCTAGCTTAACCTAGCTAGCTAGCTATAGGTTGATATTGAAATTAAGGCTTTTAATTAGGATAATATGTGTAATCAGTAATAATTAAATTATAATGATTGTACGGTACAAATTAATTAATGCATAAGCTATTTGCTAGTTAGTTATAGTATTTTGTTTTAAAATTTTAATTTAGATCACCCCAAAACACAAACTATAGATTCACTCAATTAGTTACAGTTGTTGTTATATATGTATGCACTACAAGTAGTCTATAGCGCATAGTGGTCGGTCGAAGTTATAGAAATTGAATTGAATTGCTTCCATGCATGGATGAATTAATTTGAGAGTAAATGCATGGTAGCAGTTTATTACACAATCATATCTGGTTTGCAAACCATGCATGCAACAAGCATGTAATTAGTAAATGGGTTGGTTGCATGATGAATTCAAGCAGTTTTGTTTTGGAGAGATGACAATGATCGAAAATATAGTAAATGCATGCATGCATGCATGCTTATTATATATATATATATCAAGCGGTTTATAATAATTAGTTCACTCTCGATCGCAACCTTGACTTGTCAAGCATGTTAGTTAGGAATACAAATTTAATTTATTGATTATATATTCTCGATCTATATATTACTTCTTTTATTAGCTACATTTTTCTTATGTCATATCGATCAATACTTATATATTTTGTATTGTAAATTTTATTTTTAGATATATTGATCTAATTGCTATATATATATATATATATATATATATATATATATATATTGAGCAAGTACACGTACACATAATAATACTATAATGTATAGACCTTCTTTTTTACATAGGTCAATTAATGTCACCGTTAGAATTCCAAGCTCATGGTGTTTTTACACACTTCTCTTTCAAAAAATTCAAGAAGAGTTTGAGAGAGCTACTCAATATATGTTGCATGAGGAAAATGGTAATTGGTTTGTGGTAAAATTATCACATTGAAGTCAATAGTCAAAATCATGATGCTTTTTGGAATGGTGTTCATACATCAACCCCCCTACATCGGTTAAAATCAAATACTGATTTCGAGATGAATTTTCAAATTTTAAAATTGTATCAGAGCAGGATGTACACGTGCGTGCATGTCCAACGGCCTACGTTATTGCTCCGTGCCACCCGACTAATTAGTTTTGAGATGGACCCCAGACTTTAAGAATTAGTAATATATATAGACGTCGTCTCAAACATAACCTATATCTTATCTTTCTTTTATGGGAAAATTATCAATAGACCTCGATTGAACCCCTTGGTGGCCGATTTCAGCTCGCTGAAACTAAAAATCGGCAGATCATTGGCCCAACGGTGAGTCAACAAGTCGTAGAGCCCTAACGAGTCAGTGAAGTCCCTGGACTTGGAATAGAACTCGGAGAGGCGCATATCGACACTACTCGAAGCTACGCTGAAAGAACAGGCCCAGGACACCTTGGACGACCTAGAAACGACGACGTCTTCTTAGTCAACGTCGTTGGAGAACTTTCTCTCTCCGTTGGTGAAGTGAAAGCACTTCATTCTACCGTTCATTCACCACCAACACGAACAAATTGAATTGATAGTACACTTGAATAAACATCAGAAAAAAGATTTTTCAATTATTAGAGAGAGAAAGAGGGGAGAGAGAGAGGTGAATTCTCCGGCAAGAAAGAAAGTGTATGTGGGTGGGGGTGGCGAGGTTTGAAAGGAAATGACAAAAATACTCCTCATAAATTAGCCACGTTAACCACGTTAGTAGCCTCATTAGAAAATTGGATGAAAAGTTAACGGTAGGGACCACATTTTGACTCAATTAGTGAGTACACGGATCAAATTTAAGATATTGGGAGTACGTACGGGGTGAAATCGGTTATCAAATGATAATACGTTGGTCATTTTGATAATTTTTCATTCATTTATTGATATCTATTTTGTTATTTAATAACTTGATTCGGGTAATCATATAGCAAAATAATAACAAACAAATTAACTACAAACATGAAATATGTTTAATGAAATCAGAGTAGAGCTTACCGTTCGGGCCTGTTTGGTAACTCAATTAAGAGCTTAATTAGGAAAATTTTAAGTGATATTAAAAATAAGATTGTTTGATAATGCAATATTATATCACTTAATAAATTAAGTATCTCTTAAAAATAGCCAAAATTTTAAGTCAAAAGATGATGTCTTAATGTTTTAAGCTCTACTTTTTCAGACATCAATTTTCAGATCTTAATTTTCAGTTTTAACAAACAGGTAGAGCATGTATTAACGCAAACAAGCTCACTAATGTAAGTGCATCAATCTAGCTAGTAGTACAAAACAAGAAATACATATACTAGTACTAAATTTGCATTTATGTTGAATTTATTTACGTTAGGTTAAGAAGTAAAACGACCAACAAGCTTATAATTTATGAGAATACTGAACTTTAGAAGGGATAAAACTGGAGTATATTAATTACTGTATTATCTTCTCTCTAATCAGTGTTTATAAATTCATTTTTTTCTTATTGAAAATCAAACGTAAAACAAATTCGCCAGCCAAACTTGGAACCCAGAGGAATTGAAAGAGCACTGATCTTTTAAAAACGTGTATCTGAGTTAAAGTTTTTTTTCTTAATTGCAAAATGAAGGGAGTACAACAGTTGCAAACAGAAATGTACAATCTCTTAGTAATTTCTTTTTTTTTTTTTTACTGCACTCGTACGAAATATTTCTGGGCTCAAATGAGGCAGCACAGATTAAAACTCAAAAGGGCATATTTGGAAAATCAAAGACACCGCGCGATAATCCTAATTTGAATTCCCGCGACCTGTTAAATGCCGCTCAAATCCTCTACTTACTCTCCTTCCCCAGACTCCGAATAGTCTCAGATCCGAAATTGCCACTTGAATTTCACAACCCGACTAAGTGAATGATTCCTCTGTCCCCTCCTTCAACGGCCCTCCCTCTCTCTTTCTAGGTTTTTGATTGAAAGAACAAGAAGAAGAGCGGGTTGATTTTCGGAAGCTAGGTCAGGAGATGTCGTCGTCGATGGCGTCTCATGATTCCAATTCGAAAAACCCTTCTTTCTACAGCCGCAAAGAAAAATCTCTTGGCGTCTTATGTACCAAGTAATCTATCAACCTCTCTCTCTCTCTCTCTCTCTCTCTCTATATATATATATATATATATAACGTAGGAGTTTACTCATAGATTTTATTTTCAGATCTAGCATGTTTCTAATCCCTATAAACTGAATTTGGCTCAGTTTCCTCAAGTTGTATGATAGAGATGGCGTGGAGTCCATAGGATTGGACAATGCCGCTGCTCAATTAGGTATTCATTTTCAACCTTTATAATTGCATTTCTGTGTTTTCCTTTTAAACCATTTTTTTTTTCTAATTTATGGGGTTGATGTACTAGTTTAAATGTTAATTGAATTGGGTTGAGCTTGCAGGTGTTGAGCGGCGACGAATTTATGACATCGTCAACATACTAGAGAGTGTTGGAGTAATCCTTTTTTGGACCTTTTTACTCTTATTAATTTTGTTCCTTAGGATTTTTATTTCTACTGAATTGAATTGTCTAAAGTGCATTAGTGTTTCTTCATTTTCCTTCAGATTTTAGCGAGAAAAGCAAAGAATCAGTATTCATGGAAGGGTTTTAAGGCGATTCCTCAGAATTTAGAAGAGCTTAAGGTAGTCTATCTATGTTTGGCTTCGCATAAACGATTCACGAAATGGGCAGAGAGGAATCTGGAAATTTGACTCTTTTTTGTTTAATCCACTTGCAGAAAGAGGCATCCAAAGTGAACTTTAATTACTCCAACTCCTGCAATTTGGGAAATGTAAGCTCTTACCATCAGTTGCTCTATTCTTGTTTCATTCTATGGTATCCTTCCATCTTTGCCTGGTTTCTCAAAATGATGAGGATTGAAACTGTAAAGAAGGCCAAACTGCCAGAATTTTTAATGTTGTTGATGGAGCATGAACAAACATTGATATTTTTTTTTTATCGAATCTCCATGGAAACATTCTTGCCTTACTCTTACGTGACATCAAGCTTACAGCACAATGAATTTCATTCTTATTATCTACAGTTTCTTACCGCAACCAAAACAAGTTTGATGAATTTCTGGTGCTTTTGGTTTCTTAGAGTTTACTAATGGATTGGATTTCTTTTAATTACTAGGTTTCAAACGAGAATCAGAGTGGAGCGCCTTCTAGCTCAAGCACTGACAGTCATTCTAAACATTCTTCGTCATCTAAACCTGGTAAGTTTGCCTTCGTTCTCCATTTATATTGGAAAGTAGATTTATGCGCAAGACTAGTTTTTGAAGGAACAGTCAAGAAACCCATAACTATTCATGTGTACGTTGGTGATCAATATTTCCTCTTGTAGACCGGAAGGAAAAGTCTCTCGGACTACTTACACAGAATTTTATCAAGCTTTTCCTCACCACTAAAGTAAGCTAAGCACTTGGATATTTTCTCTATTTAACCCTAGTTACTTAGTGTGTTACCTAAGTAAAATTTTCTTTGTTATATGATTTCAGGTGGACTTGATCACATTGGATAGCGCTGCGGCTACCCTGTTGGGTGATCTACACGACCCAACGGCAATGAGGAGTAATTGGCCTTCAACCGTTCTTTCTCATTTACTCGATTCTGTAAAAGATTAGCAAGTAGGTCTGTAGTTTTAACTGACATTCTGTACCTGCAGCGAAAGTCAGACGTTTATATGATATTGCAAATGTATTTTCATCCATGGATCTCATTGAGAAGGTTAGGAATATTCTAAATTTCATTTGATAAGAAATGTATCATTCGAGATGTATGTGAACATTTGTTATGGCTTGCCTATTCAGGTTCGCCACCCAGAAAATGGGAAACCAGCATTTAGGTGGTTGGGACTGGAAGGAAATGCAAAGAGTAAATCCAATACCACTTTGGATTTGATCAATGAGAGCAAGAGGAGAGTATTTGGGACAGAAATTACAAACACATACACAAAGAGACCCAAGGTGGATCATTTGTTTGACTGTAACTCGAAAGAAAAGGTAACTGTGGCAATGAATATGAAAAATGACATGTTCAAAGATGACTGCAATGAGAACTTGATGAAGCAGCAGCCGCGACATAGTTCAAAAGATTATGTATTTGGCCCATTCAGCCCTGCAAGTGTGCCCAATGTAGGAGCAGCTGCAAACAAAAAAATGAGCCAGGATCATGACTGGGAAAATCTGGCTACTACTTATCGCCCTCAGTATCGTAATCCGGGTACGTCCGAAATTTTATCATGAACGTTCATAATATGCATGCATTGTGTGCACTGGATTATATATATGGAATTCACTAAGTTGGAATACATTGGTTTAGATAGTGAATCTTCTGTTTCTTTGGAATATTCTTGATGATGTCAATTTGTTCTTATTTTGGGTTATCAAAACTTGCTTGCCACAAACTCACCGGGGGAGGAGGGAGGGGGGAGGAAGAGAGAGGGAGAGGGAGAGAGAGGGGGAGAGAGAGAGAGAGAGAGAGAGAGAGAGAGAGAGAGAGAGAGAGAGAGAGAGAGAGAGAGAGATGATCGCCAGCCTCGAGTTTTGACTTAGGATATCTTTCAACTTGCACTGCATTTAGCAAGTCATTTAGGATTCCCAGCTCTGTTTGCAAGGTTAAAGTTTTATGAAGTCTGGACTACACTTGAATCAAGCTGCAATAAGAATTTTTACTTTTTTAATATATAAATAATTTAATCTGGCACACAATTTTCAATTACACCGCCTCTTGTGAGGCTTGAAAACTCACCTTCCTCCCCCCCTCCCCCCACCACCGGCGAGAAACGTATGGGCACCAACCATGTTCGATCTTTATTCTTTGTCTGAAGATTGGGTTTGTACACTTTTATTCTTTGATTTCTGCATTATGAATCATTCAACATTGAGTAACATACAACTTCCCAAAAAAATAGACACATTTGACAATTCAAACTTTTTTAACATTACATTACTTGCTTATACTTTCTTCAAATTCCACCAATATTATTACTATCTTTAGAAATGAGACTATTTTTTTGGGACAAACCAAAGAGGAAAGAAGGACTGTTATTTTTGGGATGGAGGGAGTATTAATAGGGTTTGTCCACATTGATTTATGTAACGGGCATACACTTATGTTAACTGGTTGCAGCAAATAAATGACAGAAGATGGGTTTTGTTAATGATGTCACAGCTCTAACCGACCTTTTTGAACACTATGCGGAGGCATGGAAGTTGTGGTATGTCGAAGCTGATGAAAAGAAACAGATACAACCAGTATCCTGATCGTTACCGATTTGAATTCCAGAAGATAATCTAGCTCCCTTGTTCAGAAAAAAGATAAGACTTGTGGCTTTCTGTTGGATCATATCAGCTTGATACACCAATTTAGACTTCAGAACTTATTTTTAGTGGCCATTACCATCATAGCAGCGATACCATCTTCTTCTTCTTGTTTGATACAATGTTTTAGATTTCTTCATTCCTTTGTTTCCAATTTTTTGAAGATTGAAAATATATACTTAAGTTTTGTGAAAAATACTCCATTCTTGTTTCCAGCGAGAGAGATTTAACATAGCTGTTCTCTTAATCTCTTGTGCACCTAGACGCTAAATATTGTGTACGGTACAACTAGCAACGAGTCATTTCCTTTGGTTGAAGAATTCCTTTCTGAAAGTCAAACATTTTAAGAATAAATATAATTTTTTTGTAGAACATTAATTTTTATTTAGAGCCCGTTTAGTATAGCGTTTACAAAACGCAGTGTTTTAAAAACGCAGCGTTTTAAAAAACGCAGTGTTTTAAAAACGGATGTCTTTTCTTATAAATACGTTTGGGATATCACTTCAATACGCAGCTTTTTTTTCTAGTAGCGTTTTAAAACTTGCGCTTTGGGAAAAAACTGGGAATTCCAGCGTTTTGAAAACGCTACGTTTTCTGCCGCAGTATTGAAACACATTTTTTGCAAATAAGCTGCGTTTTATTCCTGCATTTTGGCCAAAACGCTCGACCAAACGAGCTCTTAATACTAAAATAGTTTGACTTCTGCTTAACGTAATGATAAATTTCTCAAAAAATTTAATAGTACCCTTTAATTCGAACATCTTGAAATAAATACTCTCTTCGTGCCTAAATTATTGTTTTATTTGACTCGGCACACAGATTAAGAAAAATAATTAACTTGAATATTAATATTGGTATAGTGTGTTGTTTTCTTTAATGTTATGTGTATGTGGTCCATAATTAAAGTAAGAAGAAAAAGTAAAAGTAAAAATGATAAAATTAATATCCTAAAAAGGAAAGTTTAAAATAAGACAAGTATTTAGGGATAGACAAAAAATGAAAGGATGATAATAATTTAAGGACGGAGGGAGTAAGATGATTACAATACAAGTGGAGGGTTTAAATGAAAGATTATGAAAATTGTAAACTGATTACGCTAAAAGTGAGCAATGACCACGTCTGTTCCACGCAAGAGTCATGTACGTAGTCTAGTTGGATACCGACTGTGTTGTTGGGGTTATCCTTGGTGTTCTTGAGAAAATGGATGAAACAGTGGCCTGTGAGCAGCAAGGAAGCACCGTTAGGGGAGCTGGGAGTGTCTCAGCTAAAAACCTCCGGCATGAGAATCAGTACACTGGGTTATAATGAGACTTGATTCACAGAGTTTGGTATGTGAATGAAGTCGTAATCTTTTATGAACAAGAGCAAGGAAAGAGAGCAATGGTTTGTGCTGGTGTCTATGTTGCATGTCCCCTTAAGGGAGTTCATACCTTAGTATTTATAGGCTGGCGGAGGGTGAATATGGTCATTTGGAGGAGACCACTGGGAGACCAGCCTGCACAATTCTTTTGTCTCTTAGCTCTTGCAGGCGGCGGTGGCAGGTTCAGAAGATCATGGTCTCTTGCCCGTACGGTGGTTCTTGTACTTTTCTGTCAGGAAGTGGGAAAGTAGAGCAGACTTCTGCTGCGTTGGAACTGCGCCCCTTAATACCCAATAAGCGCAAGTCACGTGTAAGGGGCGAGCTGGTGGAGTGCATGCCGAAGATGCTTAGCACCGCGTCGACCCAGGAGGTCGGCCAAGAATACGCTCAAGTCGCATTTGAAGCCGAGTGACAAGCTCGTCAGATGACGAGCTCACATACATTTGGTCCCGACTCGTTACAGGTGACTTTGGCACTGTATACTCGGCTCGTTTCATGCTGAGGTGGAAGGGCCACGTAGCTCGGCTTGGGCAGAGCCCATTCATAAGCATTTTTTTTTTAAAATGAACTTTTTCCCGAAACAGACGTAATATCTCCTTAAATTAGAGAGAGACACTTTCGTCGGTGGTTTGACTTATATGTTTTCCTATCGAGAAAGATTTGTTTTACAACAGCTATCATACCTACTCCTATTTATTATCGATCATTTAACCCCTAGTTATTCACTTATTTGCCTATAATGAAACAGTATTTAATTAGCAGCGTACCTTATTATTTTTTTCTTTTTTTAATAAGTAATTCAAGCAAGGTTTTTTTTTTTTTTTGGGGGTGCGGGGGCGGTTGGAGGGGGAGGATGGGGTAGGAGCTTGAATTGGGGAGAATGACTACATTAGTAACATAAAGGTCTTAATATTTTAAGAAAATAGTCAGATTAAAATTTTCAACATACATAAAAATATACTTATTATTTAAAATTAAAAGGGGAAAAATATTTTAATCAGATTTTTTATACTAGAGTTGATGAAAAATATATGAAAAATTGCGGACCGGTACCTTTTGTTGAATTTTTAACCTCTTTTAAGTCCACAATAATTATTTTCAATCGATTAAGTTCTTTTTAAGTGATTAATTGACTATTTGTTTCAAAACTGCCTCCCTTTGAGCGTGATGTCCCCTTCACTTCCCAAAAAACTCAATTTATCTCTCTAATATTACAACCACCCCTTCACTTCCCAAGATAAGCTGGTGTACTTCACTTTCTCTCTCAACAAAAGAAAAAGCCCCCTAACTAGGGGTGTTCAGTATTTGGTTTCATTCGAAAATCAAACCGAAAAACCGATCATCCGAACCGAACAAACCGAAACCGAATTTGAATTTGGTTTTTGGTTTGGTTTGGTTGGCAAAACCGAATTCTAATATGGTTTTTGATTTGGTTTTGGTTTTGCCTTTTAAACCGAAAACCAAACCGAAAACCGAATTAGAAAAAATATAATAAAATTAAGTATATTATTATTAGTTATATAAATAATTATTAGTTATATAAAGTTTGAACAATGTAATTCATTGTTTCTTTTTCAATATGTTTTTTTGACATTTGTTGGTTTATTTAAATGTTCTTGAAATGAGTCGCAGAAATAACACAAGTGACAACTCAAACAAATTTTATAGATGTTTAGTGACAAAAGAGGCCAACTAATGTGTGGAATCCAAGACTTTCTTCAAGTTCGAGTGACTAAGTATATGTAATCTTACATTTTTAGGGATATTATATAATTTTGTTAAAATTTTAATCTTTGTTTTGAATTTTTTTAAATGATAAATATTTAAACTTTGAATTGAATTGTAGTTTTAACATTTGTTTGGTTAAAACCGAAAACCGAATTCGAATTTGGTTTGGTTTCTTGGTTTTTTATTTGGTTTGGTTTGGTTTTTGGTTTTAAGGTTGAAATAACAAAAATCGAACAAACCGAATCGAACAACCCGAAAACCGAACCGATGAACACCCCTACCCCTAACTAGTGTCAATTGTCCTTTGATAAGCTTCAAAAATGGCATCTTAACTTAAATAGCTTCAAAAATCATTTTGTGCATCGGCTCTTGCAATAGGAATGTATTGCTGCATTTGCTAGGTCTTGGTAGTGCATCTTTCTTCTTTTTTTGGGTGGTTGATTTTTGTTGATTTCGATAAATTTGTGCATCGCGATGCATCAATTTTGTGCATTGGCGATGCAAAAATTGTAGTGACATAATTTTGTGCATCGCAATTGGAAAAAGGTAATTTGTGCATCGTTTTGTGTTGCGATGCATCGTTTTTTATTTTGCGATGCATAGTTTGTCATTCCGTATTTTATATGCATCGTGTTGTGTTGCGATGCATCGTTTTTTACTTTTGTGATGCACAGCGTACACTATTTTGTATTTTTAAAGGGCATAGATGACATTTTGCAACAAAAGTATCCTTTTCCGGTTGAAAACAATTATCATGTCCTTAAGCAATTGAAAATTCTTTAAAGGAGACTGACTCGAATTTTACCCAAAAATGTAGGTGTAAAGATTTACGGTTATCCATTCATCACAGTTGCTGAAATGGTTTGCAAAATTATAGCTTGATCATGAAAAAAAATCTCCTACCAGGGTACCGAATTTAGTCTTCATAGTTGGACTGTATGTGATGCTGTTTGGAGTGATAATCATCGTGAACATTACAATATCTGAATGTGTTTGTATGCAAAAGGTGAACAATCTTGAGAGGACGAGGTGGTGGTTTTCGCCAAAACTCTCCGACGTGATAATGCCTTTGTCTTCTAGAGAATGAGAAAGAGAAAATAAAATGATGTTCAGACTAGAGAGAGAATAAGAGAGAGTCTCAGGCTCATGCCTCTTGAGAGTGGTACAAAATATGAACATCACAACTATTTAAAACAAAAATCAAAAAATTGACCAATTAAACAAGAACAGTGCATTGGAAAAAGAAAGGGTACCGTAAGAGCATTTTTAATGCAATTCTCTGATTTTTTTTATGTAACATGTTTAAATAAGATTTTTTTTTTTTGTACGTGGCATAAAATACAAATTATAGAAGTCCTCTTCTAAATGTACTCTAACCTAAAACTCTTTTTAAAATATTTTTTCAAATGTGGCACCTTTTTTTAATTACAAAAAAAAAAATTGATATTTTATTTTATCAATGCTCGAATTGGTGGTAAAAATAAGACAAAAAAAATTGCTATTTAATTTTGTTTTATTTTATTGTAAATTTTTTTTAAAAAATTAATTTTTTTAAAGTATGTCTTCCCAACCGAATGACACATCACCTCCACCTTAGTATAAGATATCTGCATTTGAGAAGCTTTTTTTTTTTGAAAGTATATCTTTCCTACATATCTTGCATTTCACTAGATAAATGACTGAAAGAGAGGTAGATTAGTCAATAAAAAATTAGTTAAGATGAAGACATGAATTATGTACCTTGTGAATTTATAATACTCCATCAGTTGGATATTGTTTTGATTTGTTTGTACCCATCACTAAGTCTTTGTTTGGAGTGATCACTAGGCCTGTGTGTTAAGTGGTGTGACAACTTGTACTTAGACTTAAGCCTTGTAATAGATTTTAGGATTACACTCTTGCACCAACAATGTCCTTTAGCTGTTAGCCGTTGTCTACTAGCTATCATTTACCAGCAGTGTTCCTTGAGCCATCAATTAGTGCTTATCAGACAAGCTTCATCAGCAATGTGTGAAGATCTGAAGAATGACTGAAAGGCCCGGCCCTGAGCCATGTCTTGGGGGGCGATCGCCATGGGCCCCTAATTTTTGGGCCCTCAAATTTATGTATACCATTTTAATTTGTAGTATAATATATTATGTAATTATAATCTTTGTAATTGACTTTGTGGCTCAATGGAACAGATATTTATTTATGAAACTAGAGATTTTGGGTTCGATACCTAGCAAAATCGTCCAAACTTTTGTTTTATTTTGGTTCGTTGAATTTAATTAACAAACCTTATTTATGTATAATATTCAATGTATTAGTATAACTTTGTAACTGACTTCATAACTCAATGGATAAAGTGTTGTTTTATAAAATTAGAGGTTTTGGGTTCGACCTTAGCGGAGTCATCAAACCTTCATTTTATTTTGTATCTGCTGAATATACTTATAAAAAAAAAAAGTGTTAGTTGACCATCAATTTTTTTAACGGAGTCATTAAAAAAGTAAAATTTGCTTAGATCGAATACAAGTCTAATTACAATAATTATTGGGTAGATTATAACAATATTTCAAGCAAAAATCAGGTTCTATTGCTATTGTACTCAAAAGATGCAAACAAAGTATATTGTTTTTGTTGTAAATTGTGTATATCGGTGCAGAAGAATAATTTTCAATAATTATTTGATACTTGTTCTTTCTTATATGTTTGTAGATATTGCACTTTTTCAATACATTGAATGATAAAAAGTGAAAAAATATTTGTTTAAAATAATTATTTTTATATTTTAACAAGGGCCCTTTTTTTTCTTTTTGCCCTGGGCCCCAAAAGTTCAGGACTGGCCCTGACGACTGATTAAGATTTTGTTCTAAAGATCTGCCTGTGTTACCAGCAATGTCACTCATTGACTTTGGCGTAATCTTAAGCACGTGGTTCATTTACTGAATCTTTCCATTTCAGGTTATCTTCTTAGAAAGGACACTCTACAAACAACACTTTATCTACCCATTTCTATCAAAGTTTGCAGGACCAGCTGGAGTCAACTTTAAAAAACTCAGTTCGCCAATCAGACTTTAACAACCATTTGAATTTTCTAAGTCTGAAGAACTCCAACGGGTACAGCATTAGCCTCCAAGTATATATAGAAGGCCTTGAAGCATTGAAGACAATCTTCTTGTAATCTCAACAACCTTCAAGCTTTAAATACTTAAAGCATTCAAAGAGTTTCAAAGAAACATTCCATCATTCAATTATGTAAAGAGCACTGTTCTCAGATTCTAGTCTTTATTACTCTTCATTGATTATAATCCTAATCATTCAATGCACACGAGAGTTTAATCTTTCTAGATTATAACTCTCACCGAAAATAGTTGGTCAAATATTTTGTACACGATCCATTAGTAATCTTTGTAATCGATCTTAGTGGAAAACATATTGCATTTTTTCAACTCCAAAGTTGACTACTTTGGTAGTGGACGTAGCATTTATTTATAGTGTGAACCACTTCAAATACTTGTTCTTTATTTTCTTGCACTTGCGTTTTAATTTTCACTTACTGTTCTTCAAGTTCCACTATGCCCAGGAGAACGCCTGATCTTGTTTATAGGACATCAACCATTCTATCTTGTCCTGTCCTTCGTAGTTTATTCCGTTGCCAGCTATTTACTAGTTTATTTGTTATTTTGTGAAGTAAAACTTGTAAAAGTTTTTAAATTGAACATAGGCTATTCAACCACATTTCTAGCATATTTGAGCCTTTCGGGACTAACAATATCCGTTTTAAAATAAGTATTGTTTTAGAGTTGTGCAAACATATTTAAAAAATTTGTAGATTGAGAAATATATCCTTATAAAATATCCTTAACTTTGTGTTAGAAGTAGTTGGAAAGATAGATTAATTAGGAGATAACTATTGAAATAGATAAAGTATTTAATGAAAAGATGATTAATTGTTGGAACTTGTGAGAAGAGAAGTAAATTAGGCAAAAACGTGCATTATAAACCTAAAATGAGATTGATTTTGGAACTCGGGAGTAATTCATAATAGAAAGCTGCAACTGTTAATTGATCAAGTTTGAAACAAGAGCAACATGATGGGCGCTATCAATTGAATTCAGCTCTTCAATTAATTTCATTCCTAATCTGAATCTGGGTGTTTTCCGATAGAAGACGATGACTAACAAAAAAAGAGATAGATAGTTGGCCGATGGTGGGGACGGATCAGTGAAGAAGAAAATTAATTAAGTTTGTTTGACATGCCTCAGGTTCACCCACGTGTGGGCCACATTGGTCGGTTTTCAATTTCGGTCTCTTTTTTTTTTTTTTTTTTACTATACGTATCATTTTCCTAAATTTAATATCCTTGTCAAATTATATATATATATATATATATATATATATATATCTTTGTCAATTTGGAAGATGAATAAAACGAGCAACTACAGTGATGAGGGTATTTTAGGAAGTTAAACAAATATCATATTTTCTTAATAAAGGACCCAAAAATATACATTCCAAAAGTATACTCCCAAATATCTCAAAAGATGTATAAAACGGGCCCACACACGCGAAGTGTGTCCAAGAAACTTCTCCCCCCTATAAATAGGGGGCTCCCCCTCATATTTGAGGATGGCTTCCTCACTAAGGGCATCCACAACAATAACTCCCAATATATCTCTATATCACACTCTAAACACCTCGTTTTCCGTTCAAGTTTCACTTTTTTAACACTCTAAAAATAAATCCACTCCAACAAGCACTCTCTATACAATCCTCTAAAAATTAAATATCTCTCATCTCAACTAACAAACCATTATATTTTTTCTCTTTTATTTATATTTTTCTACCACAATTAAAATAAAATATTTTAAATTTTAAATTTTATATACTATAAAAAATATATTGTACTCTCTCCGTCCCTAAATTATTGTCTTATTTGACTCGGCACACGGATTAACAAAAATAACTGACTTAATTATTAATATTGATATAATGTATAGTTTCTTTTAATACCCATGTGTATATAGCACATAATTAAAGTAGAGAGAAAAGTAAGGGTAAAATGGTAAAAATGATCTCCTAAATTATGAAAATTTCAAACAAGACAATTATTTAAGGACGGATAAAAAAAATAAGACAATTATTTTGGAACGGATAAAAAAAATAAGACAATAATTTAATGACAGAGAGAGTATATGTTAATAATTTCTATTTCAAAATATTAAATAAAAGTATATTGTACTCAAATAAAGTGATGAAAATGTAGAGGATTTGAGTCACTATTCATGTTAAAACCCCCCCTATATTTAGAGGGTGATTTAGTTGATTTTAGAGATAGAGGGTGAACTAGAGGAACCACTGTAGGATCAAGGGAGGATAAAAATCTCTAAAAATCCCTAAAAGTGGTTTTAGGGAGTTGAAAGAGGAGCCCCATTGTGGATGCTCTAAGCTTCCTTTGCTCTTTTCTTTCTCCCTAAAATTGTATTATCTCTATATATCCTGAGACACTGATTATTACACCGGATAGTTTTGGCGGGGAAAATTCCCTGCCTTCTCACGGTTGTTTACTCTTGCAGACATCGACTACGCCAGATATCCGACCACGATGACGACAGCTTTCACTGGACAACGACTCCGGACACGTACTTATCACAACACTTTCGGCACCCCCGGTATGGTGATTATTTTGGCATCATCACTTAATTTACAAATTAGCTCAAAACATGTATTCCCTTCGTTTCAGGCAAAGAGTTTACTATACTATTTTTGGATGTTTCATTTAAAGAATCCACTTTTAAAAAAATTATGCTTACAATTTTAATAATCTTTCATGTGTTGTAATCATATTAGTTGTGCTTAATTAGTTTTGTATAATTATGACGAAATTCAATGATACTAATATATCTCTTAATAATTAGATTTTTCAAACGTAGACTCTATGGGTAAAACGGAGGGAGTATTTTGTTACTGAATTTATCTTTGCTATCTACTCTCTCCATTCCAAATAAAGAGTTCACTATTCTATTTTAGGATGTTTCACTTAAAAAGTCTACTATAAAAAAATTATGTTTATAATCTTCATAAACTACCCTCAACTATGGAGCCCTTAATTATTAGATTTTTCAAACGTGAACTCTTTGTGATGACGCCAAAATAATCACCATACCGGGGGTGCCGAAAGTGTTGTGATATGTACGTGTCCGTTGTCGTCGTCGTGGTAGGATATCTGCGAGAGTAAACAACCGTGAGAAGGTAGGGAATTTTCCCCGCCAAAACTCTCCGATGTAAGAATCAGTGTCTTAGGATATATAGACATGATATATATAGAGAGATAATAAAAGTGAATTTATCATGTGTGTGAAGAGAGAGAAGGAAGGAAGCTTAAGGGCCAAGCCTCCTTTTATGAGGGGGGAGCCCCCTATTTATAGGGCGGCGAAGCTTCTTGGACACACTTCGCGTGTGTGGGTTCGTTTTGGACATATTTTGGGATATTTGGGAGTATACTTTTGGGGAGTATATTTTTGGATCCTTCAGTAGCCCCCCACTCCTTACTCCTCAAGATTTATCTCGAGGGTGAGGAGTAGTAGATGCCAAAAGTTTGCGTTTTTTGTCTCAAATTTGAAGACGTGTCTTTGGTATTTAGTATTTAAAGAGCAAGGTTAGCTCATTTGGCTCGGATTTACGATCGAGATTTCTAATTTGATTTACTCGGGTTTGTCGAGGATTAAGATTTCTCGCTCAGCGAGATTTTATTGGCTCGAGCGTGTCGAGATTTTATTTATTCGAGATTTGATCGAGTATTGATTGGCTCGATCATATTGAGACTTGTTTTGCTCGGAAAGACCGAGGCTTTTATTGCTCGAACTTATCGAGACTTTTATGCTCACTGAAGCGAGTCTGATTGCTCGAACATATCGAGATTTGTTTTGCTCACTGAAGTGAGGACCAAAATATACTCGTCCGCGAATTACACTCGAGCGGCGAGGATAAGCACAGGAGGGTACGGGGTACTACTCAGCCGCGAGTAAACTCGAGCGGTGAGGACCGTATCTACTCGGTCGCGAGTAAACTCGAGCGGCGAGGATAAGCACTGGCAGGTGCTGGGTACTACTCGACCGCGAGTAAACTCGAGCGATGAGGACCGTATCTACTCGGCCGCGAGTAAACTCGAGCGGCGAGGATAAGCGGCGCGGCGAGTACTACTCGACCGCGAGTAAACTCGAGCGGAGGACCAAATCTACTCACCGCGAGTAATACTCGAGCGGATAAGCGGCGCGGCCGGGTACTACTCGACCGCGAGTAAACTCGAGCGGTGAGGACCGTATCTACTCGGCCGCGAGTAAACTCGAGCGAGGATAAGCGGCGGCTGGTACTACTCGACCGCGAGTAAACTCGAGCGGTGAGGACCGTATCTACTCGGCCGCGAGTAAACTCGGCGGCGAGGATAATCGGCGCAGGCCAGGTACTACTCGACCGCGAGTAAACTCGAGCGGTGAGGACCGTATCTACTAGGCCGCGAGTAAACTCGAGCGGCGAAGATAAGCACTGGCAGGCGCTGGGTACTACTCGACCGCGAGTAAACTCGAGCGGCGAGGACCAAATCTACTCAGCCGCGAGTAATACTCGAGCGGTGAGGGCAAAAATGTAAATCATGAACATATATATATATATATATATATATTTTGACTTGCTTGAATGTAAAATGTTTTGGAATCCTCGGTTTATGGAATGTGTAAATTTTAATCTTTTTAGAATTATTGCGGTGTGGCTCTGGCCTCTCTTCGGCAATAATTGATTTGTTACGGGGTGACTCAGGTCGACCTCTCATAACATTTTGGAGCCATCACGGAGTGATTCACTATTGACTTTCAGTGATGACTCGTTCTACCTGCACTGAGTGATTCACTATTGACTTTCCAGTGAGGGTTTTGATACTACTCGAGGTAGTCTGCTACCGATCTCTGAGTAGTTTTTTATACTTAAGGGGCCCGCTGCCAGCTATAAGTATTTCTATTATACCTCGAGTGGCCTTCTGCCAACTCTAGGTATTTTTATTATTAATGTGATTCCGAACCCCGAGGAGACGATCTTTTGGTTTCTCAAAAATTCAAGCTGTCATATATTTACTAAATATGTATGTATACATTGTGCGAGGATAAATCATAGTGGTGACATGCCGTGCTATTAAAAGATATGGTAAGCTCATAAAAGTGTGCAAGTTCACGGTATTGAAGCATACAGTAATGCATGCACGTTATGCTAATATAATTTTATAGGGCTAGCCATGTTATGCCGAGCTTGAGCTCTCGGTAGTCGAGATAAAAATTGCATATTTAAGTTGCATGTTTGACACAAGTGGGCAGACAATATGTATTTACAAATGAATTATATAAAATGATGCTGGCTTTCAACCATCAATTTATTTTATTCTGTATTGTAAAGTGAGTCATGATGCGATATGATAGTTATGATGCGTAAGCAAAAAAGCATGTTATCTCGTGCATTTTCAGGATTTAAGTGTGCCGGCAACATGTTAGAAATTTCTTAAATTGTCGAATTGACTGAATTGAAGCATGAATTAATGCATACTTTTCATACTAATATATTTTTCGCGGGGCTAAGCATGGTAATCCGAGTTTAATGACAAAGCGCAAGCCATTTTATGAGCTTTATATGATCAAAATTAGGATTGAGTTGCATGGTGAGTTCATTCGCAGTTGAAGCATGACTTTGAGTTATTTCTTTTTGCAAAGTAGGTGTGCGACATTACAATTATTTGATGTATTTGAGCGAATAAATAAATAGGCTTGTAGCACTTTTAACTTTGACTAGCATGTCATAATTTTTATAAACGAATAAACCTGCGTCTTATGACATCAAATGTGTAAAAGAATATACTTTAAATGAGCACATTAAAGTAATGAAGTACTATTTTTCAAGCTCGATATTCTAGTTTTAATCACGGCGTTGCTTTTACGAGCATAGCATATTAATTTATTAGTGATTTGCACTAATTATAAGCAATTAATATTATATGAATTGCATATATATCCTCACTCTAGGATTCAATAGCTCATTTTGCATTTTATATGTTTGACATATAGATAAAATGGACATAGGAGCAACATATTTGGTAATTTAAGGATAAATAACGGAAGGAGATCACCTTAGGACATTATAGAGGGGTCCATTAATCACTTTCAGAAGTATGTAGGCCAGATTGGCATATCCAAAAGTTGAGTGTCCTGCTGATGGTTTCCCAGAAGATAAAGGACCTTTCTGCACTTTTAAGAAAATGAGGGGCTAGATTGCCATTTCCAGAAGTTGAGGGACCATACTACCAAATTCTAGAAATCCAGGGGTCAATATGTAGTTTTCAGAACTTCAATGACCTAAGTGTAGTTTCCAGAACTTCAGGGACCTCTCAAATATTTCTAAAAGATCAGAGGTCTCTGAGAAATTTCCAGAAGATCAGGAGCCTCTGAGAAATTTCCAGAAGCTGCAGGGCCTTTAAGCAGTTTCCAGAAAAGCCGGGACACGTGGCGCGCGTCAGATCTGCTTGGCCGGCGCGTGGCCGGCGGTTGTTGCTTCAGCAGCTACGGACGGTGCGTGGGGGCGCGTCTGGTCTCCGTTGGCCGTGATTTTCAAGCCGTCGTGCTCGTCTTGAAGAGGCGCGACCAAGGATGCTATTTGTTTTCGTTTGGGCCGGAATGGTGTGGAAATGCTATCGGAGCTCTGCTGTCGTTCGCCCGGCGGCCTTTGGGTGGCGCGTGCGTGCGCGTTTCTACTCCGATGGTGGTGTTTTTCCTCCGTTGGCTTCGTGCGGGCAAGGCGCATCTGTTGGTGGTCTCAATTTTCGCTCCGATCTCGTTTACTTCGTCTAATCCGTGTGGACGATGCGTGGCTTTGATTTGAGGGTGTTCGGCACCCTTTGAGCGAGCTTCGCCGTGGTCGACGGCTGTCGTTCCGACAACGGAACCAGCGATGACGCCAAAATAATCACCATACCGGGGGTGCCGAAAGTGTTGTGATATGTACGTGTCCGTTGTCGTCGTCATGGAAGGATATCTGCGAGAGTAAACAACCGTGAGAAGGTAGGGAATTTTCCCCGTCAAAACTCTCCGGTGTAAGAATCAGTGTCTTAGGATATATAGACATGATATATATAGAGAGATAATAAAAGTGAATTTATCATGTGTGTGAAGATAGAGAAGGAAGGAAGTTTAAGGGCCAAGCCTCCTTTTATGAGGGGGGAGCCCCCTATTTATAGGGCGGCGAAGTTTCTTGGACACACTTCGCGTGTGTGGGTTCGTTTTGGACATATTTTGGGATATTTGGGAGTATACTTTTGGGGAGTATATTTTTGGGTCCTTCACTTTGAGTGGAACTGACAGGAGTATTATATTCAAAGTGCACTTGCCAAACTGCAATATGATCCTTGAAAAGAAAAAAAAAATTAGAAAGAACACTTGATTAGGGACCATTGGAGTAACAAGCTAGCAAAACAAAAACATACCGAGTTGAATTAAAGGGATAACAAACCAAGAAATTAACGAATGTTAATGGTAATGTTTGCTGAGGAGAGAGAGAAATTGAAGTTGCTTTTTATAAGATAAATTTGGCACGGTTATCAATGAGAAACAGTTGCACATATTGGCACTGGATTTGCAAATCGTTTAGCATCATCCATATATAGCAACTCGCAAACCCAACTTGTCCTTTTTCTGCAATAATGCTTTGCACATTGTTTAGAATCCACAGCAATTAGCAAGTTGCAACGCAAGTGCACTTTTAATACTTTCACTCAGGTGATTATATATATATATATATATATATATATATATATGTTCGTATAAATTGAGGAAATGATGAAGATTATGCACGATCACTTTCAATGGATAGTACTTCTAAGGCCAGTTGAAGGCAAGTCCATTTTGAGCTATGAGCTACGAGCTAGTGAATGGCCATACATTGCAAGAATAGGTCACAAACTGTATACTGTTAGTCTGTTACATCACAATCCCATCTAAGATAAATTTGTAAAATAAAGTGTAGACTTGTGCAATACAACCTAATTATAGATGGAAAGTGGTTAGTAAGAGCACCGGATATCTATCGATGGGCAGTGGATGGTACAAGCCACCATATGTATATGCATGTTTATGTCTACAACCACAACTATAGGCAGACTGACCACGTGAGAATCCCAATTCTTAGGACTGAAGCTACTGCAACTTTTGAGAAGCTAAGAACACAAGGCATCCGTATCCTAAATGAATTAACACAACAATTACAACCGTAAGTACCCAGAAATCCAACTTTAAAATCAACCAATCAAACATTGTCCAACAAGATGCACACCGGGGTCGATTAGATTTTGATGGAATTTCTAATTGAAACATCAGGCTGGTACACTCATGAATCTAAAATTTAGATCTCTAGCATTATTGTAATTGGGTACACAGACTATTGCAACATAATTATTGCAACTGTAACACGCAGCAACAAAAGAACAGCATAAATGGATAAAGAAAACAATTCCAAACTGCACCCATAGCTTCTGCCGTTCCAAATGCAGCAATTCTTCATTACAGTTATTCAATCTGGTATGTTTTTTCCCCAATCACAAGCTAGGTTTAAGAATAACCATAATCTTTAAAGTTACATTTTCAATCAACCACAATGAGGCCAATAGTACAAATAACCAAAGTCATTCAACAAACAACTGGTTCACTCTAGAAAAGAGCTTTAATTTTTGGGGTCTGTGAAGAAACCGTTAATGCCTGGCATGATCTCGGGCGACCTGCCACGTACATACTTTCTAAGTGCATGCTGAGAGTACTTTTCACCTTCAGCAAAGTTTTCCAAAATACCCGCAGCTCTGTTTTCCTTGGTCACCCTATGTTTAGCAAAAATAGAAAAATGTAAGCAAATGAAAGTAGCCTTTAAGTATGCAGATCAATTGACTTACAAGCATAATGCAAAATCAAGTTTCACCTTTCATGTTATAGCCCCACCATAAATTGTTCTAAAATTTGTATAAGGATGTAGCAGCATGATTGAAGTGGGTTTTCAAATCTCAGAACATGCACCATAACAGATTAGGAGGCATGACTTCAAGATCAAAGAATGATGATCTTGTGAGAGGTCACAGACAATACACTAAACATGACAAGGTACAATTTTTGGCAAAGGGAGCAAAATTGCTAGATTCTAGTCTCTCTCTCTCTCTCTCTCTCTCTCTCTCTCTCTCTCTCTCTCTCTTTCTGGTGGTTAATTAGGCTAACTTGCTCACACCTCAACTTCGAAGATTCTAGTCACCAGCTAATCTTCTCTTTGCAATCCCCAATCAATTCCTGCTTTATTTATTGGTTACTCATAAGCTGAGGTGCAAGCGAAGGAAATATAACAAACGATAGACTAAGCGGGTATCACACAGTTCATGTTACAAGTTACCTTCACTTAAACACATGGGATAAAAAACAGCGTTGGTAACAATAGACGGAAGTGGAGATAAACTACGGAAGATGTAACAGCAAGTACCTAAGAACAATACGGGCCCCAAACCTCTCCACTTCAATCTTCTCTCCATTTTTTCCATCCAAGAGTCAACACATCAATGAGCTTCATCCCATGGTTCAGCAACATTCAAATGCAAAAACTTTTGCTGATGCATTTGAATGCAGACATTGCATGGTGCTCAATAATGTGTTGGCATGTTATACACCCTTGGATGGACCAAATGGAGAGAATGGAGAGGTTACCCAAATGGAGAGAACGGAGAGGTTACCCAAATGGAGAGGTTCCAATCCCGCATACTACCATCTACTATAAGATTAAATATACTATAATCCAAGCCTTTTGACGGATATTTTTAAAAGTTCAGTTCAAAATGTGAATATAATGATGCCACAACTGAGACACAAACAATACACACAAAAAAAATAAAAATAAAATATGTTACTCAATATGGAGTTTTCCATTTAAGGAACATAACATTAGGGAAGTAAAATCATTCTTTGAAGTTCTCTCTCCACAAAAATTAACCAAGTCATTCTTAGCAGTTACACAAGGACAACTCATAGCCACATAATAATGAACATGTAGGTGGCTTTCCGAATGATTGAGAGTTGTTTTATTCAACAATTCAGCAACATCAATATGGTTCCAAAAGCCCCTATTCTATTTTGGACCGTCCCAAAATAAGTGTCCCCTTTCCCTTTTAGGAAAGTCTTTCAAAACCTATACCCTTCTTGATTGATTGTGAGATGAACGAAGTTGATTTCACTGATATGATACCACTTGCAAATACTACGAGGGTATTAAAGAAAAATTACAAAAAGTCAAAGGCTTAAATTCAAAAACAACCACAATTTGGTTAACATCTAAAGGGATTACATATTTCTTATGCTAAGGCTCCGTTTGCTTCACGAAAAATGATTTTTGGAAAACATTTTCTTCATTTTCCGGTGTTTGATAATATTTGAAAAATGTACTCAATGTAAAACATTTTACGAGTCAATGGAAAATGAAGCCTTCTTTTCAGGAAAATGACTTACGAACTTCATTTCCGTAAGTCATTTTCCAAAATTTGTTCATTCCAATTTTCTCCTAATATCACCTTTGAACATTTGGATGTGCTATATTCATTTCTAACTTTTCTATCAAAAAACAATATTCTAGTTCATCACAAAATATATGTTCACTTTATCCTTACTATTTTAATTTTAAATATAATATTACATGGAATTATAGAACCTGTGGTATAATGTTTGAGATCATAGAATTTTTAATATAAAGCTGAAATTGGAGCCTAATATCACCTTTGTACTACTCAATTTTAATAAACACTGCCTTTGTTCTAAAATAAGTGTCCATTATTTCATTTTGAAACGTTCCACAACAATTGCCTATTTTATTTTTTGAAACATTTTTCAAGTCAATCATCAATTATGTCATTCTTACTTGTGAGCATAGTTGTCAAAATGAGATACGTATCGTGTATCGAAATTCTATCTCTATGATACGTATCGGGATACGCATCGCGTATCGTAAGATACACTATATATATGTGTATATATATATATATATATATATATATATAATGACTATTAAGCAATAATTAATAAAAATATATTATCCAATGATTAAGGTTAAACTTCATATATGTGTTTTCATATTTTGAAAGCTTGATATTAACCCAAAAAAAAATTAGGAGAAAAAGAAAAAAGATCAGAACATAAAATAGTCACAATTCAGTAAACTTTTAAGCTTAAAAAACTATCAAATTTATACTTTTTTGAAAAAAATAAATTCCAAGATGTAGTATTTTCTTCCTTCAATTTTGTCTTCACTCTTTAGCATATATGGACTCTATTATTACTATCAACAAGGGTCTTCTTATAATGGAGAATTAGGGAATTGGATAATCGACAAATTAGATTTGGGTTTAAAAAGGGAGGTAATAAGAATTGGTGATTTTCGTACCATATTGTACGATACGTGATCGCTTATACAGAGCCCACTACGATACGTATCAAAATACATGATTTTCGTATCATATCGTACAATACGTATCGCATATCATACGATACTAACAACTATGCTTGTGAGATTGAAAAGTAGATCGATCCTATTGATATGAGATCACTAGTAATAAATTGGGGTACTAAAGAAAATTTATTTGAAGTCAAGAAATTTCTTAAAATTAGTGTATATTCAATAGGGGACAATAATTTTCAGACTGCTGGAGTATAACTTTTTGTATGTATACATGATATGTTTTCCATAACATTTTCTATGTGTTTGCCGAACACCGGAAAATATTTTTGAGCATATTTTAAAAAATTTACCAATCGCCTGAAAATGAAAAGCAGAAGCTATTTTCCAGAAGCCATTTTCCCATAAACAAACGGAGGCTAAAGTTAACATCTACTACATTATTTAACAACCACAATTTGGTTCACAAAATCCAATTACATATAGGATCCAAATAACCGTACATTTAAAATTCTTTAAATGAGATATCTATTTGTAATTAAACGGGAAACTAAATTGAAAATATATAAAGAGATGGAGGGATTGACCTGACTTCAGGGTTAGTGGAGATATTACGAATCAACTGCATTCCACAAATTCCGACGGCTACCCCTAAGGCAGCGAACAAAGGGTAAACCTGATACATAATAGAACAATTAGATCTGATAACTGAATCCCTATTTCTCCCCACAGAAATCTAGCATCAATCGGTACATCAACAGATATCGACGTATGGGGGAAAAAAACATCGAACAAGCAACAACAGTAGGTGAAGATATTGATGAAAGATGAAATCGGAGATCTGGGGTTTACAGTTACGAACCTCGGGCCTCAACCACCGTTTGAGTGTCGAAGAAGCCATTGGAGCAGCCTGAAGACTAGGAGGAGGAGAGAGAAAAACTGGTCGCAACCAGGCGAATGAAATTGAAAATGCAATAGCCCAACACAATTTGGCATCTTATAGTATAATTAATAATTCCAGCTGGATATTCGTTCGAGGCGACTTGTCAATGTTTTTATGAAATTGGCCCTCAAATGTATACGTTTGGCGTTAAGCCCCTTTTAAAATTTGCAATTTACATAGCCTAGGTCTAGGTGTAGTAATCTTAACCTTGGTCATGTCAACATTTACACGGCTCTGGAAGATTAGGTTTATTCACATTGGGGAGAAGAAAGACCGACCGACCGACCATGTTTGAAAAGAGTGTTACTCAAACCACATATACAAACATTGATTCATTGAATCCAAATTTACTCAAGATCTCATTATTATTGTTACTAGTATTTTTTCTTTTATTAGGCTACATAACATAATTGACATTTTGAACCACGTAATAATAATAATTATTATTTATTTTAAATATATAATAAATTAAGTTAATGGCTGGAATCATGTTGCATAATAGAAAAAAAAAATAATATCATAATGATATTTTTTGTCAACCCAACTTTGAAAAAATCTTTGATATAGTATCGTAAAGTTTTAATATACTTTGTTTACCTATAACAATTAATTCTAAATTTTAAATTTTGAATTGATTGAAACTGAAAAAGTTATTCAATACCTACCATATTGCTATTATTGAGTTGGTTTTTTTAAGAAAATATTTTTAAAATTAAATTAAAATTTTTTTAGTAATAAAATATCACATATTTTCTAAAAACATTTGATCGATAAATGCTTTTATGATGTTTTTTATAATGAAACATGAAACAAGTTATAAGCATAATTGAGAAAATATATTTATTAAAAATAAGTATAAATAGAAAAAGCAAAACGATCATGTTTGTTGATATGTTAGGAATTAAATGTAATTTGAAAATAAGAAATGTATTACTCAGCTTCAAATGACAAGTAATTAATTAAAAGATAGTTTTGTCTAAATATACATTAATTTAAAATTATAATTAATAATGTAATGGATGACCAGAAATTATAGTGGAAATTGCCTTTCCCAAAATGGCCTGACAAATGATAAACTGTGTTTCAATGGCAAAACCCACATTAGGTAACATATTTTCACTGCATTCCAGTGATGTCTAACCTAAAGAATATTGAAAGTCATGTAAAAATCTTATCCATTACACTAATTCTTGATTTATTATTTTTTTGTTAAAATTCAAAAACATTATCAACTGTATCAACCATAATATTTTTTTCACAAAAAAATTGAAAATGTAAGACATAAGAATGAAAAATAAAAATACTTTCATCCCAAAAAAATAATCTATCTTTCCTCTTCGTCCTAAAAAGAAAGTCCTATGTAGTATTTCTAAACATATTACTCCCTCTGAACCTAAATTATTGTTTTCCTCTAATTTTTTATCCGTCCTTAAATAAATGTCTTGTTTGAAACTTTACATCATTTTTACCATTTAGGAACGGAGAGAGTAATAATTTTAATACTCCCTCCGTCCCTAAATTATTGTCTTTCTTTCCTTTTTTGTCTGTCCCAGAATAATTTTCTTATTTAAAAAATTTTTTTAGGACATTACTTTTATCATTTTACCCTTACTTTTTTCTTTACTTTAATTATGGACCACATACACATGAAAAAATTAAACATTATACCAATATTAATAATCAAGTCAATTATTTTTTCTTAATTTGTGTATCGAGTCAAATAAGATACTCCCTCCGTTCAGGTAAAGAGTCCACTTTCTATTTTTAAAAGTCAACATGTGACTAAATCAAATCAAAATTTTATATACATTATTTATGCTTTAGGAAATAAAATTTCACTAATTAAAAGCTATATTAAGAATATTATGGATTACAACTTTTATAAATTTGTAAAAACAAATAAATCTATGTAAATTATCGGTCAAACATTAATTAAGTTGACTCAAAAAAATCAAAAGTAGACTCTTAACCTGGAACGGAAGGAGTAATAATTAAGGGATAGAGAGATTGCTACAATGAGTATAAAAAATATACAAACAAATGAACAGATTTAAAATTTTCTTGCGGCGGAGGACCTGATGTCAAACAATAAAAGTGCTTGTGACCAAAAGCCTTAAAATTAAAACTAATAGGGGTTGTTTGGTAGTTAGACAGAGATAAACATTATTATTAATTCTAGCGCTATTAGAGCACCTACATTGTGATTTCTTCGCCATCTTCTTAGGTAAGAAGAAAAGGTTGAGCAATGGGGCTTTTCTTCTTATTTTAAGAAGAGAGTTGTCTTCTTAAATAAGAAGAAAGGAAAAGCAACCGAGAATGATAAAAAGAAAGGAAAAAGTCAAATTCAGCATTTTTTTTTGGGAGGTCGGCCTAACTTTTTTAACTTTTGTTCTTTTTTTTTATAACGTGTTTTGGCAGGAACTTTTTTCTTTCTTGATCGTTTTTTTCTTACCCTTTTTTTATACCGTTGTTTGTTTGTTTTTTGTTTTTTTTCTTCTTCTTCTTCTCTATAAATACACTTTAACTTTCATATCATTTTTTTTATAACTTCTTCATTCTCTATACTACTTCATTCTCTCTTCTATTTCTTCATCATCTCTTCTAAAAAATCACTTTCTCTATACACTCACTTCTAAATGGATCGAAGAGATAGTAATTTTTTCCAAAATTTGTTGAATTCTTCAGATATTGAAGAAAATAAAAAATACCCAAAACTCTCGTATTCCTGCGATTGTTCAATATTCTCAATTTTTATCTACTCCTCAATACCCACCTAATTTTTCCAACAATCCAAATTTTCCTAATTATCCAAATTTTGGAATATTTCAGGATTTTCAAGTTCCTCCAACTATTGGGAATTCGTCTAGTAACGTTTCTTTTGCTCCAAATTATTGGCAACCTACGGGATACCAATTTTTCATGCAAGGTCTGCCTCGTGCATTTTCTCTATTCAACAAATCTTCTAATGATTCCCGAAGAACAAGCATAGACGCGACTTCGTCTGGTAAGGGATCGGCAACACCATCATCGGTTCCTGAGACGCAAATCAATCTAGAAACAATTGATTTGGACAACGAATCGGAATCGGTACCAGAAAAACATAAGTCATCACGTACAAGATGGACCAAGGATGAAAATATTGCGCTGACCTAACTGATGGAATTTATCCGGATTGGGCTACTTTTGTGAGGAGTTTTTTCGTGCCCGTCGGATGCTAAGCGAAAGAAATTTAAAGAGATGCAAGAGGCTGCAAGAAAAGATGTCGAACGAGCATTTGGAGTACTCCAATCAAGATGGGCAATTATCAAAGGTCCTGCTAGGTTTTGGTATAGAGATAACTTAAAAGAAATAATGCTCACATGTATTATTCTACACAACATGATTGTCGAGGATGAGGGTGATCACGTTACGAACTGGGCTGATGATACCGTATATGACTCTCCACAGGTCAACCAAGGGTCAACACAAGCATTTCAAGAATATCTTCAGCGAAATTCGGAGGTACGTGATAGAAGCAAAGATCATGAACTTCGAGCCGACTTTGTTGAACATATATGGCGTCATTACAGCGATAACTAGTGATAGAGCTTAATTATTCACCTTTTTTTGTAATTCTAATTATTCATGTTTTTATGTAATTTTTAAGTATTTATGTTTTATGTAACTTTTGAATTATGTATTTTTAAAATTTTAACGTTTTATGAAACTTTCTATTTATGTTATTTTACGAGTTATGTACAATATGTGTTTTATAGATTATTTATTAATTAAATTATAATTAAAATAATTTAAGAGTAATTTATTATTTATAAATTAATTAATTTCTTTATTTATAAATTAATTTATTTTTACGGAATATTTTAATATAAAATATATTAAGTAAAGTTAAATAATTGTATTTGTTTGAAAAAAATAAAAATAAGATTAATGTGTAAAGTTAATGAGGTGGCAGTGAGACCAAGCTAAGAAGATATGTTAAGAAGATTTACAATGGAAAGATAAATTCTTAAAAGAAAAATGTGTATATAGCAGTGAGACCTAGCTAAGAAAATTTGTTAAGAATATCTACGTTGTGGATGCTCTTAGTGCCATCGTTATTTATTCCTACTTATATATAGGAGGTAATTTTAAAATTAAGAATGTTAATAACTTGTTTTTTAGTGAGGGTGCTAATAATATCACCCTCTCCCTTGGTATTATTAGTAAGGGAATAAAACCTTATCCGAATAACTTGTTGATCACGCCAAAATCGGTCTTGGTGATCTGTCGTGTCCACGTAAGCAGCTAGTCTGCGGTTAGGATGCCCCGGCTCTCAATAGGCACAAGCTTAGGTGGGACTTGTCCTGCGGTAGATACCTGAGATGATGAAAGAACACCGTTAGGGAGCTGGACGTTGGTCCAGCTAAAGCCCTCCGGTGAGAGAATCAGTTTATGGTAAGGATAAAGGTCTCCGGTGAGGATTCAGGCTGCTCTGAGAGAGTACTTGCTCTGAATTCTTTGGGAGTTTGTAGTTGTGTGTGTTAATTTGAACTTAGACCATAAAAGAAGGCTATCACCTTGTATTTATACTGAAGTAAAGTCGGTTTATAGCAAGTGGGCCTACCGGTGTCGGCTTGGGATGAGCTGCCGTGTCCCTATCTCGGCACCGCGGTATGCATTGATGTGAAAGTGACTGTTTTGATGCGAGAGGATAGAACTTCCTGTTTGTCCCCTTGACCTTAGATGCGACTTTCCTTAATAGGCAAGTATTCTTTCGTCGATAGGATGCCGGATGGTGGTCCGGGATGATGCGGCGGTGGTGGGCATTGAATGCGGCGGCTTTCGTTGACTTTCTTTGTCTCGAGGTGATTACCTCGGGGTCTTTAATAGGACGGCTCGGGTGCGAGACCATGCGAGCTCCTTAAGATCACGGCGGGGAGAGATGACCATATTGGTTCCTCGGGTAAGTCGGAAGCGGGCGGAGAACCGGGCTCGGGTTGTAGTTCTGAGCTCGGGATGATGACTCATCTTCTCGGGCTCCGGATCGGCTTGGCCACGTGCTCCTTTGATGCCACGTGGCGAATGGAAATTCGTATCTTGGTAGCCCAGAGTTCCCGAGGTAAGGGTTTTACTCTTTAAGTCGGGAAGTCTAGCTCGCGTCTTAGGCGATGAGGTAGAAGCTTCCAACACACCTCTTGTTGGAATTTGTGCCAAATCATTGGCGCGAAATTCGACGGCTTTCATTAAATGCCCGTCTTTTCAACTTTTTGAATTGGGCAGTCGTTTTGTGTAAAACGGTGTCGCTTTGATGGCTTTTGAGGAAAACACGCGGACTATCCATTTAACTCGGGTCGAAATTCGGGTCGTCCGTACAAACGACGTCGTGCTGAGGGTATAAGTAGGGTTTTAGAGCTTGATCATCACTTTTTGCTAAAAACCTATTCTACTTCCGGCGACTGCGATTTCGGCGACATTTCTCAACCGTCATTCCGCTTTTCTCGGCGATTTACGCCTCTTTCGTCGACTTTACTCAGTAGGTTAGTTTCATCTAAACCTCCTCTATCTTTATATCCACTTTTTCGATCGTTTTGCCCTTAGTTGCAATATATATCGATCATCGTTTTTACGTTGGCAATCGCCATTTATTCGTACTAACTTGGCGCCACGTGTCTCTCGGGTCTCACGTGTTTCTCGGGTGCTTTCCGTACATCCCGCTTCCGAGCTTCTTCCTTGAATCGGGTATTCCGATCTGCTCATACTTGAATTCTTATTTCTCTTGACATGTTTTCGGGTAGGCGAGGTGTTAGCTTTAGGGTTCGAATTTACCCGTCGAGTCATCCTCGTCCTCGGGTTACTCCCAGAGCTTAGATGGTAACAGTCACTAGTACCCAGAGGTCCCGTAGATTTAGGTGATTCTCCATCTTTGTCAGTGTTTGCCCGATCTCCCACACATAAGAACATATAGGTTAGCAGGGATCATGGGAGGCCGTACTTCCAGTGAAGCCGGGATATACTAGGGCCGGGGTTCCGACTTCTCGGATAGGGTAGTGGTGATGAGCCCCCTGGGTCCCTCCACTCCCGTTTGCCGCTCAAATGGAAGTGTTAGAGGACAAAAACCAAATAATAAGCCACGATCTGCAAATATTTCACCATGACCCGGCTCTTGCAGAATCTCGGTGAGCAGACTTCTTGACTTCGCGAGACATCAATTGCCGATGAGTCGCGATCAAAGAATCTACCCAAGATGGCCGGGGTCTACGTCGAGCGGGTGATACCTCTGCGGCTCGAGAGTCTACCTCGGCGAGAGGGCCGATCGGCGGCTATGGCGCGGCTAGCAGAAGCTGGAGGAATAGGATCTCCTCTTCGACATCTCTTCGTGGGAGGCCCTTGGCATGGCCGGGTTCCGGGCATCGATCCCAGTCGACAAAGGCTGGGTAGAGCGAAGGCCTGCGCGGGAAAGTGGGCTTCACCTCGGCTTCTTCACTCTTGGCGGACTGCGGCTCCCACTCGATCCCCTTATATGCGAGTTTCTCGAGGAGACATCCGCAATGCCCTCGACCTCTCTGGGGGTGGTGAGGACGGTGTGCTTCATCGCTGTGTCAGAGCTCAGGCTGCGAGCCATCTCTCCCTCTTCGAGATACTATTTCCAGGACATGGGTCTCTTCCCATCGTCTCCAATGCAAGGCCACAACAAGCTGGATAAAGCTCTTCCCCTTTCCGGGAAGGTAGGCAGTGGTGACAAGATCATCTGGTGGAGAGGCACGAGGATGGAACTTCAATGTTCCCTCGGGAGAGTGCACGGGCTCAGCGCTGAAGAGGCTGGGGACTACGACGGCATCGCTCGGCGGGTGCTCGAGACCCCCTCTTCACGAACGTGGAACAGACCAGTATGATTGGGAGGCGATCCTTGCGGATGAGCCATTCCTCTCAATGGCCGGGCTATCGAGGAGGACCTTGGCGGGGTTCACCGAGGTGTACAATGCTGCGTTGGAGTACGCCGGGGTGGCTAGGACACATGGATGACAAGTTACGCATCCAATGTGAGCATGTGCGGGGTAGAGGAGAGCAGCGCTGCCGGTTCAGGGTCGTCTGAGGGTTGTAATCTTATTCATATCTTTTGTATTTATTTTGCATTTTTCTTCCAAGTATTTCTTCCTCGGATGAATATTGACTTGTGTACTTTGCGAGATATGGTGAACGTTGCCGGCGCCTTCAGGTTAAAAGGACCAGCGCCTCGGGCTCGCAGGACGAGTGAGGCGAGCTCGAGCGGCCATTGGAGGTGACGCGGCGATTCTCCCAGATGAAGCCGATAGGGCGAGGGATTGTGCGTGCGTTCAATCTCAGTGGCTCTTCGGAGACCAAGCGGGCTTCGGCTAGTGATGAGGCGGGCAGTAAAAACAGGCCGGGCCTCCCGTGAGCGAAGAAGTCGGGACTCTTGGAGAGGCCCCGGATCGGGGCTCATTCTTGAGGCCGAGGCCACCATAATTGATATGACCAGGAGGAGCCTCTCTGAAAATCGTCTTCAAGGGTAAAGAGAAGGTGACTCTGGGAGGAGGTCGAGGTCATAGCGGGATGGGTGTGCCCAGACCCCGCTCTTCAACCAGGTCCGGGGCTACGCCGATTCTCCCGGATGGCAGGCTCTGCGGCGGTCTTCCGATCGCGCTCGAAGACGATGACACTGCATTGGTGGAGGTGTGTAACTACGGCTTTAGTTCAAACTTTCCTTCATTTCATGTTGCTAACTTTCTTTGTTCGCGAGATGGCCCACTATGCGAAGTACTTTGATCTGTGGTGGTGGTGAAGGCTGAAGTCCGACCTAGTCCACGAGTCAAAGAAGATCTGAAGAGTTATCCCGCCTTCGCTCAGCTCGAGCAAAGGATAAGGAGCTAAAGGCTAAGGATGCGAGCTCGAAAAGACCAAGGCTTCACTCTTCGCCGCGGTGACGGCGCAATCTAAGGCAGGAAGCCTGGCGAAAGCGAGGAGGCTCAGCGAAGGCCGGAGGCCACGAAGATCACGGGCGAGAGATGAAGAGTTTTGAAGAATTCTTCTTGCCCAGAGCTCGGAGCATGAAGCGGCCATCCAAGATCTCGATAGGAGGATGGAGAAACTCACCTTGGAGGTTGATGACGTCAGAGCACGGTATCCCGGCCGGGAAACCCTCATCGCTCGGTCAAGGAGGCGAGTCGTTCGTCGAGGACATTGCCCGTATATGATGAAAGGGCGATATCAGTTCTCAGAGCTGCGGTGGTCGGGATACCCCTTGAAACGCTGGTTGAGTGGGGAGCCTCCAACCCCTTCGACGATTTAAACAGAAAAGGTGCCGTGCTCGTGCCGTTTGACGCTGAGGACATCCAGGCTATCGATGAAGAAGATGCTAAAGCTGGTAAGCGGCACAGGAACACCCTATCCTTGACGCATGTTGAAAAATTGGTTGATGCTCGGCTTGACAGATGGCCCTGGAGGCTTCGGGAAGGCGACGAGCAAGAAAATGCCGAGCTCGGCCGAGCCGACCGACTCGAAGGATGCGAAGGTGTGACGACCAGCCGAGAACCGGAAGGATGTGATGGGCTGAAATGCGAGCTATAGCTGCGAAGATTTTTGTACTTTGGTTTTGAGCCTGCGAGCTCGTAAATTTTTGTGACATGTAAATTTAAACAAGTAATATTAACTCGTAGATGTAGTTTTGTTTGCAAATATGAACAAGTATTTCTAGCTTGTATTTAATATGCTCTTTTGAATGCAAGTATCAATCTCTTCAATTATTGTAAATTTCAATCATTTCAATTATTGCAACGTGGCTTTGGCCTCTCGTCGGCAATGATGTTTATTACGGGGTGACTCTGGTCGACCTTTCGTAATCTTTCAAAGTCTATCGCGGCGTGATTCACTATTGACTTTCCGGTGATGACTTATTCCACCTATTTGAGTGATTCAATATTGACTTTGCAGTGAGGTCTTCAAACTACTCGGGGTAGTATGCTACCACGCTCAGAGTAATTATTTTTACTTAAGGGGCCCGCTGCCCGCTATAAGTATTCTTAATATACCTTAAAGTAGCCCGCTGCTGACTCTAGGTATTTGAACAATATAATACGAAAAACTCGAGTAAACAAACTTCAATTTCTTTACAAGGTTTTTGTTGTCATACACTTGCTCCAATTTACAAAAGTAAAAATTACAATCATAAATAATATTTCTTGAGATGATCCGCATGCCAAGGGTTCTTCAATAATGTTCCATCTTGCTCGGCAAGTCGGTAGGTTCCTTCTCGGATGATCGAGGTAACCGGAATGGGCCTTCCCGATTCGGGGATAATTTGTTTCGAGAATTTACGCTGTGGCTTCGATCTTCTGAGGACCCAATCTCAACGAGAAGGTTCTAGCCTTTATTCTCGGATCATGATGACCCTTCGCGAGTTGCTTGTAATTCACCATTCTTAAGCGAGCTTCCGTCTGCGCTCTTAACGAGATCGAGGTCAAGCCCCAGAGCTTCGCATTTGTCTTTTCATCAAAGTGCAACAGAACATTGGTAGGGCCATTTCAAGTGCCATTGCCTCGGAGCCGTAGGTTAAAGCAAATGGCGTTTCTCCGTCGGACCCGCACGAGATGTCCGATGCTCCACGGGGCTGCGGGAGCTCTTCCGACCATCTTCCTTTTTTCTCTTCTAAGCTCCTTTTAAGGGAGTATAGAATTTTCTTATTCCGGCCTCTGCAGCCGTTGCCTTGCGGATGAGCAGCGAAGACATCTAGTGTTTAACATTCATCCTCTCGCGGTTATTGTAAACTTGGTAGCGAATTGTGTCCGTGATCGGAGACTATAACCCGAGGTAGCCCAAATGCACCGGATGAAGTCGTGTACAAAGCGATGGCTTTTTCTTGGCAATCCCAAGCGGCTTGGCTTCAATCCACTTTGTAAAGTAATCCACGCCACAATCAAGAACTCGCAACCTCATGAGCTTTGGGAAAAGGACCAATGAGGTCAATTCCCCACATGTCGAGGGCAGTGCGACCAGGTGTCGTGGCACGAGAAGGTAGTCGGGCACATCGGCAAATCTTTGGCATTTGTCACACCTCTGACGTAGGCCTCGGCATCCTTCCTTAGTGTAGGCCGGTAGTATCGTGGAATATAACTCTGTCGAGAGAGTGCGGGCTCGGGGTGTCCTCCGCATACTCCTCGTGTACCTCTGCTAATAAATTTTCGGTGACCTCGGGTCGTACGCATCTTAGCAAAGGTTTCGAGAAAGATCGCCAGCACTCCGGCGACCTTTGTATACCTAGTGCTCTCTTTCGATTTGCCGGGCTAGGCTTTTGTCATCGGGCAACGTCCATGCTCGATGTAATCTTCGACCTCATCTATCCAACACCTCGTGGTTGCGATAATTGGCAAGACGGCTTCTCTGTCTGCGAGGGGAATCCAAGAATTCCACTTGAACATCTCGGGCGAGATCTTTTAGTTCCATGGAAGCTACTTTGGATAAATAGTCAGCCCGAGTGTTGCTTTCTCTATCGATCTGCTGAACCTCCCAGTAGTCGAACTCGGATAGTAGCTGTCTTGCCAGCTCACAGTATTTTATCAGTGTGGGGTGATTAGCCCCATATTCCCCCGAAATTTGCTTCACAACGAGCTGGGAGTCGCTGAAGACAACAATTTGTGTAGCTGTGAGTTTTCTTGCTAATTGTAGACCTGCCTTGCCTCGTACTCGGCTGGTTGTTTGATGCGGGGAACTTGAATCGAAAAACTTTCCGAAATTCAATTCCTTCGGGAAACCAGGGATAGACCCACCGCGCCGCTGGCGACGGATCCATCTACAAACAGCGCCGGTGGTGAATAGGCCGTGTTTCATGAGAGCTAGAGCGGATAGGCTTGGTCGGGAGTGTGACCTGTGGCGAGACTTTCTCTAACTCGGCTGAGGGTATATCCGGAGACTCGTGAGTGAATGATGTCTCGGCTATGAAGTCGGCGAGTGCTTGTCCTTGGACTACCTTTCGCCGCTCGTATGTGATGTCGAAAGCGGAGAGCTCGGCCACTTCATCATTCTGCGGCGACATCGGGTTTGTGTAGCATTTTCCGGAGAGGTAAGTCGAGTAGACGATTAAAGCATGGGCTTGGAAATAATGTGATAGTTTCCTCGCCATTACTATCAACGCTAGGACTACCTTCTCAACATTTAAGTATCGCGTCTCTACGTCGGAAGCGCGTGAGAGACGTAATACCTGGTTTTTGAATAGAGCCCTCTTCTCAATCAAAGCTGCGGCGACCGCCGCATCCGAGGCCGAGATATAAATATATAACTTTTCTCCGTGCATTGGGCCAAAGGCGGGTGCCAGGTATTGCTTCACTCGGCAAAAGCCTTGTCGCATCTTGTCCCAAGTAAACTTCGGCTCCTTTCAAAACTTTGAAAAAGGGAGGCTCTTCGGCGACTTTGGCTATGAATGCGCTCAAGGCGGTTATCCGCCATTGAGCTGCACGGCTTTGATATTTGTTGGGGCCTTCATATCTAGCAATGCTGGATCTTCCCGGATTGGCCTCTATGCCCGCTCATTCACCATGTATCCCAAGAATTTTCCCGCAGTGACCCCAAAGGCGCATTTTGCGGGATTCAGCTTCATGTTATTTTTTCTCAGGCTGGTGAAGGTTTCTTGGAGGTCGTCGACGTGATTTGCTTTCTTGGTCTTAATGACCATGTCGTCGATATAAGCCTCCACGTTGCGTCCGAGCTGGTCGCCGAACACTCTGTTTACCATTCTCTGGTACGTAGCCCCCGCGTTCTTTAGCCCAAAGGCATCATAACATAGCGATGCAGGCCGCGGCTCGGAAGGCGTAAGCTTCGATCCTCAGCCACGTTCGATGCGGTGATACCCGAGTAGGCATCAATGAAACTCAGAATTTTGTGGCCGGCTATGGCATCCACGAGCTGGTCTATTCTGGGCAGCGGGTACCAGTCTTTTGGGCAAGCTTTATTCAAGTCGGTGTAATCCACACACATCCTCCATTTGCCGCTGGTCTTCTTTACCATGACGACATTTGCGATCCAAGTCGGGTAAAAAATCTCTTTTATAATCTTAGCCCGGAGCAGCTTGTCGACCTCTTCTTTGATAGCTGCTTGCTTCTCCGGGGAAAAAACCCGTGGTCGCTGTTGTATAGGGGTGATTGCGGGGTCCACGCTGAGCTTGTGAACGGAGACGTCTTCACTAATACCCTTCATGTCCTCTACCCTCCAAGCGAATACATCAGTGTTTCCTCGGAGGAATTGAATGATAGCTTGACGCTCTCCTTCGTCGATATCCAGACCGATTTTAATTTTTTGGTCGGGAAAATCGAAGTTGATGATCACCTCGTCGAAGTCCTCGTGTGGCTGAATGTCTGGGACGTCGCGATTGTCGAGGGTTTCGATCGTGATCACTCTGGCTCTTTTCGGGCTCGGGCCCGCTTCATGCGAGCTAGGGTTGCTAGCCGCGCTAGGCTGCTAATCTTTTGCCACGCGGAAGTAGAAGTCGCGTTCTCGGGAACGACGAGTGTTCAACTATTTAGGGCTTTCTTCATTGGTGATGGTCGGGCTCGTTTGGCGGGTTGTGGCGGACTTCCACGGCTTGAGCCTTTCCTCGGGATGTCGCCTCCTTTTCTTTTTGTGTCTCTATCAATCGAGATAGAGTACTTTTCGGTCATTCCTCATCATGCCGACCTTCCGTTGGCGGCGAATTTGATTCTTTGATGAGGGCGGAGACGACCATGCGAACTTGGTTTGAGTGGAAGGCCCAAAATTGCATTGTAGGGAGACGGGATGTCGAGAACGAGAAACTCTATTTTCTCCGTTCGAAGATGTCTCCCTCTCCAGTCACCTTCATCGAGATGGTGCCTTTGGTTACCACTCGATGCCGGTAAAGCCTTCCAATGGATGTTGCTCGGGATGAGCTGCGAGTCCGTGAGCTTCATCTTTTGAAACGATCATAATACATGATGTTCCGATTAGCCCCGTGTCGATGAGTACCCGCTAACCATGTCTTGCTCTATCCGAGATGCATTGTAAGCGGTGCACTTTAGCGGATCGGTGCTCGCCATCTCATTGGGGTAAAAGCATATACCGACCTCATCCTTTACCGAGGTTGGGATACCACGTTATTCGATTGTACATGGTATCGCTGAGTGGGTGATGCTCAGTTGTTTTCCGGGATGGTCGATATCCGAATTCTTCCCTCTCAATATGCTCCGACCATGCGGTGCCGGCCTCCTTCCGTTTCCTCTCTTTGCTCAAACCTCCCGAGCTCTCCCGATCTATCAATCGCCGAATGGCCTTTTCGGTGACGGCATTCTTCGGTGGAGTGTCGTTCTCCTTATGATACTCGCCTCGGGTTTGGGTTCAGGAAACTTGACCTCTCTCAGGGTAGGGCTTTCCTAGCTTGTTCTCTGCTGAACGGTCATGATGTGTTCGCGAGAAGCGTTCGAGAGGGTGTAGGCTGTTTTGTCCTCTTTCTCCCCTTTGTCATGTGCCTACATGCAGTATTTGTGCCGGCCCTCTTGTCAGGGTTTTAGTCTCCTCGTTACGCGCAGTGCCGCAACTCCTTTGGCTTTTGCCCTATCGCAAGGTCTTCTCTGTTTTGGCCACGCCCTTAGCCGATATGAACATTTCCGCGGTGGCGGATTCGATTATTCGGCTACGCACAACCTTCCGCGATGCCCACTTTCAAAGCGGACCACTATTGTTTCGTCGGGTACATTGGAGAGCTCGTCGGCAACGTTCTTGAACCATTGGATGTAATCGCCGGCGATTCGTTTGGGCCTGCTTTGTGTTCGCGAGGTCGGATTTATCCTTGGGAAGCTCTCCTGGAGGCGTACTTCTAAGGAATTTTTCTTCAAGTCGCTCCAATGCGCCACCGACTCTTTGGGAGCTCCTGAACCATTTCGGCACCGTTGCGTCGAACGTGCGATGAAGACCTTGCACCACATATCTTTCGTGCGGTGCACACACCCATCTTGGCTTGAAACCGGAGATGTGAGTCTCGGCATGCGTCTTTCCCGTGTATAGTTTTAATTCGGGAAGCCTCGGACGATAGTTGGGTGGTGTCCTGGATCCTCCGCGAACGGACTTTCCAGTATTTGTGCGGGCGAGCCTAGCTTTCGCCGAGGGCCTCCAACCGCTCTTGGAGGGCCTTTAGGCCTCTGTCGGCGAGGCATCCGCTCGGGACTGTGTTGGCTCCTCCGATCGCGGCCGTCATTTTTCGACCGCTTATGTGATGAAGCGATCGAGCTTGGTGAGCTGCTGGCGGGGACGGCGGCGTCTTGACTTGCCCCTCGGGAACCTTTCCTCCGAGATTGGGCCTCGCTTTGTAGGTCTTGTCCGAGCTCGTCGGGCTGCGTGAGCGTGCTCGGGATCAAGCCGGTCTTGGGCGCTACCCGGGGTCTTTCCTCTCTTCGGGGTAGTGAAGTCGGCTGTGCACACTTGCTTTAGGGGCGGACCGACCCGAGCTCCCAATGTTCGTGGCACTCTCGCGCAACTCTTGTGCGCACTTAGGAACTTGCACGGCCGATGTCCACGATCGCGGCTGCTGGGTCTAACGGCTTGTTCCTCTCCGGCTCGAGAGGCTTTCTTTTAGTCGTTCCGCCGAACCCTTTTGAGGAGCTCGAATTCTTTTCTCTCGAGCTCCCGATCCTCTCTACGTGCGCGCTCGCGACGTAGATCTTCGGCTCGGCTTGATCCCTCTCTAGGCGTGTGGCCGGCCTCTTCACACCGTAATTCTAACCTCGTCATTGCCGCAAGTGTCTTCTCCGCAAGAAGTATCACTAGCGGTATCCCCATCCGACGGGTTTTCTCGCGGCCTTTCCTTTGCTATTTCGCGACCTCTCCGCCGCCTTTTTCGCTATTACCGCGCCACGTCCCGGTGTACTCCTGCCTCTCGAATTATTGGCGGGGTTTTCGGAGTCTTGGGAGCATGCTTGCGGCGGCGGTCAACGTGGTCGCAGAATGTGATGATCTTTGGGTCACCGGTTGGGCGGCGATGCGGCTGTTGCTTTGAGTTTGTCATTTTAACAGTAGATTTACTAGGTTGAAAAGATTTCAATCTGGAGGTATCGAATAGTAAGAGTCCGCAACGGAACCAAGCGATCACGCCAAAATCGGTCTTGGTGATGCAGTCGTGTCCACGTAGCGGCTAGTGCGCGGTTAGGATGCCCGGCTCTCATAGGCACAAGCTTAGGTGGGACTTGTCTGCGGTAGATACGAGATGATGAAAGAACAGTTAGGGAGGCTGGACGTTGGTCCGGCTAAAGCCCTCCGGTGAGAGAATCGGTTTATGGTAAGGATAAAGGTCTCGGTGAGGATTGAGTGCTCGAGAGTACTTGCTCGAATTCTTTGGGAGTTTGTAGTTGTGTGTGTTAATTTGAACTTAGACCATAAAGAAGGCTATCACCTTGTATTTATCGAAGTAAAGTCGGTTTGTAGCAAGTGGGCCTCCAGGTGTCGGCTTGGGATGAGCTGCCATGTCCCTATCTCTGACAGCCGCAGTATGCATTGATGTGAAAGTGACTGTTTTGATGCAGAGGATAGAACTTCCTGTTTGTCCCTTGACCTTAGATGCGATTTTCCTTAATAGGCAAGTATTCTTTCGTCGATAGGATGCCGGATGGTGGTCCGGGATGATGCGGCGGTGGTGGGCATTGAATGCGGCAGCTTTCGTTGACTTTCTTTGTCTCCCGAGGTGATTACCTCGGGGTCTTTAATAGGACAGCTCGGGTCTGAGACCATGCGAGCTCCTTAAAATCACGAGCGGGGAGAGATGACCATATTGGTTCCTCGGGTAAGTCGGAAGCGGGCGGAGAACCCGGGCTCCGGGTTGTAGTTACGAGCTCGGGATGATGACTCATCTTCTCCGGGCTCCAGATCAGCTTGGCCACGTGCTCCTTTGATGCCACGTGGCGAATGGAAATTTCTGTATCTTCACTTGTGCTAATAGTTCGACCGCCTATTGCATACCAATCATCCGATAATTTGAATTATTAATCCTATCCGGCCTTAATCTTGATTACCAAATGGCTCATAAAGTACAAATAATGCAGCGTCAGCGTGTCCCTAAAAATATAAAAATAATTTTTGTCAGTCGCGCGCACTCAGGGTCAGGGTGGCTCAGGGACCGGGCTCGTCTTCGTGTCTGCACTGTAGTGAATCTGTAAATTCAGTCCACAAACACGGGCGTTTACGTCATTCAAACCAGAACCGAACAACAAAACAAAAACAAATGGTGGGGTTGCGGGAGTGGGTAAGACTCTTTGAAGATTCGAACTAAACGCACGAGAGCAGTCGAGAAAGAGAGAGAGCTTTCTCCGCCGGAGGCACCCCCAAAGCCACACAATAGTAGCTTTGAAAGCCCCTCCGTCAACCTTTTATGGCGGCAGCGCCGGCGTCGTCAGGGGCGTCCTTGGTCTTCCGCGTCACAGACCTCTCACTCAAGCCCCTCCAACGTACTCCGTATTACCACCATCTCCTTATCCGACCATTACTTCCGTCCGTCGCGTCCGTCTCTGTCACTAACAAGAGACGTTCGCCGGCTGTCGTCAGCTGTGTAATATCCGGTGTGGACGGTGGCGGAGTGTCCGACGATTTTGTTTCGACTAGAAAGTCCGGCTTCGACCGTGAATTTTCCGTGATTGCCGATATGTTAAAGCGAATCGAACCTTTGGATACTTCGGTGATTTCCAAGGGCGTTTCGGATTCTGCCAAGGACTCTATGAAGCAAACTATCTCTACTATGCTAGGTTTGCTTCCCTCGGATCAATTCTCTGTTACTGTTAGGGTTTCGAAACGTCCGCTCGATCGTTTGTTAGCTTCTTCCATAATTACAGGGTAATCATCTCTAGTACTTCTGTGCACGTGTATAACAATTCAGAATATGATTGTACTTGGTAGATATTTGATTAATTGTTGATGAATAGTGATTGAATTGGTGCATTGCTTAGGTATACTCTGTGGAATGCCGAGTACAGGATTTCTCTCATGAGGAATTTTGACTTGTCTCCGGATAGTTTAAGAAGGTCAAATTTTTCCAAAGAGAATGAGGTTTTGAAAGATAGGCTGGAGGGGAGTGATAGTAGGGGTGGCGATGCTGGCATCGCTGGTTGTGGGGAAGATTTGGAGAAATTGAATCAACAAGATAGTCTAGGGGATTTATCTCCTGAGGCTTTGGATTACATTCGACAGTTGGAATCAGAGTTATCTGCCGCCAAGGAGGTGAGCTCACTGCCCCCTCCCCCTTATCTCTGTATCCTTATCTCAACTCTCAATTCAGTTAGATGAAGCACATGTTTGAATTTCTATTGCCTAGAAAATTGAGTGTGAACATTGTCTATATGAGTACCGAAAAACTCACTTACCGTCTCAAGTAGTTGTACTTCATAAATGGCTCTTTGATGAAGGATACTTGCAATATGGTCTATTCGAGGAACATTCTTTATTTCCTGGCTAGGGCCTCAAAAACGAGGACATTGCCTCATTTGGTTCTGTTAGAAGCAGTCCTAGGTTCCCTAGTATATGAAGTTGTCCTCGAGTTTGTAAGCCCTTATCACGCCTTCATCTCTGATTGGGCCACTTTACAAATTAGAACTATATGTTTTCTGCATGTGCTCCCTGGGATTTATCATTCGTGAAGGAAGGAGTTAGAGAAACCTGCTGAGTTAGGATTTATGGGAAGTAGGGCGCATGCTAGGCCCAGCTAGGAAATTACCTCAAAGTTGGCCTTCAGGATTTGTTTGGTCATAAAGAATTTGACTAGTACTATGATTATCTCTGGCATAACATCATGACTGAACGAGGAAAACAACAGAGAAAAATGAAGAAAAGGTAATCATCCCATCCATGCACCGGAGCTGATAATGCTCAAATATACGGAAATGTTCATGAGCCATTAGTAAGCCTACAATCAATCTTATATTACACCGACAGGAATTTCAATTTTAAGCTATTAAATGAGAAAAAAAGAAAAGGAGATGCCAGCATAGAAGAGTTGGTGCATACAGCCTCAGCCTGGAATGTATTGGTAGGGTGCACTGGATTGACAGTCATCAAGAGTTAACTATGTTCTTTTAGTCGTTTCTTCATATAATAGTATTTCTTGCATTATTTCATTTTAGGTATGTTGAACGGAGATATTTAGTAATGAGGGAAAGAAGTCAAGTACAGTGAGTTATGTGTAATGACACTCTCAGAAGCATTATCCACTGACATCATGGAGAACAAGAAACATCAAGCAAGCATAGATTTCTCTGATAGAAAAAGGGAGGGAAAGTGGGGAGATTGATATATATATATATATATATATATATATTATACCAATATAAGAATAATTACATAATCAAAAGTTAATTGGGATGGAGGTTTTCTGGGAAGACATTAACAACATGGACCTGGGATACAAAATATTACATAACCTGGGTCCAATTTTGATTTGGAACTTATTCAATCAAGTGCATACTCCGTAGCATACAAAATAACTTCATATCCTGGGTTTATATGATTAGTACCTTATCCAATCAACTGCGTAGAGAATTATAGTCTGATGTTGGTGACTAATTGAATAGCAATCAGTCCATTTAATGAGATTTGATTCGTTTTATTTTGAAAGTGACTCTCAACTTAACAATCTTCTGGGTGGTTAACTGTCAAAATTGATAACCATCAAGGCTGCTGACTTATTACAGACTTTTGTTGGAGCATGCAGTCTAAAATCCAAACAATAAAGTTTGGTGTGAGACTGTAGTCTTATTCTTGTAAGCAGGGACTGTAATGTGTAAGTTTCTAAGTAAAGTGTGTCTTGGAGAGAGTTGAAGATCTTTATTAATTCTGAAGCGAGGATTTTGTTAGCAGTACAATCTTGGGGATTTTCTTAGAACTTTGAGGCAGGAGAAGGGGGGGCGGGGGTAGTAACCAGTCTAAAGCTTTGCATGTAGAATTGTGTCCGAAGTCTTCTGCATCTTTTTCTGCTTTCTATTATTAAGGATCTGATGTACATCTTTGACTGCCAAAATTTCTGTTTCAAGCAAAACTGCAGAGAGTCAAACTTAATTGATGACGTGGTTTAGGTCTGTAGGTGAGCCGAGTCAGCTCGACTGCTCGACTCGATTCGAAAGAACTCTGACTCGACTTGCCGCTACTAAATGAGCCGATCGCCTCATGCTCGCAAGGCGCGCGAGCAGCTTGGAGTTCGACCCGACTTGACTCGAGTTTGACCGACCCGGCTTACTACATATAACATGCCCTGATCCAAGTGGTGTTCTCTCTGCTTTGACTCAGTTCTGCTTTTTGATTCTGAAGACCTGGACAAATAATATGAAAGGCTTGAACCATATATCGATTTCAGCAATTGAGAACGCCAAGATGCAAGAAACTCTGACTTCTTGTTGATTTTCCATGGTGCTTTTTGCCTCCCTTGAAGGTGCGACGTATCAGTGAAGTTGGTGAAACCAAAGAAGAGAAGGTGGCAGCGTTCCAAAAGTCTGCTAGGGTTATAGTAATTTGGTACAAAAGTCATGTTAGTCAGTTAACTAAATAAAATGGTACAAAAGTCTGCTAGGGTTATAGTAATTTGGGCCAATCGGTCCCATCCTTTAAAAAATAATTTTTGGGCTGAAAAACTGAATTTCCTACTTAAAGTAAATTTAGGGCTAAAATTATTGATTTTTTTGTATTGGGCTTTTGGTGAGCCGAATCATACTCGAGAACTCTACTCGACTCATAAATTTTTGGTTGAGTAGCTTGAGAACCTAGGCTAGCCGAGTATTTATAGCTTCCAAAAAGCCTGGCTCGAGCACGCCAAGGCTTGACTCGTCAACCTCTTAGGCAAGCCTAGCTCGAGCTCGAGAAATACTCTAGCTCAACTCGACTTGGCTCATCTACACCCTTTACATGGTTGACCTGTAGAGCTTCTGGCATGGCTATTAAGCTTGACTGATTGCTATTTGAGTGGATGTCCTTTTAAGCGAATCAGAAAGCATAATGTTATTGAAGATGATTAATTTCAGTTGTTTGAATTTTTTTGAAGAAGAAAGGAAAAAACAAAAAGGAGAAAGAAAGCCTAGGCAAGATTGCCCAATTTGTCGGGTGCTCATTTGAAAAATCAAAGATGTACAATATATTAAAGTAATAGAGCCAATTTGAAAAATCAAAGATGTACAATATATTAAAGTAATAGAGCCAATCAGAGTTTTATCTAGGAGGGCTTAAAGTTTCGGTGCTAAGAGAATTGGGGAACCAACTGAACTACGCCAAGTAATGATGGAAAGATAAGACAAGTGAGCTCAAATTCTAGGACCATCATGAATTCATCTACAGTGGTCTCAATAGGGAAGTTGTCAAGAAAAATGTTGTGAAGTCAGTTTAGATGCCATTTACTATCAAAAGACTGTTACCGTTTTGCTCAAAGAGTCCAGAAGTCATACATAAGGATTAAGATAATATTCCACATGTACCCTTACTTTCAAGGATCAAAACTGATTTTGCTAATTTTATTGTTAGTTTTTGAAAAGATTCTTTAATGTGGAACTGTCCAAATTAGAAATTAGGGCTTTTTGAGCGGAATGGAGTGAGTGAGATAGGTGATAATGACTTTTAAGGCATGTGAAAAAAATTTATAATGTCTTAATTTCTTTCCGGATGATCTATAAAGATGGCATACATAATTAGTCAACTAGCAACTTCATTGGTTCATGAATTTAGCTAGGTCTGTAGAAGTTTTGCTGAGTGGCTGTATACAAATTGGGAGTTCTGATTGAAGTATTTTACAAATTTAAGATTAAGAGGGTTCTACCAATTAAAAAGGTGTTCAAGGATTCTTTTCGTACAAACCTAGGAGGCATTGACTGGCTGCTTGCAGTAAAATATATACTGTCTCTTTCTGTAACTATGCAAGGTTGTAATCAGCATGATTATCCTGCAATGCACCTCCCATATGATTTGGAATTTTGCTGAATGTTCATGGCATTTACTACTTGATATTAGAAGGTTTCTCATTTTAGTTGTTTGATCTGAGTTTGAAGTTCCCTTTTCTTTTGTTTTGTTTTTGTTCCCCAACCCCCCTTCTCTCTTCCAGCCAGGGTATGAATGTTATTCTGATAGCTGTATGTTTTTACAGGAACTTCACTTGCAGAGGCAGGAAAATGTGCAAATGGAACATACAAGAGAAAGTAATAATGATCTGTTGAAGTACTTGAGGACTTTGGATTCTGAAATGGTAATTACTTTAACTTGAAGTACTTGTTTAATATTAGATTTTTCACCCCCCAAGTTCTTGATAGGTTCACAAATTATTGCAACAGGTGACTGAACTCTCTAGGCCCTCGTCTTTAGGGGTTGAGGAAGTTATTCAGCAACTTGTACAATGTACGTCGCAAAGATTTTTCAAGGAGAAGACTACATCTGATTTGATGGGAGATTCATCTTTAGAAGACCAAGAAAACTACCAAAATGGCAATGATGAATTCTGTGATACCATAGCGACTTCCCGGGATTACCTAGCAAAGCTGCTTTTCTGGTCAGTATCCTGTTTTCCTTGCTTGGTTTTATTTGGTTACGTTGCTTTCTTCTCTTTTGTTGTAGATCTTAAAATTATTTTGAATATTTAGTTTAGCATCCACCATAGGCTGTTTAGACTCGTGTTGGGTTTAAGACTTTGAGTCAGCTATAGGCATTAGGAACCCAGCTAGGGTTGGCTCAAATAAGCTTACATGATCACATGATATTGACAATTTATGAATAGTTTTTTTTTTTTTTAATTTTTAACTTAGGCTCAAGTAAAGCAAGTGCTCGGCTCGTTTATACCTTATTCATGAAGTAACCTATTCGAGCTCGAGCATATTTTCTTGAGATTGAGCTTGAGTAAAAGCGAAAGAGCCAAGCTCGAACACTCTCGGCTCGGCTTGTTTGCAGCCCTAAACCACCCTACTTATTTTTGATTGCCCTAAACCACCATATTTATTTTCCATTGATGTAATGTAACTATAGAAATGGTCCCAAACAGATTAGTCCAGACAGCCAATTCATGTCCATGGGTGCTACTTGACTTGTTTCGTACACAGCTGGTGTTGCAAATATTTAAAGCTTATGTCTTGTTTCTGTTGACAGGTGTATGTTATTGGGCCATCACTTGAGAGGCTTAGAGAACAGATTGCATCTAAGTTGCGCGGTCGGCTTGTTGTGATAAACAAAAGTAGAGAGAGCGGGGTGTATATTCTTTGTTTTTTTTTTTCCTTCCTCCAGAAAATTTTCTTTTAGTCTTGATTACATCTGTTTACTTGGGAACAAATTCCTAATATATGTGATTAGAACGTTGTATTCTTGTTTTTTTTTTATCTAATAAGTCGTTGTATGCTTAAGTTTATTAACTCAATATATCATCATCGAGCCAAGGACTTGCCCTTTTAAAGACGAAGCGGAAATACTTGGATCGATCCCAGTGGACATTTCCGTAAAACTTTCTGTATGGCCAATGTGGATAACCAATATAGGGTGAAATACTGACATCAATTAGGGTTGTAAATTTGTTGGAATTGAATGCTGTTGGTTTACAAGTACACTTGACTCATATACTTTATGGTCAACTCAAATCAGGTCAAAAATAAAAATATCTATCCAACTACTCAAGACGAGCAATGCTCAAGAATAAGCGGTTTCCAGTTACAGTCTGGGTCTGTCTGGAGCATTTTCAACCAAAAGCAATTACTGTACTAGTGCAGTTACACTTACTGGTTAACGGGAGCCCAAAGCAAATCAGTGTTGTAGCTTACAATTGAGTATCAATCTTGGTTTCCAAATCATAGGTGTTAGGTGCAACGTCATAAGTTGATCATCGATTTCAATTGAAGAAGAAAACGGATGATATTGCCAACTACACCAGAAACTTTTTTGAGTAATCCTCACTCAGTTGATCTTTTTCAAAATTGCAATTGCTTACATAACATTCTTTTCTTTCAACTCATCAGTTTCCCCTCCCCTCAAAAATGTGTGTGTATAAATGTACAAAAGAATCTCGATCCAATAATAATAAAGAAAACTATACAAAAAAGAATGAATTGAAATGCCTCAGCTATCGCTGTAGTTCTTGATGTTTTGGATAGGAAGAGCATTGTGTCTAAAAAGATCATAAGGTGCCCATAGATAATCGACCGGGCACGGGTTTCCTGCATCAATCCTCACCCATGGCTTCCCTTTCCCACTCCAATGCAACAGACTAATCGGACCCGGGTGCAGGGACCTGCAACTATGCACCAAATTGTTTCCGCCAAGCCCATGTTGATTCCATCTATGATTGATAGGCTCAACATCTCCACCGAAAACCAGCAAAAACGGCGGAAGTGAACCCAACTCATAAATCCTCTTCTGTTTCTGAATCTCCATCCATTTCTCAATCCTCTTTCTATAATCCCCTGCTCTCCACCTCACCAAATCCATCACCATCACACCCGTGTTGAAATAACAAGGCTGCTTCCCTTCAAAAACATTGGAAAAATCCTGGTCAAACCAGAATGCATCAGTAAAGTACTTGGTGAAGTTGGCGTGACAGTAAACCGGAGCTCCGATCACTCTCGACCCAGTCAAAGAAATCGACCATAGTTTCTGCACATCATCAACCACTATAACATCAGAATCCAGATAGATCACACGACTAACACACGGCTCCAATATGTCAGCCAAATAGGTTCTTGCATAGTTCAACGGATCCTCAAGAGCATGACGAATCGACGAAGAAATCAAATCTTTAACCAGACTCGCACTAAATGGGTAAACCTTGAAACCCAAAGACGGGAATGCAGACTTGATCACACGAGTCAACTCATCCTGTTGGGGGAAGTTCGAATCGGATATAACGAAATGAAGGTAAACATTTTCAGGGCAAGAAGTGTGCTTGAGAATGGAGTGGACAGCTGCAATGGATCCTCTCAAGTAATTTGAATCAAGGGTCATTGCTATATGGATTAAAGAAGGATTACAAACCCACAAAGAATCGGTTTTGCTTGTATCCATAACAGGACATTCCTGCTCGTTTCTGTACTCCGGTGCTTCGATGTAATGTACGTCGACTACTGATCGCGTGTTGCCGGAGTATATTTCAGGTAATGAACGAATGGCATATGTTGGCAGTAGAAGCAACGAAACCAATACCAGTATCGCTTGAAGATGAACCATCTCACACACACAAAATACAAACAAGTTTGGGACTTTTTGCTTGCTTTGGAAGATGATATGAATTTGGGGAGAACAGAGTAAGGGGTTGGATTAATTGGAATTGTGTGTGGGTGTGTGAGAGAGAGAGAGAGGTTGAGAGAAGGAATAGAAAATGGTTAGACTAACAAAACACGTTTGAGTTTGGTCTATGTAAAGGGGAGAGGAAGAGAAACATGGAACCAAATACGCGTAGTGTTTTAGGTAGAAGAAAACATTTGTGTGCGCTGTATTCCGAATTTTCTAGGACTTTGATAATATGATTTGAATGTTTCAAACTTTGTAAGGTTCGAGGAGGCTGTTAACATGTGACCACGTGCTGCGTACAAATATTATTATGGGGCTTTTAAAAACAGCGTGTAACAGGTTGTTTTTCCTTCCTGGACCCTTCCCCGCCCGCCGCTAGAAACCCTCAACTATTTACAAACTTTTTATACCCCCTCCAACTATTGACTCGAGTGAGTCCGTCCACCAAACTCTATTATGGTCACAATGCTAACAGAAAAACTGAAAGAACATTAATGCCCTCAATTCAAAAAATAACAAGAAAGTATTTTCAGTACAATTACTAATTGACTTACAACAAACATTGTACTCCTAGTATTATTCAGTAAAACTACTAATGCATCGGTAAGTTATACTGTATAACATCTTAAAGTCTGCTGAAAATTAATTCTGTTTATAATTTCTTTTGTTCTATCGTTACTCAAAAGAAAAACAAAAGAGAATTGTGTACTGCAAATCTCACTTGCTCCTATACACCTTGTAAATGAAAACTCAATGCTCCATCTCTAGTTCAAGCATCAAAATATGCAAACAAGCAAAGGTTGATTATTACAAAAGGATTAAGTAAAGCACTCATTGGCAATGTTGAAGACTAGCCTTCACCACATCCCAAACTTTCTCGATCTTGATCTAAGTCCATAGTCACTCTTCTCTCGCTCTCCCCCTCTCTCTATTGCCCTTATGTTGGCTATTCCCAAGACTGCGGCATATGGTGAATTTTGTCGCTCCTTGCCATAAGTGAGTTCTCCCCACCCCTACCCCTAACCGTCGTCTTCTTGGTTAAACCACCATCATTGCCACTCACCTTCCTTTCTACTTCTACCCACTTGCATAGATCCGCAGGGAAGAAGACACGTTAGGCCATAAATTAAGATAATGGTTGGGATGAACAAGGACTAATTCGAGGTTATGCATCTTTGACATCAAAATATTTGCGATGGTGACCGCCTTGTTGTTGTTAATTTTGATTGGAGGCTAAAGGTATTTTGATATTTGGGATTCAGAGTGGGAGGGAGAAAGGGCCACAGTAGTATGTAGCTAATTGGAGGACAGAAATTTGTAGGATATGGTGTTGTTGGATTGGATCACATAACAAGGAATTAAAGGTCCATTGTTTGGGGGGGGGGGGTGGTTCGTAAGTTGTTCAAGAGAGACAAAAAGGAGTCTAGAAAATATTAGGGGTGGCAATTTGAGGCACGACACGAATGAACGAAACGAACACGACACGAAATTATAGGGTCGGGCCAAGCTTTATCGGGTTCGGGCTGTTATTGGGTGGCGGGTGTCAAACCGTCAAAAATAATTTTTTCCTCTTTCCCAAATAACAAGTATAAGGTAAGTAAGGTTCGTATCCACAGGGAACAATGTTCTTATGCCCTTAAGAAGTTTGTAAAGTAAAAACAATGATTTGTGGTTCTTAAACTAACTACCGACTAATCTACGAAAATGCAAACTGAAATTTATGGACTTTAAAGTAAGCAAATAGCAAACAAGTTTAATTCAAATATGAGTAAAGGTCCAGTTAATTAGTGCAAAATAATTCCCCAAAGTTTTCTACCGATCATCGATTCAAAAATGATCTTAATGAATGAACAAGTAAACCGGTTATAGGAGTTTAACGAACGCCTAACTCCCAATTTCTCCTTACGGCGTCGATAATTATGAGAAGCTCTATAATTATTCCCTAATCAAAAGACAACCCCGAGACGCTCGTAGGATTTAGTATTTTGAAAGCATTTAAACTAGAAACCCGATTCTAACCGGTGCATGTTTAAGAAACACCCTTTAAATTAGATTATTCACCCCACAACGCCACCCGAGTATGCTTGTGATGCCTAATCGGTGCGTTGTTCGCTACTCGTTATCCCCAAGGACAATTACGGATCAATGGGTTTAACTAGCAATAGACTCTTAGATTAATTAAAGTTCGGGCCCTTAAACAATAATTAAACATAACAATCTTAAATCGCAAATTCTTGCAACGAAATAAAACAGAGGATGAACAAATACTTGTTATTAATCTAAAACCAAAATCGAATCTCCCGGTAGCAATTTCCCAAGGAATTACTCTACACACATTAAGCTGGAAAGAGAGAACTTAGTTACTTAACATAATTTAATGAAAAATTACTTACAAAATGAAATAGAAAAATCCTATCACCAAGTGTTGAACCCAAGGAATAGAACGCTTCCACTTTGAGCGTGTATGCGCCCTTTTTTTCGTCACGTAGGTTGGCGCCATCTTCTATTTATAACGGGTTCCTCAAGTCGCCCAACCATTTCCCGAAAGTAGAGGCCACGACCTCTTCTCCTCATCCATTAGCCGTTATTGACTTTGTCAATTTCCTAATTCCTCTCTTGACTAATTCTCTCTAATATTTACATAGAAAGAATTAAATTAACAAATAATGATGAAACCCACAAGGATTTAACTCAAATCCGAAATTGATTAAATGTCTATAATGCCCTCTAGTACAAAACTCCATCAAAGACGTGACCTTCTTTTAAATTCCCCGCTCCGGACTTTCCTCAAGTACCAAATGCCCATTTGGTCTGGACTAACGCTTCCTTTATCTTTTCTCACTTTCAATTCTCCACCACACCGAAAACATCACAAACAAGAATACCCATAAAAGTGCAACATTTATAACCAATAAAAGCACAAAATCCACTTAAAATGTCGCACATATTTGATCTCATCAAATTTCCCCACACTTGAGCTATGCTTGTCCTCAAGCATTTTGAATATTCGAACATCTCTTCCTATCTAGCTACCCCAGAAAAATTGACATTGCTTCAAAACTTGGTGTTCCATGTGCATTCTCCTTTTGAAAGTCCAAATCTTATCGAAGTGATGGGCATCTTACAATTATTTTTTTTTTTCTTTTAAAATCACAAAATGCCCATCATTTTTCAAAAATTTCTACTTCCAAATGAGAATGCACACTTGATCCAAATTTTATCATACTATCAATTTCTCAACCTATCATAACACAACTCAACAAAACAATGCTCCCCACACTTAGACTAGACATTGTCCTCAATGTATAAACAAGTCATGCTCAAAATAGGACCAAGATCAAAAATATGCACAAGAAGAGAGAGAGAAAAAAAAAGCCCTTTAAGTGACCCAAAATGAGATGCAAACATGGATTGCAAGGGCTGAGGCATTAACGTAGCGATTAAATGTGCCGGCTCTTGTTTGACCTCGTGCATCGAAGTCTCAAGCGATCAACCGTGCAAGGACTCGTTCGTCGTGAGCCACACGTGGAGAAGGCACGCTTTGAGCACCATGGTTCCGCGGTTCTGCAAAGGCAAATTAAGCTCGGATGGTGGAGCATCCGGCTGGGGGTGATCAACCTCTTCGTCCTCAAAAATAACCATTTTCATCCGGGAGAGACATTCAATATTCAAAGGCGCGCAATCACAAGCAATATGCATGTCATGAGATTTTAAATCCAACACACCTAGATTCACTGCAAGCATGGTAATAACGGACCCCAGAATCAATGGTCTTTTCTTTTTCTTAATTACACCCATAAATTGGCTAGCAAGCCAATATCCCAAATTAACCTTCCTACCAGTCAACATACTCCACAAAAAAAATAATTCCGGCTTGGAGCAAGTATTGGACCCATCCTTTCGTCCAGAAAAACTATAAGCCAAAAATTTGTGGATTATTTGAAAGGCAGGATTTTTGAGAAAAAGACTTTTTGCAAGATTGGGCTTGTAGGGCTCCGGATCAGTGGACAGGGTTTTCCAAATTTCTACACATGAGGCTTCAAAAACTTCTGGGTATTCACAATAGGCATCGCGCCTTGCCTCAAGCAAATTATCACCACACAAAAAACCCAAAGCAGAATTGAAATCGTTTAGAGAAAAATTAAAAGCCCTGCCCATAAGTCGAAATCGTATTGAATTACGCAAATCTGGGTTCGCCACGGCAGCGGATGAAAAATCATATGTACAATAAAATTCCCTAGTTAATTCATTAAAAGCTGGGAATTCGAAATTCAAAAATAGTTCCCAGCCGATGGCATGCATGTAATCAGCAACTTGCGTATTTACATTCAGCAAATTAAGAGTAAAAGTATCGAAATACTTACAGGGCACTATTTTCTTAGAAAAGAAATTCTTCCAGCGACCAATTGCCGACTTTGAGCGAAACTGAGTGCACCCTCCTAATTGATCACTGGCCACGGACTCCCATGTGGGACTCTTCGGCGCTTGCGATTGGCGAGGGTTTCAAGGTGGGCGCCAAACGTATAATTGGTAGTGGTTCTTGAATGTGAGGCGGCATTTGGTGAAGGGATGGATGTAGTGGGTGGTGGCAGCCATGGAGGGCGTGGACGGAGGTAGAGTGGGGTGTGGATGTTGGGTCGTGGCCGAGATGGAGGTGGTTGAGGTGGGCATCAGGGAGTCGAAGGTTCGGGGAGGGACATAAGATGCATGGGGCTCGCGGAGGATGGGGAAGGAGGGCGGAGCTTGCGGTGGTGGGGGCAAAGCGACGGCGATGGGTGGGAAGAAGAATCCGATGAAGAAGAAGAGATATCCATTGGTTGCGTGCTAGAAGGGAGTACCTTGCGGCTGATTTTTGTGCGCAACCGATTGGAACGCCGTGGCTTGGCGGAACAAGAGCGGTGCTTTGCTTGGGAGCCATGGTGTAGCAATGGCAGAAGGGCTTCAGGGAGGAGAGTTCGACTGGAAGCGGTAAGTGAATTGGGTAAAAATCCCAATTGTAAAGTTAGGGATTTTAACTTCTTTTCTCCTTCTTTAAACTGTTCACCCGCTTCCCTCTTTCTTTCAGCAATTGACTGTTAACCCCCATTGTTCTCCAAACTTGAAAATTCTTCCATTAATATCACAAACTCCAGGGTCCTGCTACTAACACATCTTCAAATCCAACACTTCTGCTACAAACAAAACTAAAAACAGGAAGAAAAACACAAATTAATAAAATCAAATCCTATGAAAACAGGAAATAAAGCATGTAAAATTGCTGGGCTGCCTCCCAACTAGCGCCGCTATTTAACGTCTGTAGCTAGACTCAATGCCAATTCTTGGTTACTCATAAACAGGTAATGCCAAACTGATCTCCTCAATTGTTCCAACAACAGGAACAAGCTCATAATACGGCTTTAAACGATTGCCGTTTACCTTAAAAATCTTATCAGTTTGCGAGCTCTTAATTTCAAACACCCCGTTTGAAAGAACACTCACAACAACATACGGCCTGTCCATCGAGACTTTAACTTTCGGCATTAATTTCAACTGGAGTTGAAAAGGAGAACTTTTGTCCCACCTTAAAATCTTTTCTTTTAATCAGACTATCATGGAACTTTTTGGTTTTCTCCTTGTAAAACTTAGCACAATCGTAAGCTTCTAATCTCAACTCTTCCAACTCCTGCAACTGCAACTTCTTTTCTAGTCCAATGAGTGCAAAATTTAAATTGCACTCCTTCACACCCAAAAGCCTTATGTTCAACGGCCGGTAAGTGGCACATCTTCCCAAACACCAATCGATATGGAGACATACCAATTGGCGTTTTGTAAGCGATACGATATGCCCAAAGCGCATCGTCCAACCTTGAACTCCGTCCTTCTGTTGGGATTCACCATTTTTCCAAAATTCCCTTGATTTCGCGATTCGAGACCTCGGCTTGCCCATTTGATTGTGGGTGATATGTAGTTGCTACCCTATGATGAACACCATACTTGAGCATTAATGATTGCACCCCCCGGTTACAAAAATGTGTTCCTTGATCACTGATTACAGCTCTCGGGATTCCAAATCTGCTGAAAATGTTAGACCTAAGAAAACTCACAACAGCCTTAGAATCATTAATCCGGGTAGCTTTAGCTTCTACCCATTTAGAGACATAATCAACTGCAAGCAATACGTATAAATTTCCATAAGAACTTGGAAACGGTCCCATAAAATCCATGCCCCAAACATCAAAAATTTCACAAATTAAAATTGGGGTTTGGGGCATTTCATCTCTCAAAGTTAGATTTCCAAGTTTTTGACAACGGTCACGCTTTTGCAAAATAGATAGGCATCTCGGAAAAGAGTTTCCCAATAAAAACCACTATCTAAGATTTTTCGAGCAGTTCTTCTCGGACCAAAATGTCCACCACGGGCAAAATTATGACAATATACTAATATGGAATGAATCTCATCGTTAGGCACACACCTACGAATGACTTGATCGAACCTATCTTCCAAAGATAGGGTTCATCCCATATGTAGTATTTAGAGTCACTTCTAATTTTATTTTTCTTGCAATGTTCATGCCTTGTGGAAAAACACCGTTACTAAGAAATTAACTACATCGCGTACCATGGCTCATTACTGCCCTACCTTGCACAAGCAAGAGTGCTCATCCGGAAACATTTCGGAAATAGGAATGGAATCTTCTTCACGCATCGGCTGCTCAAATGATCGCCACGGAGTTATCCTTTCCCTTGCAATCCTTGATTTCCCATGTGAATTCTTGCAATAGGAGGATCCATCTTATCAACCGAGGTTTAGATTCTTTTTCGCCAAAAGGTATTTGAGAGCGGCATGATCCGAATGTACTATGACCTTTGACCCCAAAAGATAAGATCTGAATTTTTCAAAAGCGAACACGATAGCCAACGGCTCCTTTTCGATGTGGTGTAGTTGCATTGGGCAGCATTCGGGGTTTTGGAAGCATAGTAAATGACATGACTTTGCTTCCCTTCTCTTTGCCCTAGAACACTCCTCTGCATAATGGCTTGCATCACACATGAGCTCAAATGGTAAATCCCACTTTGGTGGTGAATGATTGAGCCGAGGTCGCCTCTCTTTCAGAAATCGAATGCTTTCTTGCAATCTTCTCCAAACTCGAAAGGCACGTCTGTTGCAACAACCTTGTTAAAGGTGAGCAATTTTGGAAAAATCTTTAATAAACCTCTGTAAAAACTGCATGTCCAAGAACACTTCGAATATCTTTGACATTAGTAGGATAAGGCAATTTTGCAATTAAATCAACCTTTGCTCTATCTACTTCAATTCCCTTCGAAGACACTACGTGGCCTAACACTATACCTTCTTGCACCATAAAATGACATTTTTCATAGTTGAGAACAAGGTTCGTGTCGATGCAACGTTTAAGTACTTTAGACAAATTATCCAGACCTTGATTAAAAGAATCACCATACACAGTAAAATCATCCATGAAAATCTCTATGCAAGTCTCTATCATGTCAGAAAAAATGCTCATCATGCATCTTTGAAAAGTACCAGGAGCATTACAGAGACCAAAAGGCATACGACGAAATGCAAACGTACCAAATGGGCACGTAAATGTTGTTTTTCTTGATCTTCGGGAGCTACCAAAATTTGATAGTATCTGAATAACCATCTAAAAACGAAATATTTTTTCTGCTAGCCTTTCTAACATCGATCAATGAAGGGAAGTGGAAAGTGGTCTTTCCTTGTGGTGTATTTAATTTTCGAAAATCAATACACATTCGCCATCCATTTTGCAATCTCATAGGAACCAATTCATTTTCTCATTTTCTACCAAAGTAAACCCTGTTTTCTTAGGAACAAGATGCACAGGACTTACCCATTTGCTGTCAGATATAGGGAAAATTATCCCTAAATCAAAAAGCTTAAGGATTTCCTTAAGAACCACTTCCTTCATTGGGGGATTTAATCTCCGTTGCGGATCTCTCGCAGGCTTGGAATCATCTTCCAGTAGTATGCGATGCATACACATTGAAGGACTGATTCCCTTTATGTCTGCGAGTGTCCAACCTATGGCTCCCTTGAACTCTTTCAACACTCTTGACAGTTTTTCCTCTTGTAACTCAGTCAAATTGCTAGCAATAATGACTGGCAAAGTCTCATTTTCACCTAAGTAAATATACTTTAAATGTTCAGGTAATTTTTTCAATTCCAACTTAGGTGCTTGAATTAGAGAAGGAAGAATTTTTTCATTTGATAACTGTAATGGGAGAGATTGAAAATCATACTTGCCTACCATTTCTGGTGTGGAATAAAGTGCCATGATATTTTCCCGCACCTCTTCATTGTTTTGAAATGGTGCATCTTTATCTATCAAACTTTTTACGAGCACTAATTCCATTTTATCATCAAAAATATGATTCTCAAATTCATCTCGCACTACAGAATCAATGACACTAACATGAAAAACAGATTCAGAATCATTCGGATACTTCATGGCATCGAACACATTAAAAGTAACTACATTGCCATTAAATTCGAGTGTCAAAGTACCCTTATCCACATCAATTTTTGTTTTTGCTGTTTTCATGAAAGGTCTCCCTAACAGAATAAGTGATGGGTGAGGAGAGCATGAATCGTCCATATCTATCACATAAAAATCCACCGGAAAAATCAAGTCATTGACTTTAACTAAGACATCCTCTACTACTCCTTCGGGGTATGAATTAGACCTATCAGCCAATTGAATTACCACTCGGGTATTTTGCAATGGGCCTAAATTCAATTCTTTATAGATAGATAAAGGCATGACATTTATGGAAGCTCCTAAATCAAGCATGGCTTTTTCAACTTTTTATTACCAATAATGCAAGGAATAGTGTACATACCGGATCTTTGCATTTTTGAGGTAATTTTCGTTGAATCATTCTTTGAGACATTTTCACTTACCAACACCTTCTCATCGATCGCAGCTTGACCTTCTTGGTGCAGTTCTTTGAGAAATTTTGCATATCCGGGCACTTGCTTAATGGCATCCGAAGAGGGATGTTGATTTCCACCTTGCGAAAAGTATCCGGATTGCTTTCTCGTCCTCTTCCTTCTTTTGGTGTGCAAACCGCTGGGAAAGGTGGTGGGATGACAATCTTCTCAATTGGTTTTCTCGACTCCTCACCTTCCTTATTTACTAAAACCTCATCTTGCACGACCTCTTCATTCTTCTTGCTATCACCCACCTTCTCCTTTGGCTTCACTTCCGAAGTTCCTTTCCACTTCTCAAGGTGATTGCACAAGCATTTTCTCGCGGATTCTTCTCTACTTGAGAAGGCGGTTTTCCTTGATTTGCTTCTAGCTTCCTACTACACGAGTGGGAAATCGATTTTCCGAGATTTTATGCGGCCTTCGTCTCTAATCTATCTTGTTGAGTCTGTCTATCTGCTGAATTCACTAAGCTTTTGATTAGACTTTCCAACGGTGTATTGGGCTGCTGGGCTGAACTGGAAGAGGCGACGAGAATGGTGGTCGTACTTGTTTGAGAAAAATTCGATTTTTATTCCCGTGGCGAAATTCGGATGATCACGCCATCCTGGGTTGTAAGTCTTGGAATAGGGATCATATTTTCTCTGTGGTTGCCCTTGGAAACCTCCCACTAAATTTACTTGTGCATTAAGATCTTCTTGCAAGGTTGGACATGCATCGTTGGATGCCCCACATTTGCACAAATTCCACGGCTTTTACTGTTGAGCTTGACTGAGACAAGTCTTTCCGAGAGAGGTTATTGTGTTCAACCGTTGATCAATAGAGAACACATTTACCTCATTTACCTTGCTCGAACATCTGTCTCGTCCCGAACTGTTGTGCATTTTCAGCCATATCAACAATCGTCGCTTAGCCTCTTCCAAAGTGTTGTTCATAAAAGCTCCCCATGGCTGCATCAATCATATTTCGTCGGCAATGAGTAATCCTTCGTAAAAATCTTGAATAAGCGGTGATCGATATTTGGTGCGGGCGCTTGCACACAACCGCTTGAAGCGTTCCCAATATTCATACAAAGTTTCCCTACAACTGTCTTATCCGCAAATTTCCTTACGGATATTTGCTGCGAAGCCGGGAAAACGTTCAAGGAATCGCTTCTTCATCTCGGGCCAAGTACTCACCGACCCGGAGGTAAATCGAATAACCATCCTTTTCCCTTGTCTACCAATGTGAAAGGAAAAGCCCTCGTTTCATATTGTCTTGATCATTCCTTGTGCCCTTTGACTCGAACAGGCCAAATGAAAATCCATCAGATGTTTGTAGGGATCTTCACCCGGCAAACCATGGAACTTTGGCAACAACCGGATCGACAGGCTTCGGCTCAAACGGGGCATTCACTTCGGGGAAAGTTATGCCCAAGGTGGGCGATTCACATCGAGTCGCCATTTCCGCAACGTACGTTGTGGGGCTGCCATGTCTTCGTCCTCCTCAACCGTATTATCTCCAACTTCCACTTCTTCCTTCACTTTCGCAGTTCCTTCCCGCTCTTCCTCGCTTGATTCACTAGAACTCGCCACTCAAATGCGACTTTAAACCTGCGAAGAGCGCTTGCTTGTTTGGTGAGTTTAGTCCGCCGTCAACCTTCTTTGTCTTCTCAATCTCGGATCGTAAATTAACTTTCTGTACGAGAAGAACGAGGCATAAAAAGAAAACACGGCAGTTCGCAACAATTCTTAAAGAGATTAATGACCAAATGTTCCGGCAACGGCGCCAAATTTTGGCGGGTGTCAAACCGTCAAAAATAATTTTTCCTCTTTCCCAAATAACAAGTATAAGGTAAGTAAGGTTCGTATCCACAGGGAACAATGTTCTTATGCCCTTAAGAAGTTTGTAAAGTAAAAACAATGATTTGTGGTTCTTAAACTAACTACCGACTAATCTACGAAAATGCAAACTGAAATTTATGGACTTTAAAGTAAGCAAATAGCAAACAAGTTTAATTCAAATATGAGTAAAGGTCCAGTTAATTAGTGCAAAATAATTCCCCAAAGTTTTCTACCGATCATCGATTCAAAAATGATCTTAATGAATGAACAAGTAAACCGGTTATAGGAGTTTAACGAACGCCTAACTCCCAATTTCTCCTTACGTCGATAATTATGAGAAGCTCTATAATTATTCCCTAATCAAAAGACAACCCCGAGACGCTCGTAGGATTTAGTATTTTGAAAGCATTTAAACTAGAGAAACCCGATTCTAACCGGTGCATGTTTAAGAAACACCCTTTAAATTAGATTATTCACCCCCACAACGCCACCCGAGTATGCTTGTGATGCCTAATCGGTGCGTTGTTCGCTACTTCGTTATCCCCAAGGACAATTACGGATCAATGGGTTTAACTAGCAATAGACTCTTAGATTAATTAAAGTTCGGGCCCTTAAACAATAATTAAACATAACAATCTTAAATCGCAAATTCTTGCAACGAAATAAAACAGAGGATGAACAAATACTTGTTATTAATCTAAAACCAAAAATCGAATCTCCCAGTAGCAATTTCCCAAGGAATTACTCTACACACATTAACTGGAAAGAGAGAACTTAGTTACTTAACATAATTTAATGAAAAATTACTTACAAAATGAAATAGAAAAAATCCTATCACCAAGTGTTGAACCCAAGGAATAGAACGACTTCCACTTTGAACGTGTATGCGCCCTTTTTTCTGTCGTCCCGTAGGTTGGCGCCATCTTCTATTTATAACGGGTTCCTCAAGTCGCCCAACCATTTCCCCAAAGTAGAGGCCACGACCTCTTCTCCTCATCCATTAGCAAAAGCCGTTATTGACTTTGTCAATTTCCCTAATTCCTCTCTTGACTAATTCTCTCTAATATTTACATAGAAAGAATTAAATTAACAAATAATGATGAAACCCACAAGGATTTAACTCAAATCCGAAATTGATTAAATGTCTATAATGCCCTCTAGTACAAAACTCCATCACAGCACGTGACCTTCTTTTAAATTCCCTGCTCCAGACTTTCCTCAAGTACCAAATGCCCATTTGGTGCTGGACTAACTGCTTCCTTTATCTTTTTCTCACTTTCAATTCTCCACCACACCTGAAAACATCACAAACAAGAATACCCATAAAAGTGCAACATTTATAACCAATAAAAGCACAAAATCCACTTAAAATGTCGCACATATTTGATCTCATCATTGGGCCGGCCCGATAACAGCCCGCTAAAATCGGGCCGTGTTAGTGTCGTGTTCGTGCCGTGTTCGGGCTCTCCCGATAAGATGGTCATCCGTGTGATATTATCCCTGGACAAATCTTGATTATTGATTAAACTTAATTTTAGTAATTAAGTCTTGGCCGTTGATATTATCGGGTTCGTTCCGTGTTCGGGATAGCCCGATAAGAATTAATGTTTTTTAGGCCTAACGGGCTGACAGACTTGCCTGAACTAGTATGACTATTGTGCCTAACGGGCCGTGCCGGGCTTTTCGTGTTTTAATCGTGTCGTGTTTGAGTTTTCACTATAGGCCCGTTAAGCTTAACGGGCCGTGTTCGTGTTTGGTCTTAATGTGCCGTGCTCTTATCGTGCCAGCCCGTTAACAGCCCAGCACGACCGAATTGCCACCCCTAGAAAATATACGAGGAAAACTATTGCACATCTTTGAGAGGGGGAAGGATTAAAAGTTGACTTGTTGATATAAAGGGCATATTGGTCTTGAAGATGGCATTTTAACAATAATATGTAGTGCTCATGTCATTTCTGTTAATTTGACTAACGTTGGATTGATTAGTCCCAATCTGACCAAAAGGAAGGAAGGAAGGAAGGAAGACTTGATCCAACTGGGTCAATATATTAGGGTGTTTTCAAAATATTTTAAGAAAACAATTTACGATTAAACACAACACAAATATGCTCACTACATATAAATTTTAAATAATGGTACAACTTCTGACATAAAAAGATTTTTGTTATATAGAAATATCATTTTTCAATACATTCACACGACATATTCCACGTTACAGATATAATTAACAATTTAGTAATATAAATTTTACTCTTACAAAAGTAAGACATTTTTATAATTTAAAATCATACTAATTAATTACCTTTGTTTATTGACAATATTACTTAATATTTTGTTGGGTAAAGATCACGTGCATAATTTAGGGGTGTACAAAAACATTCCGTGAAATCGTTAATAATGTATATTTTATTTCTTTCGTGTCATAACTCATGTAGAATAATAATATTGGACTTGTTACTCGTAAAATAGTGTACCAATTAAGAGTACATGTGACATGAAATAATTATAGGTGCTCATATTTTTTTGACCACTTTCACATATGACAAAGGATCGTCAATTATTGCAAGCTCTTAATCAATACTGCGTTTGTGCTAGCTTATAATTTAGCACAACCAAATACTAATGGCAACAAATTTGTCTAATCAAATGTTGAACTTGGGACCCCGTTAGAATAAATTCTAAATACTTGACTTATAACCGAGTGAACTAACCAACCTGCTCCATCCCACATTTGACTGGAGCGAGCTATCAGAGACGAGATTAACGTGTTTTTTGATATCCGATGAATATATTCAAAAGAAACAAAAAAAAATATATATATACATATATATATATATAGATTAGTGTATTGCTAATTAACATCGGACAAATGATAATTAAACATATTCCTTCAATAAAAATAATAAGAGAGGCAACCATCTTTTTCGAGTTCAGAATTTGCTTAGCTTCCCAAAATAAAATTATATTGACAAGATGTCTGATTTTCACATGATTACCATCCAATTAAATTGGATTAGTGTTAAAGTGAGACAACATTTGCCCCATAAAGAGAAGTTAACTCTATATTGTCACCACATAATATCATTAAACTTGGGGTTGTTTCAAAATTTCAAAAAAGTTCTATTCAAAAATAAATAAATAAATAATCATTTCAAATATTGAAAGATGTTAACAGAACCTAGTGAAAGCAGAAAAGGGGCCCCCCCCTAAGCTCGATTCCTGGGCCTCCACTTCCATGTGCTAGTCCGCCCATGTGATAAAAATCCAAAGCCCAACTTGTTTAAGGAAAACCCCACACACAATCAATGACATTATTCGGTCCAGTTGGTGTTTGTTACTCCCTCTGTTTCAAAATATTTGTCGTTTTAGCTCTAAAAATCTGTTTCAAAAAAATTATCGTTCTAGGTTTTCAATGCATATTTTACCTAATTTACCCTTGTCTTCTCACAAGTTTCAATAATTGATTATCTCTTCATTAAATACTTTATCTTCTCCCAATGACTATCTCATTCTAATTTATCTTTTCAATTACTCCTAGCACAAAAATTAAAAATATTTAATAAAGGTATATTTGTCAACCTACAAAATTTCTTAATATGTGTGCACAACTCTAAAACGATAATCTTTTTGAAACAGAGGGAGTATATGTTATACAGTACAAACTATAAAGAAAAATAATAGAGATATAAATATTTTTATATAAAATTATTATACAAATTTTGAGATGTTAAGCATACGATGGATACATCACATGCTAGTATCCCTATCACTATTCAATGTTAAAAGCACTTACCGAAATAGTAGTATAACACACATTTTTTTTGTACTTTCTTCGTTTTTAGATTAAGTAGCCTCTATTTTAGTTTGGAAAGTTTCAAAATAATCGTACTGAAAAATTCTTTAAGTCATTTGATTATAATATCCTTAGTAACTGTGAGATGATATTAAAAAAAAAAAAAAACGATGCCCATTGATTTGGCACTAATAGAAAAAATATCACCTAGAGTTAACTAATTTATTAAAACTCGTGTTAAATCAATACGAGACACTTAATTGGGAACAAAATAAGTAGTATTATATTGTTCGCTTCAGTTCTTAATTCTAAGTGGAGGCAAAACATGGTAAATCAAACAACACATATGATAATGTCACAAAATTTAATATTCGTTAAGCTTCTCTAACATTACTCTTAAATGGTAAATGCCAATGGGATTGGGAATGCACTCAACTGACTGACTAACCCGAGTATGGATGGGCTATGGGTTAAGCTGAACTCCTCACACCCATTAGAAAAAGCAAAAGAAAAAAAATGGTAAACCACAATCCACATCAATGTTTCAAACCCAATGGAACCCGGCCAATGCTTCCTCCGACAAGGAAAAAGTAAAAATTAAAAGAAGACGCACTCTCTCAGGTTCTGTCTGTGTTTTCGAAAGTTATGAAAACCCATAAGAGTTATCAAGTTTGAATGCATCAAACTTACTAGGAAAACTAACTTTGGCAGAACTATAGGACACATTTCAATTTTCCGGAAATAAATAAATAAATTTGCTGGCCGTAGGAAAAGGTCAAACGTGCACTTAATAACACATTCCTACGGAGATTCTAGTGGAGTATCATTTTTAATTGCTACACTTTCTGAGAAAATATTCTTCATGTTTCTATCTTTGAATAATGGACATGTCGCTCATAAGATGATGGAGATACCCTACCAACCTTATCAGTAATACAATACAAAAATGCAAAACTGAGTGCCAGTAGCTACGATTGAAGGGTGAAAATAGAATCACAGAATGCTCAAGCAAAGTCATTTTCAAACACTGAAGCATAGGAATAGAAAAATGATTTAGTAATCAGCAGTTCTTGAACCCCTCTTGAAAACTCTAGTTGCAAAGAGCAACTATCCTATAAAAGCATAATGTACATATAAGAAACGCATGCTCTAGATATTTGGTAAAAAAAAAACAACATTATCTTTGAATATTAGAGGAAAATAAGGATAGCTGAAGCAAGAAGGAACACGGCATGGCAATACTTTAAACTTGAAATACTAATGGTACCTCAATATGCCATATAAGGTGGATGTGGCCCTCTCTAATGTTGCCTGTCTGCCAAATCATGTCCTGCTACAACAAAGACTTGCCTCTCTAATGTTGCGTGTGTGTGTGTGTGTGTGAGAGAGAGAGAGAGAGAGAGAGAGAGAGAGAGAGAGGTCAGATATATTTTCAAATCTGTGCAAGTGCTGAACGGAAATATCAGGAATATATCATGAGTAAAATTTCAGCTTCTGAACGAGATTATTCTATTCCCGAGATGTTTTAGAACACTACTGCACACTCAGAGGTTCGATTAGTGATTAAAGCTCGTGGCTAAAGCCAGTACGATATTATAGACAACATATACATTTCATTTCTAGAAACAGAGAAACTCTCATCCTAATATTTTGCACTCACGCTGCTCAAGCTTCTACCCATTCGAAGCAATGTGATCCCTCCACTGAATCCAACATCCCCTCTTTTGACCTCATACAGCTTCCTGCAGCCTGGGCATCGCTCATCTGCCTCGAGAATCCTTTTGTGACAAAAAAGGCAAAGACGGAATCCACAGGGACATGGGAGAAAACTCGAGTCCGTAAGATCCAAATCCTCATAGCAAATAGGGCAGGATGATGGTCGAGGCATAATACTTTGCCAAGCCCAATTGATAGCCCCACAAGTAGAACTCATTGTATGCTGCTTCAACAGGTTGGGCAAACACTGAGGGCGGGAAGTATCATCAGGCCTCCATGCTCGACAATTTGCCTGACCTCCAGAATTATTACTAGGCAATACGAGATCAACTTGAGCGACTGTTTTGGGCCCAACAGGAGGTTCTATGGTTGGGACCTTCTGCTTTTCCTTAGCCGCTAGAGCATCTGCAATAGCTTCCCAATCATCAAGGCTATTATCGGCATCCTCTTCTGCTTCACTGACAGCTCCAGAGCATTGCCTGCTCGTTTCGCTGCTGCCAAATGGGCTGCTCATGTGGGAGTGGGATTCCAAGTTAACATTGGAAATATAGGACTTCTCAATATCCAATCCTTTAAGCGTTGATTTTGGAGTCCCAGGTGATCTGTTTTCCTCTTCAGTTACCAAAACGAGGAGAGAAGATTCGCTGCTTCCATTTGAATCTGCCTTGCATCCTGTGTCTTTGACTGCATTATGATCAGAAAGAAATTACTTTTAAGTATACAAATGCGAGCTAACCTCAATCAGCTGCTGATGAATGTCTTGACGATAATCTTATTTCTCTTTACTGTCAAGCTAGAGAAACTAAAACAGTTTCGCCCCTTTCAGCATTTCTACCAACATGAAATTATCTTCCTCTTGAATTCAGGACTAGTTAATTGATTATATTATTTACTCCATAATGTACTACAATGAAATCAACACGAGAATAATTGACCCTTAGTTAAGAGCCTATTCATTTAGCCATGTTTTTGAGATAAGAAATTCTCTCCAAATTTAAAATTTAGATTTGGCTTTAGAAAATTTTAAAAATAAGCACATTCTCAATTATCCATGGGGAAGTAGCTTGGATGGTAGACTGCTTGCTTAGCATGCGAGAGGTACGGGGATGGATAGCCCGCATCTCCAATTTTGTTTGCAATTGGGAAAACGGCTAAGTTGTAGTATTCTCAATTATATTACCTTCTCGAAATTCATAGACTCAAGCTGATCCTATTTTTTACTCTGCATTTTATAGATTGTAATTTTCAGTCATTTAGATATTCCTAAATTTCCCTATTAATCAACGACAAAACAATTGATGCCAGAACCTGAATTCGAACTATGCATGAATCAAAAATCACAAAAATCATATGATCATCGGCACAAATATAAAATAAATTCAATTAAAAACCTTGAGAAAGCCATTGTTCACGGCGGACGTCAAGCTTGCTCTGCTTCAATTTCGCCAACCTGCTCGTCTATGGGGAAAAAATAGAAAAAGAAAAAGAAAGAGCAGCCAATTGAAGAAAATTACATGTAAAGTAAAATGTAATTCAAGCGTAACAAATTCGATTGAAATATGAAACTCGTACCTTTTTTCTCTTGCCAATGTCTTTGAAGGAAGCATGAATTGTCGCATTGGAGGTTGAATCAGAATCCATAGCTCGTTATTCCTCTTTGCATTGATTAGAAAAAAACCCCTTTCTTTGAACAATGCGATAGAGAGTTGGGGTTGAGAGAGAGAGAGAGAGAGAGAGAAAGAATCGTTTATAAGAGGGGAGAGAGAGAGACATAGAGAAGAGTGGTTTTGGGCTTCAAGCTAAACCCTGTTTCTTCCACCGCCTGAAACGTCTCTTTCGTTACAATTACCACAATACCCTTTAGGCAAATCACACGATCCGGCCATTATATTCGGGAAAGATTGCAATTCGGCTACGGTTTTTGTCCTCATTCCTATTAATGAAGACAGCAGTAAAATAGAAATTTTATTAAAAATTAACGTATTGATAGAGTCGCTTACAAGATAACTGAAGTATAGTTATCCAAATAACATTCTCAAAAAATCAGTAATTGAATTATAATATTTTCCAAAATACAGTGACCCGATTATATATTTTGCTGCCCTTTATTTCACTTTGTTTTACTACAAAAAATTTCCTCCTAAAGTATCATTCACTTTGTGCTTGAGAAGTCTCGGGTGATCATAATTATAAAAATATTTTGACTATACCTAACATAGTTATAAAACATTTGTAGGATAAAGTTAGAAATGTTAAGGGACAAAATCACTATTAACACTCTAATTTTTAAATGTAACATTCTATCGAATATTTTATTTGACTTTGTAACAATATATTTAACATACTGTATTATAGTGGAACAACAACTCAGGTTTTTAAAGTAAATACTTTAAGCTGAGCTAACTATCCTAAGATAAAATAAGAAACTCTTTCAGTTAAACAAAAACTTTTCAATCACACCCAGGGAGGAAAAAGAAAGAGGAACCTACGCGACCAGTTTTGGGTAAAATATTATTCCGTTCGTTAGTTTATGTTTGAAAAATCTAATAATTAATAGATATATAATTATTATTAGAATTGATCGTAATTACTCCCTCTATTTCAAATAAAAAGTCCACTATATTATTTTGCGACATTTTACTTAAAGAGTTCACTTTCAAAAATTTATATTTATAATTTTCATAATCTTTCATATTTACCCTTCACTTGGGTTGTAATTATCTTGTTTGCGCTTAAGTATTTTTGTAATTATAACAAACTCTAGTGACACTAATATATCCCTTAATAATTAGACTTTTCAAATATGAACTCTTTGGGTGGAACGGAGGGAGTATAAAAATACTTAAGCATAGTTCATATGTTTATATCACATGTGAAAGGTAAAGTTATAAAATTATAAAAAATTGTATGCATAATTTTTTGAAATGAACTTTTTATGTAAAACATTAAAAAATAAAATATTAAACTATTTATCTGGAACGGAGAGAGTACAAAGAGCAACAATACTACACTTAAATAACAATTTGCGGAAAAAGTGTTACAATTTTCTTTTTGAAATTACATAATTCAAGTCATATACTACATTGTTAACTGAAAACCCATAAAAAATACTCCCTCCATCTCTTAATTATTGTCTTGTTTGACTTGGCACACGGATTAAAAAAAATTAATTGACTTGATTATTAATATTGATATAATGTATAATTTTCTTTAATGTTTGTGTGTATGTGACCCATAATTAAAGTAGAAAAAAGAGTAAGGGTATAATGGTAAAAGTAATGTCCTAAAAAGAAAAGTTTTCAAACAAGATAATTATTTTGGGATGGACAAAAAAAGAAAGGAAGACAATAATTTAGGGACGGAGGGAGTATGTTTTAATTTTTTAAGGTTAATGAAATTACTAGTTCCTCGACTATGGCCGATTCTACCAGTAGTCCCTTAACAAAAAATTTTCAAATTTTAGTTCATTGACTATGAAAATTAGACACGTTGGTCCTTTTATTGGATGCCGTTAGTATTATTCCGTTAAGTCTTTCATGTGCCTAACACGTGACTTTGATTAAGGGCATTTTTGGAATTTCAACTTCATCTTCAACCTCTATCTTCCCTTCAAACCAATATTACAACCCATTCATCAAAAACACTCGGTTCATCTTCAACCTCTATCTTCCCTTCAAACCAATATTACAACTCATTCATCAAAAACCCAGTTCATCTTCAACCTCTATCTTCCCTTCAAACCAATATTACAACCCATTCATCAAAAACCCAATTCATCTTCAACCTCTATCTGACTCGGTGTTCAAGTATTTTGTCAAATTAAAACCCAGCTTTTTGCAACAGTGGAGTAAAGCTATGACAAGAGTTGGTCGCATCCTTACATGTTGTTGAAGCCGGAGAAGAATCAAACATATGCACGAAATCATCTAACCCTAACCCACCAAATCTATGCTTGTCGGTGTAGAGAAACCTCAATAGCCGTTTAAAGAAGCCGGCCTCGCTGGGAAGGACCAAGCCGCCACTGGTTTGGAAGCCAAATTCCTCCTCGACTTGGTTGAGGAGGGAAACGAATACGGGTAGGTTGAGGAACCGGGTAGGGATGACGAAGCGGCGGCGCTCGGGGCCGACGTAGACGGCTAGGGATCCGGAAGGGATGTGGCGGCCGTGTGAGTCGGAGGAAGTGGAGTCAGAGTCGTAATCAGAGTGGGAGAAGACGGAACGAAGTGGGAGAAGACGGCTAGGGATCCAGTTCTTCATTGACTGATTTGGTTACGTTTAGCCCCCCCTCTTTTTGAAAGTTAGGGTTTAATGTGGGTGGGTGGTGGTGGGGAGAAAAAAAATAAATTGTTTAAAGTATTTTGTGAAATTCCATTTTAGCCCTTGTTTTAAGTATTAAAAAATATCTTTGCACGTGAAATTTCTTAAATGCCCTTAACCAAAGTCACGTGTTGGGCACAAGACAAACTTATCGGAAAAATTCTAACGGCATCCAACAAAAGGACCAACCGTGTCTAATTTTCATAGTTAAGGGACTAAAACTTGAAAAAAATTGTTAAATGACTACTGGTGAAATCCGCCATAGTCGAGGGACTAGTAATGTCATTAACCCATATATATATATATATAAAACCTAATAAGTCTAAAAAAGGTAAAATCTCGCCAAAAATGACTTGCCAAAAATAGAAAGTCATCTTTATAACATTTAATATTGTCCACAAAAATACAAAATTGTATTTATACAAAACAATAATATAATCTTTAAATAAAAGACAAATCAATTTGGTCAAATCTCCTAGGAAATTGCACCATGCACTTTTCTCTCTCCTCTTACTCTCACCCGTAAATGTGATACTACTTTCTTCATGTTAACATATGTGTTTTTTATTCTATTTTGGAACATCCTAAATAAGTATATTGAAGGAAAAATAATTCAAAAATATTTATTAAAACTTGTGTAAATTTAGTAAAAAAAATTTTACTTTGAGATGGACAGGGTACAAATCTATGACATATTAATGGAGTATTTAAGTATTACTCTTAAATCCTCCCTCAGTCTTGAAAAATAATCTTTTTCTCTTGGTATGTCCCAAAAAATAGACTTCTTTCTAAAAGAAAATTATATTTATAGTGCAATTAAAAGGAGATACAAATTACAAACAAAAGCTACAATCTTAAAAGTTTGACTTGTCAAATGTAATTATTTTCTGAAGAAGGAAAGAGTATTGTATAACATACTATTAATATATTAAATTAATACACTATAATATATTAAACCTATTTTTTAGGTACAATAATATACTTACTTTGCAACTAAAGTTTTTTTTTTTGGAAGATCAAACTATATGGAGAAAAAAAAAAAAGAGTCTACGTTCTCTTAAGTTTGTCTTGAAAAAGAGTCAACCTTTTCAAATTTAAGCTACAAATTTTTATTACTTTTTAATTTCTTTCAATCTTTTAAAAAATATGAAACGTTTTCTATGTCTAATACCGAAAAATATATAACTTTAGTGTGATTTAAGGAATATATTTATAAATAAGAATACCTTTTTTAAAGTTTAACTTTTTCAATATGATTGATCAGAACAAAGGAAAACAATATATAAATGTGATGTAGGAACATACTAAAATCTCTGTCTTAATAAATAATATACTTATTTACAGATCGGAGGGAGTGTAAAATTTGCAATACAAGTTACAACTATGAAATTGTAGTATTGATTTTGATAACCAAAATAAATAATATTTTAGCTAACATGTATCTAAAAGGAATTAGACCGGTTTAAACCATATATTAATAGAGATTTTATTCTAAGACTCGTCCTAGCGTAAAACTATTTATTTATAAATCCAGTTTCACCATAAGCTTTGGATCAGAGAGTATGAATTGGGGTAAAGCAAAAGAGTAGGCCTCCAGTGAGACGGTCTTGCGGATCCTAATTTGGTCAACCCTATTAATACACGGTGGGTCGGTTCAGGAACATCCTTCTTACAGAAAATACCGTAAACAATCTTTTCTAAATTTTGCCAAAGAAAAACTTGAAGACATAGCCTTATTTAAAACTGGTCAAAGTAACAAAGATAAGGAAAACGAATAATGCTTGCAAAGTAAGTAACGTGCTGGACCTTATCTATATATATAAAGCCTACTAAGTTCAAAAATAGTAAAATTTCGCAAAAAAATATCTTACCAAAAATAGAAAGTCATCTTTATAATATTTAATATTGTCCTCGAAAATACAAAATCATATTTATACAAAACAATAATATAATCTTTACAATAATAATATTTTAAAGTATGATATTATACTATTTTAAAGTAAATTTTTTAATTTTTTAATTTCTATATATTTACAATAATAAATATTTTTTCAGCTAATACGCGGGTATGGAATACATGAAATAGCAATTTTTATCTATTTTCGTCGTTTACTGTTTTAAATATCTCGCCAATTGTTGATTTAACAAATCACGAAAATTGTTCAAATCCTTTTATTACTCCTACTCCGAATAAGAAAATGCATTTAAACAAATCCACATCTCTTACTCAATGTAAAGTTTTGTTTTGTTTGTTACATTTTAAAAATTTTTATTATTATGTTGTATACATGTTATTCATGCTTTGTCTTCTTTTTTTATTTATGGCATTATTTATTTAGTAATACTATAAATAAGTATATTTTTAATAGATAGCAACTTATGAAGAATATGTTATACAAAAATTATTACTCATTTCTTTCTTAATAAAGTTTCATGTTTATATAACACCTTGGTTAAAAAGGAATATTTGAATTTATTATAAAAATTAGTATAACGTGTATTTTTTAAGGATACTCATATCAGGGTCAGACTCATTAATTAAAGTGAGACTTAAATCAAGGGTAAAATGTTAAAATAAATTTTCAAGAACACAAATATTAGATTGTAGACATTTTTCTAAGGATACCAATGTAAGAGTGAGATTCATCATTTGTTTGTTATATTTTCAAATTGTATTACTAATGTCTATACTTTTTATTCATGCTTTGTTCTTTATTTTTATGAGGGTGAAAATAATGGTGTTACATCAATAAAAGTTTCAAATAATATTTTGGTGAATGCATCACATATCCAGTCAATAGTTGAAAGTATATATGCATCATTTTTAGAGTCTTTTGATGACATGTCATACTTGCCCTGGCGCTTGATGTTGTGGACACCATAAATGAGTACATGGTTTCTAAAAATCACTCAGAAGGAAGGAAGAACTTATTTGAGTTCAGATTCTATCTGCAGCGCAGAAAATAACTTAAGTTTATTTGAAGACATTCGTTTTACGGAGTTTTTGAGTAGTATAAAGTGATTAGGATTGCCTAGCCATGAACTAACATTTAAGATTGGTGTTCCGCTGATGCTATTGAGAAACATTGACCTTGTGCAGGGTTGTGCAATATTAGAACTAGACTAATCATTACAAAGCTTGCATCACATTATAGAATCTAAAATTTTAAATGGAAGCAATGTTTGAGACAAAGTGTTTATCCCAAGAATGTCATTGTCTCCATCACATGTGAGATTGTCTTTCAAGTTTCAGAGGACAATTTTCATTGGTAGTATCGTATACAACGACAATTAACAAAAGTCAAAGTCAATTACTGTCGCATGTAGGACTCTTGAAGAATTCAATATTGAGCAGATGTATGTCGCAGTTTCTAGGGTAACAAACCGCTCTGGTCTGTATGAATATATTGATATGCGATGAAGAGGAAAAGCCAACGAATAAAACTACAAATGTTGTGTATAAGGAATTTTTTTAGAATTCTTAATATTAACGACACAATGATGTATTTCTATTTAAGTAGTTGTCTCCAACATTACTTTTCCTTAATTTATTATTTTAATTTTGTTTTTCCTCTTCATTTTGCTTAAATATAATTTAATTGAAAAAGATATATGTCCGTGCGTTTAACGCACGGGTGTAAAACTAATTTTTTAATAAAGAAAGTTATGAGCACCTTCTAAAAAATTGTGTTGTGACAGTAGTATAAGTCAATTTAAAAAAAGAATCACACGTAAGTTGATTCATTTAAAGGTTTTTGTAGCTAAGGACATTACTTAATATATCTTGCCGTAGTTATAAAAATTAAGACAATATCAAAACCAAGATAAAAAATAAGTCTTATAAATTAAAATCTTATTGTAGTTTTTAATTTTTTTAAAGAAAGAATTTTCAAGATGAGAGCTTTAATCATACACTTATTGAGCAAGTAATCGTACCACAAATTAAGATTACACAAAAATGTTGCTCAAGGTGGAAAGTCTATAAATTATAATAAAGTGAAAACACCATAAATATCAATCAATATTAAAAAGTTTTTGTCTTGATATTCATTAATATGATATTTAAACTTAACAAGGCTATCGGGGGAATAAAAACACAATTTTTTTTCAAAAACTTGTATATCCCCTATCTCAATTGAAGAGGTATATATATATATATATATATATATATATATATATATATATATATATATATGTGTGTGTGTGTGTGTGTGTGTGTGTCAATTTTACCAATTTTGTAATCGATATTTGATAAAAAAAAAATTCAAAAATTATAAAATAAATGAGTCATAGTATTTTTAGTATACCTTTAAGAGATTATGATTTTATTTTCTTCAAACTGTTAATATTATTCAAAAATTAATTAAAGTGAAAACAAAAATTATAATATACTCCAACTCTTTACTTAGATCATTAAAAATTATTAGGCAAAAACTTAGAAAAGACTATCTTACAGATATTTTTTTTAAAACAAATCTCCATGACCCGACTCATCATGTGTTGGTGGGCTAAACTGTAAAAAAGTTAAGTTCTGTTTTACGAACAAGATGGTTTCAAAGGAGACCTGCCTAAAATATATTTTGATGAAAGGTCTTGTTTAACATTTTTCAAATACTAGTAAAAGCAATGACAAGTTAGGTATTGTGGGTAAGTTTAGGGGCAATTGAGTAATAAATAACGTGGGCAAGTACAGCCTTAACTGAAACGTAGACAAGAAGTTGACTATGCGGAACGTGAGAGCCTCGTCGAGTCGAGAGAGAGGAGTTGAATTGATGCACTTAACTTCCCTCCAAGTGTACAGTACAACCGCTTCGAGCTGAACTGGAAACCACTTTTTGCAAGGGTAGGCCTTTTAGTTCAGAAGTCAAGAGGCCCTGTGGCGGGGTGTGGGCTCATTCTATTGCTGAGTCGTGTAAGGCTCTTGACAACTCACTTCTCGTATTTCATGTTTTTTACTTGCTAGCTACTCGCTCCATACTCCCTTCCGTTGCTTCTAAATGAGTATTTATTTTTAATTTTTTATTAAAATTTAGAAAAATAATTTTTAAATTATTTAGTAATATGTATATGTAAATGGTTTTGATATTCACATATAATATTAAAATGTTTATGTTAAGATATATATATATATATATATATATGGAGGAGTATTTAATGGTTACTTTTTTATTTAACCATCAATGGTTACTCTCATTATCAACCATTGGATCAAAAATTAAAGGTTGAGATTTAATGGTTAGTTGAAAAAATGCAATTAATGCAAGTATATATATATATATATATATATATATATAAAAGAGAATAATATCTCCTCCATATCTTTGTTATTATATTGGGTATATTCTTCTTATTAGTTAGGTTTCCTAGTTAATATTGTATTCCTAATTGTTATTGTATTCAAACAATTATATATTAGCTTGTAACCCAAGATTGTAACTATATAAATATGTACTCATAATCATTGGAAAGGTTATGCCATTTATTCACAAAAATTATTATTTCCTACATAATATCATAGCCTTGATCCCACAAACCCTAAAACAACCAAACTTCCGCAACCCTAAACCGCCGCCCCCTCTCTTCTCCTCTACAGCGGCCATCACTGCTCGGCATCAATAGCTTCCAGTACAATCATCATCCTAGAAACTCATCAACATCTCCAACCATAACATCACCAAACTCACCCCCACCACCTATATCGCCTAGAAACTCCAGGTTGAATCTATGCTCATTGACTATGATCTCTATAAGTTTGTAGACGACACCTATGTTTGCCTGTCAACCATCATCATAGTCAATAACATCCAAACTTCTGCAACCCCAAATACCGCCGCCCAAGCACCCAACCCAACCTATCAAGCATGGATCCGGCAAGAAAAACTTCTATTTGGCGCCCTTGTCGGCTTCCTCTCCATAACCCTAGTTCCGCTTATTCAGCAAGCGGCTACAGCCCGGGAGGCTTGGGTCATACTGGCCAACACATATGCTCGCCCTACTCGCAGACATATCAAACAAATCAAGAACCAATTCAAGCGAGCTACAAAAGACTCTTAGTCAACCTTTGAGTATATACAGTTCATCAAAAGCAAATTCGATGAGCTTGCTGCCCTCGGTAAACCCCTCGACCATGAGGACCTCATAGAAACAGTGCTCGGCGACCTGGATGATGACTATCGACATGTCTCCGATGCAGTTGAAGGACTGGACACTCCTATCCCCTTTGATGAACTTCATGAGAAGCTCATCACCCACGAGCTAGTGCTGAAGCAATCCAACCCCGCCTCCACTCCCCACCCTGCCACAACTAATACCGTGACGACTAGGCAACATGGGTCTCCTTAGCCTCAGTATCCTTGGCACCAGCAGCCTGCACAGCCTCCTCGGCATCCACAGTCAGGCAACCCTGGTCCTCGCTAACAGCGACCTTACCTCGGTAAATGTCAAGGCTGTTGTTAACAAGGTCACACAGTCACTCAATGCCCCAACTTTTAGCTTGTTCCGGCCTCATCATCTAGCTTGCCTTGCTCCTCATCTGCGGACAATAAATGGCAATCCCGAGCAAACATATCCATAACCTCGAGCAACACAACTCCGAGCTGGCTCCTCGACAGTGGTGCCTCACACTATGTCACTACTGACCTCGGTAATCTCTCTCTCCACACTCTGTACTCGGGTCTTGACGACATGGTTATTGATGATGACACTAGGTTACACATTGTCAATACTGGTTCTACCTCTCTCCACACATTCTCTCACACCTTTAAATTGCATAATGTTCTGTTTGTACCTAGCATGCAAAGAAACCTCATTTCTATCTCTCAATTCTGCACATCTAATAATGCATCTATTGAATTCTTACCTATTTCTTTTTGCGTGAAGGATCTATAGACAGAGACCTCGCTAGTGGAAGGACAATCTAAGGATGGTGTCTATGAATGGCTGATCTCGATCCCACCGTGTCACCCCACTGCCTTTACGAGTTCAAGAGTGTTCGCTCCTGACTGACATCATCGACTTGGTCATCTCTCTGCCTAAATTCAAAGTCATATCGAGTCTAGTTTTGCTCTCGAACATTTACGAATTAATTCACCATTTTGTAATGCGTGCTTAAGCAATAAAAGTCACAAACTTCCTTTTACTTTATCCACTATTGTGTCCACTTACCCCCTTCAAATTATTTATTCTTTATTCTGATGTATGGACCTCGCCTATTAACTCATTTGATGACTTCAAATACTATGTGATCTTCGTCAATCATTACACGCATTACATCTGGCTCTACCCTCTCAAAAGGAAATCTGCATCCATCTTTCCTTGCTTCCAAGCCCTGGTCGAAAACAACCTCAAACACAAGATAGTCACCCTTTACTCGGACAATAGTGGTGAATATACTGGTCTCGCCAAAACCACCGGCCTAACCACATACCTCGCCACTAATGGCATCTCGCACCTCACCTTGCCCTCCTACACACCCGAGCACAATGACTTCTCTGAATGCCGACATCGACATATTGTCGAAACAAGTCTATCTCTACTGTCAAAGCCTCTCTTCCTCTCACCTTCTGGTTGTATGCCTTCCTCACTGCCACCTATCTCATAAATCGACTTCCCACGCCCACACTCTAAATGCTCTCTCCATACTCCATTCACAAACTTGATCACCATTGCTCATGGCATCTTTCTTCATCCCCAGTCTCTTTCTGACCTTCATGCGTTCACCGATGCCGATTGGGCTGGTGACAAAGATGATTTTACCTCCACGAGTGCTTACATAGTGTATCTTGGTCGAAACCTTATCTCCTGGGGTTCGAAAAAGCAGCGTACAATTGCTCACTCCTCAATTGAAGTCGAGTACCGAGCTATTGCAGCAACAACTACCGAGGTCCGCTGGGTCACCTCTCTTCTCAGTGAGCTCGGTGTCACCTCCTCGTACCAACCAGTCATCTATTGTGATAATGTCAGTGCAACGAATTTCTGGTTCAACCTGGTGTTTCATTCTCGCATGAAACATGTTGCTCTCGACTATCATTTTATCCATCAACAAGTCCAAGACGGTATCTTACGGGTATCACACGTCTCCTCGGCAGACCAGCTCGCTGAAGCCCTCACTAAGTCGCTTCCTCGCGCACGCGTTCAACATCTTCTACTCAAGATTGGCCTCTCCTCCCGGGGTTCTAACTTGCGGGGGCATATAAAAGAATAATATTTCCTCCATATCTTTGTAATTATATTTGGTATATTCTTCCTATTAGTTATGTCTCCTAGTTAATATTATATTCCTAATTGTTATTGTATTCAAACTCTTATATGTTAGCTTGTAACCCAAGATTGTAACCCTATAAATATGTACCCATAATCAATGGAAAGACTATGTCATTATTCACAATAATTATTATTTCCTATAGTATATTGAAGGAAAAATTAATAAATTTATACAAAAATAACACTCATTTTGTATAATTTTTTTTAAAAAAATAAGACACTCATTTACTGGAAGGAGTAATTTTTATTTTTTTTGAAAATATTTCATTATAAAATATTGCTTGTTTCTAATAAAATTAATAAATTTATTTTTAAATGTGCATTGAATGATACAAGGTTGAAACTAAGAATATTTATGTACATTTGATACTAAAATTGCTTAAAAATTAATTTTCTTACTTTTCTTGAAAACCAAAAAAGGACACCCACCTTGGTACTGAGAGAATATTTTTTAAATTTATAGATCAAATTTTTCACTGTTATACTCCCTTCCTCGTTAAGTGTAAGCTTTTAGATTTTGTTCATCTCTAAATAAGTGTTATTTTTAAAAATTCAAGAATTACCGTTACCAATTACTGTTACTCCCTCCTCTCAAAATAAGTTTTTTTTTTTTTTAATTTTCTTATCCTGAAATGATGATTTATTTTGGTGCAATTTTACTAAATTCACATTTTCTGACTACCACGTTCTAGTGTTTATGTTTATGTGCGAGTATTAAAATAGCGTGAACCCGAAGGTTGTTCATGTTTATGTACTATTAAAATAGTCTAAAATTCATCTTTCTTAATTTTAATAATAAAAAATAAATACTCATTTTGAGTCAAAAGAAGTACCTCATAATCACTTATACTGAAACATATATAGATCAAGCGTGTATATAACTATATATGGTCGGTCACATTGATCTCCTTTGCAAAAACCTAATTATAAATGGAGATTATATTCCTTTAGTTTCATGGTTGGATGTTTCATAATTTTGACAGCTTACAAATTCAATACTAATTAATGAACTAATATCTTATTATACCTAACCAACAGCAATAAAACTCTTACGTACGCACGCAAATAAATATTCAAATAACGGGTATAAATGAAATTATGTATAGGCAATAGCTAATAAATGCCTAAATATATGGAGTACTAAGGTTTTATCTAACAGTCAATATATATGCATAGGCTCAGAATTTATTATTATTATTATTAATTTTATTTATTTATTTATTATTTTTTGTGTGTGCCTTGTCCAAGTTCTAAATGAAATGATGCATCAGAAACAAATCATTTTTTCGATCATATCTTATTCCTCGGAGTAAATAAAGGGCATGTTTGACTTTGTGATTTAATTTATATATTGTAAAAATAAAAAATAAAAAAAGTAAGAAAGAGAGGGAAAAAAGAGAGAGACAGAGAGAGAAGAAGAAGTTGATAGGACAAAAAGAGAGAAATCCAAAATTATAAACCAAATTACGTATAGAGATTTCGAACAAACTCAAAATATGTTAACCAATCAATAAAGCAAAAGCTTTAATTGGTTTGGTTTCGAACACACTCTTTCTTTTGTTTTAGTCAGAAATTACTTATAGAAGACAGCAAGGTTAGTTGTTTGATGTTTTTGTTTTTATTATTGTTTATTTGCCAATTAAATACTACTATTAGATTATTAGAGTAATTGTGAAAACATTTCCCACAATAACTTGGACCAGCTTTGATCTAGAAGCCATCTTCTCTAATTTCTGCTTGAATCAACAATTACGTAGCAGACACGTTATGAACTCCGTATATTAAAATCTTGAAAATTTCTGATTTTAATTTGTCACCGTCCGACTTACTGTATAATTCTAAAATACTACCTCCATATCATGTAGTAGTATATTAGCTTAATTTCTTTCTTTTTTAAGAGCCTTAAAATAGTTGATCACTTACAAAATTTAATAAACACTAATCATCTAATTTCTCATTATTATACTCTTAATGAAGATGACTACTTGATAAATTATGCATATTAATTAACAAAATTAAAGGTATAAAAAATTCAAAAATTAGACTGTAATTGTTTAAACATTTAGCAGATAATTTATAACAGTAAACTTTTGTCTGATAGTCAATATAAACAATATAGAGGTGGAACTATTAAATGTATATGAGCTTTGCAAAGTAAATTGTTAATTTGTGCTCTAAAAGCGTATGTTAAAAAAATATTAATTTGGGTTGTAGTTGGTTCCAAAAATTTGTAAAAATAAACATTAACTTAGGCTCCGTTTGTTTCACGGAAAATGATTTCTGGAAAACGTTTTCCTTATTTTTCGGTGTTTGGTAACATTTGGAAAATGTAGTCAATGACTCAATGTAAGATGTTTTCCAAGTCAACGGAAAATTAAGCTTTCTTTTCCGGAAAATGACTTACGGATTCAATTTCCGTAAGTCATTTTCCAAAACTTGTTCATTCCAATTTTCTCCTAATATCACCTTTGCACATATGTTTTCCGTAAAAATTTCATGAGTTTGCCAAACACCGGAAAATGTTTTCCGACATATTTTCAAAAGATTTACCAAACGCCTGAAAATAGAACATTTTCATTTTCCGGAAACCATTTTCCGGAAGTTATTTTCCTTAAAACAAACGGAGCCTAAAGTAGTTAATGTGAAAAACAAGCACTAACTACTTTAATTAATGCTTCTTAACATACACACAAGTTAGCAAAACCCTTGAAAAATAATACTCCCTCCGTTGCACACAAATATTAAATTTTTTGTAAGTTAACAAATATACCCTTATTAAATATCATTAGACTAGTTAAAAATTTAAATTAAGAGGAGATAACTATTGAGATAAAATAAAATATTTAATGAAAAAGATGATTAATTGTTGAAACTTGGAGAAGATAACAAATATACCCTTATTAAATATCATTATTCTATAGTTACTCCATTTTTTTGTCTTATTGCCCTTAAAAAATTCCTTATTAGTGTGAAATCAATAAATTCTTTTTTTTTTTTTTCCATATATAAAAAAGAGACGGTTTCAGACAATTACTTTCCAACATCCCAAAATAAATGTTTTAAACAGGCAGAGTACTCTACTTCTATTCTTTATTTTCATTTTACTCTCTCTTCCGTTGAATTTCGGAGACAGACTTAGCCGTAATATTTAGAGCAGCTAGAAAACCAAATTAAAAGGAGCTTCACGTGCAAATCAAAAGTGATTGATGAGTTTGGGTTCTTGAATTAAAGATCCAACTGACAAATTGAGAGGGTAACAAGAATTCATGGACGATACAAATGAATTTCAGATACAAAGTTTTTGTTCATCATCACAACACTTGAGATGTAAGCTCTGTACAAGGCCAGGACAATCCTGGGAGCTTCCAAGATCCGACTTCTGTGTTCTATACTCTTTCCCTATGTCGAAAACTCCACCTTAAATACTCTGGCATTTAAACATCACTTATCCTCTACTAGGAACCAACGAAAATGTTACATGAAGGATGAAGAACAAAAGGTCCCTATGTCCCAGAACAGCTGAAGGACAAGTAATTGAACACACCTCTACAATTTTGCATCAACACTAAACATATTTACACGACAACAACGCCAAGGCCATTGCTATGAACTACCAACATCAAGACACTCAGCTACATTTCCAGAGCCATTTCACCTTCTTGTCACCAAGTAACTAACTTGACTCGAAGTGTGCCAGCAAGTTCTACAAAGATGCAACGCAAATGAATTAAGTAGGTGTCTCCTTTTGAGAGTGAGAAAGAGAGTTGGGGACAACTATAAATAACCCAAATGCAGTAAATGTGCTGGACATATATCAAATGACGCATATCTACCTTGCAGGCAGGAGGAACAAGTACAGTATATCATCACAAGGCTGTTAAGAATCTGTGAAACCGATCTACTCTTGTCTGATAATGGCATGATGAACTGCCTTCTAACACATTTCTTTTTTTCCTTCTCTCACGGAAAAAGAAATCTTCTGTGTCGAGAACATAGGAGATCTGTGTAGGCCATGAAAATTATTACAGTGGATAAAGTTTACCATGATATTCAAGAAAAATAACCCTAACTAACAACCTAACCAGAAGATGGCCTACAATATAAGAAGTCACCAATAAGAGGAAGGCTAAAGGCTCTACTTCCACCAGAAAGAGAAAGATGCCAAGACAAAACATTGGGAATCAAAAAATAGAACACAAGAAAGAAAAAATTACACAACTCTTTTGAAAAATAGCATCTGAAAGCAGTGTGACAAATACATACCTTTGACGAGTTGCAAGCCATCTTACATTCCAAACCATTTATCACACTAACACCTTCCATAGCAATAGATATAGCAGAAGACTCATCCAGGTCTGAATATTTGCGTTTATTTCTGCATGCAAGTTAAAATTGTTATGTCATTCTTGGAAACAAGTTCTCAAAATAAAACAATAATAATAAAAATTAATCTGGTGATCCTTACTACAGTAAAGATCTTTCCACATGCCTTATAGTACATGCACTCCAAAGGTAACCACCCTTCTTATCCGTTATAAGAACATTAGGACAACGAATATGGAGCATTGTATTCCAAAGATATTCACCAGTAAAGATCTTTCCACATGCCTTATAGTACATGCACTCCAAAGGTAAACACCCTTCTTATCCGTTATAAGAACCTTAGGACAATGAATATGGTGCATTGTATTCCAAAGATATTCACCAAAGACCTTATGAACCCGGCTAAAAGATAATGGATACAAGATCATAAAGGTAGTTGTACTCTTCTAATCCTAGCCCCTTGGCACCCTTTAAGGCTATCATTTTGCAAATGGATTCTGAACTGTAAAAGAACACAACTGCGTAGTTATCCCCCAAATAATCGCTGAGAAAGCCCACGCTCACCAAGAGATAAATAAATTGGCATTTAATTGTTGTTAGGCTCTCTTATATTATTGCTCAAAGACGGGAGAGTATATTTGGGGATTATTGGTTGTTTAGGGATACCTTACACGTTAGCTTTATTAGGTTATCTTTGGTAATAAAATATCTCACATGGCATTAGTAAAATAAGGGTTTTCTACTGTCTTTTACACATATTGATGCAATCCCCCATCAGTAAATAAAGTTAATTAATCAAGTGAAGTTGAAAGATATACCTCTGCATCATGATCCCAGATTCCTTTTTTCCCGGAACAACTGAAAGAAAGTCATTGTGGAGATATGCTGCAAAGTTAGGATCCACGGAAACTGCAACTACTTCGGGCTTTTCATTTCCATCGTCCATCAGTTGGATGGACAAACGTGTCGGGCTTGATGACTAAGACAAGTGAAAAGAAAACTCAATATCCAAGCTTATCAACCAATAATAAATATGGCCACAGCCTTCACAAATAAAAGAAAGAATGAGCCAAATACACCTACACATTGGAATCGGTAAATATTCTCGTCATGCAAGAGGACATGCGCATTCTCGTAATAGACAGAATCAACATATTTCTCAGTTTTCCGAGACTTTTCATAATCGTATAACTGAAGAAGCTTGTTGTCCATCTCATCGCTTGAAACATTTTGAAGCTGCAGCAGATGGAACCCTTGCTCAGTGGAGTCAAGACAAGTAATGATAAAACACAACCAGAATTATTGGTAGAACACCTGTTTGACGAGCTTATATATCAACTTGTCCAACGTAAATAGCACGTAGGATTGATTTCCAATAATGGCTCGGCAATCATCCTCAAACTTTGCATTATCAGCAGATCCATCAAGCAAATTATAAAGTGCACTCATAAATCTGCAATAGTACATATATGATATCCAAGGTTAAAGCGAAAATACCCCCGTAAATTAGAAATAAAGATCTATGACTAGATAACCTGGAATAGAGATCTGGAGGACATATATCCTTGGTAGTTTTCCATTTCATTTCAGCAGATGTTGAATTCAATTTAGCTGATAACAGTCTGTCATATAATACCTGCAAAACAGAAACAAGAAGCATCTAACAGGCCATCGAGAAAAACTAGGTGCAAATAAATTATAAACAATTGGAAAACCATGGAAACATATAAATAAACTGTCGTTTTCCACATTTTCTTCACCAATTGAAAATAAAAGACAAAGGAGAGAAGAGAACAGTATCCTTACTTGATGAAGCCTAAAAAGCACATAAAATGTATCGTTTCCATAAAAAACGCGAGTATTCTTCTTCTCATTGAAATGTAATGCTGAAGTTACATACTTTGCCAAGGGCTTCACAGTCAGAAGAAATTGCTCTGATGGGGTACAGTCTCCCCCAACAAAATTTACATCATCCGTCCCCTCAACCTCCCCTTCACTTTCCACTTTACCATCAAGCTCATCACGATCCCCATCTTCCTCGTCATGCTCTTCTGGTGAGCACTCATCAGCAGCAGACTCGCTGCCTGAGACATCATCACCAGCCTCGGACACGTTTTCACTGTCCTCGTCATCAGCATCTGCGTCATTTTCCCCTCCAGCATCCTGACAATGCCTGCTCTCCACAGTATGCTTTGTGTTAGCACGTGATCCACCATCTCCATACACGGCGAAATTAACCTCATCAAAATCGCCATTAGGTGACAACTCGCCCTCTTCTTTCTCAATTTTGGAGGGCCCAGCAGAATCTCCATTATGTCTCCTCACCTTTGTGGCTTCAGTAAAACCTCCATTTGTCAATGGGACAGAAGTAGAAACATCACCATGCTGTGGAAGAAACGAGATATCAAACATCCAAACATCTTGCCATAAAATACAGACTCTGAGATTTTATTAATACCCATGAAATGAAAACGGGGGATGGGGGTGGTTTGCAATTGCATCAAGGTTATGGAAGTTATACCTCTGATGAAGGTACATCATTAGTATTCAACTTGGCTCCATGGCCATCCACAACGGCATTATTTGGTCTTGAAGAAGTTGCATCACGCCCTTGACAATTGAAGTTCAATATAATCTCAGCAATGAAGAATAATAAGAAAAGGATAGCATTCAAAAATCTAGGTTAGGATTAACCAGAGTATCAGACATCAATATTAGGCAGAATTGAGAAACAATGTCTGCATGAATCAGAACATAGTTAGTATACACACCAGACAGTTCCATGCTGATTCTGCAGAGAATGTTATCTGCTCCAAGACCATGTGATGGGCCAGACTCTGTTACTCGTTCAATTGAAGATGTTGTTCCGTTAGATCTAGATACCTTATCACCGGCAGCTGTGCTCTTCAGCTCTTTCTCTGACCTAAATCCATCTTCCTTGGCCAAGCTATTCTCATTTACTAACCCAGTCCTGCTCGAATCTATTCTATCCGTCGGAATACTTTCATCTCCATTGCAGATAGGCTTCAGATGCTTGGAATTAATCATAACACCATCAACTCCAGGGCTTACATCACTTTCTCTGACATTTGTGCCAGCATTCTTAGTAGTTCGACGCCTAGATACCACGGCATCTTCATCACCCTCGGGACTGTGAGGTCGAGAAGGGACACCTAGCATTGGCTCCAAGAAGGTAGTCCAAAGCCTCAAGACTTTGTTCAACTGTTCCTTGGTCGTGCATATCTCTTCACATGAGTACTTGATAAGTTTATATAAGTCGTCATGAATGTCCATATCAGAAAATTCAAACTCAATATTTGGGATAATAGAATGTCTACTTCCAGCAGCAATAGTAAGGAGCACCTCATCCTCTGTCTGCATTTTCTCCTTCATTTCTTTGATTTCCGCAACTAAGGCTGTTTAATAAAAACATGTCAAGATCTTTAAAACTAAGAACATAAGTGTAACCTAATGAACCCTCATATAGATGATAGACGTCCTAATAATATCCTTGTAAAGGATAGACAATTAGACGTATCTACACCCACAGATAAAAAACATTGGAGACTATTTTTTATTGCTAAACAGGAATTTATGCAGAGAGCATGATAAAAAATCCTCGATATACTAAGATGCGGTGTTGATAGTGTAGAAAGGTCAAACATGTGTAAATTCTAGGGAGGCAGTGGCAGGTGATGAAACTAGCTCTAGCAAAGAGGACCTGATATACTGAAGACTAATACATACCCCATCCAATTCCAAAAAGACTGTCTTGCTTAGTACTTTAATAAGTCCCAAAATGCTTGTCCACTTTCTAGAAGTGGAACAATTAACTATCTTCGTTTCCTACTATACCCCTCATTAAATACCTAATTTTTTTGTAGCTTTGTTACTCATTGATGGAGTAACAACAAAATTCTGCTTTAATTACTAGGGCCAGTTGAGAAAAAACTGTTCAAAAATAGGACAAAATATACATATCTATATCTATATATAATATAGACACACAAAAAGATAGATAGATAGATAGAGAGTGATACATATATATATATATAAATATATATATATATATGGAGAGAGAGAGAGCAAGAGAGAGAAAGAGAGAGAGAGAGTATTTGAACTGAAGGCTCACGTACATTTCGTGCTCAAGTTCTTAGAATCTTGTTGCTTGAAATAGAAGCTGCGGTGATCAAGTGACTTGTAATGGTTCTTAGCATAAATATCAGCCCAAACCTTGTTAAAATCTGAACGACATTTCGTCCACTCCTCTTGCTTTTGTCTTAGGCGAGTCAATATAACAGGCAATGCAAGAGTTGGGTTTCTACGTAATATGTCCATCACATCAAGACCATGATCACCGTACAGACGTTCAATGCACCTTAAATTTAGAGCTACACACATTTAAGAAAAAGGCATCAGTAACCCTTGTAGATCTTTTGTAATAATCAAGATAACTTTGCACTAATTTGTTATGTCCCGAGCATCTACTAACCTGTGAAGTGTTCTTCAATACCAAAGGGACTCTCAGGAATGAGCGAATTATCATTAATACGATTCAAAAGTTCTTCAGCACGTTCGGCAGTAGAACTTACAGACTCCAATAACATGTCTAGCTCAAATCTAAAAGCAACAACAGAACTCATATCACTTACCAAGAAGCATCAAAAAGCAAAAGCTGAGCTCAAACACCATTTAATACTCTTTTTCAGTTATGCATACTACAACTGAAAGGGGGGGTAAAATGACATCAGAATCTTAAGGTACAATTTAATAATTTACTAACTTTAATGATAGAAGAAAACCCTGCTATATCTCTCTAGCATAGGGAAAATGCAGTACATAAACCATAGAAGAAAGGATCCTATCAACTAAAGTAAATCAAGGCATGGAGAAAATACAGTACATAACTACATTGAAGAAAGGGTCATATTAACTAAAGTAAATCAAGAGAAAGAGAAAGAAAGAGGGAGCAATAACTTCAGCTCTGCAGATGTTTTACCTATCATCCTCACATCTAAATAGGCTCTCCTCGTACTGATTTCTGCGCATATGTTTGAAAGAATAATCCTCACTACCTGAAGTCACAGATACCCAGAGATCATTCAGCACTTGATCTCCAAGCTCTGACCTCTGGCTTACAGTCGGTATTGGATACTGCACATAGAAAAGTACCAAGTATATAATATCAATCATGAACATCAATAGTAAGCACAGACAAAAGCAAAAGACAGTATATTCTTACATCCTCGGGAAGTAGCCTATAACTGGGAGTGCAACGTTGACAATTAGAGAGATCAAGCTCTTGTATAGATTTTCCCCAATACTTCTCCTTGTATCTATCCTTTTCTTTGGCTGCATCAGTTTCACGCCTCTGATCCCTCTCTTTATCCTCCACCTTTACTGACTTGGATGCATGACCTTCATTCCACAAGGATTCTGCTATAAACAACAAGGATTTATCAGGTTACACAGCAATAATAAAAACAAAGTATCCATAGACTTTATGTTACAGTTCCAAGGAAAAGCTAAATTTAAACTTTTCACTCCAACATGTACAATAAAAACAAGATTATGCTACATGAGAAACTTCAAGAAACAATTGTAGACAAGTTTCCTTTCATAAACAAAGGAGGGAGCAGCAGCACGTACTTTTGTCCATAACACCGGCAAGGAATCCATCTGCAAAAAGATCATTTATCAGAAACGATCCAAATAACGTTGATGCGAACAACATAACCACCAGTACTTTTTAAGTAACTACCTATACTTTCACAACGCTCCAAAAATACAGTGAACCCCTCCATAAGATCTGGATGCTTTCCAAGTAAATCAGCAACCTGAAACAAGTAAAGTTTAAAATTAAAGGCATTTGAAAAGGAAAAAGAAACTCTCAAACTCAATATCAGAAATCAGGTAAAAGGCAACAGCAAAAAGTCATTATTCAGATTTCATATTGCTTTTACCTTGAACTCAATCATTCTCAAATTGCTTCCCTAAACATTGGTTGAGATGGGAAATACATTGGCAAAGATTCAAGTTTTTTTTTTTATTGCAAGACAGATTTGTAACACATTTAGGTTAATTTATTGTCAAACAGGTGAGATGAGAACTGTGTGACAATATCCATTTCAAGAAGCATATGTTTTCTGATGAAGAAACAAAGAGTAAATCCAATATATCACAACTTAAAACATCTATGTTTTCAGAAGCAAAATGGAGATTACTAGTGCTATATCAACCCAAACAATGCTTCTAGGGAACTAAATTGATATAACTTAAAGGCTTAACAACAACAACAATAAATCAGGTACAGGAAGTACAGAATGGACCATTAACGTACCAAACTTTGTAGTTCCTTCCTCGTGATGATTTCTGTGCTATAGATATGAAGACACTTCAAGAATGCCTGGTAATCATCTGGATTGTGTAACCTCTCCTTCACTTTCTCACAAAAAGTAAACTCTTGGCTGTACATGTCTGAAATGAACGCGTTACAAAAAGATTACTACCAACAAGTACACGAAGCAAATCCCAAACAAGTAATATATCCATTCCAAGGAAATGAAATAGAAGGCATGTAATTTGGCAGGCCTGGAGATAAATTCAAAATGAAGCAGAAGGAAGTGCGACAGGACAGCTGGTATCCTTCCACAACAACCAAAATACTCAGCAAGGTAAAATTAGTAAGGTCAAAAATGAAATGCCAGAGATCACTGACATACTTCCATATGGGACCGGTTTTCATCAAGAATATAATTTTGCAAATCTTCCACAAAATAAACGGCCCATGCAAAGAATATGAAAAATTAATCCATGAATACTCGGCCTGATGTTATCGAGAATATAGTTTTGTAAATCAGACACAAAAATGCTGGCGCTAGTTGCTTGTAGGAGGCTGAGAGAAATGCTCATAATCTGATAATCCAAATACATAAAACATATTGACTGAACATCCCTAAAGATGTAATTCACTATATTAATGATTGATATCGAGTTATGTACTCACTTCTAAGGGTATCTTTATCATCATATGAAGCCAAAACCGGATGCACTCCAAAGTCGTCAACCTTTCGGGCAGATTTCCTTTTCTCAGAAAGCCGAGGCATGTTCATCTCCCTATTAGTATCATGCTCAGGTTCTTTGTAATCCTGATCACGATTTTTTCTGTCCCTGCTCTCCTTTTCAGCACGCTTCCGCTGCTCCTTGTGCAATTTTATCATCGTTTTATCATCGTCCATATCAGGACGTTCAACACTTAAATCACGTTCAGGATGGGGACCAATAATTCTGTCTCTCCGACCTCGTTGCTGAAAACATATGATTCTCATTCCCTTCTTAGTAACATTAGAAAGAAAAAAACAAGTGGGTACATATAAACATTCAAGGAAACCCGTTACCTTATCCATTTGTGCTTGTCGTAATGCAGGCATTGCAGAGCTCCGTTCATCATAACGGTGATAAGAATGTCGGTTTAATGAAGCATGATGGGCTGATGCAGCAGCTGAGGCATCCGGCAAAAATCTCGTGAACTCATCTAGTAGATCCGGATGGTCATCAAAAAGTGCAGCAACCTGCATATACACCATATAGAATCTATCAGTTATGACATTATTTCTAAGGAACAAAACCTGTAACAATATATCTTTGAATTTAATGATAAAATTATAAAATCACCTCATGGTAAACTTCAGTGATTCCCTTGTGTTCCTTGCGGTACATATTCAAGATGTCTAAAAATGATTTATACACATGATCATCATTTTGGAAACGTTTCTGCATCAGGATGGAGAGGTATCTTCAAATTTTGTATAGCAAACAGTCATATTTCTTGACCCTAAATTTAACAATGGAGATAGATGTTTTACCTTTATTTTGTTTACAAAACTTATAGCCTCCTCAAACTCAACCGTTCTTTTCGGTGGAGCCTCTTCCTCGTCAATTAGGGTGATTTCATAACCCTTGGGCAAGAATGTGTTAAACCCAAAAATTAGATTATTGTGCCCTTTAAACAATTCTTTCACCCTTGCTATGACACCAGTAGTGTCAATTCTGCATGAATGTCACGGGATGAATTAATGAGATCTATGCAAAACAACTACCTGCCACATACTTAACTTAGAAAGAGCAAATGATTTTACCTCTGAGCCTTAAAATCTTTCATCACATCAAGAAACATGTCATATTTCTCTCTCTGATCTTGGAACATGTCCTTAACTTCCTTCAAATACGTTAATGCATCGTTGGTCGTGAGTTTCTGTGCACTAGTGCCACCGCCTCCCCCTGCTCCTCCTTCTCCCCCTCCCCCTCCACCAGGGACTTGGGGTTGTCCATAGCTACATCCACAGAAAGAATGACAAGTTCAGGATGAAAACAGAACATGTGCCCCAAAATAAACCAAACTAATAGTACAAATGCTGTAAATTTGCACATGCAAGATTTTTCATTACCCTATCCCTCCATCCTAAAGCAGTAAAAATCATTTTAACTTCACTTTCTAAAAGCTCGATCTATCTCCTTATAGTTACAAGTTTTGGCTATAATGGAACAATTGGGCCCCAAGAGAAACCCTAGACTGTCAAGTGAAATTGCTTGGCAGGCAGGCTTATGTAAGAAAAAAGTTGAGAAATTTCGTATCTGCTCATTTCAAACATTTCGATGAGAAAATCAAGCAAGATAAAAGAACATCATCAAATCAAAGTTTCTAAAACACAGTATACAGAACACCAAAGATTCTTTATTACACAAGTCTCTACCGAAACACCACAAACCACCAAACAAATCGAGTGGATTCAAAAATAAGCCCCCTAAAAGCAGAATCAAAATCAGAGACTGAAACTCAATTGGGAAACTTTACTCAGCACAATTGCATGGCATACACAACTAACCTAAGAATCATCAGCCGCACCATAAAATCATCACAACACACACCAGCGAAAACCGAAAAATTCAACTCAAAATGAAACAACAATCAATCACGCTTAACGCATAAAACCCCAAAAATCAAACAATTGTAGTGAAAAGAGAGAGAAAAAGCTCACGATTCTCCGCGAGAAGAACCAAATGGCCGCTTAAATTGCGAGTTCGCAAATACATCATCTCGTAATCGTTTCATCCCTATGAAACAAAAGAAAACAAGTTGATTAATAGAAAATGAAAAATGAGGCGAAAAAATTTAACAAGTCATTTTCGCTCATTTTGAAATCAAACAAGAAAAATTGAAAAAAAGCTGACCTGTGAAGTGAAGGGCATGAACAGATCTAGCATCCGCGAAATTGAAAATCAGTACAGTCGTTTGGATCAAAGTTGGTGATTAAGGCTCTCGCTTTTCCCCTCGTTTGTTTTTCGTCCCCTCCCTTCTAACGTTGGCAAGCATCAACGAGTTCTTTTTCAGAGAAGCAAAAGAGGTATAACGAGAAAAAAAAGAAGAAAAAAAAAAAAAACAGGTGAGAAAAATATTTTGTGTTTGTGCGAGTGGTATTCTTCTTGGTACGTAACACTATTTATAATCTGGGTCATTATTGAAAATTTTCAAACTGGTTTCGGGCCTTCTTGGGCTTTCTGGGCTTTCTTGAGTCCAATACAAAATCTAACTCAAAGTCGCTTTGTCACGTGGAACCCTCGAATGTTTTGAGTTTAGTTTGACAATATTGTCAAACTTAGTTTGATCAGTTCTTGAGTCAATTATTATGAGTTTTTAATTTATCTGAATTTGAATTGTTTGGTTTTTCAATATGAACAATTTGTTTGAGTGGTTATCGAATCAAACTTAATACTTTTACAAATTTAAAATTTGTTCATGCTTGATTCAATTACTTTACGTACCTACAAACGAGGTTTTGTCAAATCGAACGAGAATTAATTACAATAAATTTGTCTTGTTATGCAACCGAAAAATGTACTCCCTCCGTCCCTAAATTATTGTCTTACTTTATTTTTTTATCAGACCATAAACAATTATCTTGTTTGAAACTTTTTTTTAGGATATAATTTTTACCATTTTACCCTTAATTTTTTTTCTACTTTAATTATGGGTCACATGCACATGGATATTAAAGTAAACTACAAAATATATCAATATTAATAATCAAGTCAATTATTTTTTCTTAATCCGTATACCGAATCAAACAAGACAATAATTTAGGGACGGATAGAGTATCATTTTTATATATGAAAAAAGCTAATTTTCTTCTTAAAGATGCTTGTTATTAAGTGCTACCTATAATTTGTCTTAATAATTATTGGATGTGAAAATTTTACTATTTTATTTTAGAATATTTTACTTAAAAAGTTTATTTTCTAAAAGTATACATCCAATCTTCATAACCTTGCAACTTTACTTTTTCCGCGTGATATGAATATTTTGTGTAAGCTCAAACTTGTAAGTTGTAATTATAAACAACTCCAAGTATATAAGAATATATTTTAATTATTAGACTTTTCAAATGTGAACTAAGTAGTAGTTGTCCACAAAAAATTTATAGTTGGCATTTAACAGGTTCGTATGGAGGGCCATTAGGTCATGTATTAGTCAAAAAATTTATTTTTATTGGTTATTTTCTATTTCAAAGTAAAATTAATACTCTCCTTGTCCCAGTACTAGTTTCGCGTTTGATAGCTAAGCCAGGAATACTTTTATGAGTGACACTTTTTATTCTTTATAAAAATTAGGGAATTAACTTTTAATAACAGATATATACATAAATATCTTTCATGTTCATATTATATTATTATAAGTGCATATCAGAACATATACTAACTTTATTAGAAAATTGATCATTCATTCTAGGCAATGACATTTTTTAAATGGACAATCATATTGGAATGGATGGAGTAATTATAGATACTCTTAGGGTCTGTTTGGAAACCCAATGCTATAAGCTTAGAATTAGAATTGGAAGAACAATTTGAGTTCTGTGAATCTCAAATTATTCATCAAATTCTAATTCTTAAGCATGACATTGAGTAGCCAAACATAGCTTTAATTTTGACGATTAATATAGCTTTTATAATTTCAAGTTTAGTGTAAGTAAGAGAAATTGAAAATTGTACAATTTATTAGATTAACTTTTAGATTAATGGTATGGGTACCTAAAGATTACCAAATTTTTTGCACCAAATGATGTGACAGCTAATATGATGCATTAATTAATTATAATTTTTTATTTTATTTTTTGTACCACATCTTTAAGTACCCATAGCATTAATCTAAGTTTTAAAGCAATGCCCTTCTTTGAATGGAACTTCGGAAATCTATATATTTATAAAACCTAATAAGTCTAAATAAGGAAATATCCCGCCAAAATTGTCATATCAAAAATAGAAAGTCTTCTTAATATGCCTAAAACTGATTAAACATTTTAAAATTTTCTCGAAAATACAAAATCATAAATATAGTATAATAATACAATCTTTAAATATGAAATAAATCAATTCTCTCAAATTGCACCTAGGAAATTGCACCTAACTGCACACCTATGAAGTGTGCCCGTTCTTTGCGCCAAATTACAGAAAGCCCCCTATTTATATCATGTTAACATATCACCCCTTAATCTAAAATATTACACCACTAGATAGTAAACCCTCTTAAACAACACACTTCACTCATTCCGTCCAATTTTCCATCCAATCACAAACAGAAAAGAGGCCATGATTATTGGCACAAGACTCACATGAGTACATGATTGAAAAAGTAGGGACTACAATGACATTGAATTCATCAGCATACTACAAAGTCATCAACTAAGCAAAATTTAAATCAAAAGTATAATACTTCTCCGTTCTACAAAAAAGTCAACGTTTGAAAAGTTTAATTATTAAGAGATATATTAGTATTATTAAAATTTATCATAATTATAAAAATACTCAGAGCACAACCAAGATAATTACAACACAAGTAGAGGGTAATGATGAAAGATTATGATTACATCCAAACTATGAGTTGAAAAAAGTGACAGACCTTACTCACTATGAGGTGAAAAAAGTGACATTAAAAAAAGTGCATTAGAAAAAGTGGCAGACTCACTCACACACTCTCTCTCACATTCTCTCTCTCTCTCTCTCTCTCTCTATATATATATATATATATATATATATATATATAGAGAGAGAGAGAGAGAGAGAGAGAAGCAAGTCTTAAAATAGTAAAATTCGTAAAAAATTACTTGCCAAAAATAGAACATTTTTATAAAGCATTTAATATGAATATACATCCAAACTATAAGTTGGACAAAGTGACATTGAAAACCCCTCTCTCTCTCTCTCTCTCTCTCTCTCTCTCTCTCTCTCTCTCTCTCTCTCTCTCTCCGGCCTCCTTCCCTTCCCTTCCGTATTGTTTTGCATTTGACAATATTTTCAATTGAACCGTTGTCAATGAAAACAATATCTTTTAATTTTTTTTCTTTTTTTTCAAATTTATGTAATTTTAAATTAAAATATTAATTATTAATTATGTAAATTTTGAATATACGAAACATTAATCATTAATTTTTGAAACAAAGAGGAAAAACAAAATACAAAGAATAAACTAAGGAAAATTAAATTATACTCTATAAAGATGTTATAGAGTATTACATTAATAAAAACAAAGAGGAAAATTAAAATAGAACATTTTTTCTTTTTTTTTTCAATTTATGTAATTACCTGAAATTATACAATGACAACCAAGTCTTATAATTATTTTATAAATTTCACTATAACTATTTTTCTTTTTTTTTCAATTTATGTAATATAATTTAAGGAAAAGTAAATTATACTATTCATAAATAATTTAATTAAAAAATATGTGATAAAGAGGAAAAACCAAGAAATAAAACAACAAATTTTGTGTATAAGAAATTTTTTCAGAAACTATAATATTACCGATATATCATTGTATTTCTATTTAATTAGTTGCCTCCAAAATTACTTTACCTCCATTTATTCTTTTTATTTTGATTTTCCTCTTTATTTTGCTCTAGTGTTATTTAGTTGAAAAAAATATATATTCGTGCGTTAAACGCACGGGTGTAAAACTAGTTAAAAGATAGAGTGAAACAAGTAAAGTATATTTTAGAACCAAGTAAATTAACCACATGGACATGGATTTCATAAATTGACAATCTGATAAATGAGAATAAATTTGGATTATCTCAATGAGTTCTTTTCTTTTTCTTTTTTCCTTTTTATGTGTAGATGTGATCTCATTTTGCCTCGACCATTAAAGAAGAAAAAAGTACTCCTTGATATTAATTAAACGAAGAAATTGTAGATCCATTTCACATCAAACACAATCCGTTACGTAATAATAATACTCCGAGATTTATTTTAACTCATCAACTCAATTATGTTTACACGTCACTCAACCAAAAAGGCATGTTTTTTCTGAGATTTATCTCTAGAAACCTTTATTCTTTAAACCACTCTGGAAGTATAAGACCCAAGTAAACTTGATCAAGATGAGAAATTAAATAATACTCTCTCCGTCACAAAAGAATAGTCTTACTTTGATTTTTTTGGTCAAATTAATTAAACTTTGACCAAAGATTTATAATTATTTACTTATACTTACCAAATTTTTTTAAAAAAATTGTAATTGATAGTATTCTTAATGTTGTATAAATGATTAAAATTTTATTACCTAAAATATAATAAATATATGTTAAATAGTAATTTGATATTATTTTAAATTAATTTTCTAAAAAGAAAAAGAGACTATCTTTTTGTAACAAATAACCTAGAATTAAGAGTGAGAATGCTCTTTCATTTGATCTTTATTATATTAAATATATGTCATACTTTGTGCACATGTAGAGGTGGGAGTAAGGAAATCGGATCCTCTATTCCAAAATAGTGTTTCATCGATCTCATATTCCAACCGTTAGATGTGCGCCACATGTGCATAAAAAATCACGGGGTAATTAATGTTGTTTATTCACATGCACATGTGGTACACATCTAACGGTTAGAATAAGAGATGAAACACCATTTTGAAATAGAGGATCCGATCTGATGAGTAAGTAGACATCAAAGTATTTCTCATATTAAATAATTAATGATGTTAAGGATATATATGAGTTTAATGCTATGCTAGTTTTAATGTGTTACCAGCAGCTAAGTGTGTACTGTTCATATCAGTTGAGGCCATTACGTACGTACATGCATGCATGCAAGTAATTTTAATTAATAAAATCTTCAAAAATTAAGATGTTCCATTTGGACATAATACGGAATGTGTTCTTAAGAGTTCGGTTGTTCGTGCGTTGTGGTTAAAACGTAATTTATTTCCTAACTTAGCGTTTTAATGCTGCGGTGAAAAAAACTGTGTTTTGAAAAACGCAGCTGCGTAGCCTGCGTTCTAAAACACTGAAATTTCTAACTTTTTCCAAAAACTCAGATTATAAAACGCAATAGGAAATAAAAAGTTTTTTTTTTCAATAAAACTAAAACACTGCATTTCGTAAACACTGCAGCAAACGGGCTATAGTCTTATTGACAATATATAAGCACCTAGTGAATTATATATAATACTACTACAATTCAAGCAAGTATACATATTTAATCTGCAATGAATTGATCACCTAGTGAACATTGGAATATAATATCCGTCGCACTGTACTATGAAAATTGTTTGACAATTCATCAAAGAATTATTAAGCACTAAACACTACAGTTTATTATTCGGACATTTTTTTTTGTTAAATCAATTTTTTAGAGGATAGAATAAGTACTACATATCTCCTTTTTTTTTTTTTTATTGAATTAATTTTTTCATCGAACACACGGCTCCTGCAGTGAATAAGTAAAATAATAGTACTATTTGATCTTTCTTTCTCCTTCTTTGAATTATTTCAAATATTGTGAAACATGCAATTAAGTAGATATGGTAAAGTTTAAATATCTCCTAAATGGTTTATTAACGAAAAATTAACCCCCGGTTTATATAAGTTGTACTCCCTAAATTCATCCCCTCTAGCTAGCTAGCTAGCTCTTTTGGTCTACATTGTACTCCCTAGCTCATCTTTAATTGAAAAGGTATACTTTGAATTTCTTGGTTAATTTGAAATTGATATGTAACAAGAATTTAGTTGTCATTTAAAAAATTGTAAAACGCGTGATTAGTTTTATTCTAAGTGTACGTAGTTTCCAAACGTTATAATTTTATTTTTGCAAATAAATGAAAGTATGCTAAATAAATATTCATCCAAAAATTGATCAACAAAGTCAAAATATACATTTTCAATTGGAACGGATGAGTTATCACATTTTAAGAATCAAATAGTAGTCGTGTCAAATGTTAATAAAACATTGAAAATCAGATAACGTACAATTGTTTTAGCAATGCTGCAGCCATTTATTTTATATATCACCATGTGTTAAATTAAATTACCTGATTAGCAATTTCGTAAATATTTTACCCTATATATATATATATATATAATACTGTATTTAATTACTTAACACTTTCTAGCTAGCTAGGAGGATCTGAAGGGGATTGATTAATTACGAATCAAAATTTCATAAATATTGCAAGCTAGGCTTACCAAGAAAAGCATCTTTAGGCCGGAAGACATTACTTTTTTCAAATAACATTAGTGTAGTGTAGGAATGATATCTTTTCCTTTTCCTTTTGGGCGTTGAAGGAAGGGGTGTGGGAAAAAAATGATACATACAGTGGTATCTATATATCTAATAAAGGCTATATTATATATAAACTTACAGTACGTGAAACTTTTTTAAGGAATACGAGATTATATATGTGAGATCGAGGCCCTTAATATAGCGTACTTAATCAAAATTAGTCTATATATATATATATATATTATTATACAGTATTTTGTTTGTTTGTTATAAGTAACTCATTATAACATAATATGCTAAACATATATATATTAGCTAGCTAGGGTGCAGTACTATTTCCTAGATCTCCCTAGCTAGCTAAAATCTCTTTCCATTTCCATTCCCATTCGACTTGATCAGCATGCAAGACTACCTGCAATGTACTTTTAATTGTTATCTAGCTAGCTAGATAAACTTTTAGTTTATATTAATTAATGTATCACATATATATTGAGAATCAAATTGCATGTCGTGTCAAATTAATCATGTTAACCATTATATATATTGAAGACGAGAGATTAATGAAATCAACATTAATTTCATCAACGACCAACCAATTATATATCGATCACCACATGTTAAAACCTAATTAAGTAGCAATTTTGTAAACATTTTACCTTATATGAAAATGTATTTACTTAACACTTGATATATGAGTTCTTACTCACTCACTTATTTGAATTCTTTAAACAAGATATTTTGCTTTGTTTTTGAAAGTTTTTCTGCTTCACTTTTGTCTTTTATTGTTGTTTTCTTGGGAATGGTTGATTTAAAGGGAAAATCGAGGATTAATTTCATGGTAATTCAGGGTATTTTGGCTAAGTTTAGCGCTGCAGCGACGGTTCGCAAAAATTGTTTTACAAATTTGACTCGGTTGAATTAATTTCTGGAATGTTCCCTATTTTTCAGCGTCATCTATAATACAATAGGAGGGCCTTCGCACGCTTATAATTGACTGGGGACAACTAGCGGTTAGGATTTACTCATCTACTAAAATCCTACGGCTCATATTTACTTTGAGATTCACCCGTGTGAAGGCCGGTTACTGCGAACCCGATTACCGTCTCCTTCCCCAATACCGTCAGTCTCTCCTTCCCCAAACGTCTCACTCTCTCTCCTTCCCCAATGTTTGATTTTGCATTTGACTTTCTCTCCTGCCCACAACCCCATCTCTCTCTCCACATCCTGCTCCCAACCTGGAAGAGGATTTTTGGTATACAAAACCCCCAACCCTCATCGCTCGCTCTCCCAACCTCCTCCTCGCTCACATCCACGGCTCTCTCTCTCTCAAATCCATGGCTCTCTCTAAACCTGGCTCAGCAGAATCTCTCAAGCTCGCTCTCTCGCTCTATAAGTCTTGAGTTTTTTTTTTGTCCAGTTTTTTCTTAACCCAATTGAAATTTTGATTAGAATTTTGGTTTGCTCTCAACCCGTAAGTCTGAAATTCTTTCAAGTTTGTTCTTACTCTCTTCTCTAAATCCAGTTTGTTGTTTGGATTTATTGTTTGATAAAAAATTTGTTATATCAACCAAAGAACCACAGCACAAATTAGATTCACACACACAGATTTAAACACCTAACATCAGTATATCTTCAATTTTTTTTGTTCTGTTTTTTCTTAACCTAATTGGAATTTTGATTAGAATTTTGGTTTGCTCACAACCCGTAAGTCTGAAATTCTTCTTTTCGTAGATTCAAGTTTGTTCTTAACTAAGCTGGGTAGAGAGGAAATATAGGAAGTTGGGCTGGAGTTGTGAAATTAGTTAGTGCTCATAACCTGTTTGATATAATGCCTAAAAGAATAAAATGTGTGTGTGTGGGTGGATGCTGTGTGTGTGTGTGCTGCTGTGTACTAATTTTTTTTTACTTCAATTTTTGTAGTGTTTATAGCTCCTGTGTGTGTGTGTGTGGGTGCTAATTTTTTTTCTTACTTCAATTTTTGTAGTGTTTATAGCTCCTGTGTGTGCGTGTGGCTGCTGTGTGTGTGTGTTTGCTGCTGTGTACTAATTTTTTTTTTCTTACTTCAATTTTTGTACTGTTTATAGCTGCTCTGTGTGTGCGTTGTTGTGTGTACTAAATTTTTTTTTTCTTACTTCAATTTTTTTTGTGAAATTAGTTAGTGCTCATATCCTGTTTGATATAATGCCTGAAAGAATAAAATGTGCGTGTGTGTGGCTGCTCTGTGTGTGTGGGTGGGTGGGTGCTGTGTGTGTGCTGCTGTGTACTAATAATTTTTTTTTTACTTACTTCAATTTTTGTAGTGTTTATAGCTCCTCTGTGTGTGTGTGGGTGCTAATTTTTTTTTTCTTACTTCAATTTTTGTAGTGTTTATAGCTCCTGTGTGTGTGTGTGCGTGTGGCTGCTGTGTGTGTGTGTTTGCTGCTGTGTACTAAATTTTTTTTTTCTTACTTCAATTTTTGTACTGTTTATAGCTGCTGTGTGTGTGCGTTGTTGTGTGTACTAAAATTTTTTTTTCTTACTTCAATTTTTGTACTGTTTATAGCTGCTTGTATGTGCGTTGTTGTGTGTGTGCTGTGTGTGTGTGTGTGGCTGCTGTGTTGTGTGTGCTGCTCTGTGTGTGTGTGCTACTGTGTACTAAATTTTTTTTTTTTACTTATATTTTTTTAGTGTTTATATTTTCTCTTAAAAGTAAACCCTCTGTTCTCTCTCTATTCCAATTCGAGGTAATTTTTTTAATTCCTTCAATGGTTTGCTCATAACCCGTAAGTCTGAAATTCTTCTTTTCGTAGATTCAAGTTTGTTCTTAGTCTGAAATTCTACTTTTCCAGTTTGTTGTGTTGTATTTTTTTGTTTGATTTGCGTTTTTGACATTAAGAAAAAATTTACTATATCAACCAAAGGACCACAGCACAAATTAGATTCACACACACACAGATTTAAACACCTAACATCAGTATATCTTCAATTTTTTTTGTCCAATTTTTTCTTAACCCAATTGGAATTTTGATTAGAATTTTGGTTTGCTCTCAACCCGTAAGTCTGAAATTCTTCTTTTCGTAGATTCAAGTTTATGTTCTTACTCTCTCGCACAATCTCTAAATCCAGTTTGTTGTTTGTATTTTTTGTTTGATTTGCGTTTTTGACACTAAGAAAAAATTTGCTATATCAACCAAAGTGCCACAACACAAATTAGATTCACACACACACACACATTTAAACACCTAACATCAGTATATAGGCTATTATGACAGCAAAACACAAACCCAACAAAACACAAACCCAGAATGTAAGTTTATCTTCCAGTTTGTCTCTCTCGCTCTGTAAGTTTATCTTCCAGTTTGTTTTTATTTTTATTTTTAGTAAGTACTCTGTTGAATTTTTAAGGAATGTGGACTTTGTTGAAGTGGTTCCTTCCTTTCCTGGGTTTGGGGTATGCATATCATATTGATGATGATGAAGCCACACTTGAATTCTTGCCTTGGAGTATATAAAAAATTTGTTATATCAACCAAAGTGCCACAACACAAATTAGATTCACACACACACACACACACACACATTTAAACACCTAACATCAGTATATAGGCTATTATGACAGCAAAACACAAACCCAACAAAACAAAAGATGTGAAACTAAATGAGTAAAACTAAATGAGTATATAGGCACGGTAGATTCAAGTTTATCTTCCAGTTTGTCTCTCTCGCTCTGTAAGTTTATCTTCCAGTTTGTTTTTATTTTTATTTTTAGTAAGTACTCTGTTGAATTTTTAAGGAATGTGGACTTTGTTGAAGTGGTTCCTTCCTTTCTTGGGTTTGGGGTATGCATATCATATTGATGATGATGAAGCCACACTTGAATTCTTGCCTTGGAGTATGCTAAGTTAAGTTTATATTTACTTAAAATTTGTTAAAATTGAAAATAGGAAACTGGGAGAAAGTGATTATGGATGTCATGTTATGACTTTACTATTTTTGTTTTTGTTCTTATTTTTATTTTTAGTAAGTACTAAGTAGAATTTTTAAGGAATGTGGACTTAATGGGGGGAATAGGGCATGAATTCCAGCGCAAAAAAGGAGTAACATGTACACAACACATTCTTTCTCCCTCGCACACTACACTAAAATATTGCACATAGACCGTACTTAACCCACACACACACACTTGCACTTTGTGTATATAAAAAGTGAATTGTAATGTTTGTAGTTTAATTGAAAAAAGTGAATTGTGCACATTTATAGCATTTGTGTTTTTCAGAAAATTATCTAGACTCTCTCTCTCCAGCACAAACTCGAGTCCCTCCCACACAATATCTCATGAGAATCTCAGCTGTAAGTCTCTATCTCTCTTTTTATTATAGATTTTCCTTCTTCAAATTTTTGAAATATATATCTAAGAAAAAAATTAATGGTTTCGTGTGACTACTCATTTGCTTCTTTTCTCCCCTGCCACTTAGTTGAACACTGTAGGACTTTTGGTTATGTTAGAATATAGGTTATTGTCTGTTGTTTGAAAATTATAACTAAGCTGGGTAGAGAGGAAATATAGTAAGTTGGGATGGAGTTGTGAAATTAGTTAGTGCTCATAACCTGTTTGATATAATGCCTGAAAGAACAAAATGTGTGTGTGTGGGTGTGCTGCTGTGTGTGTTGTGTGTGTGTGTGTGTGTGTCTGTGTGTGTGTTCCATATATGCATGCAATCTGGTGATCTTCGTGCATCAATTTGTTGATCGTATTTTTATTTCATCTAGCAATGATTCTTCGATATGACTTTTCCAAAATACTACATAGTTGTATTTTTTTTAGAAAATCCCTTTTTTGACATAGTTGTATTTTTTTCCTTTGTGCATGTCTCCATACATATATACACACACACACACATGCACATATATATACACATATGTGCATGTCTCCAAATTCATTAATTGCACACATTCATTATCACGCGTGATTTCACATTTTTCTGTAGCAGTAGCAATACATGTTGCATACTGCCCCGGCTATAAAAAATTATGGATAATAATAACTATGCTTTAAGAAAATGAATTTCATCTCAAACTACATAACACAGTTTCTCATTCTTTCTATGGAATATGCTTACATAGAGTTTTGTAACAAACTTGATGGCTTGGATAGTTTAAATGTGCCTGTTTTTGTGAATGTTTAGTTTCAAGCTTTTAAATTGTTATACCATTAGTATTTCATTGACTTTCAAATTTTAAAAAATTTCATTGATTTTATTATATTTAAGGCTTCACAAATCTGTTCACTGCATCAGTTTATGGTAATTATAGAACAAAGAAGGCATGTCAAAACTGTAGAAGAAGAATGCTGAATTATAGACAAAAGTTATGAGGATGGCAACCACCATTGACCAACTGAAAGCTCCATCTTTCAGTTTGACAAAGGAAAGCTAAATCGTGAATTAAGATTTGCTATTTCAAGGGTAGAGTCCATGTTTCCTTCAATACCAACACCAACCGTAAGCCAAATCAGAATTTTTATCCCTTCTTAATCTTATCATGAACTCTTTTTTAATGTCACGTGATAATAATCTTATCAATATTTTTTTATACTAAGCTTGATAAACCACTTCAATTTGAGAAAGCAAAGAGAATTACCCGATTTGCAATGTGGTTTCACAGCATACAGTAGGAAAAAAGAGCATATCAGCTGATAAAATACCAAAAGATACATAATTCTTTTTCTATAATGCATCTGATTTAGTTTCCTTTTACTTGTAAATCTTTTCCTTTATTTGTTGTGATCTTTTCTTTTATTTGTTGTAATCTTTTCTTAGCTTGTAAGTCACGAAACCTAGGTCAAGAGTTGTATATATATACTTCAACAGTATCAATAATATATTAAGTTGTTTTCTCTTTCACAAACTATTGTCTTCCTCTTATATGGTATCACAGCCTTCGGTCCACCCCTCCTTCCCAGTTTTTTTTTTTTTTTTTTTTTCGGTAGCCCACAGTCCAGTTTTCCTGCCGCCTCCTTTTTCTTTCCTCCATCTTCCGCTCCTTCCTCTAACCTTCAGCCATGGCCTCTTCTGCCTCCACTATAGCCAATTCGGCTGAACCCTTCTCCCCTCTTATCCTTGTTGATCTTTCTCTTTGCATCAAACTCACCCCTCTCACATATCTTCCGTGGGCCTCGCAACTTCAATCTCTTCTCTTTGGCTTCGATCTCCTCAAGTTTGTTGATGGGTCTCATCCCCAACCACCGGCCAAACTCACCACCAATAATCAGGAAACCACCAATCCCGCCCACGTCACTTGGACCCGACAAGATCGTCTCCTCTTAGGCTCTCTCCTTGGCACCCTTGACACAACCATCGCCCCTCTTGTTCTCCAAGCCAAAACGTCCAAAGAAGCTTGGGATATTCTCCAAACCACCTATGCTAACCCATCTCGTGGGCATATCCTTCAAGTCAAGGACAACCTTGACTCTCTCACCAAATCCAATCTCACCATTGGCGACTACATGCACGCCATCAAAGCTTGCACCGACAAATTAGCCATCTTAGGAAAACCTATGGACCCTGAAGATATCATTGCTAAAACCCTCAAAGGTCTTGATTATGAGACTTACAAACCCGTTATTGATTCGGTTCGAGCTCGTGACATTCCAATCTCCTTTGAGGCCCTCCATGAAAAATTGATTCATCATGAGCTTACACTCAAACACACCACCACGCCCACCACCTTTCCTGCCTCAGCCCATATTGCCCAAAACCGCAGCCCCTCCTTCAGACCATACCCTCGCCCGCCTCCCCCCCTCCTCTTCTTCCCACACCCACGAACAGCCCCACGCCCTCTCCCTCTTACAACCCGAATCCCTTTAAGGGTAAATGCCAATATTGTGGCTACACGGGTCATGTCATCTCGCATTGCCGTCGCTTTAAACGGGATTACCCTAGTGTTGTCTTTCCCAACCCTCCAGCAGCCTCTCGCCCTCGTTCCGGCACTTTCACCCCACCGCCACAGGCCCACACCGCCACAGCCCCTCAGCCGTCCCCTTCCACTTCCTGGCTCCTTGACACGGGTGCTACCCATCACCTCACCAACGACCTCTCTAACCTCTCCCTCCATAATCTGTATAATGATAGCGATGATGTTCTAATTGGTGACGGCTCTTCTCTCCCAATCTCTGAAATAGGTTCTTTTACCTTCTCTTCTTCCTCAAAATCTTTACTTTTCAATAATGTTCTTTTTGTGCCTCTTATATCTCGCAATATTATTTTCGTTTCACAATTCTGTCACGATAACAATGCGTATTTTGTTTTCTCACCCTCTTCTTTCTTTGTCAAGGATCTCACCACTCATCAAATCCTACTCCATGGCACAAGTGATCGTGGCGTCTACCTCTGGCGCCCTCCCTCTCCTCAAGCACTTCTTGGAGTCTCCGAGTCTCTTCACTCCTGGCATCATCGTCTTGGCCATCCTGCCGTCCCAATTATTTCCATTTTAAAGAAACAATTCTCTTTATTTATTCCGTCTAGTCAGTTTTCCAATTGTAATGCATGCGACATCAATAAAAGTCATAAATTACCTTTTTCTGATTCTTCTCTTTCTTCCAATGCTCCTTTAGAACTTGTTTTCTCTGATGTGTGAACTTCCCCCATATACTCTATTGACAAATTTAAGTACTATGTTATTTTTGTTGATCACTACACCAAATATACTTGGTGTAGGTGTTAGTGCCCTAGGCCTATAGAGATAGACTTATTTGTAATGTCATTATTCATTTATATAAGAGATTGTTTCTTTGATTATTATATATGTTTGCATGTTTGCTTTAATAATCGTGTCCCTAGTACTTATGAAGCACTAGTATGGAGTCTAATGGATAATCATATGATGATTATATGCATGGAGATGCACATTAGATTCATGGGTACTTGTTAGAGAACAAGGTACTGGACTTGACCCATTATGAGATTTATGTCATGGTCGTATGTCATAAATAAATCTCATATAGTTATATCATTGATATCCTTTGACCTGAGATTATCATCGTCTTCCACTCGATGAATATTATGTTTGATATAGTTTAACGTTGTCTTTAACCGGATAACAATAAGGGCTATTATTGGCATGATATGATTCTTGTTGGGAAGAATGATAAGTCAAGATGGAAATTTGTCCCTCGTAAAGAGAGATGTTTGCTAGGCCACTCGTAAGTAAGATTGATGTAGTGCATGGCCATGCCCGAATGAATTAATGTGATTAATATCATTCGATTAACCAATTTACTTAGTAACGAGAAAGCATTGAACAATATGAGTTGACTTGGACCATGACTCATGTTCAATATAACATCGTGTGACAAAGAGATTGTGATATGTTCTATGTAGGAAATCGAACTTGATATTATATTATTTGGGTAGGCATGATGGCTTGCTAGAGTCCGCTCATGTCTTATGAGGATCGATGTGATCGAACTCATTGCCAACATAATATAGTCCTATGGGGTCACACGCATCGAACGAATTGTCAAAAATGAAGAATATGGAGTTTTTGTTCTCGGGGACGACTCGTCCCGGAGAACCAACTATTCCCTTGGCCGGGACGACGAATCGTGAGAGAGTCTCGGGACGACTCGTCCCCCGGGGACGAGTCGTCCCGTCTGGACCGACGCGAAATTGACTTAAATTAGGGTTTTCGCAAAGGGAATATTTTTATAACGTATAAATACAAACCCTTGGTTGCCCTAGCCGTCACTCTCATGCCTTTGGGTTTAGAGAAACACAAAAGAGAGATTTCAATTGAGAATTGAAAACAAAAACTCAATCCAAATCCATATTTCTTCATCGATTGAAAAGAGTTTCAATCAAGGATCTAGCAATCCGCCTAGAATTGTTCTAGGGTTCGTTCAACGCGTGGATACACATAGAGGATCTTCGCTATTCAAGATCTTTCGTTCGTGATTAAAGAATCGTTCATCGAAGATTCGCTAGTTCTTCAATCTGGAGTTGGAACGCGTTTATCAACGACAAAAGCACACAAGGTTAGTAATTCTAAATCATTCTTCTTAATTAATCATCTAGAACGGATCCTAGGGCTCCGGGTTTTCGAGTTATTTGCAATCTTCCGCTGCGCATGGACCCTCGAAACCCAACAGTGGTATCAGAGCCACCGTTCATGATGTTTATATTAGATTATCATGATAATTATATAATGTGATTATGTTAATTTTCATGATGAATATGATTTAGAACATGATTTTATATGAGAATTGCTTATGGAAGTAATTGTATATTTTGATATACCATGATTGTGAATTGAATTATTTGATTAATGTGATTAATCTAGAATATGGGTCTTGAATATTACTTAGTATATGGGCTGGACACCAAAAACTTCCCCACGTGCACTTCGATGGAAGTGTGGGATAACCTTGGATTACAATGCCACGTACTAGTAATTGATGAATTTCTAGATCTTGAACAAAGTGTTTGTTATAGGGATTATGTTCATATTAAATGAGATTTTACATGAGTCATTGAACCCTAATTGATTAGAAATTATGATGTAAACATCAAATGTGATTTGTGATGCATCATTCCATGTTCATAATTATGCTCATATAATTTTCATGAATCAACCTTGCCATGTTAATTGATAAACATGAAAATTGAACCTTCATTGAAATTTGAGTTTGTCTATGCCACCCATGTTTAAACACTTGTGAGTAGACGGATAGTTTCATGTAGGCTACGCCCGAGGTACATTGATTCTATCTTTGTATGATCAAGATGAGCAAACGGTGATTGCTATACGTTTAAAATGGTTGAACTCAATTAGGCTATCAAAACAGTTTTGGGCCTAAGGCATAAGATGGGATTGAAACATGTGACATATGATGTCTATAATCTCATAAAGGATCTAAGAGTCATATATTGATATGATTGATAAATGTTATTTACCTTTTTAGTTTAATTTTGAGCAATCGTGCCATAGCCGACTTGAAATTAAATTAAAGTTGGGTCTTAGCCTACTAAATTATATTATGCATGTTTGTATAAGAAGGTTATATAATTTAGTGGGAGTATTTGAGAAATACGTTAATTAATCTCTTAAATTGAAATTAGTACTTATATGTGTTCATATTTGTTGCATATCTTTGTAGATCAATGGTCGTTAACACTAATCAAAATCACATCGCGATCGTCCTTGAGAAGGACAAGTTAGAAGAGAATGGCAACAACTACGTGGATTGGATCCGCAGTTTGGGAATTGTTCTCAAACAGAAAGGAAGTTGTACATTCTCGATGGACCCGTTCCACCCGAGCCTGCCGCTAATGCAACTAAAGCCGAAAAGGATCAACATAAGAAACATGTGGATGATTCTATTGATGTTGGTTGCTTGATGCTTGCTTCCATGTGTAAGGCCCTTCGAAGGACCTTGTACACATGGAAGCTTATGATTTGGGAAATCATTTGAAGGAAATGTTCCATTGCAAGCACGTCAGAAAGGTTTGACACTATGAAGGCTCTTCATTCATGCAAGATGATTGAAGGACAACCTGTTGGGCCTCATGTGTTGAAAATGAAGGGTCACCTCGAACATCTTGAGAGGCTTGGATATCCTATCCAGTTGAGCGGCTACGGATATGATATTGCATTCACTCCCGAAAGTTATAATCGTTCGTTATGAATTATAACATGAATGGGATGAATAAATCTCTGTCTCGAATTACATGGGATGCTTAAGAATGCAGAGAACAATATTGCCAAGAAAACCAATCAAGTGTTGATGGTGAATAAAGGAAAGGGGTTCAAGAAACCCAAGGTTAAAGCAAGAGTTGCTAAACCGGAGGCAAAGGTTGCCGTTGTTGAGAAGCCTCAACCCAAATCCCAAAAGGATGCGGTTTGCTACCATTGCAAGGAAACCGGGCATTGGAGGCGAATCGCAAAGCTTATCTCGGAAGGACGAAGAAGAAGGGCAATGAGATTGCCATGACTTCGTGTATCTATGTGATAGATATTTTACTTTCTACTTCTAGTTCTTGGGTATTAGATACCGGATGTGGATCTCACATTTGCCTAAATGTGCGGGGACTAAAGAATAGAAGGTTGCTCAAGGAAGGTGAAGTAGACTGCGGGTTGGAAATGGAGCAAGAGTTGCCGCATTGGCCGTAGGGACTTACGAAGTCACTTTACCTAGCGGTTTAATATTAGTTTTGAATAACCGCTATTATGTTCGGATTTGAGCGAAACATTATTTCAATTTCTTGTTTAGACAATGAGGGTTACGCTTTTCTTATTGCGAATAAGAAATTTTCCATTTATATGAATGATGTGCTTTACTTGTATTGCTCATTCTTTTAATGGCCTTTATGTCTTGGATGTTGAAAATAATGTTGAGAATGTCTATCATGTTAGTAAGAAATCTAAACCAAACAATGTGAACAATACATTTAAATGGCATTGCCGTCTTGGTCACATAAATGAGAAACGCGTCTCTAAACTCCATAAAGATGGATATTTAGACTCATATGATTATGAATCATATGATGTTTGCGAATCTTGTTTATTGGGCAAGATGACTAAAGCACCTTTACTAAGAGTAGTGAAAGGGCTAGTGATTTGTTGGCTCTCATACATACCGATGTATGTGGACCAATGAATAGCATTGCTAGGGGAGGATTTCGGTACTTCATAACATTCACCGATGACTTATCCGATATGGCTATGTCTATCTAATGAAGTACAAAAGTGAAGCATTTGAGATATTTAGAATATTTCAAAATGAAGTACAAAATCAACTTGGCAAAACTATTAAAACACTTCGATCCGATCGAGGTGGTGAATATTTAAGCCAAGAATTTGACGATCATCTTAAAAGTTGTGGAATTGTTTCAGAACTTACTCCACCCGAACACCACAATGGAATGGTGTGTCCGAGAGGAGAAATCGAACTCTATTAGATATGGTTCGATCGATGATGAGTCAAGTTAACCTTCCTATTTCTTTTGGGGACATGCACCGAAATGCTTTCACACTTAATAAGGTCCCTACTAAATCGGCTCCTAAGACCCCACATGAGATGTGGCATGGAAGAAAACCTAGTTTATCTTTCATGAAGATTTGGGGATGTGAAGCTTATGTAAAGAAATTGGTTTCGAAAATAAGCTTGCACCCGATCGATAAATGCATTTTCGTTGGTTATCCTAAGGAAACGAAGGGATATCAATTTTACAACCGATCCGAGAACAAAGTGTTTGTTGCTCGACATGGTGTCTTTCTAGAGAAAGAGTTTCTCTCTAAAGAAACTAGTGGGAGTAAAATTGATCTTGAAGAAATTCAAGAACCCGAAAATGACATAGAGCCAATAGTAGAGACGGAACCAAATTCACAAGGTTGTGGAACCGGTTCAAGATACACAAGTTCTTCGCAGATCGGATAGGATACGATCCGAACCCGAGAGATATGGATTTCTCATGACGGAAAGTAACGAAGTAGAAATCATTGAGAATGATGAACCTACTTCCTATCAAGAGGCGATGTCCAATCTCGATTCGGACAAGTGGCTAGGAGCCATGAAATCCGAGATCAAATCCATGTACGATAATCAAGTTTGGAACTTGATTGATCCACCGAAGGTGTAAAACCATAGGGTGCAAATGGGTTTTCAAAAGAAAACCGACGTGGATGGGAAGGTACATACTTATAAGGCTAGGCTTGTTGCTAAGGGGTATAGGCGGACTCATGGCGTTGACTATGATGAAACCTTTTCGCCCGTAGCAATGCTTAAGTCTATTAGAATCTTAATTGCCATAGCCGCATATTACGACTATGAGATATGGCAAATGGACGTCAAAATTTCTTAACGGAAACCTACTTGAGGATGTATACATGATACACCAAGGGTTTGTCGATCCAAAGAATTCTAATAAAGTATGTAAGTTGCAGAGATCCATTTATGGATTGAAGCAAGCTTCCAGAGTTGGAATCTACGTTTTGATGAATCGGTCAAAGAGTTTGGCTTCATCAAAAACGAAGATGAGCCTTGTGTATACAAGAAAATAAGTGGAAGCATAGTACTTTTTCGGTGTTGTATGTCGATGACATCTTGCTCATTGGAAACAATGTTCCGCACTTGAGACCGTTAAGTCTTGGTTAGGAAAATGTTTTTCAATGAAAGATATGGGTGAAGCGGCTTATATCCTTGGTATCAAGATCTATAGAGATAGATCAAGAAGGATGATTGGTTTGAGTCAAAGTACATATATTGACAAGGTCCTTAGAAGATTCCGTATGGAAAATTCTAAAAGAGGGAACTTGCCAATGGGACATGGCATTACTCTTAGCAAGACTCATTGTCCTAAGACAAATGATGAGCGAAAGAGGATGAGTGATATTCCATATGCTTCGGCAATTGGGTCTATCATGTATGCCATGTTATGTACTAGACCCGATGTCTCGTATGCTCTAAGCGCAACGAGTAGATACCGCCGATCCTGGTGAGAATCATTGGATAGCCAAGAATATCCTTAAGTACTTGAGAAGAACTAAGGATGTATTCTTGGTATTTGGAGGAATGGAAGATGATCCGTTGTAAAGGGTTACACAGATGCAAGCTTCCAAACCGACAAAGATGACTATAGATCGCAGCCGGGTTTGTGTTTATGCTAAATGGAGGTGCTGTTTGTTGGAAGAGTTCCAAGCAAAGCACCGTTGCGATTCTACAACCGGCCGAATACATAGCAAAGATCGGATGCGGCTAAGGAGGCGGTTTGGATCAAGAAGTTCGTTAGTGACTTAGAAGTCGCTCCGAGTATCACTAACCCGATAGAGCTTTATTGTGACAATAATGGTGCTATTGCCCAAGCAAAAGAACCAAGGTCACATCAACGATCCAAACACATTTTGAGACGTTTTCACCTCATTCGAGAAATCGTGAAAGGGAGGACGTCAAGATATGCAAGGTACCAACGGATGACAACATTTCGGACCCTCTCACCAAGCCTTTGCCACAAGCTAAACATGATGGTAATGTTAGGTCCATGGGTATAAGATGCATGAATGATTGGGCCTAGTGCAAGTGGGAGACTGTAGGTGTTAGTGCCCTAGGCCTATAGAGATAGACTTATTTGTAATGTCATTATTCATTTATATAAGAGATTGTTTCTTTGATTATTATATATGTTTGCATGTTTGCTTTAATAATCGTGTCCCTAGTACTTATGAAGCACTAGTATGAAGTCTAATGGATAATCATATGATGATTATATGCATGGAGATGCACATTAGATTCATGGGTACTTGTTAGAGAACAAGGTACTTGGACTTGACCCATTATGAGATTTATGTCATGGTCGTATGTCATAAATAAATCTCATATAGTTATATCATTGATATCCTTTGACTGAGATTATCATCGTCTTCCACTCGATGAATATTATGTTTGATATAGTTTAACGTTGTCTTTAACCGGATAACAATAAGGGCTATTATTGGCATGATATGATTCTTGTTGGGAAGAATGATAAGTCAAGATGGAAATTTGTCCCTCGTAAAGAGAGATGTTTGCTAGGCCACTCGTAAGTAAGATTGATGTAGTGCATGGCCATGCCCGAATGAATTAATGTGATTAATATCATTCGATTAATCAATTTACTTAGTAACGAGAAAGCATTGAACAATATGAGTTGACTTGGACCATGACTCATGTTCAATATAACATCGTGTGACAAAGAGATTGTGATATGTTCTATGTAGGAAATCGAACTTGATATTATATTATTTGGGTAGGCATGATGGCTTGCTAGAGTCCGCTCATGTCTTATGAGGATCGATGTGATCGAACTCATTGCCAACATAATATAGTCCTATGGGGTCACACGCATCGAACGAATTGTCAAAAATGAAGAATATGGAGTTTTTGTTCTCGGGGACGACTCGTCCCCGGAGAACCAACTATTCCCTTGGCCCGGGACGACAGAATCAGTGAGAGAGTCCTGAGGGACGACTCGTCCCCTGGGGGACGAGTCGTCCCGTCAGCGCTGGACTGACGCGAAATTGACTTAAATTAGGGTTTTCGCAAAGGGAATATTTTTATAACGTATAAATACAAACCCTTGGTTGCCCTAGCCGTCACTCTCATGCCTTTGGGTTTAGAGAAACACAAAAAGAGAGATTTCAATTGAGAATTGAAAACAAAAACTCAATCCAAATCCATATTTCTTCATCGATTGAAAAGAGTTTCAATCAAGGATCTAGCAATCCGCCTAGAATTGTTCTAGGGTTCGTTCAACGCGTGGATACACATAGAGGATCTTCGCTATTCAAGATCTTTCGTTCGTGATTAAAGAATCGTTCATCGAAGATTCGCTAGTTCTTCAATCTGGAGTTGGAACGCGTTTATCAACGACAAAAGCACACAAGGTTAGTAATTCTAAATCATTCTTCTTAATTAATCATCTAGAACGGATCCTAGGGCTCCGGGTTTTCGAGTTATTTGCAATCTTCCGCTGCGCATGGACCCTCGAAACCCAACACTTGGTTCTACCCCCTCAAACAAAAATCTGATACTTTTGCCACTTTTTATCGTTTCAAAGCCCTTGTTGAAAAGTACTTTAATAGACCCATCATTCAGTTATTTTCTGATAATGGTGGTGAATATCTTAAGCTCACTCCCTCTCTCTCACAGGATGGCATCTCTCATCTCACTACACCTCCCCACACTCCCGAACACAACGGCTATGCTGAACGCCGTCACCGTCATATCGTCGAAACTGGCCTTGCTCTTCTTTCTCATGCCTATCTTCCCCTCACCATGTGGACCTTTGCCTTCACTACTGCTACCTATCTTATAAATCATCTCCCTACTGTCACCCTTCACAATGACTCTCCTTACTACCGCCTTTTTCACAAATCTCCTAACTACAACAAACTGCGTAGTTTTGGATGTCTATGTTACCCATGGCTCCGCCCCTACACACCTCACAAACTGGCTTCCCGCTCCATTCCATGCATCTTTGTTGGCTATTCTCCTACACAAAGTGCATATCATTGTCTTGACCCTTCCACCTATCGAATCTATACTTCTAGACATGTCAAATTTGTCGAAGACACTTTTCCCTTCTCCTCTCTCATCTCTCAGTCCGACTCTTCTCCCTCGCTCAGTCCGTCCCAATGGTGTAAACTCTCTTTACCCATTCTTCTTCCTCCTCCTCCCACCCCACCCAACCCGTCGCCACCTACATCTCCATCTCCCAATCCTTCTGCTGCACCATCTTCTTCCCCCAGCCCTTCTTCCTCCGCGGCCGCCAACCCAGCCCCTATTCCCCCTTTACCGCCCTCCCCTACCTCGTCTGCAGACACTCCCTCTTTCGTCCACGTTTCCTCCCCACCCCCACCCCCACCCCCACCTTCTCCTGTTCGTACCATTGTCACTCGCCTTTCCAACAATATCATCAAACCTAATCCCAAGTATGCTTACCTTGCTGCTCTTTCTTCTCCCACTGATCTTCCCAAAACTGTTAAACAGGCTCTTTCCTCCCCTCATTGGCGGGCTGCCATGGAAGAGGAATACGCTGCTCTCACTCGGAATCATACTTGGTCTCTTGTCCCCCCAACTAGTGCTCCTAATGTTGTTGGCTGCAAGTGGATTTTTCGAATCAAATATAACCCTGACAATTCTATCCAGAAATATAAAGCTCGTCTTGTTGCGAAGGGTTTTCATCAACGTCCCGGTGTTGATTATTCAGACACCTTTAGTCCTGTTGTGAAACCCGTCACTGTCCGTCTTCTTCTCTCCTTAGCTCTCAGTCACAACTGGTCGCTTCGCCAGCTTGATATCAATAATGCCTTCTTACAAGGTCAGCTTCATGAATCCGTGTTCATGTCCCAACCTCCTGGCTTCATTGACCCCTCTCATCCTTCTCATGTCTGTCAGCTTCGTCAGGCCATTTATGGTCTAAAATAGGCTCCTCGTGCCTGGTACAGGAACTCAAAAACTATCTTCTTTCCTTTGGTTTTCATCCCTCTCTTGCTAATCCCTCTCTTTTTATTTTTACGAAATCTTCTTCCCCGCTTTATCTCTTGGTATATGTCGATGACATTATTATTACCGGTCCATCTCCTTCCTTCTTGACAGAGTTCGTCTCCACTCTTTCCTCTAGATTCTCCTTAAAAGATCTCGGTCCCTTGTCTTACTTCCTTGGCGTCGAAGTCACTCCTAACCCAAATGGTCTTCTTCTCACTCAATCTAAATATGCCCATGACTTACTCGCTCGTCATAACATGCTCAACTCCAAACCTTCTCCAACTCCTATGGCTACCTCTCCGAATCTTTCTCACACCACTCCGCCAACTCCTGTTTGTAATCCCACAGAATATCGTTCTATTGTTGGTGGCCTTCAATATCTCTCCATCACTAGACCGGACATTGCTTTTTCGGTTAATAAGTTAGCCCAGTTTATGCAGTCCCCTCGTGCTAGTCATTGGGTCTCTCTCAAGCGCCTTCTGCGCTATCTTCATGGTACTCTACATTTGGGCATCCAACTCTATCGTGACACTCCTCTCTCTCTTCATGCTTTCTGTGATGCCGACTGGGCCGGCGACAAAGACGATTATCTTTCTACATCTGGGTTTCTTGTTTACCTTGGTCGAAATCCTATTGCTTGGTCCTCTAAAAAGCAACGTTCTCTTGCTCGTTCGTCTACTGAGGCAGAATTTCGTGCTATTGCTGATGCTACTGCTGAAGTCATATGGGTGAGCAATTTACTTTCCAAGCTTGGTTTTCGGCAGTCTCAATCTCCCGCCATTTATTGTGATAATCTTGGTGCGACTCATTATTCTGCCAATCCGGTGTTTCACTTTCACTTTGTTCGTGAGATGGTTCAACAACAACGGCTTCGGGTTCAACACATTTCGGGTGGCGATCAGCTTGCGGACCTTCTCACTAAGCCCCTTCCTCGAGTTCGTTTCCAGCATTTGTTATCCAAGATTGGCCTTTTCCATGGAATGTCCATCTTGCGGGGGCCTGATAAAATACCAAAAGATACATAATTCTTTTTCTATAATGCTTCTGATTTAGTTTCCTTTTACTTGTAAATCTTTTCCTTTATTTGTTGTAATCTTTTCTTTTATTTGTTATAATCTTTTCTTAGCTTGCAAGTCACGAAACCTAGGTCAAGAGTTGTATATATATACTTCAACAGTATCAATAATATATCAAGTTGTTTTCTCTTTCACAAACTATTGTCTTCCTCTTATATCAGCTTCAGCCTGAGTTATTTGCTGACCATACATAGCTCCCTTCGTGTTTAAATCCCATTGGAGAGCATGCATTTGGCTTCCTTCTTCTAACTGCACAAAAATATTTTCTTCTACTGTGTGATTTGTGGATGTGTAAAAGAATATATGTGCAACTTTTGAAAATTGGTAACGATATTGTGTGATTGGTGATTGAGGAGTCATCTGTTGAGCAGAGGGACAGTTTGCTTATGAGTTCACCAGTTTACATGCGTTCGCAGGGTAAATCTTCTCATGTCAGCACAAATGGATTGAGTGAGAAAGGTGGGCAGAGTCACAGATACAGGGGTGCAGAAATAGGTGATCAAACTCGAAAGCAGGAGATCCCAATGCCGCTAGACTGGAGCAGAGATCAGGGGTTTCCCAAAAGTGAAGTTTATTGGGAGAGAGATTTTGACATGCCCAGGAGCAGCATTTTGCTACACAAGCCCCCTAAAAGTACATTTGAAAGGGGGGTCAGCTTAGTTATGAAGCTGACAAAAGTTCTTCTAATGAGGCCCCTAAACTGGATCCTTACCACAGGGATGTGAGTACACAAAGCAGGGAAGATAGAGAAGGCAGAGAAATTCCTCTCTTCAAAAAGATGGATTAAGTGCTTGCAATCATCCTGTCATCAAGTTTGTTAAATTTAGTTTCAATGAATTTTTTTAGTATTATTAAAGTACTGCAAAATTTTGAGATCTTATAGAAAGATATTTAGATGATTTTATTTTTTGTGTTATTCATCAGATTCAAAATTATTATAACAAAAAAAATTCAAATAATTAGTATGCAAAGATTGGTAAAATATTCAGATCATATAAAAGAAAATATAGATCTGAATAATTCTTGATTCCTTTCAATATGTCCCAAGCAAGTATGCAAAAGGCATTTGATCGGTAAAGCCCAAAGGATCGATCGAAAATAAACAAACAAGAATAAACACAATAAGGCTTTACTTGGGGTGCATCTTCAAAAAAATATCCCTTCAATCAATCCCCTTCAACCTTTTTTTGAGCTCAAGTTGATTAATTTGTGTTCTCTTTTTGTAATTTTAGGTTATGAAATGCCTTTGTGATATATAGTATTGTGGTTTTGAAAAGCCAATCTTGCTAAGGAGCCTTGAGAATGTAGTTTTAGAAAAAAGACGAGGTGTCACAACCTTAATCTTCTTCACCAGCTTTAATATTAATATTTAAAGTAGGTAAAGAAGTCTGACACCTCACGTCTTTTTAATAAAGTATGTTTTTCTGATATTTTAATTAATCGATTACTATACATAAAATATAGTTAAATGAATGTGTCTTATATTTTCTTTGTCTCACGTGCAGGTAAAAATAATAAAAAAAAAGTTATTGCAGCTCGCGTTTCTAAACCAATTATTGTTGTGAAGCAAAAGTCTTCAGACAAAGACTAAGTTGTCGTTATTGAGGGATATAATAAAATATTGTTGTTATATTTCAAATTTTTTTTAATTTCAATATTTTATTATTGGTTTTCTTACGAAATAAATGGATTGTATTAATTATTATTTCATTATTTTTATGTCATTTAATTTTACTCACCTCCTACGAAACCTCAAATATTGATTCAATTTCATACTGATACCGTGCCTATGGCACGAGCACAAAAACCTAGTATATATATATATATAAGAACATCTATGTTTATTCCGAGGTTTCTTTTTGGAGAACTTTTGAGTCGACTTTAGTGAGAAAAATACAAGAGAGAACAAAGGACTTCAAGTTGCAACAATTGTTAAAGAATTTCAATTTCGGATTCATCATCAATATCAAGTTGTTTTCTCTTCCTACTCATGTTTAATTTGTTTTGTTTTTAGAGTATTACTACGTGTTTTGTTTATTTAAAAATGAACTAAACTCATGAACCTAGTGCTAAGGGTAGCCAATTCAAGAATGTGCGATTATTGATTCAACTATGGTGTGATACTTATGACAATATCGTGCTATATATCATAATTTTTTGTTCTTAATGCTTTGAAACAATGGTCACCTTTTAATTGATCTATTTCACGCAATTGAGATCGATGAGAAATTTCACGTACATGACCAATCAGGGGCCATAGTGTTGCACACCAACAACATTTCGAACTCATATACTTGCACGTACAAATAATAACACACCAATTACCGCTAAAAAAAAAAAAAAAAACTCGAATTCATTCCCATACAGGAAAAGCACACCTAATTATCATAAAACAAATGTTATTATTCAAGTAGTTGGGCCTTCGGATTATAGTGCCAAGAGACCAATAAACTACTAAGTACTAACTAGTTGATTGTTCAATTAGAGAATTTGGGGTTCCTTGAAGACTAACAAGCGAATAGTAAGCCCCCGTGGGCCCTCTAGCTAGCAACGAAGAGTGGGTCCCTCTTTCTACCACCTTGCCTTTGTCCAACACTGCAATCATGTCACAGTTTTGTATAGTACTAAGCCTGTGTGCAACAACTACGCTAGTCCTCCCAACCATCACAAGCTCAAGCGCGTCTTGTACAACTTTCTCTGATTGGCTGTCCAATGCGCTCGTAGCCTCATCCAACAACAAGATCGCTGGATTTTTCAATATAGCACGGGCTATTGCAATACGTTGCTTCTGGCCCCCAGAGAGCTGTAATCCTCTATCCCCACACCATGTATCATACCCATCCTTGAGTCCTGATATGAAATCGTGAGCGTTGGCTGCCTTGGCTGCAGCTTCAATGATCCCTGTTTCATCTTTGTCGTTAGAAGATCCGTATGTTATGTTTTCACGAATCGTACCACCAAATAATGTAGGCTCTTGGCTAACAAGTGCAATGTATTTCCTTAGGGACCTAAGGTGGTAGGATCGTATATCCCTACCGTCGACTTTCACTACTCCTTTAATTGGATTATAAAATCTCTCGATTAAACCTATTATGGTTGACTTTCCGGACCCACTATGTCCAACCAAAGCCGTTGACTTCCCAGCTTCAATTTTAATCGAAAAGCATCTGAAGATCATCACATCGGGCCTAGCAGGGTATGCAAAATCAACATCACGTAGCTCAATGTGCCCAATTATCTTTTCGGGCTTTACACCGTGTGGGTCTTCAGGCTCAATTCGTGTATGTCGATCTAACACAGCAAAGACTGACGCACATGCCTCCGAACCTTTGGCAAGGTCTTTAGTCATAGTCCCAGCTTCAGCAATAACCCGTCCGGTGCCTACTAATATATTAAAGGTTTGAAAAAGAGCCCTTGATCCAATATACCCTTTAGAAACAAGTTGTCCACCGTACCAAAAGTCTAAAGCCCAAGTAAGAGACATAAGGCTCTGGGAAATAGCAAGTCCAATACCAGCAAACCATGATTGTCGGACGCTTTCCTTCATTGGACCTTCCTGAGCCAGCTCAAGCATTTTGAGAATTCGAGCTTGCGAGGAGAAGGCAGTGACAGTACAAAGATTTGAAACAGCTTCAGCTGCGAGCTTACTGCTTTCAGCTTGCGCTTTCATTGCCTTTTGCGACATTTCCTTCAGCAACACACGCTTGCAATAGAAGCAAACAATGACAATGGGCTGGATTGCTATCATGACCAAGGCAAGTCTCCAAGCAATCACTAAGCCCAGGGTCCAAGCAATTACAATTGCTGAAAATGTTTGTACTAGAAGTGCAATTCGATCCCCCACCAATGATCTCACCTGCAATTTGTTCCATAAATCACAAGTGCAATATACTACTACCAAGTGTTATTTGAGTAATCTTATGAGAAAAAAGTACTACGTACCACATTAGCGTCTTTGGCAAGTCTCGAGCAAATAGCACCGCTAGAATTTTCATCTTGATCAAACCACCCAATCTCAAACGTCAGAATCTTGGTCAACATACTCTCCCTAATTCTCTTTGTCAAATACGCTCCCATGGCAGCAAAGTTATAATGCTGCAATATATTGATGATTAGGGAGAAGACCGCCAAACCAAGAAAGCACAACGCATAAATCCTCGTCTTGTACTTGATCTCATCATGATCCGGCAAGAAATACACCGATATCATTGACCCCATCGCAAAGGCATGCAATGGCTGAACTCCCCCGAATAGAACTGCACCCAAACTCCCCAATGCGGCATGCCTCCATTCAGGGAGATTCATGGCCAACAGTCTCTTAAATGAGGGCACTGGAAGAACCTGATCCTTTGGCGGCATTATTGAGTTCTCTCCTCCTCCACGGCTCGGCGCGACTGAGTTAGCTGAACTGGAACGGCTCATGATTGATAATCTGTGGCTGCTTGTGGTATGGATATCAGCTTGGTTTCCAATTAACGAAGAAGTGGTCGGAGTGAATGCTTCGTCATTTTTCTCAGTTTGTTGGAGACATACTAGAGACGTGTACAGGCCATTTTCGTCCTGTATAAGGTCGTCGTGTGAGCCGGTCTCCGTAACCTGGCCGTTCTGGATGACGGCGATGAAGTCTGCATTACGGATAGTTGAGAGGCGGTGCGCAATGATAATGGTGGTGCGGCCAACAGCGGCTTGGTCGAGTGCATCCTGGACGACTCGTTCTGACTCTGAGTCAAGTGCACTGGTTGCCTCGTCGAGTAGGAGTATACGAGGTGACTTGATTATGGCCCGTGCAATCGCTATTCTCTGTTTTTGTCCTCCTGACAATTGAACACCTCTTTCACCGGCCTGTTAAAGAGAATTTATACTGCAGTAATTAATTCGGGTCTCTTAAGTCTTACCACTTCACTTGAGTAATTTACTATGTTTATGCTATGAAAAAGCTATGTTTAGAAATCAATTACAAATTTAACTTGGTAATGAACTTAAATAGAAACATATATATATGCATACGTTCGCTGTTTGTAATATTTGAAGATGACAAATCAGAACAAACCTGAGTGTCATAGCCTTGAGGCAATTGACAAATGAAGTTGTGAGCACTCGAAGCTTTGGAAGCCGCAATAACTTGATCCATGTCAGCATCTTCCTTGCCGAAAAGTATGTTCTCTTTAATCGATGTCGCAAATAAAGCCGGCTCTTGACTCACTAACCCCATCTGCGACCTTAGCCACTTGAGCTGAAGCTTATCAATACCCACCCCATCAAGCAGAATTTCCCTCCCAGCGGATCATAAAACCTCTGCAACAATGCTACCACAGTCGATTTCCCAGACCCACTCCCGCCTACCAATGCCACCGTCATTCCAGCAGGGACTTTCAGGTTGAAATCTTTGAATATTGTGGTCTCCGGTCGTGACGGGTATGCAAATTCGACGTGTTTGAATTCGACTTCCCAGAAATGTTGTGTAGAATTCGGCCATCCATGTTTTCCGAATCGATTTTGGGGACTCTATTTATGACTTCCATTATGCGCTCACTGGCTGCCATTGCTTCTGCTAAATACTTCATGTTGGATATTGCAGAACCCAGTGTTCTGATTAATGTGGACATAAAAGTTTGTTAAGCCAAGAATAAAAGAAGACATGAACACAGTCACTAGGTTAACATCTAAAGTGTCACTATTTCATTTGTTGTAATTTTCAAATGTTACTGTTAGTGAGACAAGTCCGACTTGTGAAGTGGCAAGTGGTACGATTTGAGAGATATATATATAGTGCTAAGTAAAGAATGGAGAGAGATGAAGAAGAGAAAATTACAGTCCACCGATGGCATTGGTGACACCAACTGCAAAGACAGTGCCTCCCTGAGCTCCATGGTACATGACCATTCTGCTGCCGTAATAAGCCATGAACGACCATATAGCAAAAACAATGCTGTTGCTACCAATGGCCAAACCTTTTGCCAAACCTTGCTTTAACCCCAATTTCACAGTCCCTTGAAGAGCCGCTGAATACTGCATCACCATTTTATTCTCTCCTACAAATGAATAAACTGTTCTGACTGCAGAAATCGTTTGTTCTACCATTGCATTAGCCTTGTTGTTCTCGTCCCTGATCTTTCGGGCTATGCTCATTAAAGCCCTTCCATATATCAAACCTGGGATAACCAGAAGTACTACAAATGGCAATCCTACTATTGCTAGTCTCCATAGCATCACAAATGCTGCTGCGTATGCCCCCATACATGTTGAAACATTGTTCAAAATTAATGGTACCTAAATTTTTTGAAATTTTGATCACATAAAAATTAAATTTATACAATATGATTGAAATTTGTTGTAAAGACACGTGTACGCGCTCAAATCCATATGACTACGGAGTTGGAATACGAAAAATAATTTGACTTTTCTAGACCTCAAATTGTTTTTCCAATCCAATTCTGAATCCAAAGCCTGGACTTGAGTGATCAAACAAAAATTACCAACCTTTTCGCTAATGACTTCTTGTATTAAAGTACTGTCATTGGAAACACTGTTGATGACCTCGGCCGTGCTAGTCACGTGCAGATCAAAGTAGCCAACTTCTTGCCTTAATACTGCTTTCAAATATCTTGCCCTTAATCTTGATGCTTGTCTCTCCGCTGTTCTTGTAAAACAGTACCCCTCTGCACCCACAAATTCTTTTTCAATTAACAAAACCAATTAAAAAATTATGAAAAAGAAAAGTATCGAAATTGAAAATGAAACCCACCAAGGAAACAAGCAACCCATATCACACAAGCCATGTAACACATTGCCACTACATTCTGTAACAAAAAAGAATCAACAAAATTAAAAGAATCCACTCAGTTATTAGTGTGTGTGTGTGTGTGTGTGTATATATATATATATATACACTTATTTATATTCCAAAGCTGGTAAAACCATACCTTGTTGATGTTATTTGTGAAGTTACCACCCATGGTTGAAGACCTGGCCTTGCCGATATTGTTCATGAGCTTGCTAGTGATAATCATCATCATCGGCGAGGAAACTCCATCAAGGATGGCACCGAGAAAGCCAAGAGTCATCAATATATAATCAACACGGTCAGCATGCATGAAAATGGATCGAATCGAGCCACTCTTCTTCTTCTTCTTCTTCTTCTGGGTCTCCTGATCATTGCCCATTTTCCTCCCTCTCTGTTTCGAGAGGAATTTAGATTAGATATTCAAATTATGTTCTTATGTTTGTTGAAATTTAAGGTTTTGGGGAACTAGATGAACTGTTTTTAAGGCATGAATGTGTGTGTATATATAGTTGTTGTGGGGAAAGATTTACAGAATTGTTAGTAAAAAGGTTAGGGTGATAGCATGTGTGAGGTTCTGTTATATTAACGTAATACACAATGGAGATGAAGTGGGCCCAAGATCACAGTTGACTTTTTAACTTTTTCATAAATTTTGACTTATTGAGTATATGTATACAAAGTACAAAAACAGAATTACTACGGTTTCAAAAAAAAAAATCACAAGCTGTTTTCAAAAAAAAAAAAAAGTCACAAGCTAAAGCTTTTTAAGTAATGTGATATCTCTAATCTATGACATGATTCACATGTCTTAATTGTTACATTGATTGAAATAAAAATTGTAAGAAGAGCTGGGGGTCTTTACTAACAAAAGTTAAGGCTTTGCTATTTTCACTTTTCTTGTCAATTAAGGCATTCAAAGCATGCTTTTATTTTTATTTTCTTTTTGTTGTACACAATGTTTTTGTGCTTTAGTATATACTGAAGTGTTTTGGTTAAATGGTGAAGCAAATATAACATAAGCTTAAAAATAGTCTACTTTTTTTTTGTCTATCTTATGTTAACCAACAGATAAAAGCTCATCTTTTTAGATTTCTTAATAAATGTCTTAATAACCGAGTTTAAATTTTTGAATTTTTACTTATACGTCTTTTATTTAGTTTTTTTTTTTTTTTTTGAATAGACATCTTTTATTTAGTTAGTTAGTTAATATACATTGCTTACCTTTTAAATATTCAACTTGATTAAAGGTATAATGAGAACGTAAGTAATGGCAATGAACTTTTTATGTGGCCAAAACATTTAATTAAACTAAAAGAAAAAAAAGCAGGCCAAGATATAAATGTCAGGAATGCTATTCGTTTGTTTAGACAAGCTCAAAAGAAAATTTGACTATTTTTTCAAAACAATCCGAGGTCTAGAAAAGTCAAATTATTTTTCGTAAATTTTTGTCTATGCAATGACAAATAAAAGTCCAAATGCAACAACAAATAAAAGTTTACTGGAAAATAATTGTACTTAACTACTTACAAGCATATTTCATTATAAAAAATTTTTTAAAAAAGGAAGAATCATCCTCAAAGAGTAAGTGTAATTTACATATAAATATGAAAATAAAAAAATAGCTGTTTTTAATTGAAAGAAAATTAGAAAAGTGAAGTAAATGTAATTTAAAATATATACTCCATGCTACACTGAGTGACTATTTAAAAGTAGTTTTATCCTACTATAAGCTAAATTAAAATAGTTATTGATGATCATAGTAAATAAGTGGAAATAGCCTCATAATTTTCAAATTTATTTTATTATTCAAAAATGCATTGTCAATTTATTTTAGGATAAACTGAAATCAATCCACCCTCCAGCTCTCCTCTTTCCCCAAGTCTTCAACGGATTAGATAGATTAGATTTTGTAACGCAATTTGAAACAAATCAGGGGACAAAAGATTAACGGAGATGTGATAAATACTTTTGGCGAAAATGGAGGCTGGAGAATTTCGATAACGTCGTTGGCCGGCGAACAGTAATAAATCAATAATTGGGAGAGGTGTTGGCGATGGAACGGAGGGTGTATGATTGACGATGGCGAGATCCTTAAGCAAGGATGTGGTGATCATAAGGTCTAACCGAAGAACAGAGATGATGGCTGCCGATAATGTATACAGATCTGACGTACTCACAATACAGCCAAACATGTCGGTGAATAGATCGGTATATATTATCGGTTGCCCAGGCATTTTTCATTTTATAAACACTTATGGATTGAATCCAGAGATTCTTGCTGGGAGTAATTTTGAATTCGATTTTACGTTTTAAACTCTAGTTTCTTTATTCAATCCAAAGATTTTTGTAATGACATTGGTGAGGAGGTAAACTCATCTTCAATGAATTTGAGGTAATTTTGTATCAAAATTTTATGTCGTAGTATAATTGTTCTATGCAGTTTATGAATTCGTGTTCGTTACAAAGTTTGCTTAATTGAATCTTATCAGTTGCTTATATGAATTATAATTCAACTGTTATGATTATTTGAAGTATGATACAGTGAATGATCAATATTTATCTTTCATAAATTGTTATTCTTTGTGAGATTGATTTCGATAGATTATGATCATTGTTGATTTCGAAACTAGGATCAATTTGTTCTTTTGTGCTTAATGAACTCCTAGGTGTTGTGTTAACAGATCAAGAAGATACAATAACTAGGGGTTACAAGATTGCAATTTGTGATTAAAACGTCTCAATCTTTGCCTTAGAAGAACGAACCTTAGAATCAGACTGTAATTAAAACGTCTCAATCATCTCTTTTTCATTAAATAGTTTTATTCAATTTAGTAGCTGAGTTTTCACTAAATCAAAATACTTATCCTTGTAGTTCGACCCTTACTTTTGCACAATTGTACTACAACAGACTCGTACACTTGCGAGGTAAATAATTCTTTCATCAGCCCCTACTCATTTTTGTTTGTTTTAAACTCTCATGTGCAATGAAAATAATTTTACTGCTCTTGGACGGAAATTCGGCACCTCTTGTGGTTTCACTCTACACTTTTATTCCAATGCAATGTTCGAATTGTTGATAACTAAAAAGAAGAAATTATAAGTAAATAGTATTTCCTTGGATTTCTTTATGCATACATTTACACTTGGAAAAAAGAAGCATACACCTAATTATCATAAAACTTATGGTTATAAAAGATAAATATTGTTATTCAAGTACTAATTAGGCCTTGGGATTATCATACAAAAAGACCAATAAACTGATAAGTAGTAACTAGTTGATTGTGCGATTAGAGTTTGGGGTTCTTTGAAGACTAACGAGTGAATAATAAGCCCCTGAGGGCCCTCTAGCTAGCAACGAAGAGTGGGTTCCCCTTTCGACAACCTTCCCCTTGTCCAACACCGCGATTGTGTCACAATTTTGTATGGTACTTAGCCTGTGTGCAACAACTACGCTAGTCCTCCCGACCATCACACGCTCAAGGGCGTCTTGTACAACTTTCTCCGATTGACTGTCGAGTGCACTGGTGGCCTCATCCAACAACAACACCGCTGGATTTTTCAAGATAGCTCGTGCTATTGCAATACGTTGTTTCTGGCCCCCTGAGAGTTGTACTCCTCTATCTCCACACCATGTATCATACCCGTCTTTGAGTCCTGCGATGAAATCGTGAGCGTTAGCTGCCTTGGCTGCTTCAATGATCTCTGTTTCAATGGTGTCATGATCGGATGCTCCATATATTATGTTTTCACGAATCGTACCACTAAATAATGTAGGCTCTTGGCTAACAAGTGCAATGTATTTCCTTAGAGACCTAAGGTGGTAAGATCGTATATCCCTACCATCGACTTTCACTACTCCTCTAATTGGGTCATAAAATCTCTCAATTAAACCAATTATGGTAGACTTTCCGGATCCACTATGTCCGACCAAAGCTGTTGACTTCCCGGCTTCAATTTTGATTGAAAAGCCTTTGAAGATAATCACATCAGGCCTAGCAGGGTACGCAAATTCAACATCATGTAACTCAACATGTCCAACTATCATCTCGGGCTTGTCGCCCTCTGGGTCTTCAGGCTCAATTCGAGTATATCGGTCCAACACAGCAAAGACCGACCTGACAGCATCTGAACCTTTGGCAAGGTCATTAGTCATAGTCCCAGCATCAGCAATGACCCGCCCAGTGCTTACTAATATCATGAAGGTCTCAAAAAGAGCCTTTGAACCTATATACCCTTGCGCAATAAGTTTCCCACCGTACCAAAAGTCTAAAGCCCAAGTGAGAGCCATAAGGCTCTGGGAAGTACCAAGTCCAATACCAGCAAACCATGATTGTCGGACGCATTCCTTCATTGGGCTTTCCTGGGCTTGCTCAAGCATTTTGAGAATTCGAGCTTGGGAAGAGAAGGCAGTGACGGTACGAAGATTTGAAACAGCTTCGGCTGCGAGCTTACTGCTTTCATCTTGGGCTTTCATTGCCTTATGCGACATTTTCTTCAATAACACCCGTTTGCAGTAGAAGCAGACAATGATAATGGGCTGGATTGCTATCATGACCAAGGCAAGTCTCCAGGCAATCACCAGGCCCATGGTACAAGCAATCGTAACTGCTGAAAATGTTTGTACTAGGAGTGCAATTCGGTCCCCCACCAATGATCTCACCTGTAAATATACCACAAATTAGAAGTGCAATATAATTGAACTAAAAAGTTTTATTTCAACAATGTTATGTATATTTACACTGTGCTTTGAAAAACGTACCACATTGGCATCTTTAGCAAGTCTCGAGCAAATAGCACCACTAGCATTTTCATCTTGATCAAACCACCCAATCTCAAAAGTCAGAATCTTCGACAACATTCTTTCCCTAATTCTCTTTGTCAAATACTCTCCCATGGCAGCAAAGTTATAATGCTGCAATATATTGATGATTAAGGAGAAGACTGCCAAGCCAAGAAAGCAAAATGCATAAATCCTCGTCCTGTACTTGATCTCATCATGATCCGGCAAGAAATACACTGATATCATCGACCCCATTGCAAATGCATACAGTGGCTGAACAGCCCCAAATAGAACTGCAGCAAAACTCCCCAGTGCAGCTTGCTTCCATTCAGGGAGATTCATAGCCAACAGTCTCTTAAATGACGGCACTGGAAGAACCTGATCATTTGGCGGGATTGTGAAATTCTCTCCTCCTCCTCCTCCATGGCCTGGCAGTGTGACCGAGTTAGCTGAACTGGAACGGCTCATGATTGATAATCTGCGGCTACTTGTGCTATGGATATCAGTTTGGTTTCCAATTAACAAAGAAGAGGTCGGAGTGAATGCTTCATCATTTTTCTCAGTTTGTTGGAGACGTACTAGAGACATGTACAGGCCATTTTCATCCTGTATAAGGTCGTCATGTGAGCCGGTCTCCATAACCTGGCCGTTCTGGACGACAGCAATGAAGTCGGCATTACGGATAGTGGAGAGGCGGTGAGCGATGATAATGGTGGTGCGGCCAACAGAAGCTTGGTCAAGTGCATCCTGGACGACCCGTTCAGACTCCGAGTCAAGTGCGCTGGTTGCCTCGTCGAGTAGGAGTATACGAGGTGACTTGACTATTGCACGCGCAATTGCTATTCTCTGTTTTTGTCCCCCTGACATTTGGACACCCCTTTCACCCACCTGTATCAATTGATTGATTAATAATAGAGTTAGCAGGCTGGGAAATGTGCTAATAGATACTCACTATGCAACTGCTGGGGTGCGAAAGTTATTAATCTTTTTTTTTTTTGAGTGATGCTAATTAAACTTTATTTTAAAAAAATTATTAATGACTACTGACTACTGAGTATAGTATTAAACATAATTTTCAAAAGAAATCATATTGCTGATGGGAACACTCTTACTATACGGGGGAGACGTCGTTATTTGTGGATACGCGATATCTGAGTTGTTTTGTTAGAAGCAGCGCTGGAAAATTAGGTTCTCTGGAAAGTCAAAAGGAATCAATTGATAAATTATGAATGAATTGTCTCTTTACTCTTAACAACTTCACTTGATTAATTTAATACACGTTTTAGACTATGATTAGGCATTTAGGCTAATAAGTGTAGTTTTTCGGCTGCTATGTTTCTTCGAAATCATTTCCAAACTTAACTTGGTAACGAACTTTAAACAGAAACTTATCCATTTGTGAATGTATAAATTATGTTCCTCAACAATCTTATTTAGGTGAAAACAATAATCAACTATCTTAATATTTCATGCTATTCTAAATGATGTCACTCGTTTACCTGGGCAAGTAGAGTTTGTTGTTAGAAAACGAGCTTATGGCCCGGTTTCTTATGTCCTCCCAAATAGGCTCATTGAGTCCTAATTGTATATTAAGATCAAGGAATTGCAGATTTGATTGTTCGTGGTGTACTTGTGTTTGTAACAAAAATCAAAAGTCTTCTGCTTCGCTCTAGAGTATCGACAATTCCTTCAGTTGTGATGCAAAGGAGGGAGTACCGACAATTCGATGGTAGGGTTTATGACTAATAGGTGAATGTAAACTCTTGTTTTTCCATGATTACCATATACCTAAAATAGATGCTAAAGCACCATCTTTTTTCTTTTAACACGGAACATCCTAAAAGAGTAATGTTAAGGCTACTAATTCATAAAAGTGGATGTGAAATTGAATATAGTTTGTCAAAGACTCTATTATAAATTAATACGTAATACAGTATTACTTAATAGCTTATAGCTATTGAGACAGAGAGATTATGCAGGTAAGTGAATTTAGTTTTAAACCACAAACAAAAGATAACTATTTTTAATTTCAAACCATTTTGTGAAGTGTTTGGGTGAGATTGTATTAGTTATTCATTCTTGTCTGAAAATGTTAGAAGATAAGGAGGGTAAAATTGGAACAGGAAAGTTGGTGTTAAAAGAAGAGGACAAGCAGAACAAACCTGAGTATCATAGCCCTGAGGCAACTGACAAATGAAGTTATGAGCATTAGAAGCTTTGGAGGCTGCAATAACTTGATCCATGTCAGCATCTTCCTTGCCGAAAAGTATGTTCTCTTTAATCGATGTCGCAAATAAAGCCGGCTCTTGACTCACTAACCCCATCTGCGACCTTAGCCACTTGAGCTGAAGCTTATCAATACCCACCCCATCAAGCAGAATTTCCCCTCCCAGTGGGTCATAAAACCTCTGCAACAATGCTATCACCGTTGATTTCCCAGACCCACTCCCGCCTACCAGTGCCACCGTCATCCCAGCCGGGACTTGCAGGTTGAAATCTTTGAATATTGTGGTCTCCGGTCGTGATGGGTACACGAATTCAACGTGCTTGAATTCGACTGTACCTGAAATGTTGTGTAGAATCTGGCCGTCCATGTTTTCGGAATCAATTTTGGGAACTCTTTTTATGACTTCCATTATGCGCTCGCTGGCTGCCATTGCTTCTGACATGTATTTCACATTGGATAATGCAGAACCCAGTGTCCTGTATCCAAGAATAAGCAGACGACATGCACCCAATTACTAGGTTCACATCTAAAGTATCACTTTATTTTTGAGCGTTACAGTTTTATCTGCATGCAGCTCTATAAAACTTTCATAATGTGACTTAACAACTTATTCAATTTTCAAATTTACTCTTTAAAATGTTACATTCTTAGTAAATACGGAGTACTTATTTGTTTATCTTAATTACTCGGTCACACACTACCCCTAATCTCTATATATTAATATAAATATTTATTAATTTACTTTGAAGTTTCAAGGAACTGTCTTAGTCGTCTAAAATGGTATCAAATTGGTATCACTGAAACTGCAATGTATGAATGGTAAGTGGTATCATCTAACGTAATGACAATAACATATCAATAATCCAAAGGAATAAGTAGTCCGTAAACAAAGGAACGAATCCCATGAACAAGAAAAGTCAATCAATTTAGCCATATCCAAACAGAATAATTCCTGTTTCTCCCACTTTTTTCTTTAATTTTTACTATCCTTTATCTATCTATCTATCTATCTATCTATCCCCCACCCCACCTCCTTCTGTCTATGTCATGGAAAATGAATCATTTTATGTGAGAAAAAGAAAAAAACAAACATAAAATGACCCACCCTCCTACTCAATTGAGAGATTTAGTGCTAAATACGTAATTAATGAAATTGGTGAAATACAGAGAAAGAGAGATTAGAATTGAGAAAATTACAGTCCACCAATGGCGATGGCAGCACCAACTGCAAAGACAGTTCCTCCCTGAGCTCCATGGTACATGACCATTCGGCTACCGTAATAAGCCATGAACGACCATATCGCGAAAACAATGCCGTTGCTACCAATAGCAAGACCTTTTGCCAAACCTTGCTTTAACCCCAACTTCACAGTCCCTTGAAGAGCTGCAGAGTACTCCGTCACCGTTTTATTCTCTCCTACAAATGAATACACTGTTCTGACTGCAGAGATGGCTTGTTCTGCTATTGTGTCGGCCTTACTGTACTCGTCCCTGATCTTACGTGCAATACTCATCAGAGCCCGTCCGTACATCAAACCTGGGATAACTAACAGTATCACAAACGGAAACCCCACAATTGCTAGTCTCCATAGCATCACAAATGCTACTGCATATGCCCCGATAAATGTTGACATATTCATCAATAATGTTGGTACCTACACATATTTTGAAATTTTGATCAGATAACACAATTAGATAATATGATTGAAATTAATTCCAATCTTACGAGAACAACCAACTCCGAATATTGAATTTAGATAATATGATTGAAAATTGTTCTTCTAATTGATCAAGTTCAATTCCTAAGCTTCAAATTGAGCGACTAGACTAAACATAGCCGTACGTACGTACGTAACCTCACTTAGCAAAAATGGATAACCAACCTTTTCACTAATGACTTCTTGTATGACAATACTATCGTTAGAAACACTGGTGATGACCTCGGCCGTGCTCGTCACGTGCAAATCAAAGTAGCCAACTTCTTGTCTTAATACTGCTTTCAAATATCTTGCCCTCAATCTTGATGCCTGTCTCTCTGCTGTTCTTGCCCAACAGTATCCCTCTGCACCCACAAATAAAATTTTTTTTTTTTTTTTTTGGACCAAAAGTCATTAATAATTTTAAAAATAAGTACATAAAACAACAAAAAGAGGAAAAAATAAAAACAGAAAATTCGAAATTAAGAAAATAAAACCCACCAAGGAAACAAGCAACCCATATCCCACATGCCATGTAACACAACATCACTGCATTCTACAACCAAAAAGAATCAAAACCAATTACTTTCACATAGCAAATTAGCAATAATCAACAATATGCATGCTTATTAGCCCTACTGGGGTGGCGATGATAAATAACGCATAGAACAACACGCCTAATCTGAACACACACAAAAGTAGAACATACTTTGTTGATGCTATCGGTGAAGTTACTCATGGACCCAGAGTCGCCGATATTGTTCATGAGCTTACTGGTGACAATCAACATCACCGGCATGGAAACTCCATCGCCGACAGCGCCGAGAAAGCCCAGAGTCATCAATACCAAATCAGCACCGTCAGCATGCATGAAAATGGACCGAACAGACCCATTCCCCTTCTTCTTCTTCTGGGTTCCCTTGCTCTTCTGATCACTGACCATCTTCCTCGGCCCTCTCTGTTTCGAGAGGAATTTAGATTTAGATATTCAAACTCCGTTCTTATGTTTGTTGGAATTTAAGGTTGTGTGGGTACTAAAGAAAATGTGTTAAGGTATGATAACAAAGTGAAAATTTATTAGTAACAGTGGGCGGTGACTTGCAAGACCAAGAAGGTATGAATGTGGATGTATATATAGTATTTAGTGGCGCTGTTGGGGAAAGATTTGCAGCAAGTCTTTAAATAAGGTTAGGGGGTGAGGTTCTATTATTTTAAGGTAAAATTTACAATGAACATGAGAGGCGAGGAGTGAAAGATGACAGTTGACTTTAAACTTTTTTCCAGATGTCGTCATTAATGACGATCTGTATGTATGGTTCATTCAAGTCCTCTTGCCCTCTATTCTGCAACTGCTAATAAGTATTCCTATCATTTTTTAGCATCTCAAAATATAATGTATACACGGTTGACATCGTATCAAATACTAATAATTTTTCAGTTTATCAGTCGCGGTGATATATATCATCGTAATACCCAATAATGAAGCAAACGTCGGTATAAGCTCAAGATAAAGAACTCAAACTTATTATCTTTAAATTAGTAACACAAAAAAAAAAAATACTATATCATGCAAAAGGTACGTATTAAAAGTCACCCTTCTAATTCTTGCATCTCCAATACAAACGTCAATGTGAAAAAAATTGAGTGCCATCTAAAATTTACATATTTTTCAAAAAAGAAAAAAACTCTTTAATGCAATTATGGAGGAAGATGATGTGTCAACTAAATTATTTCCCATTGGTTGGTAAATTCTTGATTTTTTGACATTCAATTTAAATTGTGAAGGAGGATGTGAATACAAGAGTTTTTTCCACATTCTCCTCTACAATTTGCATTGAATATAAAAAAATCAAAAGTCTACTAATCAATAGGAAACAATTTAGTTGACACATAATATTCACAACCCTCCTCCACGATTCTATTGAAGAATTTTTTTTTTTAAATGTGTAAATCCTAGGTGTCACCCAATTTTTTCCACATTCACGTTTGCATTGGAGATGCTCTTCTATTAAAGGTACAAACTTCGTCAAGAATAGAATTTATTAACTTTTTGGTAGTTTTTTTTTAGAGGTGGCAAACAGATGAGTTGCAACTGAAAAAACGTGATTTAACGACGGAAATTTTCGTCCCTAATTACATGATACTGTCGCTAAATTCATATTAGAGACGGGATTTCCGTAGAAAAAATAGACGCTGATTTGAGACGGGGCCATTTCCATTGAAAATTAGCGACAGAAAAAGTTTCCATCGCTAAATTAGCGACGATAATTACCAACGATAATAAACCGTCGTTAATTATCTTCCGTTGCTAATTAGCTATGAAAATTCAAATTTTCAGTTCTTATATATGAAAATTTAACAAATTAAATATGAAAAAATAAGATAAGGAAAAAGTGTAAATAGGTAGAAACTTACTGTCGTAAGCGAGGATCAATGGAAGTAATAATCCAACCCTCCGAGTTTAAAGGTGAAGACTCCTCGGTAGAGGTTGCTACCGATGATAATGGTGTGGCAGGAGAGCCCTGCGTAAAATTCACATCCTCTAGAGGTGTAGATGTAGATGGTGCTGGCTGCATCCCAGTAATAGAAGTCACTAGGGGGCGCACCTACCCTAGTCTACTCTTACTGCTAACTCATCGGCCAGAAGACATTTCTAAATACAATAATAGTACAAGGCAGGTTTAACTCAAACCAAAATAGCATAAATGAACAATAATAAATGAAATATTAATACAAAGATGTCTAAAATAAAGTACATTATTATTTTAAATCTTAAATGACTATCAAACTTCCTCGCCACTAGTTGTCTCAATATTAGGATGGAAATAAGTGGCGGCAAAGGCAACAATTTCATTTATAATAATAGCCTCTATGATTGAGGCCTTAACCTTGGCCCTATTGCTCATCTTCCTTTTCAATGCACCAAGATATCTATTTGCAGATAATAACGTTATGATTGATCACCTTTAAGCATTTAATAGAATATTATAAATAATCATGTTAAACCAATTACCTCTCAAATGGAGACATCCATCTGTATTGACTGGACCCCCAACCCTGGCTTCGTAGGCCAAATGCATCGGTAAATGCTCTATAGAATCGAAGAACGAAGGAGGAAAAATCTTCTCAAGCTTGCACAATTAATGTCACTACAATGCTATCCTCGAGCTTTTTCATGTTATCAACACGCAGAGTGGACGATGGTAACGCTCTGAAAGACTCACTCAACTCTGTTAAGGCAACCCAGATATGCTCAGGCAGAGCGCAATAGAGAGTTGCTTGTCAAGTAACACATGTAAATCATGACTTTTCAATCCCTGCACTTTACCCTCTTTGATCTTCACACAATTACCAATGTTAGATGCGTAACCATCTGGAAGCCTCAAACCCTGCAGCCACTTCAAGATAGCCTGTTTGTTCTCCTTGGTAAGGACGTATGCAGCTGCTGGTTTAACTACTTTACCATTAACCTCAGTCAACTCCAAGGCAGGTCACTTACAGATGTTCTTAAAGTCCATTCGAGTTTTGACTGTATCCTTGGTAATGGTCTTGAAATCCATCACAGTGTTAAAGATATTGTTAAACACATTCTGCTCGATGTGCATAACGTCAAGGTTATAGCATATCAAATTTGTCTTCCAATACGGCAACTCCCAAAGGATACTCTTCTTAGTCCAGTTATTGGAAGTACCGTATCCTAGAACTCTATCCTTCTTAAATTTCTTTCCTCACCTGGTTTCAGGCAATTTAGATACCTCACGAAAAATAGCTTCACCGCTCAACCGGATAGGCCGCTCATCACGTTCGACCCTATTATTAATGAACTATATTTTTTTACTCCTAAACGGATGCTCCATTAGCAGAAACTGTCAGTGTCAATCAAACCAACACGACTTTCTGAGTGCTTGAGTGTGAATGACTTCGTGTCACCCATACAATACGGACATGCCAATTTCCTGTGCGTGGTCCAACCTGATAACATACCATACGCAGGGAAGTTATTAATTGTCCCATCAACGCAGCTCTCATATTGAAGTTCTCTTATTTAAATGCATCCTAGGTTTCAACTCCATCTTTCCAAAGCTTTTTTAACTCGTCCATCAAAGTTCGAAGATAGACGTCAATGTTCCTGCCAGGGTTGTTCGGTCACGCAGGGAAGTCATTAACTGTCCACATCAACGCAGCTCTCATATTGAAGTTCTCTTGTTTAAATGCATCCCAGGTTTCAACCCCATCTTTCTAAAGCTTTTTTAACTCGTCCATCAAAGGTCAAAGATAGATGTCAATGTTCCTGCCAGGGTTGTTCGGTCTGGGGATAAAACCGACATGAACGTATAAGGATCACTCATACACAACCACAAATGAAAATTGTATACGGTGGTTATAACGGGCCAACAAGAGTAAGACTTTGCCTCAGGCCCATAAGGAGTGAAACCATCGGCGTATATGCATAACCTTATATTCCTAACTTCGACAGCAAAGTCAGGATAAGTTATATCAAAGTGTTTCTATGCTTCCCTATCAGATGGATGAGTCAACATGCCCTGTTCACGCGGACTTTCCTTATGCCAACGCATAGATTCTGAATTAGCTTTGGACGCATAGAACCGTTGCAATCTTGAAATCAAAGGCAAGTAACACAACTGTTTATATGGTACATTTTTCTTGTGTTTCGAACTACCCCAATGCTTTGGCCTATATCTGTTTTCCCCACACTCTGAATACACAGTCAAGTTAAAATTTTCCTTGTAGAAAAGCATGCAGTCATTCTTACATGCATCGATCTTCTCATACCCTAACCCGATATGCCCCACCAACTTCTTTGTCTCGTAAAAGTTCTTGACCAGCTTATTCCCCTTGGGCAACCATCCCTTAACTACTTTCATAATACGATTATATGAGGACTAAATTATCAGCCTTGATGTTTAAGATCTCAGCAACAGCTTTCAACACGGTCTTCTTTGAACCAGGATAAAGCTTATCCTTTGCAGAGTCCATAGCAGCAATAAACTTCTTGGCTGCAGGATTTAGTTCCTGTCGAGTGTTCTCTTACCAGTTAAATTCAGGACCATCATCACATATCTTTCATACCCTGCATTGGTTTTTCATCAACATTCATATGATCAGGTTCAGCAGTTGCTTTAGTTTCGACTACATGATCACGATTTTTTCGCCCTCCACTAGAGCCAGCGTTTGTCTGTGCCGCGACTATCTTGCCATGACCAATCCATCGATTGTACCAGCATAGAAATTTGTGCTTCAGAAGGTGTTTCTCGGTAACTACTACATGAAGGAACTTCTTATTACAACATTTAACACACGGACACCTGATTTTGTCATCACTTATATATCGGGGTTGGGATGTAGCAAACTCAATCAAAGTCTTCAAACCTCTTATGAACTCATCCGTAATACCCTCTCGATTCGGCAACCTCCGATTATCCATCCAACTATGATCGTCAATAGACATCACTCCTGTATTTGCAACTATACATTAAACGCATAACCCCAATTTTTTATCCTAACCGACTTTATCCGACCCATTAGTTGGTGATACATCTAAGATAGATTATATATACGTATGAACAATGTTTCGACGGAATTGACAAGTCATTTGATTTTGGGTCAGGCTTCTATCCCATTCGAAAACCCATGATTATGCGTCTTGTAATCCCATTATTGTCTATATGTTTTGTATTCAATAGCTGAGAAAATTTTGGTAGCACCTCCTCATGGATCTCCAAGTGCACAACCTAGACAGTTGGGTCATTACAACCCATATCTAGTATACACCCAGAGAACAATAAGAACTGCAACCAAAATGTCTCAAATATAAAATACACCGACAATTATAGTAGACAACAATGTTTTACAAGTACACACACCGTGAGTTTCCATACTGTCCAAACGGCCAATTCAAGAACCAATAGTACATGTTGATCGCAACACGAACAAAAAGTTTGTGTTGACCACAACACCTACTAAAGGTTCTCGAACGAATTTCTAAGTTTATTTCCTAAAACTACATATATAGGAAAGTGTAACACTACGAAAAAACTGTGGATAGTTTACCAAGGAAAATTAAATCCATGATAATTCCCAAGGAATTTACCTAGGAATTTTATTTCCTAAAAATGCTGAGGAAAGTACCAAGGAAATATATTTCCATGGTGAATTCCAAGGAATTTAGAGAGGAGAATTTTTCCTAGGGAAATTTGCAAGGAATGTACCAAGGAAATTGTATTCCATTGCAAATTCTGACGAATTTAGCAATGAAAATTATTTCCACATAATTTTACAAGGAATTTACCAAGGAATATATTTCTTAGGGAAATTTCCTTTTTAAATTCCTTGGGAAGTATCACCCGAAATTCCAATTTTGTAGATTCCCGCCGTAATTGCCAAGGAAATTACAAAGGAATATATGCCAAGGAAATATTTCCTTGGTGAAATCCTTGGTTTTGTTTTATATATTACATATATACACACATAATAATAATTGTATTTTTTTTATAGAAAATCATTCATATAGAAGTTTACAAGGAATTTACCAAGGAAAATATTTCTTAGGAAAATTTCCTTTTTAAATTCCTTGGGAAGTATCACCCCAAAATTTCAATTTGGTGATTCGTTCTCTCTTTGGTGCTAAACTTCCCTCCAAATTTACCAAGGAATATATTCCTAGGAAATTATGCAAAACCTTGAAAAAATTGGTGGGAAGATTCCCGCCATAATTGCCAAGGAAATTTTAAAGGAACAAATGTGGTGGAAAGAATTCCTTATTAAATCCTTATTTTTTAATATATTATATTTATACACACATAATATATTATAATTGTTTCTTAATAGAAAAATAATTAATTTTCTTTATAGAAACATATTTATTATTAGATATCTTTAAACACTTAAATATATAAATATACACATATATCTTTATTACTTAGTTAGTATTTACATATTTAAACACCAACATAATTACAAATTAAAAACGAGAATATTCATCTTCTATGAATAAGAATTTTTAAATGATAATGAAAATCTATTTTCATTAATCTATGATATATATATATATATATATATATATAGTTTTCAAGTTTGCTTATAATTTTTTGTAATTACAAAAATTATCAAAGTAATTAAGCAGAGTCAGTTTGCATTTGTAGGCGATTCGAAGATCTATGCTCAGCAGCTTAAGTACCAATTATGAGCTTTGAAAGAGTGGTTGATACATACAGACAATATTAACCTTTTTCCAAGCGCTCTTGTGCGAGGTCATCTAGTTAAGTAATCACAACTATTGCTAGCTAGCTCGATTTCTCAATTGGACACATGACCAGAAAAATACGAACATACGGGATGTAGAGTACATACTTGATGAGATGACTTCGTGATATGACTCAATTGCATGGCTAAAGGAGATCAATTCAAACGATTGTTGAATTGTACGAGTTGATATCTCAGTTAGGCAAACATGAACTATACCACTCTACGATTTCTGACATGAGACACAAAAGAACGACAATGGTCTTGTTGGTGATCAACGGGCGGGGTTCGAGGGCAACACCTTTGGCGGGCTGCCTCGAAGGAAAATTTATTGTAGCATTTAGTATTGAATGATATTATTTGATTGATCGTAATTTTGAAAATTTAAATAATAAAAATGATTTGTTATATTACTTGATCAAAACTTTTAAGCAATTCAAGTATTCAAAGAAATTGATGAAAGACATTTCATTTATTAAATGTCCTTATAAAATAATACATCTTAAAAACATTAGTAATTAAATTATATAAAAAAACAATTAGTAATATTGATACATATTTCTTCTTTTTTTTTAGCAAATAAATTTCCTTCCAAAAATAATTAGTAATATTGTTAGGTTACAAAATTCCAAGTCAAGATAGGTCAATAGCAGGGCTCTTACGTTTCTATCGGTTCTTCCCCAACGCACACAACCGGCTACTGATCGATTCCTCTCTTCCTCAGTCTTGTGCAATCGGCAGGTAATTATCTCTTTCTCTCTCTGTCTCTCTGTCTCTCTCTCTCTCTCTCTCTCTCTCTCTCTAGCTCTCTCTCTCTCTCTCTCTCTCGCTCTCTGTCGTCTGCCCTTTTTATTGATTGTTGATATGATTGTTACTAGAGAAATAGATAGGATTTATAGCCCTAAGTTGCATTCCATGAAATTGAACTCAACATGTCTCTAATCCTTCAACCCCTAAGTTATGATTTCAATTTTTGTTTGAGATTTAGTTAGGGTTTTATAATTTTGATCGATTATGGCTAATTTGGGCACGAGAGAGAATGACGTGGAGTTCATATTTTGGGCAAGAAATTCCTCATAGGGATCAATTTATTGCAATTGTAGATAATTTACAACCAAAGCTGCATACAGATCCCCGTCCAAATAAGAAGGTTTGTATATTTAACAATGATGATGCTTTATTCTAGGTGGAATTTCTCATTGAGTTTCAGTCTGATTCCTGTCGGTGCCCACGGTCACATCTAATGAGTAGATTCTCAATTATGGCAAATTTTTACAATTAATTTGTATTCATTGGTTAGTCAGAAAACTCCGAACTTTCTCTTGAAACACCCCAAATTCTTTGCTGGCATTAGAGCTGGCAATGGCCCAGCCCCAGCCCATCGGGCCAACACATAAAATCGGGCCGGGCCAGCCCAGCCCAAAAATTACATCGGGCCTCAAACCTCTAGCCCAACCCAACCCAGTTATAAGTCATCGGGCTTTCGGGCCAAATCGGCCCAAATTTCTACCAAAACATATTTTTTACAAAATTTACAAGTTATCACATAAAAAAAAAATTCACAACTCATTACAAGTCTACAATTTATCAAATAAAATCTCTAAATAATAAGTCGTATCTTGATGATTAAAATACAACTATATAAATTGTTTGTAGACAGGAGGAGTGTAAAATACATTAAAAACATAAGAAACAATTGACTGAAAATTTGCATTAACCTCAATCAAATATTTTTCTAATTATTTTTAAAAGCATTGCACATAAACATAAGAGATATTTTCATATTAATTAAAAATAATAATTTACACTCCTGTCCGTTCCCTTTATTAATCTTGGAAACATTGAACATAAACTTCATGACTTCAAATAACCAAGTCTTGGACTTCGAAGATACACTCCTGTCCGTTCCAAATAATTTACACTCCTGTCTGTTCCCTTTATTTACACTCTTGTCCGTTCCCTTTATTTTTAAAAGCATTGAACATAAACTTTTTTGTATGCGATGTACAACACTAAAAGATCACTTAAAGCAAAAAAATTGTTTGATTGAAAACTTAATAAAAGTGTATCGGGTGGGTGGTGAAAAATCGAGCTTTTTTGACCCGAGCCCAATTAGCCCACGGGCCTATTGGACCGGGCAAAAAATGCCCAAATTTTTTCGGACCTTATAAATTGAAGCCCAAGCCCCCCATAATATCGGGTTGGTTGGGCCGGTCCATTGGGTTGGGCTAATTTTGCCGGCTCTAGCTGTCATTCAGCATTTGATTCAGTACTTCAGCCCGGCCCTTGCCAGCTGCTGCTTGTTCTAGATCAATGACTGAAATGTCTTTACAAACTGAAAAAGTTGCTGGTTTTCGTTCTGGTGACAGTATATAGTTTTTAGGCAAGGTCTTAACATTGTCACACCAGCTTGATACAAGCAAATCTGCTCCGCCCATTTTTTATTCTGTTAGCAGAACACAAATTTTTTTATTTTTTGGGCAGAATTTAGTATAAACCAACTCTGATTGGAAATGAAGAGTGTCTCCAAAAGAAACAATAAAGAATCAAAAGTTAAGAAAATAAAATTCAAAAAATTACATCTGTTCACTAGTGTTTCTTAAATAAAATAAGTATAAACCAACTCTCTCTCTCTCTCTCTCTCTCTCTCTCTCTTTTATTTCTTTTCTTTTCAGATTGGAGGATGATATTTTACATGAATGTACCTATTTTCTTTGAACAAACATGATTGCGGTTGGACACTCATTATAGATCTGGAGCCACCTCAGAATTTTTTTTTACCCCACGTGATAACTCTTTAATCATTCTCCAGTTTATTAAAATCTTATTCACATTCTACTCTTATGCATAAAAAAATCTGGAGCCTCTCAACTTGTATTGAAACTACTACTTTGGCTCTTCACCAACAATGGGATTTCAATTGCTGCTTCTAGGAAAGATGTGCCTCGTAAGCACATCTCAGATAACAAATCCATTGATTACCATCTTGTTCTTTCCATTTATGTTTAAAGTGTTTTTATGCATACAGAAACAATAAAGAATCAAACAAAAATTTTTTTTTTTGGCAGAATTTAGTATGGTTGGGCAGAAATATTTTTTTTTGGGTTGAATTTAGTATGGTTGTAGCTTTAGAGTAGTTATGGAATTATATACTCCTATTTTTTATGTATTTTTTGATCTTGTTGGTTTGGGTGTTAATACCATATATCAATTAAACTGTAGCTTTATGCCAACTGTAACTAAAAGAACATCTGCAATTGACCCCTCCCTAGCATTAACATCAGCTCACAAATTAAACCAACCTTCATTGGACTTGGAGGCATCTAAGTATTCATTTTCAGTGTCACATTTTAGATTAATTTCTCTTTTTCTTTAATTGCTACTTTATTTGAGGATCTCATGTTTATGTGTGCTGGATGAGATACATGGTTTACCATAAACTATTCATTATGACATCTATGAAATTTTAACTTATAATGATAAAATTTTGTAGATAAACAAAGATCAACTTGTCATGTCTACACATGACCATAGCTGGATGTACAAACCTGCCTTACCAGATCATTCCGTAAATCCTGACTTTATTAAGGGTGTTGCATCTTTTATTGAATTCGCGAAGGCCCACCCTCACTTTATGGATGGGGACAAATCAAGTGTCCATGTCGTAAGTTGTGTAAGAATGCAAGATATATGTTAGCTAATGTAGTCAAATCGCACATTATCCAATATGGATTTATAAAGGACTACACATGTTGGCATTTACATGGAGAGGCATATGTTAGTCGTAGTTTGAGGCAGGAGTGGGTATATCCCAACTACAATGCGGGAACTAGTACGTCTCAGCAACCTATTCATCATGATAATCAACCTAGTCCTCATGTTCCTCCTTTTCAATCTGGTGATGTGGAACTTGATGATAGAGATAGGCTTGGGGATATGCTTGATGAAATGTCATCTATGCCCTTTAAAGATATGGAACAGTGCACGTTGTGTGCATCACAAAATACATTAACGATGCATCGCAACACAACAAGGATGCACATGAAACACGAAACGGCAAAACTGTACATCGCATCACAAAACTGTGGATCGTCTTGTGCATCGCAACATAAGACGATACACAAACCACCTTTTTCACTTGCGATGCACAAACTTTCTAACAAAGAATGATGCACTAAATCGAATCAAATTGCATCATATCTTTCACGTACGCATTACATTATGCATAAACTACCTTTTTCACTTGCGATGCACAACTTTCTAACAAGAACGATACACCAAATCGAATCAAATCGCATTATATTTTTCACATACGCATTACATCTATTAGGTCCATGTTGATATGCTCAGAATAGAGGCTAGAAGGGGGGTGAATAGTCTATGTTACCTTCATTTAAAAATCTCATCCATTTTAAAAATATATTTTAAGGACAGGGATGAAATGTTTATCAGGTAAGGTCAACTTCCTTTTTATAGCAACATAGCTGATGTAGTGATCAGCTGATGTTAGAAGACTTCATTTGAGTAATCACAACAGATTTTAAAGACTGCTGGGAGGTTGAGGTTGTTATACTTTGCTGTTGTAGAAGAGTTAAGCAGCGGAATTACTGTCAGTATAAGTATAACATAGAAGATTGAAGTAGTTGTAAATAGATAGGTACAAGTACATAATAACAGCAGACTTAAATCTTATATTAGATGCAGATATTAAAATTCAATAGAGGTTTACTCTAAGGTAAATATGCTTAGTACATCAACCTAGACTCTCTAACCTAGCAATCTCCCCGGGAAGAAGGAAAGTGAATTGGGATGCCGGGAAGACTTATAATCAACCCTCATCCTTTAACTCTCACCAAGTACCTTAGGAAAAGTATATGGCAGGGCAAAGGTGAGGTGGATGTGAGAAGAGGATATTATGTGTTGTTCAAATAGCTAGTATTTGAACAACTGAATGCAAAGCACTCGACCAAGTATGATGACACTTTATTGCACAACCAATAGCTCTTACAATGGAATGTAAGTCTGCTAGTATGAATACAATTTGGATATTAAGCTCTGCTTCTTCATCGGACATCTTCAAGCGGGTGAAGTCTTCAACGGTAGGCTGGATGCTTAGTCTCTAGCAATGGATTTGAAGGATTATGCTGAAGAGACTGAGTTTTTCGAAGGAAGAAAGAACTTAAATCAAGAAGGGAGTTCTTGATTAAGCAAAGCTTCCTTTTGCCTTTTAAATTTCAGATCTCTCCCATAAAGTGTTTGTTCTTACACTTTGTATTTTTCCCACTCTTTGTGTTCTCACACACTTAAGCACTTTTGCCCTTTTTCCGCACTTATAGAAGAGGGATGAGAGGTTTCTTTTATAGGCAGAGAGAAAGAAAGATCCGTTGTCACTTGAATTTGATTTTTACCCGTTGGAGAGGTTCGTTCTTCAATGTATCAGAGTACATTTGTTTTGAATGGTTGGGTAAAAATCAATATGAAGATTCGGTCTTGATTTCTGTCTGTGATTCAGGCTGAGTGGATGTGACTTGACGAGCAGGTATGAATTTAAGTACACTGTGACTGGTCCTTTATGGAATACGTCTTGAAGACTGGGGACTAAGCACGGAAGAGAAAATGTTCAGAGGATAATAATGAAGGCTCAGACACCGATGTGTATCTTTAAGCTATTAAAAAGATTTGCAGAGTGCCTTTTGCGAATCTTTGTAAACTTTAAAGCTTGGAGAACGACCGATGTTCCTCTTTGAACTTTGCAGTACTTTTGCAATCGTCTGATAGAGAACATGGCTAATACGTAAGTAACTACCGATGTAGAACTGTAGGAGTGAAGTTTGCTGAAGAACATTGCTGGTAAAAATGTCTGTTGGTGAGACATTGCTGGTAGAGATGTCAGCTGGTGCTTTAGAGAGCTAATCCATATGAAAGGCATCATGACTTGGTAGGACAAAGACTCGGACATATACAAAGCATTTCTAGTATATAGACTTATGCATTGTTTTACCAAGTTGTCACGCTAACCGGTACGCAACCTTTTAGCCACTTGTGAACCATGCGGTGTAATGGAAACAAGCAAATTACTGTGTAGGAATATGCAAACATATATATCAATTGTTTCACAGGCATATTTCTAACAACATCAGCTGTCAGAACACAAAAAAAATAAACAAACTCTCTTCACTTAAAAAACACAGCAATCTTCACTTTAAAAAGAGCAAAAAATCTTAAAACCCTTCCTCCTCAAACCTTCAAAACCACAACAATCTTTTACAAAAACTTTTGAAAATATTATGATATTCTATTGGTTATATTTCAAATGGTTGCTGCATCGTCCTCAAACCTCCAACAAGTTTGTAGGATGTTTTACAATGAATGAATATCAAGTTAGTATTGCTGAATACACTTTAGCAACACTAACTAAACCACGACTTTCAGACCACAAAAACAAACTAACCATCTTCATTTCAAAAACACAACAATCTTTACTTCAAATGGAGCAAAAAAAACTTAATACCCTTCACCTCCAACAAGTTTGTAGGCTGTGTAATATCTACTGCTACTTACAGTTAGTCAGTGGAGTCAGATCTGAGTTCCAAGAAACACTCACACATATCTTTTAGCAAAATCTTTACAGAAAAATTTGGATCCAGGATTTTATATGATCTCAGTAACGTAATATGTTTTATAAATGTACTTTATGTTTAGAATTTTTTGAATAGAGTGAAATATGTATACAAACATTACATTTTTCGTGTTATTCCTCTCTTTTTATGCATCTGTGCTGATAAACATTGTGTAATTTCTATCTTTTTTAAAATTACGTTTGCGTTGCACACGTTTTGTGCATCACGATGCACATAATTATACTATAAAAAAGTACTATTTTTTAAACACTTATTCCCGATGCACAACTTTTGGCGTAAGCATGAACTTTATTCTTTATAAACTTAAAAAAAAATTGTGCATAGTTTTTAAAAAAGAACTCATAATATCGTTTTGTGCATGGAATGGAAACGAAAGCTTATCGAGAGTCACGGGATGTTACTGATTGAGGAGACCCTTTTTAGATAAAGAAAGTTTGATTATTGTACATTACAAGCCATGAAAAGCGTGGTCATGCATCTGCTACTAAAATATGGTTCTTACAGTTGTTTGTCATCCTCCAAAGTTTGCATTTGAGTTGTTGTAAACCTTAGTTTCTGTGTAACTTTATCAATTTATCAATTGTGTGCTATGGAGGGTAGGGGTGTTCATCGGTTCGGTTTTCGGGTTGTTCGGTTCGGTTTGTTCGGTTTTTGTTATTTCAACCTTAAAACCAAAAACCAAACCAAACCAAATAAAAAAACAAGAACCAAACCAAATTCGAATTCGGTTTTCGGTTTGGTTCGGTTCGGTTTTAACCAAACAAATGTTAAAACTACAATTCAATTCAAAGTTTAAATATTTATCATTTAAAAAAAATCCAAAACAAAGATTAAAATTTTAACAAAATTATATAATATCCTTAAAAATGTAAGATTACATATACTTAGTTACTCGAACTTGAAGAAAGTCTTAGATTCCACACATTAGTTGGCCTCTTTTGTCACTAAACATCTATAAAATTTGTTTGAGTTGTCACTTGTGTTATTTCTGCGACTCATTACAAGAACATTTAAATAAACCAACAAATGTCAAAAAAACATATTGAAAAAGAAACAATGAATTACATTGTTCAAACTTTATATAACTAATAATTATTTATATAACTAATAATAATATATTTAATTTTATTATATTTTTTCTAATTCGGTTTTCGGTTTGGTTTTCGGTTTAAAAGGCAAAACCAAAACCAAACCAAAAACCATATTAGAATTCGGTTTTGCCAACCAAACCAAACCAAAAACCAAATTCAAATTCGGTTTCAGTTTGTTCGGTTCGGATGATCGGTTTTTCGGTTTGGTTTTCGGATGAAACCAAATACTGAACACCCCTAATGGAGGGTTGTTGTAAACCTTAATTTCTGTGTAATTTATTCAATTTATCAATTGTGTGTTATGAATTGTATTCTTGATAACTTTTATAATAACAATATGAATTAATAAAAAAAATTACAATTGATGATGCATAAAAACACTTCACGATTCACATATTATATTGAAAATAGTACTGTTATAATTGATGATAAACAAAATATGCTTGACGATGCACATTTTTAAATATAAAAATTAATTAAAATATTACTATTATACTTGACGATTCATATAGTTATACTTGATGATGCATATAGTTATACTTGATATTATACAAGTTATATGTTGCATTCATATTCAAATCCTCTGTTATAATCTCAATAATGTTTTTTCAGGTACTCGAGCTGCACTTGATCTGTCTCCCATTGGTTTGTAAACAAATTACTTTACTTTCCATTATGCTTGTTTTGTGGACCTGTTTACGCTAACTTTAATTTCACACTTGTGTTTTGCAGTTCCACCTGCATTTAGGGCTCGCTACTATATTGAGGGCGATGCATCTTAAACCGATTCCTCAGTCGACTTTTCTATTATGATAACTTTTATATTGAGATAGTTATGCAAAAACAGTTTAATCTTTAGTTCTGTGGACAATGTTGAAGGAATGCACTATTTTAAGTATTATTAGAGAGCTCATTCGACAACATCGAGTCTTTTTGTGTAACAAGGTGTTATGAATTGTATTCTTGATAACTTTTGTAATAACAATATGATTTAATAAAAATTACAATTATTACAGTTGACGATGCATAAAAAATACTTCACGATGCACATATTATACTGAAAATAGTACTGTTATAATTGACGATGTATAAGATTATACTTGACAATGCACATTTCTTAACAAAAAAAAAGAATTGAATAAATAGTACTGTTATAATTGACGATGCACAAAATTACATTGACGATGCACATTACTTACAATAAAAACTGAAATAGTAATGTTATGATTGACGGTGCACAAAATTATACTTGATGATGCACATTTCTTTTCACAAAAATCATAAAATACTTTAACGATGCACATTTTATATTTGATAATACACATTTTTTAGCACAAAAATCATAAAAATACATTAACGATGCACATTTCACACAACGACGATGCACAAAATATACTTAAAAATATCATATGTTGATACGGGGGCAGTTTTGAAATAAATTATCAATTTTTCACTTAAAAGGAACTTAAGTGGTTGAAAACAAATATAGTAGACTTTTATGATTGAATATTTTTTAAAGGGGACCGGCCCGCAATTTTTCCTTTAAATTTTATGTACAAAAGTTTACTTTTTTTTTTTTTTACTTCTATAAATTTATTTCTATTATAAATCGGGAGGTTCGAAACGAAACCTTTTTCACTTTGCCTGAAGTACCGATAAAAGTTAACCCAATACCATAGAAAAAAACACACACATAATCTCACTAACAACCATTGATAATTATCAATAGTTATGAAATTAAAATATAGTCAGAATAGTATAGAAATAACGACTCATGCACACACATTGCACCGTTACTAGTTTACTAAATTTACATCTCTCTTTAATACTTCATCTCCATCCGTTCCAAGCAAATAGTCTACTATTCTATATTAATGAGATATTCCACTTAACAAGTCTACTTAAAAAAATTATGCCTACAATTTTCATAAACATTTCAACTTTACCCTCCACATATGTTCTAAACATCTTGACTATGCTCAAACATTTTTGTAATTATAATCAACTCCAATAATATTTATATATCACTAATTATTAAACATTTCAAACGTGGATTCTTTTGGGTGAATCGGAGGGAGTATGTACGTCGGCTTAGTGTGTACTTGTAATGTTATGATACATATACTAACGATATTTTCTGTGTTTTTATTTGTAAATTGCCCAAAATCTAATCTCCATAATTTTATTAAGAAATTAAAAATAAATATAATTTTGAGACGGATGAAATACTATGGTATTATTGAATTATTAATTATTAGCTAGCTCTCATGCAGTATATTTTATTTAAATAGGGTCATTAAACTAACTAGTATAATTTAAGTTATTTGATGGTGTGTTTGTTGTGGAACTTGTTCCTATTAGGTCATCATCCATGTGCTAAAATTGGGAATAGAGTTAAGACCCTATCTCTCATTCCCAGATACTCCATATATAGATAAGACAATATGGTTACGAATTAGGTATTCTTCCTTTTCAAATCCCAATGTCTTTTACTCTTAACAACAAATTTGTCAGCACATTATCTATCTATCTTCCTACAAAAAAACAAACAACAAATATAACTACTTACAGCCAGGCTATAATAAGTCTAGTTTGAGACGCACAACCTTTTTCTTTCTTTTTACCTTATAACTCTCCTTAAAGTGAGCGCACACGTCCCAAGTCCCCGTACGTACATTACTGATATCAGCTTGTCTTTATTGACTCAAATAGGCAACAGAAATTATCACAATTCTGTTGATCCATGTGAACAACTATTCCAGGACAAGGTTGGTAGGTCACTTTGATGGGATTAATGATATCTTCTTCTTCTCTAATTAACTACAGATTCGATCAATTCGTTAAAGTAGTATAATTATTTAATGCATTAGTAGTTGGATTGTATAAAATTGTAAAGCTAGCTATAAATAAATTCTGTTGTTGTAACATTCTCATTCTTTAAAAATCATTGAATGATTTGCAAGTTTTTACTACATATTCACGTAATAAGCATCTAATTTAATTTATCATCGAGGAAGAAAGTAAAGGAATTGAAAATTTAAGAGGTTTAGGTCCACCTCAATAGTTGTTATAATTGTGAGTAAGTTTTTTTTTTTAAGTAACAAATTCATTTAAAAGCATATCCTGTTAAAGAGAGACCCAACTCTATATATATATATCATACTTAAACACTATCCTGAAGAGTGCCAATACGTACATTAATATATATCATACACACTTAACAGTTTTATTTCATGTGTAGAGTGATATAATTTATAAACAATCATGTAACATATAGTAATCAAAAATAGAATTGTTTTTCCATGTTCGCAAGTGTCTAATTATATATAGGGGATATATAGACCCGTCACTTTATAAATAACTCTTTTGGGTATCAAAATATAAAAAGACTAGATTAAGAAAAAGATGCACACTGAAAGCAACTTCTTAAACAATAATTCTTGTTTGATAATATGCCAAAAATAAATAAGAAGCATAACGTGGATTCCGAATATAAACTTAATAGAGGGGTCACTTTGATATAAATATAAATATAAATATGAATGTATATAAACAAAATGTAAAGAATTTTTTTAATTTACAACAACCATAGACACCAAAATAAGTCGTGCATGGTGCCAAAGTGTTAACTGTTACAACATCTCCTTCCAAATCCATGTAGTCCTCCATTTCACATTAAGCTCGATCGATATACTAGTACATGCTACTCAAAATAGATTCTTATACATATATTTAGTCAACTTCTTGCTAATTTACAAAAATAAACACTCATCTACAGGTTTTTTTTTTTTTAAATGAATACTTATTTAGGGATGGAGGGAGTAGTAAAAAATGAGATAAATTCTCTAACAAACAATATAATGGCATTTATTAACTTTAGCCGCTCTCAAATGTGCTTAGCGCAATCTATTTCAACTGGAAAAGGGAAAATAACTGCTCCTTTTGCTCTAATACTTGCCTATGTACTGTCACAATCTTGCACAATCAAGTGCGGCACAAAGAATGGAAGAAATCTACACAGCACAGATCAGGTAACAGAGACGTGCTGGATAACAAAAGCACGAGCTAGCTTGCCTTTTTCTCTTTTTATTTTTTATTTTTTAAATACGGAGTATATATAATTAGAGAAATAATCCCTTTTATGCTAGTATTTTCTTTCGATGTCCTGTATCTGTTGAATGGCATTGACCCCTTCCTGAGTTGAGGAACTAGGCACCTCTCTGTTGAGAGTAGTCAAGTACAAGGTCTTGAACACTCGACCTCTCCGTTAAGAAAAATAAGCAGTATTAATTAACTGGTGCCTTTGGTAAGACTTGAACACCCGACCTCTTTGTTGAAAGTAATTACGTAATAGGTAATCTCCGATAATTAAGACTTGAACACTCAATCTTTTCGTTAGGAAAAGTGAACAGTACAATTAGTTGAGTTAGAGCTCGTTGGTACTTACTAGCATACGATGAACACAAAGCTTAAAAAATTAAACATGACGACTATCGATCTTTCTGTTATATTGGAGAATTTTAATTTTTTTAATTGAAACTGACGATATATTAGCATATCTGTATTAAAACAAGAAGTATTAACTCCATCTTAAAATAGATAAATAAAAAATCATTGCTCTATTTTTAGGTCGTTCCAGAAAGAGTATTAACTTTTTAATGTTTTTTGTTTTGAATGTTATATTTATTATTTTATAGTAAAACACAGGTCATAATGGAAAATTTTAATTACAAAAAAAAAAAAATTCATTGTAGTTTCTATGTTAGGAGGTGTATGCTTATATAAAGAAAGCGTACCAATTTACCTGGGACCAAGTAATACTGAGTCGTATATCAAAGCTCCCATAAACAAGTTTGATTCTCGAGATTGTAACCTTCGAACAAAAACAAAAAAATACTCCCTCCGTTCCTTAATTATTATCTTGTTTGACCAGACACACGGATTAAGAAAAAATAATTGACTTAATTATTAATATTGGTTTAATGTGTAATTTCTTTTAATGCCCATGTGTTTGTGGTTCATAATTAAAGTAGGGAAAAAAGTAAGGGTAAAATGATAAAAATAATTTTCTAAAAAAGAAAGTTTTTAAATAAGACAATTATTTTACGACAGATAAAATAGAAAATAAAGACAATAATATAGGGACGAAGGGAGTATATCTTTTCTTTAGCAAATACTCACTGGGCCCTATAATTCATTCACATACATGGTTTCTTTTGTTGTTCGAGAATTTTTTTTTTTATATATTTAGATCTCACTTATTGTTTTCACATTAATTTTTTTTTTCTCTCTATCTTAAATCGTTACAAAATTACGGAAAAAAATTATAAGTCAAAAAACAAATTGCCTATCCAACAGGACTTGACGGATTTATACATACCACTACGAGTGAATTTATGACGGAATTGCTAGTAAATAAATTCTCAGTAAATAAACAAAATTGAACCTTATGAATAATGAACAGCCATTAGAGGAAGTTGTGGTTTTGGTGGTTTAATTTTGGTCACCGTTCAATTAATAAACTAATACAAATGTACGAATTACCAAGATACAATGGAATTTTAGGGTCCTGATTAAAAGTTCCTTCAGAGCGCTTTTTGATAAATTGTTACATTTCGTACTCAATAGTCAATACACAATATTGACATTGAAGAAGTTTAAGTAAAATTTTAATATCTTATTTTTAGTCCTTCATATTTTTAAATATTGTACTAAAGCTATAAAAAAATTAATATAATATAATAGATAAGAGAGAGTCTATTTTCACTACATTTTTTGCTTATCCACTACATTCACAAAAATTTAATTAAGTTCATCAATGTCTTTTCAAAATTGTCCTTCAAATCCATCTTATTTAAAAATCTTGTTTCTCTTTCTAATTTTTGTTCTTTATTTGTCTTTGCAAATAAGGATTAATACAATCATGCACAGAAAAATAAATAATTTTATAGCAAAAACTTAGAAAATAAAAATGAAACATTTAAAAAGAAATTAATACATAGGTCTAATTAATTTCTTTCCCTTAGAAATAAGAAATTAATATATAAATAAAAAAAATAGACTAAACAAAAGAGTGACATGAGTTATATAATATTAAATTACAAAGTACATATTATGAATTTCAAGGAAATAGCTTGAATGACAAATAAATTAATGAATATATGTTTGCGATTACTTAATACTTTTTTACCATAAGCTGACAACCATACAACATTTGAAGAAATTAAATGAAAAATAATGGATGGATTTAATTTTTTAGTGTTGACAAATAAGCATAATTTATTTGATAAGATAAGAAAAGGAAAAAAAATAATTTTAAGTTATAAAGGAAAATAAATAATTAATTTTAGATAAGTACTTCATCATCAAACAATGTAATTATTTGAAGGATAATTGTGTGATGGACCTCAAGGCAATGGAAACTTTATTTTAACCACTAGTAATTGAGACTCTCCAAATAGATAAACATTATGTTTTTACAGAAAAAGATATAAATTGAAAAATAATGAGAATTTATGGCTTAAATTTTGAATAAAATTATTTTTAGTAATGTTATGTGTACTTAAATTATGCACTAAATGTGTACCAAAATTTCAGTTGACATCTTCTGATAGGTTAAATGATTTGTGGGTCCTATCACTTAATAATCTTTTGACCAACCAAAAGATGCTAACAAAGACTTTTAATGCACATTTGATGTACACTTTAGGTGTACATAGCATTACTCAATTATTATTTTTTTGAACAACCAAGAAAAGAAGCATATGTCAACTTTTATTTTTTGTAGGGGGGTTAGAGGAATTAGGAAGGGTTCACGAAAGAATGTTTACCATATTTAAATCTTTAAAACGTATTAAAGGCCTTGTTAGCATTTTCCATTACTTTCAAGAGATTATGATGGGTCAAAGTCAAAACAAAGATTTTTGGACCCCGAAAGGATTTGGTGAACTAACTCTGGCATTACGCACTTTATCTCTGTCATTAATTATGAGTTTCTCCATCTGATAATTTTGGTTTAATACTTAAATAAGCACAAAAAACACGTGTCACTTGTAATGAAATTAACTTAAATTTGAATAAACTACTCCCTCTGTTTTAAAATATTTATCGTTTTAGCTTCAAAAATTTGTTTAAAAAAGATTATCGTTTTAGATTTTCAATGCATGTTTTGCCTAATTTACCCTTGTCTTCTCACAAGTTCCAATAATTGATTATCTATTCATTAAATATTTTATCTTCTCCCAATAACTATCTCCTTCTAATTTATCTTTTTAACTAATCCTAGCACAAAAATTAAAGATATTTAATAAGGGTATATTTGTCATCCTACAAAATTTCTTAATATGTGTGTACAACTCTAAAACGACAAACATTTTGAAACAGAGGGAGTACTTTACTTGAGAGTTCGGTCGGTGATATCGTTAGAGAATAGTGAATTACAATGCCTAAAACGAGAAACAAACTATATATATATATATATATATATATATATATATGAGAATTTATCAACTCAATAAGTAAACGAATCTAACTTAAATTCCCTTGAAAATATATAGGGGCTAAATTTAAGCAACTTATGCTCATGAATTCAAACTCGAAGCTTCTGAGCTACACTTAGTTTTGTATATAATAAATGCATTGACACAAAATATAAATGTGATCATTAGAATGTTGACACAGAGAAAATTCAGAAGAGAGTGGAGCTATATATGTCTGACGTATGGACAAGATCATCTATTTGATATATACCTAATTAGGGTTGAAACTACTACATATTAAGTAGTGGAGTATCATATTAATTTGCATTAAGAAAAGGTATATCCTATTTGTTTATGACATAATTAGCTTGTTTTATGATCACACGTCATAACGAAAAAGCATTTTAATATTAATAAGAATTTATATACTCCTACTCTACTTGTCAACAAATTAAAACAGGATTTGTCCGAATTAAAATATACTCCCTTCGTTCCTAAATAATTATATATTCTGTTTGTTTGATTAGCTGGACACACTACCTATGAAGAAAAGCTAATTGAATCTATTATAAATATTAGCAATATAATATGTAATTTTTTTTAAATCTCATGTACATGTCGAACCATTATTAAAGTAGGAAGAAAAAATAAGGATAAAATGATAAAAGTATTTTCCTAATAAAAAAGTATATAAACAAGTCAAATTTTCAGAACGGACAAAAACTTATTAACGGAGGGAGTCCGATGGAACTGTAAGAACATACACGCTGTAAGTAAACCAAGACTGAATACCTTATGAATAACAAACAGTCATTGAGTTATGGCTTTGCTAGAACAGACAACAATATAAATTTTGGGTACCCCCCCCCCCTCCTCCTCCCCCGGGACCTAGGTCAAGTAATTCTGGCAGAAATTAGTACTAATTCCTGTTGAACGCTTTTGCCTTAAAACTTTATTAATTTTGGTTTTGAAATTTTTCGTAAGAGTTTGATTATATTTTTAGCTATCAAACTTTACTTAAGGATTTAATAAATCTATTGTTGTTGTTTTGTATGTATAAAGCTTAATTTGTCAGTTTTTTTAAATCTAAATTCTAATGAAAACATTTGGTCCTTGGATGAATACCAGAGGTACCATGTGGTTTGGATTAATCTTAACTTCCACCCCTATTGTTATACTATATGTTCAGTTAGGCTTGTTAATTATTTAGTTAAACACTTTGAAAAATTAATTAATTAACAAATTTGAGTTTTATTGTCCACCAGGGTTTTGTTAACTAATTCAGTAGCTGAATTAACAAATTTCAGTCATCAACTTTAAAAAAGACAACTGCGCGCAGATCCAAGCACTAGGATCACCAAACGAACCTCTCTAGAACACCTAGCTCTTCCAATGTTTGACTCGAACTCGTGCAGGCTTGAGCGCGAAAAATAACTAAACAAGCCGAGCACGAGTAGGCATGCATGCTCGAGTCAGCTTGATTACACCCTTGCTTTCGAGTCATACGCTAATTAAACCGATTCGTCTCATTCTCTTATCTCTCCACGCATACAAAGTATTTATTAGTTTTAACCGATATCATATATGCTAAGCCACGATCTGTACAAATTTTATCTTTTCCATGTTGTTTCAAATTGAGAAAAATCATCATCAGATAAGCGTTGCAGGTAAAATTGGATACGAAATGTAACAGTTGATCGTATGGGCTGACTGACAACCACGAGAATCCACCATCAGCCGTACGTCCCACGCCAATGATTCAGGCAAAAACCAATAACATTGAAGGTAATTAATTCACCTAAATCGATCTTAGGACTGTAATAAGTTAGATTTTACCACATATATATTATTTTAATTATTTGAATCGCTAGGTGGTCACGAACTATAGCGCTCATATTTTCCATCATTTAGCAAAAGAAAATTAATGCTGTATTACTACTAGTATAGCGTCACTTTGTTTTGCTCAACAAAGTGCGGCACAAAGAATGGAAGAAAACTACACAACATAGCCCAGGTAGAAGAGACGCATTGGAAATATATATATATATATATATATATATATAGAATAAAAAAGTGCAAGTTTTTTTTTTTTCTTTTTTTGTCTTTTAATTAGAGAAATAATTCCTTCATTTATGCTCTTTTTGTATCTGTTGTGCGTTGACCATCCCAACAGCTATAAGCTGGCCGACTGAGAGACAACTCTTAAGAAAGAGGAGCTGTCCGTATACTGACGTAATTGCATACGAAGGGCGTGATGAATGATGAATTGATGATCATTCCTTTCCTTTTTACCGAATTTTTTTTTCAACAAAAAGGATGAAAAATTGTCAACTACTCCACTCCTTATCATCTTAATTACGAAAAGGTACTGACGGCGTTTGAATAATTTTGAAAGTTTTGTAGCTATGAATAAATCAAATATTTCAAACAGAACAGACTGTAAATGTTTTAATGAATGTGATCAAATATAATGGAACATTTGATAAATTAAAGCAATTAAAATAAAGTGATTAAAGCATTAAGGAACAATGAGATGTAACAATTATCTATAAGTAATAATACTTGTAGATTTGTCAATATATCAAAACTTTCACTATTAAAACTTGTATCGAATTACAATGATTAAAACTAAATATTTAGTGAAAAACAAACGAAAACTCTGTTGGAAAGTAATTTGCAATTAATCAAGTTTCTAGAAAGAGTCTTGAATGCAGCATATGTTACTACTTGGGTAGAAGAAAAGTTTCTGTGCTGATTCATATGTTTTGGCTAGATTCATGTTTAATTCTATCTATAAATACCTATGTAACTGAAGTTTTCATCAGCTTAAGAAAATTTTCAAATAAACCCATATTCTGTTCTTATTACTCCATCAGTGCAGCAGCACCAAACTTTCATACAAAATCTTCCTTGTTATTGTCATTATCCCCAACAAATTGTGGTATCAGAGCCTGGTTCTCTAAGCAATTCTCAATTCATATACCATGGGAACAAATCAAGCTTCTACTTCCATGTTCATCTATACCCCTAACCAAGTCCCAATATTTGAAGGAGAGCATTTCGATTATTGGAGCGGTCAAATGGAAACTCTCTTTATTTCTCAAGATCTGTGGGAAGTTGTGGAAGATGGGTTTGCAGAACCACCATCTCAGCAAGAAGATGATGCAGAAGAATGGACAGAGGCTCAGCAAAAGGAATTCAAGAAAAATTTAAAGAAGGATGCAAGTGCTCTCAGGTTCATTCAACAGGGACTAAGCAAGACCATATATCCGAGAATCCACGGTGTGAAACGAGCCAAACAAGCTTGGGATATTCTGAATGAGGGATTTCATGGCAATGACAAGGTAACATCTATTAAACTTCAATCTCTTTGGAGAGAGTTTGACAATCTGTTAAAGAAAGATAGTGAAGCTATGCAAGTCTATTTAACTCGAGTTGCTGAAATTGTGAATCAAATTAGAAGTCTTGGAGACGTAATTGAAGAAAAAAAAGGTTGTCCAGAAAATTCTACGAAGTCTTCCCTCCAAATATGATTATATTGTTGCTGCAATAGAAGAGTCTAAGGATTTATCTACATATACTTTTCATGATTTGACAAGCTCTCTTCAAGTTCATGAAGAAAGAATTGGCAGGTTCTCAAATCAGCCACTTGAGCAGGTGTTTTCATCAAATATGAGTCTCTCTAACTCAAATTCCAGATTGCAGCAACAATACAGAAAGGGTTCTTTCCGAAAAAGAGAAGGAGGATCCCGAGGAAGAGGAGGTTCATTCCGTGGACGAGGAAGGGGAAGAGCTAACGACAACCAGTCAAGGAATTATGATGAGAATTCGAGTCGTCAAACTGATGATTCAGGTGTTTTTTGCAAAATTTGCAGAAAATCAAATCACAATACACGTGACTGTTTCTTTAAATGTAAGAGATACAGAAATGCAAATCACTCGGAGAGGGATTGTTATTACAAGAAGGATGTGAAGGATGAAGCAAATTTCTCCAAAGATGAAGGCGAGCAACTCTTCTCCTGCACGACGACTCAACATCAACCATCGAATGTGTGGTACTTGGATAGCGGTTGTAGCAGTCACATGACTGGTAATAGAAACATCTTCATTGATCTTGATCAGAATTTTAATTCTGAAGTAAAGCTTGGTGATGGGAAGATACACTCCTTCGAAGGAAAGGGAACGATCGCAGTCCAAACTAAAGGAGGTAACAAAAAAGTTATTGGTGATGTTCTTTATGTTCCTAATCTTACCAGTAATCTCCTAAGTGTTGGACAGCTCCTACAGAAAGGTTATTCTGTATTTTTTGATGATGAGAAATGCAGAATACTTGACAAGAAAAATAATAGCACTATTGCTATTGTTCCTATGAGCTCAAACAAAGTGTTTCCAATGAATTTATCTCTTGAGGAAAAGGTGGCCTTTACAGGTGAAAATATTGATCAATCTCAACTTTGGCATTTGAGATATGGGCACCTTAATGGCAAAGGCTTGCAACTTCTGAAACAAAAGAATATGGTGATTGGGCTTCCAGAGATTGCATCAAATACTCAAGTTTGTGAAGGCTGTATATACGGGAAAATGCATCGACTACCTTTTCCCAAAACAACTTGGAGGGCTAAGGAACCGTTGGAGCTTATTCATGCGGATATTTGGGGTCCTTCAAGAACTCTCTCTCTTGGTGTCAAAAGGTACTTCATTTTATTTGTTGATGACTATACACGAATGATGTGGGTTTATTTTCTAAGTGAAAAATCCGAGGCTTTTTCTGCATTTCTTAAATTCAAAGCTCTTGTGGAAAAGCAAACTAGTCATCAGATCAAGACCCTCCGGACAGATCGTGGAGGAGAATTTATTTATACTCCATTTATGGAGTATTGCAAAGAAAATGGTATTCGAAGGCAGTTCACTATTCGAAGAAGTCCTCAACAGAACGGCGTCGCCGAGCGAAAAAATCGCACAATTGTTGAAATGGCTCGAAGCATGATGATTGGAAAAGGTTTACCCAAAACCTTTTGGGCTGAAGCTGTTCATACCACTATTTATATTCTGAACAGATGTCCGACAAAGGCTGTAAAAAATCGGACACCATTTGAAGCATGGCACAAGAAGAAGCCCGTGGTTGACCACCTGAAGATCTTTGGCAGCATAGCTTATTCTCATATCTCTACTCCAAATAGAGATAAATTTGATGAAAAGAGCGAGAAACTTATTTTCGTTGGCTACAGCGATGAGTCGAAAGGCTATCGTCTTTATAATCCTATCACTTCGAAACTTGTGGTTTCTCGTGATGTGTTTTTTGATGAGATGGCTTCATGGAGTTGGGAAGAAAATTCGCCCAGCTTGTTCTCTCCGGATGATTTCTATGAACCATCAAAGTCTAAAGATGATCCTGAAGATGTTGCTGCTCCTCCTCAAAGCCCAAGTCCTAGTGCACCAAGGACTTCAGATCAAGATCTTAATTCTAGTTCAGATTCACCGGTGAGAAAGACTCGTTCATTGAGGGATATTTATGAGACATCAGAATTGGCTCTCTTTACTTGTGAACCTCAGAGTTTTGAAGCTACAGCGAAAGAAGAAATATGGAGAAAAGCTATGGAGGAGGAGATTGCAATGATCAAGAAAAATAAAACTTGGGAATTGGTGGATATGCCGAAACACAAAGATGTGATTGGTTTGAAATGGATTTTCAAAACAAAGTATCATGAAGATGGAAGCATACAGAAGCACAAGGCAAGGCTTGTAGCTAAGGGATATTCTCAACAACCTGGAATTGATTTCAACGAGACGTTTGCTCCGGTTGTTAGAATGGAAACTATTCGAACAGTTCTTGCTCTAGCAGCACAGTTGGAACTTCAAGTATTTCAACTTGATGTCAAATCAGCGTTTCTCAATGGAGAGCTGAAGGAAGAGGTTTATGTACAACAACCTCAAGGATTTAAAGTGGAAGGAAAAGATGATAAAGTGTATCGACTCAAGAAAGCTCTTTACGGCCTAAAACAGGCTCCGAGAGCTTGGAATAGCAAGATTGATGGCTATTTTCTCAAGAATGGGTTTCATCGAAGTCCAAATAAGCCTTCTCTTTATGTCAAGAAGCAAAACCAGGATTTCTTAATTGTATGCATCTATGTGGATGATCTTATCTACATGGGAACTGATATGAAGCTGATTGTAGAATTTAAGCAAATGATGATGAAAGAGTTTGAAATGACAGATTTGGGAGTTCTAAAATATTTCCTTGGAATTCAAGTGAAGCAGTCTAAAGGTGAAATTTTTATCTCTCAAGAGAAATACACTGAAGATCTCTTGAAGAAATTTCATATGGAGAATTGCAAACCAGTTTTAACACCTATGGCGATAAATGACAAGCTGGAGAAAGATGATGGAGCTGATAAAGCAGATGAAAAATTATTTAGGAGTCTTGTTGGTTCGTTGATTTATCTCACGAACACAAGGCCGGATCTTGTTCAAGCTGTAAGCATGATCTCTAGGTTCATGAATGAACCAAGTAAACTTCATTTTGCAGCAGGTAAAAGGATCTTAAGATACTTGCAGGGAACAAAACAAATGGGCATCAAGTATGTTAAAGAAAATGACAGCAAGCTGATTGGTTATACGGACAGTGACTGGGGTGGCTCGTTGGATGATAGAAAAAGCACTTAAGGTTACTTGTTTTGTCTTGGAACAAATGTTATTTCGTGGTGTTCCAAGAAGCAAAAGTCAGTGGCATTATCATCTTCAGAAGCTGAATATATTGCTGGTACGGATGCAACTTGTGAAGCTGTTTGGTTGAGAAGGTTACTTGCAGATTTGCAGCAAGTTCAGGAGCAGCCAACAATAATTCGTTGTGACAACATGTCTACCATAGCCATGACAAAAAATCCGGTGTTTCACTCAAGAGCAAAACACATTGAGATGCGGCATCACTTCATCCGAGATATGGTGTTCAAAGGAGAAATCATCTTGGAGTTTATTAGGACTGATGAACAACTCGCAGACTTTCTTACTAAGGCAGTCCAAGTGGAGAAATTTCAGAAAGCAAGAGATCTCCTCAAGGTTGCAAATTAAGAGGGGGTGTTGGAAAGTAATTTGCAATTAATCAAGTTTCTAGAAAGAGTCTTGAATGCAGCATATGTTACTACTTGGGTAGAAGAAAAGTTTCTGTGGTGATTCATATGTTTTGGTTGGATTCATGTTTAATTCTATCTATAAATACCTATGTAACTGAAGTTTTCATCAGCTTAAGAAAATTTTCAAATAAACCCATATTCTGTTCTTATTACTCCATCAGTGCAGCAGCACCAAACTTTCATACAAAATCTTCCTTGTTATTGTCATTATCCCCAACAAACTCCACAACCAGTGTTTCCAGAATCCTGGTCATGCATAAAAGCTAGAGATCATTGGGCCATTACATCAATAGCAAAAGGGCATATCAGATGTGATCACATCTGGAATCACATTTGATTGAACATAGGCAGCAACAGGGATTTCTGGAGCTGGTACAGCAGCAGAGGTTAGCTGGTCCATATATAGCAAGAGATTCGGGTGCAGGACTAGCATGCCGTGAGAACCTCATTTCGAACCTCGTCGATCGATGAAAGCGATGAATTTCTGACTTGAGCGCGTTAAATATGCTTAAGCCTCAAAATGTACTCTCAATTAATATAAAGCAAAGAGTCGCACCTCCGTTTATGAAGGAACATAGTATTTTCAAAGTACTACGAATTACGTGTTTCATGATTTTAAAAAAATAAAAAATTATACATCAAATTTGATTTCAATTTAGGAACGGAGGGAGTATTATATTACTAATATTTAACATATATTCATTATGTCTTGGGTAATATGATTTCAATTAATGATACTACAATATTAAAAATATCATCAATAATAATTTGAAGAATTTTGCTATGATAATTAAATTTTTATAAATCTTTGGTCAAAATTTAATCACGTTGACCAAAATTAATCAAAGTAAAACTATTATATTGGGACGGATGGAGTAATAAGAGTATATCATGATTTTTTAAAATAAAAGTGATTTGACAAAAAATGGAAATTGTAACTTAAGATTTAAAAATCATTTTCGAGGAAACAAATTAAAATTGTTGTTCACAGCGGAAGACTAGCAAACAAATTAACAGAGTATAATAGGATTAATCACAAAGAAGAGAGAGAGATTGGGGCCAACGGACTATCGAAATTTTATTAGAGACACACACCTTCAAACGTTTTAACTATACAACTATTTATATGAATATAATAGAAACCCTAAAACCGTTCGCTATGCGGCCGCATACGATTTGTAAGACTTCCATGCGGACGCACTATGCGGCCGCATTATGTTTTAGGAGATAAAGTCCGTTTATTAATAACTATATTAAGTTCACTAAAGATTCCAACCTTTACTTTTTGTATAATGTATAAACGAATAAGAGTAAAATTTTGGTGCATTGAAAGTGTAATATTACACGAGCGGTATAAAATCTAGTTCAAATTGATGTCAAAAACAAGGGAAAAACTTACACATTGGTTACTTATTAGATATTATAAATATTCTTAAGTTTTTAGACAAAAAAAATAATTTTTGATTCACAATTGATTGTATTTTTATTTCAAGTCATTTGATTGATCGATTAACAAAGTAGATTTAAAAGGCATCAATAAACTTTTAAAAGATCTGTAAAATGCATAAAATGTCAATTAATATGTAATCTAAATATTTATCAACTGAGTTTTGAAATTATTCCGTTCATTATTGATGAGGTTTTTGTTGCTTGTGTAAACTTTTTTCTAAAACTGAGTGTACTAAAACTAAACTCAACAAATAATTCTATGAAAATCTTTTGTCAAAATTTAATTCTACTAATATTTAAGATTTGTTATTAAAGATTCTCAATCTCAGAATGGATTTGATGCTCTATTGTAAGTAGACAACCACATCTATAGATGACATATTTTGCACTAGTGATATTGTTAGGGCCTGCAATAGATAGTTGTCCAAGTGAAGTTATCTTCAACTTTATTTTGAGTTTGTGTGTATGTGTGTGTGTTTGGGGATGGGGTGGGGGTAGGGATGGGGGGTGGATCGTCTATTTTATAAGAATCTTTATTCATATTTACTCTTATATAATCAAGAGCCCGTTTGTTACTGCGTTTTTGGGTACTACATTATGCCAAAAATGCAGTACCAAAACGGAGCGTTCTCCTTAAGATTGCATTTCAATGCCGCTTAGTAGAACGCTGCACTTTCCAAAACGGTGCTGCGTTTATGAACAAACTGATTAGAAGCTGTAAGTAGAAAGAAAGAGGATCGAGGGGAGAGGGAGTCTTGGATGTGGTTGTGTATACTCTTGTGGAGGCTTGTATGAACAAACTTGGAGGAAAAAAAAATAGAGAGAGAAAGAAATTAAAGCGCAAAACTGGGCAGAACAGGAAGTGCGGCTGGGTGAAGAAGATGAAGCAATTTTACAGATTCATCCCCTGAGTTTTTGGACTTGTATTAGTAGTTTCCAAACTAATGATCCCTAAGTAAAAGAAATGACGAACAGACCCCCATTCAATTAACTAAGTAATTATTGTTGGGATTTTCATTGTTTCGTAACAAGCAATTAAATTAGAAGCAAGACATAATTTTATAAAAGGGTAAAACTGACATTTTTGACAACTACTCAGTTTAAGTAAATAGCATTTTGAAATGGTATCCCAAACCATTTTTAAAAAATAGCGTTTTAAGAGCTTGTTTTTTCGTGTATTTTGGCCAAACAAAACGCAGGGTTAAAATGCAGCTTATTCCTTACCTTAACGTTTCAATGCTGCGGTAGAAAACGCTGGGAGTTGCGTTTTAAAATGCTGAAATTTCTAATTTTTTTTTCCCAAAACGCAAATTTTAAAACGTAGTTGAAAAAAACCGTTTTGACATAATATCTCAAACGCATTTATAAAGAAAAAAATTGTGTTTTAAATAATTCACGTTTTCAAAACGCAGCGTTTTTAAAATGCTTCGTTTTAAAAACGCTACACCAAACAAAAAGGCTCTAAATAATCTGCGTTTTGAAAAAGCTGTACCAAATTAAAAACAGACTCCAAATTTATGTGGTAAAGAAGGATGAAGAAGAGGAATTTACGTTGTATAAAGAACAAAGAAAGAAGAAGATGGAGATAAAAAGCTTTTAACTATTTATTGCGAATGAGGGAAAACTCAAGAAGTAATTGGGAGGGTGCATGCATGTAGTTGTTGTGGCATTGTCCTTAAGCTGGCACTGGAATTAATGATGAGAAATTGGAGTAATAATTTTTGACCTCATGAATCAACAACTTATCATCGGGTCCGTTTATAGCTAGCAATTATTAACGCAAGCAATTTGAGAATATGTTTGACATATATAAATAATAATAGGTGCATGTCAGTTGGATTGGAGATCATTTGAGTCTCGTTTGAAAGAAAAGATAGTGCCTTTTTTTTTTTTTTGTTGCTTGTGGCAACTGTTGAATATATATAGTACTGGTGAAAGGTGTGGAGGTGATCGATCATGGCATGGCATGGCCTGGTTTGGATGATTGTGATGCATATTGAGTTGATAGCCATTTCCTTGTATAAGAACAAATTAAGCTTTTCTAAATAAGGGAAAAATAGTCGGAGCCTATCAAACGTGCATGATGGGGCCGGGATGTTTTCCTTGATTAGGAAAGTGAAAAGCTTAACGTACACCCTTGTCTCTTTACCATATGGACCCCATTAGCACCTTGATTGGACTTCTTCACTCCAACTTCGACTCAAACTGATTTAGAAGATCTTATCATGAATTTTGTTTGTCTTCTTGTTCATATAATTAAAGATCGATTATAACATGCGGCCTCATCATAACATACCAATTCGATCGATGATGTTAATATATATTTGCTACTATATATATATATATAATGGATTAAAGGACCTCGATCGAGAATTCAATTCTCATCGTTGTCAAATAGGACACAATATTCTAGCTAGCTAGCTAGATGACTTCATCGGTAACAGATCGAAGTCCATTTGAATTGATTTTTTTGTGCGAAATTCAAAGTTTCATTTCCTTTTTCGCTGGTTGTATAGTTCATATATATTGCAGAGAAAAAATAGAAAAAGGTTAAATACTCAAATTTGTTTGAGATTTCCTAAGACATATACACTACTTCATCACTTAGATCCTTCTGAAGGGATTCCGGGCCCATATTCTTCTGCTTTGTGGAAACATATTCCATCTCTTCTCTAGTTGAACTATATTGATAAATTCAAAGCAGTCATGATTATGATCATTAATTGTGGATGGAATTGGGATCCGTACACACACGCGTGTATATATATATATATATATATATATATATATATATATAGCGGTTTTAATGGGATAGAGAGAGCGTACACATGAGATGGAATGAGATAGAAGATTTGAATCCAAATAGAACAATTATATCCATTAATTGTGGATGCTGTGTCTTAAATCTTAATCATTAGTTCCGTGTAAGTGGATTTGATCCTATCACTATTGCTTTGTATTGTCACTAACACAAATGTGCTCGCTAGTTGATCATCAAATTCCTTCTACTAGCTCCAACATTTGAGACCTTTTCAAAACTTGCTTGGTCCGAATGCCCTGATATTTCAGGCAACAATAATTACTCCCTCCGTTCCAGGCAAAGAGTCCACTTTCCTTTTATAGAAGTTAACATAAGACTAAATCAAATAAAAAATTTACATACTTTACTTATATTTTAAGAAATAAAATTTCATTAATTAAAAACTATCTTAGTAATACTATGGATTACAACTTTAATAACTTTGTAAAAATCACTAGATTTATGTTAATTATTGGTCAAACTTTAGCTTAGTTGACCAAAAAAAGTCAAAACTGGACTCTTTGCCTGAAACAGAGGGAGTACTACGTACCCCCGGCCAAAAAGAGAGCGGTCCTTTTATTTTCTGTCTCTCGCAAGTTTTACTTGGGGAAACTTTCTAGAGTATGCACAAGGAGGTACGTACGACGGATGATCAATTAGAACCAAAGCTTGAAATGATCGAACCACATTAATTCCAAATTTATGCACGGAATAAAGTTATGGTATTAACGAGTAATTACGTCATCTAAAAGTTTAAGTTATTAGAGAGAGAAAAGACCCAACAATGTATATCATGTTTTAGAGTACCTTAATAGACATGATCAAGTAGCTAGTATAAGTAGCATGCATGCATGTCTTAGAAAGTGACAAGTGGATAATATCCTAACTTTTAAAGTATAAAGCATGATATATATTGTGGTGCCTAAATCTCTCTAACAGCTTAAGCTTTTAGAGTAGTTGGTTACTTAACATTAACGCATGATGTTAATATATAGATGTAGCATTACTCTTTGTTAAAAACAAATCAATACAAGTAGATAAGTTCATTTGAACCACTATATATATATACTTACATACTTGTAACATTGTTTGGACACCAACCTGTTTACTTTATTTTTTGAAACTAAATCTTAATTTTGGCACTCCCTCCGTTCCAAAAGACTAATTATATTTGAAAGTTTCAACTTTTTAGTATCTCCATTTTGAATGATCTTGATACTTGCTTTAAAATCGGGTATTTATTTTCTTGCATGACATGTAAAATGAATATTATAATTTTTGAAAGAAATGAAAAAATAAAAGTAATTAAAATCAGTAAATTAGAGTTAGAAAATGTGACTATATATTATTCGTCAAATTAAAAAGAAAAGCATGATTCTATTATGTACTGTTATATATATATATAGCGAGGGAAGGAGTGTAAATCTAAAGCAAGCCTGCAAAATATATAGGAATGGAATCCACTTTACCACTTTGATCATAATAGGCGCCATCAAATCCAACGAGACAACACCAAAAACTGTATAAAAGATAAGTGTGCGTAAAAGAGCACAAATTCCTTCACCAACAGTATTATATATATTCAAGAGTGGATAAATGGACAAGTAGATCAGTGCACTTTGTCGGGTTCACAAGTAAATGCAACCCAAGTTGAACACTACGCAACCTCGCGGAGAATGACACCCGGCCACCACTCACTTCCTTCAGGTAAGGTAAAGAGTTATATTTTGCAATGTTTCATTTAAATTAAATTTATTAGACTTTTCAAATCTAACCTCTTTGAATGGAGTGAAAGGAGTATATATTTGTTCAAATCATTTGTTTGGATTAATTAGTAAATTACGAATAACAACATATGTTTTGGATAGGAGTATATATTTTTTGAACAAGCATATGTATTTTCCGAACTATATATAGTATGTATATTTTTTGAAATTAAAAAAATGAAAAGCCAGCTATAATACACTACTTGATAATCCAAGTATTCTCAACCATATATTGATTTATAACTGGTTCAAACAATTAATAGCTGAAATAAATGGCTAAATGGCATTTTCCTTACAAGCTAGGGACCAAGCCATGTGAAGTACTACAGTACATGATATAAATATAATCCAATCCATTTGACAAAGACAAACCAAGTAAAGTCTAGTGTCCATATATAGTAGAATCAATTGGTTTGTGAAAGCTTCACCAATGATTTGGTTAAGTTGTATATATCATTCTTAATTTATTGTCTTATTTAACTTTTTAAAATTAAACTGACTATTTATTAAATGAAAATTTTCTCATGAATTTGACTTAAAAAATTAAATCAAGACAATAATTTAGGAAACGAAAGAGTATACCAAATATGTATTTAGAGTCACAACAACACCGTCATCAATTGTGTTTTACTTTTTTCATCTTAAAATGTATAACCATTTTCAAAAAAATAATAAAAATTGAATGATTATTTTAAAATAATTGTTTATTTTTTAATGAAGTCACTAACTCCTTTGTTATTTAAAGATTATATTAGTATTATTAGAAGTGGTAATAAGTGGGGGTAAAGTTAAAAGGTTATGTAAATTGTATGCCTAATTTTCGAAAATATACTCTTTAAGTGGAACATTTTAAAATAGATAATGGACTCTTTATATTGAACGAAAGGAGAATAATGTTTAATGTGCACTTACAATGATATAATGGTGCAAGGGTATTTTGATACATGTGTAACTAAAACGGCTAAATTTAAAACTTTCTTAGTTTCCTTCAAAAACTAAATGTAAACACTTATTTTGACCCGAAAAAATTGTAATTGAAACGTTAGGGATATCAAATCGTGTCACAACAAAACCATCATCAATTAATTAAGGAAAAAGTGCACGAAAAATCCTTGAACTATGGCCATTTTTCAAATTTGATACTAATAATAGAAAACGTCTAAACAAAATTCCTCACGTCAACTTTTGTTGGATTTAAGTTTCTAAGAGTATGTATGGTGCATTATGGGTAAAATGAAGGGGAAAATTGCAGCTTTTTAGGCAATAATGCGTATCTAGGCAGCGGTACAAAAAGTTGCGCTTTTAATACAGTGGTTCTATTTATAATGCTACAATTTGTAGATTTTCATCGAACACAAAGCAGTATAAAACGCTACTGTGGAGCCATTTTATGAAAATAACCCTTGAATTCTCATGTTGTACCTTTACATATTAGTTGCAAAATCATTTTTTTTTGACAACTACTCACTTTATGAAAATATCTTTTTAAAATAGTATTTTCAACGCGTTTATAATTAAAAAGTTATGTTTTGAAAAAGGTGCATTTTAAAAAATCTGGTTATGAAAATGCTACACTAAGTAGTTGTATAATTGTCTATTAACCAAACCTTTTACTCTTTAGATTGTCGAGAGACGTAGACGCTTAAAATTTTAAATAATGGATAGTTAGAGCTCGTTTGGTGTAGCATATTCAAAACGCAGTATTTATAAAATACAGTATTTTTAAAACACGGTTTTTTTCTTTATAAATGTGTTTGAGATATTATGTCAAAATGCAGCTTTTTATTCCCTACTGTGTTTTAAAATCTGCGTTTTGGAAAAAAGCTAAGAATTTCTGCGTTTTGAATACGCAGCTTTTTTTACTGCAGCATTGAAACGCTAAGTTAAGGAATAAGGTGCGTTTTAATCCTGTATTTTGATCAAAATATACGAATAAACGGGCTCTTAATGTGAGTTAGTCGAAGAAATATATAATGATTATGAAGAGAAACTACTACTCAAATATTCAAAACTTGAAATTTTAAATAATGGATAGTTAATGTGCGCTTAGACAAGGAAATAGACATTACTATTCAAAGAGTCAAAACTGAAACTTATCAGTCTTAAGTGATGTCTAAACAACAACTGCTCGGAACAATGCTATGATTTTCCAGGTGTTCAACTAGCAACTTGAGTTGGCAACTAAAGTTTCAACTTTAAAGGGTGAACTGAACCAATAAGAACTTTAAGTAGTAGTCAATTTATTGGCAGGGGGAGGGAAGACCTGGCAAAATGTAGAGATCTGCAAATGGGTGAAAGGTCAGTTAGTGCGGCGTGCCATGCCATGCATGCCCGTCTACACCTTTTATCATTGCTCAAGTTTGCTGTTGTAACAAGTATAGATATTTTCTCCCTTCGTTCGAATCAAATAATTTACTTTTAATTTTTTTGGTTTAATTAAATTAAAGTTTGACAGATAATTTATATAGATTTATTTACTTTTACAAAGTTATAAAAATTATAATCTATAGTATTGTTAATGTAGGGAACCACTATTAATCCTTTTAAAAAAAAAATTGTATTGTTAATGTAGTTTTTAGTTATAAAATTTTATTTCTTAAAACATAAATAAAGTATATAAAATTTTAATTTAATTTAGTCACATGTTAACTTTTAAAAAATGAAAATAAACTATTTGTGCAGAGAGAGTAATAATTACTACCCCATAGCCATATGAATTTTAGGTTCCCACTTTAACATAAGTTATTGAATTGAGATCATTGTGATATGACTGAATCTTCAAGTGCTCAACACAAACTTATAACTCTCATAAATGGTAATGAAATGATTTGAAGTGATGATTTAAATTTGTGATGCACTCGCTTCACTCTCAGAAATGAGTCCTACTTGTCCAACTCAGCCAAACAAGATGGCACTAATAACATTTTGTTTGTATTATCGAAATTCATTCTACAAATGTCCATCTAATTCTTTTTAGTTATTTTTTTAACTCTACAAGATTCCCATTTTAGTTTGTGGTATGATTTTACGAGTTCGAGTTCGTAATATTTTAAATCATTATTAATTTAACAACATTTAACTATCTAATGACGATAACACTAAAATTTGTAATAATACCACAAGTTTCAGCGCATAATATCATTTGTCTTTTAGTTATAACATTCATATTACTAGTCTATTTTTTAGTTTTTGGATCACCTTAATTAAAGTTTGATTGTCCTAAGGGGTGGCCCAGTAGTAGAGTTGTGGCTTCACAAAGTATGAGGTCTTAGGTTTGATTCATTTCCACGCCCTTAGGACATAAAAAATAAATAAATAAAAATTAAACTTTGACTGATAATTTACATAAATTTAGTGGTTTTTACAAAGTTATCAAAGTTGTAATTATAGTAGTTTTTTTAAGATAGTTTTTAATTAATGAAATTCTATTTCTTAAAATATAGGATTAATGACACTACTAGTCCCTCGACTATTAGCTTTTCCACGAATAGTCCCTTAACAAATTTTTTTCAAATTTCAGTCCTTAGAGTATCAAAAAGTCACGCGGCTAGTCCTTTTAAAGGATGCCGGTAGTATTTTTCTGTTAAGTCACCCATGTGTATTGCACATGCCATTTTTCAAGGGTATTATAGAAAATTCATACTAAATAATTAAACAATAAAAAAATTAATACTCTCTCTCTCTCTCTCTCTCTCTCTAACTCATCTTCAACATTCCAAACCCAGAAGACGGTAATCATCCACAGACACACCCACACACACACATCTGTCGTGATCATCGGTGGAGGGCCTTAAAATCCTTGAAGCGGAGGCCCTGATTGCCAGGCTAGATGTAGGAGTTAACCCACACATATACTATTTCTCTCTCACACAGACACACACACATCCATAGACACACCCACACACCTACTCAACTAATAACACACCAACATAAACGAAATCACAATTCTAAAGCAGATATAAAAAACATAAACTATACATAAAGAAAATTGGCTTTCTACCCTTCAAACTCAGTCTTCACCCACTGCCTATACTTGTTCTTCATTTTGTCATCAAACTCTTTGGCTTTCATCTCAGAAATCCTTTCAGCATTCGCCATTGATTCCTCTTGTACTCTAGCGATCCTCCAGCTCCTCTTCTTTGTGATTGCCTCCTTCTCAGCTTCGATTCCCTCATACTCTCTCACCCAACAACTATGCAAAAACCCAGCTCAGTACCATCACTCCAACTTGCATAACAAACATTGCCATCAAAGTCCCACATTTCAGCCTTGCCAACACCATTGCTTCTTTCCTGTCTCTCGGTGACTTAAGCATCGAGAGAGTCGATTTCTCTTCTGTGAAGAGGGCTAGAATTACAATTAGTTGGGCAATTGACGAGGCGAGGAGGAGGGTGACATGGGTTACGAAGCAGAGGTGGGTGAGGTAGAAGTAGAAGCCCACGAAAGACGAGAGGAGAGAGATCGAGGAGACAACTAGGAAAGCTCAACCCATCGAAGTTGGGGGTGATTTGAGGACTATGATGAGGGCTATCGAGGCGGCAGAGAGGATGAAGATAATGAAATTGAAGAAGGAAAGGAGGAGGTACGGGAAGGAACATGAGTTTCTGAGCTTTGTGGAAGCCATTTGTGAAATATCTTTGCACTTGAAATTTCATAAATACCCTTAACCAAAGGCACATGATGAGCACATGATGGACTTAACGAAAAATACTAACGGCATCCAACAAAAGGACCAATCGAATCTAATTTTCATAGTCAAGGGACTAAAATTTAAAAAAATTATTAAGGAACTACTGGTGGAATTGGTCATAGTCGAGGGACTTGTAATACCATTAACCCTAAAATATATATAAAGTAATAAAGAATATAAAATTTTGATTTAATTTATTTTAGAAAGGAATGTGACCGGTGGACTCTTAGTAGTTTGCTATGTTGTTTGTCTGCATATTCTGCGCACGTTTCTTCATCATATCAAGTTTGGGTCTCGTGTGGTGTGTCTTGGACCGTCAAGAGTGACTTGATTGGACTTGGCTTTAGATTTTGCGTGCTCTTTCGTTTCCTATTTTGTGTTTTCTTGGTGATACGGGTTCGGGTGAGGATTTTTTTTTAAAAATTAGATCGAATCAATGAAATTGGATTGAACTAAAAAAATGAATTGAATTAATACTTTTTGTTTGATTTTGGTTTTAATTTCTAGTAGAATTGATTATTTGGTTTGGTTTTAATTTTAAAAATTATAGATTGGTTCTGAACTGGACCGATTATATATATATATATATATATATATATAATTATATAATATATATTAATAAATTAATGTTTAAAAATTTTAGTTTTTATTTTCTAACCCTAATCCAAATCCTAGGTATAAATACTTAGTGATATTTCTCTTGACCATTTACACACAAATATAAACTTGATGTTGTTGAACTTAATTTTTTCTTATTTTAGTTTATATTGCATGAACTAGATTGTAATAGATGACAATGATCAATGTACTATCTTTTTTTTTTTTTTTCTTCATGAGCTTGTTTGTATTTTTAACATTTTATCATTATTGAATACTTTTTAATTGTCGTATGAAATATTAGATTTTATTATTTGTTTGTCCGATCAAAATTTGAAAGGGTTTATTCCTTCAAAATCAAAAAATGTGCAAGACCGAACCAATTAAAACCGAAACAAAGTATTGGTTCTCATACATTTTAGATTGGTTCCGGTTCTAAATTTTTTTAAGAAACAGAGTATTGGTTTGATTCTTTATTTTTTCACGAAAAATGGATCAAACCGAACCATGATCATCCCTAATATGAGGGTTGATAAGCTTGTTGGATTCTTGTTCATTTAGATGGTATGTACTGGAATGTTCTCTGAACATTAGCCGTTGGCTGTTTTATTTTGGGGCTTAATTCTCAATTTCACAACTCTACTATTGCAAAAGATTCGTTAAATTCACCTTACAATTTTTTTTCACAGTTTAATAACTCTACTTGATAAAAAGTGTCAAGTTAATCACTCTATTAGTTTTGCTGGATGAAGAGCTTAAATTATTTTTGAAAACCTAAAATTACCCTTATATTACATGTGCAAGTCACATGTTCTCTTTCCCTCGCCCTCACCACCGCTGCAACTCCTACCATTCAAATGATGGGCCAAGTCATTCATGTCTATAAACCCAGTTCCTCCCTCCTTCATCTCTTTATTTACCTTTTAATTTATCTTTTTCCAACTATAAACCCAGTTCCTCCTTCCTTCATCTCTTTATTTACGTTTTAATCTCTCTTATTTCCAACTATAAACCCAGTTCTACTTCTCTCTCTAAAACCACCCTTTCTCCCTCCAAATCCTCCAGTGCCCTCTTTGAACAAAAACATTGTCAAGTGTCAACAACGTGCAGGTGATTGATATTCAACTTTGCCTAAACCAAATCGACGACGAGGGTATAGCAAATCAATTTACATAATATAAATATTGAATCCCTAGATCTGAACAAGATCGATTGGAGATCAAAAACTCCTTTGACGAGTTGATAGGTCATGAAATTTGTTATGTTAAGTTGTATATTTTCTAAAGATTTTGTCCATGGAAACCTTGTGTTGGTGGTTGACTCGACGAACAGAGTGGTGAAGGTGGCGGACACTAGTGACGGTGCCGGATTTGATGGAGGATGGTGGGTGAGGTCACTGGCTGGGGTTGTTGTAAGAGAGAAATCGAGCTGAGAGAGAGAAAGAGAGAGAGTTAGAGACTGGTGGGTTATGAAAATATATAGTAAACAGAGTAGTGAAGGTGGCGGAGACTGGTGACGGCGCCGAATTTGATGGAGGATGACGGGCTGGGTTGCTGTAGATATAGGAGAGAGATTATGATTATTGTTTGGGGGTTAGAAAAATTAGGAAATGGATGAAGATGAAAGATTTTGGGAGAGAGAAAATCCCCGTACGGTTAGCCGGAGCAGCCTCCAAAGTCGGCGGCAATGATGGAGGAAACAAATTAGCAGAAGAGGTTTCTGATAATGAAGAAGACTTTTCTTTTGCTTTGAACCTAATATAATCACAGAACATATGATTGGTACACTTAGTCAACTTAAATAAGAAATGATGATAAGGGCAGTCCTTTTGCAGTATTCCATCCAAAAAAATTAACTGCATTCAATTTATGAACTAAAATGAAACTTTTTGTAACGTAAAGTTATTAAATTGTGAAAAAATTTGTAGGGTGAGCTTAACGGACCTTTTGTAATAGTAAGGTGATGAAATAGAGAATTAAGCCTTATTTTGGTGCTTGGGGTTTCAGTGAGGAGTTTTATAGATATTTTGGAGTTAAAGATGATTTGGGTATATGAGTCTGTTTGGTTTTGCATTTTGGCTAAAACCCAGGTCAAGACGTAGCTTATTCCCCAACTTAGCGTTTCAGTGTTGCGGTAGAAAAAGTTGCGTTTCTAAACGCAGCTGCATTTTTTAATACTGAAATTTTTAACTTTTTTCCCAAAACACTGTTAGGAAAAAAAAAAACTTCGTTTTGAATTTATATCCCAAACGCGTTTATCAAGAAAAAAATGTGAAGATACTAAAATATCCTGCCTGCACGTGGCACAAGCGGGACACGTGGCCATGCTTAGTTGGAGCTTGGAAGACAGCTCATCTCGATCCCGAGGTTCGATTATAGCTCGGATCCCGGGTACGTATACCCGCCATCTTGTCTCAACCTCCCCGAGGATCCCGAGGTGGCTAAAAGATGCTTTCCAGTCGAATCTGAGAGCCAGCGAAATTCTGGACAGGCCACAACACTAGACCCCCGAGGTCTCCATCCCGAACCGAAGATAGTCAACGAAAGCTGCCGCATTTAAGGCCTACCTGTTATTACGTCATCTCGGGGCCACAAACCAGCTTCTCATTGGTTGAAAGAGTGACTTGCTCTTTAAGTAAAGCTGCTTCTAGAAGATCTGCACACTTCCCAGTGAAGTTCTATCTTCTACATCAATGCAGGTCACTTCTCCTTTAAAGCTCATCAATGCAGATTGCGGCTGCCATAAATGAACATGTGACCACCTGTCCTAGGTTGACACCTGGCAGCTCCACCTGTACCAAACCAACATTTTTCCAGTATAAATACAAGGTGATTACCTTCATTTATGACCTAAGTTTAATTAAACACACACAACTACCAAGTCTCCAAAGCATTCAGTGCATTTACTCTCTAAAGAGCAGCCTGAATCCTCACCGGAGACCACAAACCTTACCATATACTGATTCTCTCACCGGAGGGTTTTAGCTGGACCAACGTCCAGCTCCCTAACGGTGCTTCCTTTCATCACAGTATCAACCGGAGGACAAGTCCCACCAACACTTGCGCCTATTAAGAGCCGGAGCATCCTACCAACAATCTAGCTGCATACGTGGACATCGACAAATCACCAGAACACTTTTTGGCACGATCAAAATGCATTTAAAAAAAAATTGTGCTTTAAATAATCTGAGTTTTGAAAACACTGCACAAAACGAGTTCTAAAACTTCTTATATAACTAAAAGTAACTAATATTAATTAATTACAAGCTACAAACGTAAACAAAAAGTAAAATACTCGATAATCCAAGCCCGTTACCCAAATAAGATTCCTAGTGAAGAAGAATTGCTTCTTTCTTATTTGGATTTTACTTTAAAAAATTAATCTGTTAATTAATGGGAATTTCTATTAACTGATCTATTTTTTTTTTTTTTTGTCTTTCAAGAGGTGTCCCAAAACAAACCACATCTTAATCTTTGTTCACAATTAAATGATCTTCTCATTAGCAATAAAATGCATTTAACATGTGTCACTTTTTAAAAATGGACTACTGAAATAGGTTGTGAAGCACAGTGTGGAATTTGATTTTGATGACTTAATTAGTGAGGAATGCGTAACATTTTGAAATTTTTGCAGTTTTCAAGTTTGACCGATCAATTGGTAATACACCGTTAATTTTGATTTTCAAAGTCAGAAGTGACCATTTTTCAAATAAAACTTTAAATAAATTTTTTTATTTTTATTTTTATCACAACTATAAAACATGAAACTACTGTATTTTGGTGGCTTTACAAAGATAAAAATTTTATTCTCTACAAGTAAGTAAAAGTATGTTCCAAAATAGTCAAATTAAGTTCTTGAAGTCTAAATGTGAAGACGTAGGAAGTAGTTTAAAGTATATAGTAATTTAAAAAGTTGATCCTTTTTACAAATCAATATGTACAAATGAAAGATAGCAAGGGATAAATCTAAGCATTGGCCTATCAAAAACAATTGCCAGTTACATTCATGTATTATACATGTAATCACTTATAGAATTAGAAGTCCCACTATATATTATTATTATTATTATTATTATGATACAACGTTTATTAACCAACGATATTATTTATTACCAATAAGAGAATTATTAGCTATATTAATAAGAAAATTATAAAATACCCATTGTCATAGTCATAGTGATTAGTTGTTGGCATTGTCTATTGAATGCTCAGTGTTAAGATCATGATTAACAAAAGGTAATGAAATGTCAAATGCACAAGCCTCTCCTCCAGCTTTATTATATATATATATATATATATATATATATATATATATATATATATATATATATATATATATAGCGGAGCAATTCTTTGAATCGGATAAAAGGATAACTAAAAAGTACTCCCTCCCCTCCGTCCCTCTATAAGTGTATTTTTTACTTTTTATTAAAATTAAAAAAATTAATTTTTGAATCATTGTAATAATGCATGTACGTTATTACCAATGTTCTAAAAATCGCTAGGCGCCAGAGCAGGGCCTAGCGCCTAGGGGCCTAGTCGGGGCCTAGAAATCGAGACATAATTACACATTAGGTTCATACCAAACCTGGTGCAACAATAGTAAATAGCTAAATATGACCAAATAAACTAAAAATAATGATTACATTACAAGATTAAAAATTAAAATTAAAAATTAAAATTAAATTCTCTATCATTTCAAAGTGGAGGGAAGAAGGGAATACTTTAATAACTTGAGGGGGGGGGGAAAATACTTTAATAACTTGAGGGGGGAGGTAGTCATTTTGGGGAGGTTGTCATTTTGAAAAGTGAATTAAAATCCTAAAACTAAAAGCTGACCGCCTGTCTCTCTCTCACAATTCACAAAGTTTTCACAAACGTCTCTCTCTCTCTCTCTCTCTCTCTCTCTCTCTCTCTCTCTCTATCACTATGAGATAGATGACTGAATTTCAACGCCGACAACAATCTCTCGCTCTCGCTCGCTCTCTCTTTCTCTCTCGCTCTTCTTAATTTCTCTCACTCTCACCCTCTTTCCCTCTTCATCGGCATATCACCTCCTTTTCCACCGTAATCAATCCAGCCATTTCGACTATTTCCAACCTGTGGATCTCAGTCACGTTGACTCCCCCTCCTCCGACGCCGAACTTATCTAAGCCTAGCTATCCAGAAGATTGAGGACGTCATTCATCGCATCGTCGTTCGTCGCTCTGCCCCTGATTGACTCCCCTTCCTTCGAGGTTCCTCATATTGGGTCCCTCCTCGACAAAACGCGTACGACATCGTTCAAATTGGCTGGACGCTAGGGGCTCCTAGGCTGAATAACCAGCAATTTTTCATGGTGGCAATTTTTGTCCGATTTGGCCCTAGTCGCGGCGTTTGGGGGGCGCCTAGAGCCTAGTCGTGGCGTTTGGGGGGCCCTAGTGCCTAGGCAGCGCCTAGAGCCTAGTCGCGGCATTTGGGGGGGGGCCTAGCGCCTAGGTGGAGCCTAGGCGGACGCCTAGAACGATTTTTCGAACACTGGTTATTACCTTTAATGTCCTCGTACAACTTTAAAAATGCACACCAAGACATTAGTACGAAAGGGGAAATTAATAAGTTTATAGAAAAACAAACTGTTGTTTAAAGTAAAAATAGACTTGAAAATGAACACTGATTTACGAAGAGATAGAATAGTTAAAACAACATGAAATTGCTGGCCCGTCCTCTTTTTAAAAAATTTAACCCCTAAAATTTACCTTTTTTTTTTAACCGAAGAAAGGTATTTTAATAATTTTCTTCCTAAAATATCCCTATGCAACATGAACACTCTTTTATTTTAGAGATTCGTTAAAAAAAAAATACACACACAAACATAAAAAACATTTAGTTACATCAAAGAAACTGAAAACTTGTAAACGATTTAATGTTGTTAATATAGTCTTCCCTCATGTTTGGGGATCAATTTTCATGCCTAGAACATGAATTTGATCAAATTCGAATTTTCTGAGTTTATTCCGTTTTTCCTTGTTCTTGGGCTGTTTTTGTCACTTTAATCTATGTTTTAAGCTTCGAATTTGTTTAAAATCAATCTCATATTGTTATCCTAACTTAGTACTATATTTGTGCACAATTTTTCTACCAAAAAATTTAAATGGTGCCTTGGTTGCTCATTACGATGCCTGTGTTGCTCATCGCGATGCCTTGGTTGCTCATCGCGATGCCTTTGTTGCTCATCGCGATGATTAACCCACGCGATGCCTTGGATTACTCATCGTAATGCCTTGGGTTACTGATGCGCGCGTGTTTTTCTTTTATTAATGGCATAATCGTCCTTTCGTCCCAAAAATACCTTTTTTCGGTTTTTAAAAAAGATGACTGAACTGGAACAATTACAAATATTTAAAATGGGACCAGCCCGTAATTCACCCTTAAAACAACGATGACAGGCCCACTAGCAGTAGCCTGTAAATCTGTCAGACCTACTCGGCCCAATAATTAGTACTCCGATAAAATATGGCAACGAAATTGTATAAAGCTCTCGGATGAATTAGATGGAACTGAACTGGAAAAACTCAGTAGGACTAGTTACATTGTCTCTCTGTTTAACTTGTGAAAAAGCCCATTTGCTCGTTTGGACTTAGTACAGTTTAAACTCGAACAACATTTTACCATTGGATACAGAAGGTTACATTTGGATTTGGGTCCGTTCTCTTTCAACTTCTAGTGATTTAATTTGTAATAATTGATTTTCTCCCTCCTTACTCCTTAGTTCTACCACCTTATGTCTTTACATCTTTCTTACTTTTTCTTCAATAAATACAAAAAATAAAGAGTCCTAAAACTCCAAAATCAAGTTAATAAATCATAAAGCCAAACATACTTAAAATTGATGGGATCCTAAACAATCTTTAGTAATACTTCAAGGGCCCACATGCACACTTGACATTAGGCTGACACTATAATAGCCAGGAAGCCAACCTAACTGTGGTGACGAGGAAGGAGGTCACCTCGTTGCTTGCCGATCTGACGAGGTGACCAACCCACCTTGTTACCTGCTCCTTATCCTTGCATACACATTTAATGAGACTGGTAAGGCCTGGGAAAGGTGTGGTCTCCTCGTTGGCTTAAGGGATATGACAATCCTATTAACGGTTACCCTACAATTGCTTGCCACTTTTCAGAAGTTATGTAGCAACAGGGACATGTTACACTTACGTGCTCCAACCACTTATTGACTCAATTAGTGGTCCCCGTGAAGAGTTCCTAATCACCCATCTAGCAAGCTAACAGTCGTCCACCGAGTACGTAGACCAATTTGTGTCTACTTTGCAAACCTAACATGTTACACTTACGTGCTCCAACCACTTATTGACTCAATTAGTGGTCCCCGTGAAGAGTTCCTAATCACCCATCTAGCAAGCTAGCAGTCGTCCACCGAGCACGTAGACCAATTTGTGTCTACTTTGCAAACCTAATCATCTATTTTCGTGGTATAAATATTTGAGTGGGTAAGACACAAGCTCTCTCTCTCTCTCTCTCTCTTATAGGTTTACTTGCTCTTAAAGTTCACCAGCTAGCTTTCTCACCATTCTCTATGTGAAACCAAAGCTCATCAATGAAGCCCCTTGGGTTAATCTCTTTGATCCTAGTCTGTTAGAGAGCACTCGTTGGTGACATATCTCACTCTCACACGTGAGGGGTTGAGTCGACACAATTCTCGACTCCATTCACGGTGTTTTCTTCCTTATTATCAGGTTAGGCTCCAAAGCATGCAAATATATCCGACTCACTATCACCACCATTCATTCTTTGCGTCATACTCGTGGAACTTCAGTAAATCATCCTTTTTGGCGTGATCAAAAATATTCCATGCATACTCCAATAACTCGTTTTATTCTTTTCACTTTTAATTTCATACAAAACTAAGAAAGACAATTGTCAACCAATCTTACTCTAAGTTTTTATAGAATAAACGAATGTCATGATTAGTGCCACATTATTATTGCAAGTGCATAATAAAATATACTAATTGGCACAGGTAAATATAATAAATTTATATAAAAAATAGTGCTTGTTTTGGAATGGATGAAGTGAATATTATTACGATTTATCACATTTAGTATTTTTATTAATATACTCTTATACTATTATGTAAAGAAAATGTATGATAACCATTGGGATTTAATATTTAAACCCCGATGGCAAAGTGATAAATTTACATAAATGCTTCATTAAAATTCAACAAATCATGAAAAATATGTAAAAACTCAATTTGATTCATGGGAGTATATCTCAAGTACATAATAATAATTGACTCTTTATATATTATTCATCAATTATAAATTCATGTTTATATATGTTTAATGGTAAGTTTTTTAACAACAAATCAATAAAAATTGAAATAAAAATTTATTCAATTTAATACCAAAAATCAAAATTTATATCTACAGCAGGTTATAACGAAGCAATAACTTAGCAGTTGGATAAATTTTCAACTATGGAAACAATTTTTACAGCACTAGTGTATTAATAAAGTAAACTACGCTCAAATCACGAACAGGATATACTCCCTCCGTTATATAGTCCACTTTCGGTTCAATTAATACCTCCGCAGGAGAAGTAGCGGGAAACACAAAAGCTTAAAAAGCATGGCTGGAACTGGAAGTGATCCACAGAAGCAACTTCTAACTCTAATCCGCGACTTCGCTGCTGAAAAATCCCAAGGAGGTAAACTTTCATAATCTCCTTTGTCATTCTCCGTTTTGCCAGCCTCATTTCAAATTATTCAATCGCTTTCCTTTCGTTTCGTGCACTTTCTCGCTAACCGTACACCTTATTTTTCGATTAATTGAAACTGTGCATGTGCAAATTGCAGAACGCAGAGTAGGCAACCATAAGAAGCAAATTCAAGAGCTACAATCGGAGCTGGACGCAGCGAATTTAGAGCTTGAAGAAGCCAAGCGTTTGAAAGAGAGTATTGACCAAGAGCTTAAAGGATATGAAGTCGAATTGGCTGTGAATGATGCTTCTATTCAAACCCTAGAGGTTTTAATCTTACGTGTTTATATGACTTCGGCTGCATTGTTTTCTCAGCTTGATCACATGACTAGATAAAATTGATGTCGTTACTAGTTAAGTTGAATTTGAAGTATTACACAAATTTGAATCAGTTTTGATTGAACGTCTTTGTGTGAGTTCGCTTTTGAATGGTGTTCAGGCTAGGATTTCTTCGATTCAGGATGAAGTATCGACCGTTGGATCTGGTTTAGAGGCTCTTAAGGTGCTGAACCGAAATTCATTTACTGCTCGCTATCCTTTCACCTTATTATGCACAAATGCTGTTTGTATATCAACTGATTGAACCTTGATGTCTGTTATGGTGCGCAGAATGAAGAAGCAGCTTTGCGGTACAGTCCTGTAATTTGTGTGTTATCAATATGAAGTTTGTTAGCAGTAAACTTATCTATTACCTTACATATGTAGAGACAAATTTATTGGCCATATGTTCGAGATGAATGCGAAAATAAGGTACTTAATCATTAGTGAGGTCATATTTCAGATTGTATAATATCGTTTGTTTTAATTCCTTTGGCTTCTTATTGTGTGCTTGTTTGTTAATCTTGTTACTCTTAATTTATGAGAGTTGATTTCTTTTCAAATATGAAGATTGATTACGAGTAGGATGTTTCCAACATGGGAGTTTAACCTCATCTAGTATAAGATCCAGAATTGCTCTCTTGATTTAGACTGATAACGGGTATGTCTATCAACAAACACTCCTGACAGAGAACAGACAAGAATTTGCTAGATGACATATCAAAATGATTCTAATGCCCCTTGCCTGCACAATGAATAAAACTATGCTTAATACCTTTCTACAAGATGGATGTTGTTGTCCTTTCCCCCCCCCCTTTTTTCTTGCCCTTGTCTAAGAGCCCGTTTGGTACAGCGTTTACAAAACGCAGTGTTTTAAAAACGCAGGGTTTTAGAAAACGCAGTGTTTTAAAAACGGAGGTCTTTCCTTATAAATACGTTTGGGATATCACTTCAATACGCAGCTTTTTTTTCCTAGGAGCGTTTTAAAACCTGCGTTTTGGGAAACAGCTGGGAATTCTAGCATTTTAAAACGCAGCTGCGTTTTGAAAACGCTGCGTTTTCTGCCGTAGTATTGAAACACATTTTTTACAAATAAGCTGCGTTTTATTACTACGTTTTGGCCAAAGCGCTCGACCAAACGGACTCTAAGAGGTTGTGGTCACATGACTTGTTTTATGGGTCCTAATATACAAATATTTAGCTCATTTTTTTACACTGCTGATTCAGGAAGTTCCAGCAGACAATAGCTTCCGTTTGTCATGAAGAAAACAATACTGGAATGTCAGTTGATGGTGTGTATTTACTGTACTATGTTGATTTCTAACTGACATACACGTAAACATGGCACCACACACTCATGGACATAGATCAAAAAACTGAAAAACAATAATTGATAAAATTTATAGAAATCTGTGAAACGTTGTAATTAACATACAATTCTCTATTTATAACTCAACTTGAACACAGTAATACCCGCCATGCATGGACTTGAGTAGTCTTGTCTAACAGCTGCATTAGCAAAGGAGTTAAGAAATTGATCGAAAGAGGTCTTAACTTTACAATAGATGGGATGAGGGACAAGTAATTATCATAGTCCGGCATCAATCTTTTCTCTTTCTTTCTTTTCATGTCTCTTTTTATGACATTGCCGTTTTGTGCTGTTCCAGAAGCAGGTTCTATACATGCTAATTCCGAAGATGCTGAAGAATCCAGAAGGGCTCTTGAGAATAAACTTTCCCAAATAATTTCTCAAACCAATAAGGAGGAGCAAGAATACCAATCAGAACAAGCCATTCACATGCAGGTGAGAAGTTGGTCACTGCACTTCAAAGATGCTTCTGTATGCATGTCTGCTTTAAGTAGAATGGTGTGGAAAGATTGTTGGGGTAAGTGCGGAGGCTTACCTCAACACCCATTTACAACCTTCCTCAGTCTATCTCATCAGTACTGGAGAGGACTAGGCTCTTCCATTCACAGTTCAAATCTAGAGCACTATATGACACAACTGATGTTGTGTTAAGTGTAAAAAAATCAAGGGAATGGATGATTTGGCCCTACGACGCATTCTCTATTTCTAGATAGAGAACAGTATGATGCCAATAAGTGTTACCCATCATTGCACCTCTTGAAGGCAAGGGGTTGGACACTTAGTTACCACCTCTCAATTCTTTGAGGGTCCCATGTTGATGCCTATTAGTTTGATCCAAATAGAGATCCGACCCAGACCTGATTTTCTAAATCTTCATATTCAATAATTTACTGTGGTGCATGAAACTTGCTCATATTTTACCTAGCACTATGTTGGGAAATCTCCATTCATAGTGTAATGCATTTCTATTTGTGTTTGTATAAATGTTAACATGTTGATAGAACAATCAGAAGCAAATTGAATAGTGAGGATCTTCTGTAGGTGCAACAGGAGTTGAAGGATTTGGAACAAAAAGTATCCCTCATGGAAGCAGTTGTGAAGGAAACTAAAGAGCTGCAGGAGTTGACAAGATATCCTTACAAAAACCCAAGTGTCTAATTTAATAGAGTATCTATATTAAAAAAATGTAGAATCACCAAAAAAAAATAATAATAAAGTTGTGTTGTGACTATTGGGTAAAAAGAAGCCTAGCGAACAATTAATAAAGATCCTGGGGCCACACCTCTCACAAGCCAATTGGTTTTGAGATGGACCCCAGGCTTTAAGATGGTATCAGACTAGGCTCTCTACACGTGCAGGCCCAAACGGCCCACGTTCTTGCTCCGCGCCACCCGAATCAACGAGTCCACGTTGTAAGCCTTAATCCCGGCTACACGTGAGGGGGCGTGTTGAGGCTATCGGGTAAAAAGAAGCTAGCAAACAATTAATAAAGATCCTGGGGCTACACCTCTCACAAGGCAATTGATTTTAAGATGGACCCCAGACTTTAAGAGGTTTACTATATGATTCATTTTCCCATTCATAGGTCTTCGATAGAAAATTAGTTTTGTTGTTGGTTGTTGAAGGTTGAAGAAAGAAAATGAACTTTTCAAACTCTTTTGATATGCACTATCTGCAGAGATATGTAGTAATACATGACTGTTGTATTTGGAGGAAGTTTACAATGGGATTAACAACCTGCTTTTGGAAATTATATGTAGCTTATAGAATCAGTTATCCAAATAATCTAGTTCATGACATTAACAGTGTACAAGTGCTAATTCCTTTACTGGACACAAGCAGACTTCTGAACTTGAAGAAGCATGTGCTTCCATAGGTGATGAGCTGCAGAAAAAGTGTATTTGTCCCAGCTGTCATCAAGACAATGTGGAGGTTCTAGGTGGAATTTTTCAGATAAACGGTGGAAGTTAACTTCTCAGTAAGTTTTCGTGGGAGGACACTACATTTGAACCAAATTTACTGTGCATGAGCACTTCTTGTACCACATATATTGAATAATAATATTCATGCTTTTGTGGCAGTTGCTCTAGGAAGTGAGCCTATATAACTCTATGTTCTGGAAGACCACATCCATTTTGGACAAAGGCTGCAAGTGACTAATTGACATAGTTCTGAACTAAAGTTCTCCATCCATTTTCTCATGAAGATCCCTTCACTTCTCATGGAACATACAGAATCCTTATGGTCAACCATATAATGCACTAGACTTGAGGCAACACCTCAAATGGTATGAATAAGTAATTTTTTTCCTTTATAATTGGTAGTATGAAGTATAAGTTACATTTTGCTTTATTGTCAACTGTACCTTCCTACTGGAACCTTGGATATTGTGCCATATTCCAAGATAAAAAATTGGGGGGCAATGGAGGGGATCATAAGGGCAAAGGACGAAGATTCTGACACTGTTCCTGGAATACAGACTATAGAAATATAGCTAAATTGAATGAACTTGCACCATATATCATCTCTTTGAACTAGACCTTCGCTCGTTTGATGGTGATCCTTTGGCATCGTGTGCAATCAGTGAGTGCAATGTTGATGATGCCTCTTTATCAGCACTTGCTTGTCCCTGTCATATTGATTTAAATGTGTTTAGCTCTCCTTTAGAAGGTAATTTGATAGTTCCAACTTGCACTGTTCATGCATCATTTTAATTAAATGAATTAAAACAGTATAGTACTTACCATATGCTTAGAAACTGTATTAGATGCAATGGGTGGGAGCGGGACAACCCGTGGATCAGCAGACTTAACAACTTCAATCTGGGTAGAGAAAAGAGCAGATACTGGCCGGTGATCAGAGAACTTGCTCTCACTGCGGAGGTAGGAAAGTTGCTTCACCCCTTTACCATACCATAGAATTCTGTCACACCTGTATCATGAACACAATATCTCATCTCATGCATTTCCCAGATTGTTTAGAAGCTAATTGTTCATAATGTCGAGAAGCTGGAAGTACTTGCATCTAGGCCAAGCCTGGGGCTCCAATGAACTACAAATTTATACCCAAACCAGCTCTATGCTAAAATTTGGTTTGAAAATTTCTCTAATTGTTTGTTTTGATTTGAGGGATGGAAAATTGGGAGGATGAAAAGCTATAAGATAGGGAAAGTATTATTCTAGAGAAGGGATATGGTATATCCCTCTTTGTTTTATTTACTAGGGAGGAAAAGTGGAGGTACTTCCGGAATCAAGAAAGTCAAACAGTGAGCCACTCTCGTAACTTTTTTTCGTCCCACTTTTGGGAAGAAAAATATAGCAGGCTGAAGGAAAAGCTGGCGCTTCCTATTTTCCCTTCCCTACCCAGACAAAGAAAACTTTACTCTTTCCATTTTCTTGCACTCTTTTATTTCCTTCTCCATCCACTTTTCACTCTTATTAAGCACTCTAGAGGAATTGTAGAGCGAAAATAAAAATGAACATCATTGTAGAACAACGTACCATGCTGGAGTCCTTTGTTTCTCTCCTGCTCTGTTTGGAAGTCCACCAGAATACCGGTTGCAATTGGCTGAAGAATACTTGTATGTAGGAGCAAATTCAATGTTTCCCTCTCTCCAACCTTGAAATACTCCACCATCTTCTAGTTCTCCTCGGAGTTGATCAAACTCTTGAAGTGCTCTCCAGTCTTGCTTCTTTATCAGCAGCCTGGCTAAATCGTCTTTTAAGTATAACCTATAATTGAGATCTCCAAACCAGAATATCTGACTGTTCTACAAATAGTTTTCATCTTAGCATCAGAGATTGAATTTATTGTATTCTCATAATTCTTAATTAATTTCTATATAAAATTCTAAATAGACGCTGGAAAGACAACTTACTCGTGTCCTAGGATTGTGAGAGGATGAGGATTGTAACCATCGTGAGGGAGTCGACTGAAAGTTGTTCGCCTGAAAATCTCAGAAACTTGGTGATTCCTTTTCCCTTCATCGCCTTTCTTCTCACCAGAAGCCAAGTGTGCAACAATAAAGCAAAGACTAGTTCCTTCGATTGACAAACTGACTGAAACTGAACCTTTATTTCCTAGATAACCCATGATGCCACAAGGCACTGAGCAAACTTTCACACTCGATATGTAGTACCTCTTCAGCACTGCTCTCCTTATCCAGACACTTATGAAGACACCAACCATCTTCTTACTTGCTAGCAGCTTGTACCTTTTGTCCTGATTTGGATCCTCATTTCGTAAACTTGTCTGACCTGTGTCTGGAGTTGTAATTTCACAGGTGCTGCTAACTCTTCTTTCTGACCCGGGAACTCCTACATAGTTATAGTTATCACTCGTTATAGGGTTTAACATAGGGGTTAACCATGGACATCCATATTTGTCGTTGAGAGTTTTCCCAATTAGCTCATTCCAGTTTGTTGCTTCTGTTGGATCTTCTGCCCCAATAACATTTCTAGCCTTCAGAGGCACAAGCTCTTGAAACCTGTGAGGAGTTAATTAAATGTTTCCATTAATGGGCATTTATTTAGCTAATTAGTTATCTTAGAGTTGTTTGGTAATACACAGTTGTTCGGTAACAACCTTTGATTACACATACATACCCAAGAACATATATATCAGCAACTTCTTTAAGGTTCAGCCATTCATCCAAATCGACAGCCAAACTTCCTACTGGAGATCTTCCAGCGACATTCCAAGAACCAACAAAGATTCTGAAATATTAAGATATACTCCATTATTTACCCAGGGCTATATACAGTCCAGCTGTCTCGGTCATCTTAGAAAGAACCTTACCGTAATTCATTGGTTGATATGCATTTATCCATCTCCATTGACACAACAGAAGCATCATCTTCATCTTCCTCTCCATCTGCAAAAGAACTAGCATTTCTGACACCTGAAACTCTGGAAACCCCACCATGGGAAATTAAAGGGAACAGAGAAACAAATGAGAAATTGGATCAAGGACTTTTTCGAACCTGAAAGTTCTCTTAAATCGGATAAGCCAGTTCTCTTGTGCTTCTTGGTAAACCAGCTACTGAATCTTTGAATTCTCGAGGTAGAGTTTTCGTTGTCCATGACTAAGAAGAAAAGCACGGTCCATACCAGAGTTGCAAACGCATCCTGCAGTTTCTCTCAAAAGTTTCATGCAGAAAACTGTCCATCTCCCGGCATGGTTATAACGATCATGTCTAGTGTAGCTGTAAGATGTTATTATGTTGATCGCCAAGCTCAACAAGAAAGGTGGGAATAGAAGGGAGGTAATCGACAAAAGGAAGAACCTTGGAATTGTCAGATTAATGCTAGATCCATGTGAAAAGAAAAAGAGTAAACAATGCAAGAGCGATGATCCCCAGAGAGAGAGAGAGAGAGAGAGGGGTCAAAGGTGGTTGAGTTGCATCCTTAGTAAGTTTCTTTCCGTATTTGAATGGTACTGTAACTTATTCACTTTCTGGGGAAAGAAGTTAAACAAGTTATGGACCTCGCAAGGTTGTATTTTCTATCATTAGTTTGATTATTGGTGATACTGATATTGCTCACGCATTTCTTGCGTGTCATTTTTGTGTTGGGGGTTTTCTTTATCTCCTTTTCTCGCCTCCCCTTTTTCTTGATGAAGCTTTATTTAATTACTACATGTCTGTTATCTACTATTCAAATTATCAAAAACACGTTCACTTGTATGTTTGCACAAGCTGGCCGGCCGGCCGGCCAGCCATCTTTTAAGTACCATATCCTCGTTTTTGTGTTTTTCTTTTCTTTTCTCGAAAACAATGATCAACTGACTACATAACCTTTCCCTCCCGTTGTTTTTGTGTTTTTCATTTCTTTTCTTGAGAACAATGATTGACTACATAACCTTTCCCTTGCCTAAATCCTTCTTCCCACAAAACTTGAATCTGTTATCACGTGTAAGTTGATCATTTTTTGAACAATTGTTTGAGACTAGTCATTTTTGAGGTGTGCACGAAAATTAACAAAGTTAGTATTTATCAAAATTATGAATTAATTTCACGTGTTGGCAATTTAGGAAGGCATGTAAGGTAACTTTGGTAAATTCAACTTAACTATATAAATGGTTGACTTTTAAAATAAATGACATTCCCTTGGGACACAGGGAATAGTAGTTCATTTAGTTTTAGAGAACAATAATGTAACTATACAAACACAGAAATGGTAAACTTGTTCAGAAACCTATAGTTCTGAATCATCATTAAACATTGTTCCCTGCAAAAATATAGAAAACACCTTTTGAGAGAGTAATTACAATTCACAAGAATTAGAAAATATTGTCAATAAAATGACCGAATAGAAGGTTACATTTAGGAATGGTAATTTGAACCAAACTTTGGATACTTGAACTGAACCGAACCGAAATTGATGATTATTAATTGGTTTGATTGGATATGAGGCAGATAACGGGAATAACTGAAAAATAAATAAATTGGGGAACGGTTTGGTTTTGGTAATAGTAGTACCCACCTCATTATCCACTCAATTCCCCGAACCATTTTCCGAGCTGTTTATTTAGTACTAATATAATTTTATTCCTATTCATACAAGTATTTACATATAACTTAGGTATATATATATATATATATATATATATATATATATATATATATATATATGTTAGATTTAAAACACTAAAATTCAAATATCTTTCTCAATTATATGAATGCGTCGCTGAGTTCACTTAGTCGTTCATTCATCACTTAATTATTTAATATTTGGTAAATTTGTAACTAGACTTTTTAGCTTTTACGAACGTGATTATGATGAGTTTTAAGTAGAATTATTATCCTTTATCAAATCTTATGAACTTGATTAAATAGTACTCCTATGTTATTTAAAAATTTCTTTTTGAGTATTTTTTCTAATCATAAAATTGTTTTAAACTAAATTCTTAGTTTGATCAATTACCCGTGTGTTTTTCGATTAACCATTACCCATGAGGAATGGATATGGGGGACAAATTGATTTTTCGGTGGAGAATGGAGCGGTTATGGGACATCAAATTGAATTGAAGAATGTGGGTAGTATTATGTATAACCGTGTCCCATTGTCATCCTAGTTACATTCCTTGTATGCATTCAATTTGTATATACTCCCTCCATCTTTAATATATAGTTTTACTGTACTTTGATTCTTTTTGGTCAATTTAATTAAATATTGATTAAAGATTTATAAATATTTATTTATTCTTACGAAATTTTAAAAACTGTTTTTCATAGTATTCTTAGTATTGTCTCAATTATTGCAATTTTGTTGTTTAAGAGCCCGTTTGGTGGAGCGTTTTGGCCAAAATACAGGGATAAAACGCAGCTTATTTGCAAAAAATGTGTTTCAATCTGCGAAACGGCGTTTTTAAAGCATGCGTTTTAAAGCGGAATTCCAACTTTTTCCCAAAACGCAGGTTTTAAAACGCTCCTAAAGAAAAAAAACTGCGTATTGAAGTGATATCCCAAACGTATTTATAAGGAAAGACCTCCGTTTTTAAAACACTGCCGTTTTTAAAACGCTGCGTTTTTAAAACACTGCATTTTGTAAACGCTGTATCAAACGGGCTCTAAGACATAACAAATATTGTACATGTTAAATAGTATTTTGTTATTTCTTTAGGCTGATTTTTAAATAAGGAAACGATTTTTTTAATTTAAATTTTTTTTTTTTTTGTGTTAAGTGGGGAGTATAAAAGTGGTTTGCTGCTATCATATTTTTATATTTTTTGTTGGGTACAAGTTTGCTGCCATCATGGGGACAAGTTATGACTTTCGCCAATACAAGCTTGGATGTTGTAATCTTTTGTCTTCTGTTAGCTGTGCTGTGCATTCTTCCTTCTTTCTTTTTAAGAAAAACTTTTTGGCACATTTTAGCCATACATCCCGGCAAAAGTAAATGCACTTTTGTGATCTAAATATATCCAAAAAATAATGAAAGAAGTAATTAATTAATTAGTGAGACAGATACCGGAGTATTTGTTTGTTTATAATGCGTGATTTGTTATTGGCGGGAATATGCCGAAAAAGTTGGCCATTCCAGTCTTCATATTGTTCTCCATTTGTAATCATATGTCAGAAATCAGTCCAAATAGCCGAATACATCCAATCACCAAAAATTGTACCGAGTACTAATATGCATATAAGTTACAAAGTTCAGATGCCCCTTTTCATTGAAAAGTTTATTTCCTCTGCCCAATTTAGTATATGTTTCCCATCTCAAAATATGACCTCAAGTGTGCTTATCTCGGATTTGTTTTATAAGTAAATAAACTCAAATTTTAGGCTTCTTATACAAAGAAATGGTGAGCTTAACTCGGTAAAGCTTGACTTAGCTTGTTGATTTGAATAAAATTTCTTACATATATTACATTTTATACTTTAGATATATGTTTTTTTTTTGCACATAATGTTAAACTCTCTCCGTTCCAGGCAAAGAGTCCACCATTTTATTTTGGAATGTTTCACTTAAAGAGTCCATTTTAAAAAATAATGCCTACAATCTCTATAAACCTTTAAACTTTACCCACCATATATGCTATAAATATATAGGCCATGCTAAAACATTTTTTTACTTATGATCAACTCCAATACTAGTTATGTATCCTTTAATTATTAGACTTTTCAAACGTATACTCTTTGGGTGGAACGGAGGGAGTATCTATCATTTTGTTATGATATATTTGTTGTATTAGATGTTTATTTGATAGTAAAATACTATTAATTATGATTAACTTATTATGGTATTTAATATCCCATCTGTCCCAAAAAGACTGTTCCTTTTTCAAAAAAGTTTGTCCAAATTCTAATGAAGTTGCTAAATGCACCTTTGGTAATCTTGATGTCAAATGTACACTTGCAATACTATAATATTGACACTAATGATATTTATGTATGTATGCTAGTATTAAACTGGCTGAAAAATCAAATTTCTTAATTTTTCTGAAAACTAAAAAGACACACTAATTTTAAGACCAATAGAGCATTGTTTTAAAGCTTCTGAGCTCAAGAGGTAAGCTAGACTAGTTAAATATTTAGCTCCGGCTAGTTTGTAAGCTGGTGGGACTTTTATGGAAAGCTGGTTTACTAATGAAATCGAACTCAAAACACTGATAGCCATAGCCATACTCAAATTACCTTTTGTCAATATTCATTGCTAGTATACAAGCCCAAAATATGTATACTATGGTAGTGTGAATGATTCCTAGATCTTCCCTTGAGTGTTTGTTTGGCACGCAATAATCACGGCTTCTTTTTATTTTATTTAATTATTATAGAATGGAATTTTATACTCCATTAAAATGGCATGAAATAGAATCACGATTCTTGTATACCAAACAAGCAATTGATTCATTTTAAACAATTTTGCCTCTGTAGTTTGGAGTCAATTTAGAGATTTTCATGAAATGTCACAGTGGTTTGGGGGGGAGGGGACCCCAACAAGTAAATGAAAAGGAGGGCAGGGCAGATGAGATGGTCCCTAGAGCTGTTTAATACCATAGGTTGGATGGAGAAATGTAAAAAATCATAGTAATATTATACATGGAATAAACAAGAATAGATTCGCAGTATTAAAATCAGTTACTTTCATGGTTGCGACATTCTACCCGTCCAGATGAGACTGGCTCCCTTTTGTAGGTATCTTTCAACCTCATCCATTATGCATTAACTATGACTTGCATCAGACCTACCTACACCACTCTCTCTCTCTCCTTTTTCTTTGTGTCAATTGTGTGTGTCTTATTGTTATTACTATTTTCTTGGGCTTCTTTGTTGATGTCAACTGAAACAGAGGTTGAGTTATCTTTTGTATTAAAAATGTTTTGCATTACAAATAATGCTCTTAATGCAATGACGCATCATCGAGGGGATGATGGGATTTAGAAAAGAAATTAGGTAATCCTGGGCTTCTCTAAGTGTAACATCTCAACTTTGATCTTTTCCAAAAACTCACCCCCCCCCTCCCCTTTAAGGCCAAAAAAAAATTAAAAATAAATGGCAACCCTAAGGATTGGAAGAGAAACCGGTTGTTATGGACCAAAAGAAAGATATTTGATTTATTCAAGTTCATGTATGTCAATTTTAACACAATAAATCATAATTAATAGATGAATATATTTGGTAAACCAGGTGTGTTATGAACCGAAAGAAAGATATTTGATTATAATATTAGGGTTCGTCTTGAACAATGATTTTAAAACACAACTTTGTTTGAAAAGTAATTTTTTTCATACCACATAATTTAAACTGGGGTGTTTATTTATATCATTATTACTTAGGGATTGTGGGCTTGGCGAAAGGGAGAGATTGAATGATAGTTGAGAACATGATGTATAACTTAGAATGCTAAGAAGTCCTTGAATGATGATGGGAAGCACGTATCGTATGCACCAACGTGTCTCAGTGCAACCAATTATCATAATCTAATTGTTCAAAAACGTGTGCATTCAATCATATCATAGTTTGTGCTTAATTTTGAATGTATTGTAGCCGCTCAAATTGGTGGATGGAATAAATAAAATAAAAAAAAAAGAGTCTTATATTGTAGAATGATATTCAATTGGGACTCAAATTATTACTCCCTCCATCCCTTAATTATTGTATTATTTGACCCGGCATACGGATTAAGAAAAAACAATTGACTTGATTATTAATATTGGTATAATGCCTAATTTTTTTAATGCCCATGTGTATATGGTCCATAATTAAATTTTCAAACAAGACAATTATTCTGAGACGGACAAAAAAGGAAAGGAAGACAATAATTTACTGACGGAGGGAGTATTTAAGAAAAGATTCAGGCCAAAGAGCATTATCAATGCAAATGTGAATGTGGAAAAAATTAGATATCACTTAGGATTTATACATTTTTTGAAGAAAAAAAAAATCTCCAATGTAATTATGGAAGAGGGTTGTGGATACGATGTGTCAATCAAATTATTTTTCATTGGTTATTAGACTTTGATTTTCTTATATTCAATGCAAATTGTGGAAGAAGATGCAACTCCTCCACAATTTGTATTGAATGTCAAAAAATTAGAATCTAATAACCAATAGAAAATAATTTAATTGACACATCGTATTCACAACCATCGTCCACATTTGCATTGAAGAGTTTTTTTTTTAATTTGTAAATCTTAAATAACACCTAATTTTTTTTTACATTCATATTTGGCACCGGTGATGCTCTTAAGTTTTGAGAAATTCAAGCCATTGTCCATATGGAACAATTACTTGTACGAGAATTGGGTTGGTCATTTCTCAACCAATAGTCAGTCCAATTTGTTGGGTTAGAGTCTATGAATGTCAATCATAGTTTTGGATCACATCGGGCCCACCAATTCGTTAGGTCATATTCTCCTTTCAATTTTGACATTACACCTTATTCAATATATTCTCAATCCTTGCCCTCTCTGTCTTTTGAGGTTAGATTATGTTTCTAAATCCTTGTCCATGTTTTGAAGCTTATCTTTGTTCAGAATCATTGAAATTCTGCCGGATTAACATCTGTATCTTTCCCGCATACTATTATGTAATTAATCAATAAAAAGATTATATAAATGTTTTAGGATAATGATTGCTAATTTAATCTTAGTTTTTGATGTCACGTAAAATGCTAAAATCTTGTTTTTCAAGATGTCCAAAAAGAAGTGTAGTTAAGATTGTGAGTGCATGCGTGTTATCCAGATGCCCATAAAGATTAAATGGGAGAATGATCATTTTTCCTCGTCGAAAGGAATATTAGAGTAATGACCGATATAATTTTTGAGTACCTCTGCCCATTATTCAAACGTTGATCGGAAAGATACGGCAATTTGGCCAAATCTCAAAAGAGGGCGCTATCCCTATCCTACATGGAGATGAGATGGGATGGAATGAACTTACAAATTACAGGACTGTTTCGATATGAATTCTTTGGGCTTAAATGAGGTCCATTTGTTGGATCCTAATAATACTCTCATTTATGGGTCACCATCTACCGGTTGCTTAACCAAGCAGTAGGCTTTAAATTGTATCAGGCTTTTTAGTTTATGCGTGGTCTTGACGACCCAACTTGGCCCATATATTACATTAACACTCCAAGCGGAGGCCCAACTTAACCTACTAAGTACTACTACCTTCCTTAATCTCATCAATGTATAAATAGATAGATAATTTAAAAGGGAATTTACTTAAGTTGGTCAGTTACATCAATCCTGGACCTAGCAGTAACAGCAGTTTTGAGGCTATAATATTTATATAACCGGAATAATTTAAGGGTGAATTACAGATCAGTTTCTTTTTTAACATTTATAATCGTTCTAGTCCACTATATTTTTTTGAAATCGGAAAAAATGTATTTTGGGGTGAAAAGATTACGATACCCTTAATAAAACCAAAACACGCGTGCATCAGGCATCGGAATGCAACAAATTGGACATCTGGATACAGTGTCACTTTCTCAGAATAATTTGAGCATCAGGATTCAATTTGAGATGCAAACAATTGAGCATCGGGATGCAGTGTCACTTTTAAAGATTAATTTGGGCATCGGGATGCAAGAATTGGGCATCGGGATTCAATTGAAATGCAACAATTGTTGCATTGGGATACAAGAATTGGGCATCAGGATGCAATTTGAGTTGCATCGGGATGCAACAATTGGGCATCGGGATGCCACTAGTTTAGAGTCAATTGGTAAGACTTTCTTCAGTTGAAAATACAAAGTACAAACCATTAATATATGAAATCGAAGTCAACTGAACATGAAACAAAATAAAAAAGAGATCCCAAACGCCTACTAAAAACTAAGAGGTTGAGCCAATGGTATAATTCTTTTGTCATATTTAAATTGCTTTTGATTACACAATAGAAAAATTTAAGAAAAATTAGTTCCAACAAACAGAATGGTCTGCCGTCGATGGAAAAGTCTATGAACGTATTCACATTTTTTAACGAAAAAATCAGTTCACACACTAATTAGCACAAGAAAATCTTTTAATAATATAGAGTTTAGAATACATTTTAACAGACCAATATCTTAGCTACGGATAAAAGTTAAAATGCTAGAAAGATTATCAAAAAGTTAGAGAATGTTTTACAGGAAGCTATAGTTGGTTTGGATGAAAGAGACGGGGGCATTTTAGGAAGAAAATTCTCAAAGTGTCTTTTTCCGATTTAAAAAAAATGGTGAATTGGAGAAAATAAAAACTTTTTAAAATGTACCGGCCATCAATTTTTCGATAATTTAACTGAAAGGGACTAACTAAGCTGTGCAGCTTTCTCGGTCTTGTTCTTCATTCGAAGAAAACTTGAGAATGGGGATCGGTCTTGAAATTCACCAGAGTTATTAGACATAAAATCCAAACTTGGTTAATGTAAAAGTCATTTGGCACCACTCCTTTTAATCATATTCACTATGGGATAGATAGCAAACTAGTAGTTATAATCATTAAATACCTTCCGGAATTCATGTTATGAACACTGCCTTTTCAATCACAGTAGAGATAGTGAGGTCGTAATAATTACAAAAAAAATAAAAACAAAAGAGTAATTCTAAATGGATCAATTTGATTCAACTTAAAACAATTTATATATTACTCCCTAAATTTCATGATAAAATATTTATTGTTTCACAACACAAATTAATTAAAAATGACATTTTAACCCTTACATATTTATTGTTTATGAAAAAGGGTACAATTTTCAATAAAGAGTAATTTAGGTAAAATATATATTTTTAATATATTACAAAAATACCCTCATTGAGCCTGATCAAATTGATCCATTAAGATTTATTCAAAACAAAAACCTTGTGAAATTCATGTTTTGGGCTATCGATTTGCAACTTTATCTTTTAATCCCAACTCGGCTTTCTAAACTGTCTTCTCTCTTTTGCCAACTACTTTATCTTTGAAATCATATGTAATTTTCTGTCTCGGTTTTAGAAAGTACAAAGAACACAAAGAAAAAGTAAACTTTAAATTAACATGAGTTATATTATTAAGTATAAATTTAAATTTTAATCTATTAGTACAAAAAAGTTGTGTTTTAAGATTACTTAATAATACTTGAATGACAACTAGACTATAAAGCAACAAGCAATCCAAAGAAACGAGAATAGATATGCTAAACTTGTATTTTATTCAACAAAACAGTGAATTAATCACTAATCATAACAATTAACATCCGTGTACACTTGTTTGAAACATTAAACATAGCGGCCGGAAATTAAGATTATATTATTAACGATCAAATCTTTTCAAAGGAAGAAGCTGGAATGGCTCAACAGCAATTAGTACAAATTACCAATTGAAGGGGCAAACTGAAGAATCATGGCGCTCGGACAGCAAATTAGGGAAAGAGTACCACCACGGTGGAGCTCATGAATATGTTTAAAATAAAAAAGATCTTCCTCAAAAATACCCAACACCACCGTGGAATGGCTCAAACTGTTATGCTTTTCGACAAAAAATCACCGCCATTCTTTGCCGGAGAATTATAAATGCCACTTCTACTTCTTCCCTTTACATGATCTGAAACCAAATACTGCCGCCTAAATGTTGCAATGAAGGCTTCGACTCTCTCGTTCAGCTCCTCGTTAGATAGCGGCGTCGACTTCCCGCCACCACTGTCATCACATTCAATTATTTTTTCTTTCTCCTCTATCTTTTCACTACTCTTCATTACCTTGCAGCGGTGATCGCCGCCGTCTTCATTAGCATCTTCCACCACCACCGTCCGGCATGGTTGTTGTTTCCTTACCCTCTTCTTGATCCTCTGATCATCAATGCTGTTTTCTTGATGGCAATTGTCATCTTTATCCTGATCTGATGAGTTTGAACATAATGCAGCATGTTTAGATGTGAAGAGGATAGCCAAGAGCAAGATATTGAGAACGACGAAGACCCATGATCGCCATTGCTTCACGATAGTGTAGACCACGGCAGCGCGCTCCAAAGATGCCGCCATGACGGCCAGTGCTCCGGCGGCAAGCCACACTGCTTGTAACTGATCATTCCTTTTCTCCTCCATGTTCGAATATATATTGCAGTATGCTTGTTTGTTCTTGAGGTGTGTCCATTTTATAGAGAAGGAGAGACTTGGTAATACCCATATCCACAAGAATGCCATTGACATTGAAGAATGGGGAAGTTGTCTACCTCAATGATCACATGACTGACACGTGAGTCAGGTGGAGGGGGGACAATCAAACATTCTCGACTGCACTGCTGCCCACTACCTTATCATTGGGACCATTCGAATTTTAAGACTGCCAGAACAGAGGCTGCTTACAGTCAAGCAAAAGTACAAACAGTGCTGCACATAGTACCATTGTATGTGCTGGTGTCTTCACTGTCTACAGCAACTGGGATGATGCCTTGGCAAGAAAGAAGGCATGCACCACGGAGAGATTAAAAAATATAAAAATGGGGTTGGGAGTTAGGACGTGACGGAATCCAAAGCACGCCGGTGTTTGCGTTAACGGAGACATCATCACAAATTGAAGCCCACCCACGCACCCACATGCTAGTGTTGAATCATACTTACTACCCGCTATATTGCCCTATCATTATCAACTGCGCGTTAGTCGAACAAAAAGTATATACTTGCCCAATAATATCCCCGACTCACCCTCCACTCCAGTCGAGGTTGGTTGTAAGAATTCTTCTTGGGTGGTCTAAGACTCCAAGCTAAATATTCTCTGTGTTTGTTCCAGACAAAGAGTGTATTATTCTATTTTTGGATGTTTCACGTATAGATTTTAGTTTCAAAACTTATGTATACAATTTTCAAAAAAAATTCAATTTTACCTTCCGCATGTAATATATATAATAAGCATCTTGACTATATATGACAGACTCCAATAATACTTATATATATCTCTTAATTATTAGACTTTTCAAACTCAACTCTTTGGGTTATACTTTTCAAATATAGACTCTTTTGGTGGAATGGAGGGAGTAGAATTTACAAACGCTCAAGCGTGGCTTGTGCTTGTTTTAAAACTCTACGAACCTTGATTAGCTTATGAATCAAACACAAGTTGAGTTATCTGTAAAAGTCAAAGTTTTAACTGAGCTAACTCAAGCAAAGCTCCAAGTTTTTTTATTTTTTATTTTTTACAGCTTAATTCAGTTTACCCACTAATATTCTGACCAACTAAATATACTGAAATCTCTAGTTAGCCACTTAAGTCAATAATTCTTTTGGAAGACAGACAGGAGACAGGAATCTCCTTGACTAATCCTAGAAACATACACCCTTATTATTTAGATCATGTACATAAGCCGTTTCATTCAGTTTCTGGGAATTTAATCAATAGAAAGAGAATTTCAATTAACTAGTGCAAGGTAGGTTGCTCATATCTTTGAAATATACGAAGAGTACAAACATCATCCCATGTAGTTTTGCACTTGCCAAAATTTAATAAAAATATTTCTAAATATAATACTCTCTCAGTTCCGGGCAAAAAATTAACTATTTTATTTTGAAATGTTTCATTTAAAGAGTCCACTTTTATAAATTATTCCTACAATCTCCAAAAGAAATTTAACTTTACCCTGTGATATAAACATCTGGAACATTTTTGTAATTATGACCAAATTTAATGACACTTACATATCCTTTAATTAGTAGACTTTTTAAACATAAACTCTTGAATAGAACAAGTGGAGTATTTAGATTCACCTTGAATCTCTTTAAAGAACAAGTCATTTATAAAATATGAACTACAGAGAGAAAGTACCATTAACCATAAATTAATACTATATTTACAACTGAAAATTGATCAACTGACTTCACAAAGCCAAACTTGAACTCTTTTTTTTCTTTTGGGACTTTATAACAGTATATTATTCTACCCCTTTGACATCTTCGTCTAACCACCATGAGAATATCAACTTGCGCAATTGGAGTTGAACGGAAACATATAATTTCAAAAAGAACTGAAATAAAAAAAAATGTTGCATTGATAAATATAACATGCTAGATACAGACTCGCAAGGACACTCTTGCTCTTTGAACAGCATTGATATACTTGGAGAAGTTGTTATCCCCATGCCTATTTCCTCGAGTGCTGTCGAGTTTTTCACCAAATCTAACTTCCTCCTGGGTGAACTTGAGCACTCCTAACGTACACCATTGCCACATCTATTTCCTAGATAATGAAATGAGCTGCATAAGTGGCTAACGTTAAAATGAGAGCATTACAAGGAATTTGGGAGCACAAAAAAAAGCAAAGATTTTCTGACAGCATATGAAAATACTCTGTACAATACAACCTATGAAGCGCTTAACGTTATTTACAATACTTTTAATGTAGCTTTCAAAAGTTGTTATTTTATTTTCTACAACGAAAGAAAATTTTGTTAAATATCAATCCAATCGATACATACCTCTGCAAATGGGACCTAGGAAGTTCATATTTTCACTAAGTTAGCTTTAAGCTGATTAGGATGTGTGTGTGTGTGTGTGAGTTAGGAAGGTTGGTCATGGACTATGAAGCACCGATGCACCAAAATGGCCTCTGTGACGGTATCGGATACACTTAGGATACAGATATGGGGGGTACGGCTGGATACATATCATACGTTTCATACATATCCAATTATTAATATTTAATTATTTTGCTCGGATACGCCTACGATACATTGAGGATACGGCTAGGATACGACATGGATATGTCAGGGTTGAAATTATAATTTTTCATTCGTTAAAGGGGCTTTTTTGCAAATAATATAAGTCGTTAAATAATAATTCTACTAAGATGTTTTCGAGAAGAAAAAGAACCCAAAATCTTGTGTGGATAAAATGATACCTGCGTTGGTAGTCAAACATTATTACATCTTTCTTTTTTTCTTTTTTTGGTACAAGATTTATTTCTGTTTAGTATCTCTTCATCTCTCCTTTCTCATTTTCTTTTCTCTTTCCAAATATATTTTCTTAGAAATGCTACCCAAACGGCTAGACCCTTTTTTATCAATTATATTTTATTTGTATTTCTCTTTCATCTCTTCCTTTATCTATTTTTAGATTCAGTGTTTCTTTATGTATCACTAATTGACTTTTCAATAGCTTTGGAAATAGAAATATATTCTTGGAAAGCATATTGTATTAGTTTTGACTTGTCTTGTTGACACGTAAGAACTGAAAGCATATTTTTTTATGACGTAATTATCTACATGATTCTTAGGTGAATTATTTAGGGATGAAATATAACACATATTTTATATTAAAAAATTGCCGTATGGCCCGTATCCTATATTTTTTTTATTTTGATGTATCGCCGTATCCACACTGTATCGCACCCGTATCAGTGCTTCATAGGTCATGGATGTCAATAAGCATGTCAAAGTAGGTTGCTGGAACTTCAGAATCAAGAGAAGAGGCAGATCATAACGTGCATAAGGCACCAAGATAAACCATTTCCTCCCTTGCTGAATTCATGTTGCTATCTTTAAGAACTCACAATTACTCTCCATAGACACCGAAATGGTGTAAACCTTATGAAAATAGTGGTAATGTATAGTACTTCTATGCTCAATCTGTTAATTCAATTTTCCGGAAAAGGAAAACTTATACATGCAGAATCCAGTAAAAGGTGAGAGAACCCCCTTAGAAAAGACGGACCACCCTATCAATGCAATTTTCACAAGCCAAACTACACCAGTTCTCAACATAATTAAGAAAAAATGCTGACAAGGAAGACAATTATCACCAACCTGGCAAGCAACCTGCACCAGACTCTGGCTGTCCCTAGATGATTCAGTCATCAAGCTAGATTCCAGGAGCTCAGGAGAAATATTTACGTTCTCCCCGGTATTACTATTTATAGAGTTGTTTCCAAGAGAAGAGCACTCGTCAGATTTATACAGTAGACCCTTCTTTTTCTTCCTGCTGAATGTATACTTCAGAAGCCTGTTTCTATCAGTTTGGCCAGCAGATCCATTGGTAGCTTTAGAATCAGCTGATAGTACATTGTCCGCCTCATTGTGTATCTTCCAACTTGAAAACCCAGGATTCTCTGTTGCCTCACCTTCATGTGTTACTGAGATCGAAACATCAACTAAATCTGTGTCCTCAACAACTTTATCAGGCTCAGTGTCTATAATGACATTTCTGGATGCTGGCCCTTTATCCTTCCTTATCTCAGCCTCATATTTTGATTTCAATCTATTTTCTTTTGATCTCATGCCATAGTTGCCCCAGTACGTCTTGCAACGGGAAAGAACTAAACTTGGCTGACCAGTTTCTATGAATTGGCTGGGAATGGACTTGGTTGAGGTTGTAACATCATCCCAACACCTGACTTTCCTTTTCCTACGGCTTCTGCGAAGGATACAAAGACCTTGTTCATTGTTATCTGCCAGCTTATATTCCTGCTCAGTATTATTCCCGGGCTTGGTCACAGGTTGAGTAGAGATTCCTACCCCAGATTTAACATTGTTGTCTGTATGTATGCTTCTCTTGCAGTTAGGAAAAGCCAAGGATGAATGTTGAGGCTTATTCGACTGACAACGACGAAACCTGCTTGAGAAAGCTTTAGATTTTCCATATCGAGTTCTTCTTCTTGTCAGTTCTCTGAGTTTTAAAGGTTGATCTTTGTCTGCACCACTGCTAATGGGCTGTACATCTGATCCAACCTGATTCTTTATATCCGCATTTTCAGCCTTGGTCGAGAGTACTGTATACGCCCCTTCATTTTGTTCATTCACAATGATGACTTCCTCATCTTTCCCGAGACAATGTTGATCAGCTAGATTTTCAGAAGGCAAATTTCCATCAAGAAAGTTCCTCTCCATAGCTCGAACTCTCTGTGTACATCCATTTCTGTACAGCTCAGGTTCCTTGCTTTTCATGATTATGGACGCTAAATTAGGATTGTCAACAAAGAAATTATCGAAGTGCGAACATGATGTTGCAGTTTGATTTGCTGGATTAAAGCACTTGCTAAATTGAGGAGAGGGTGTGAAGGGCTGAGAAATATCTATCACCATGTCATGTGTCATATTTTCAAAATAAGGCACCTTTTCCTTTTTGAGTACTTGTTCTGTATGCCTCATCTGGTTGTTCTTCACTTCTTCCAATTCATCCTGCGCTTTTCTCAGCTCTGTTCTAAGGTCAAGTATAATCCCTTCTGCTTCATTAAGCTGCGCATCAAGCTCTTCAATCTTTCTTTGCTGACTCAAGGATGTAATTTTGGCTTCTGTTGTCTGCATCAATGCACTCATAAGATCTAAGAAGAACTGATAAAAGGGACATTTTATGACTGTTAAGTCTGGGAAGATGAACTCTGATCTGCAAGGAATCAACGAGCTAGCAGAATTTCTAAGTTGTTATTTATGTTATGTAATTCCTTTGCAGTAGTAACATATATGGAATTAAGGTCACTAGATTTGCAAAAATCTCTGTAAGTTATAAGAGCTTTCAGCAGGTTCACAAGTGAGGCCAAATGATTCATAAACTTCTGCTGATTATCCAAATCTATGACTTAGCTTTACAAACCCAATCATAACCTATTATACACAAATACTAAGGACAGACTGCAAAGGCAGTCATTGGTCCTCCAGAGAAAAAGATACAGAAAATAGAAATGATACACCTACTTGACTAATGGAAGAGAAATCAACCAAATCTCCACTAGTAAGATGAATTAATCTCTAAAATATAGGGGGAACTAAGGGCATTCATGTATATGTACTACTAATATAGTGTGAACACTAAGGGCATTCATGTATATGTACTACTAAAATGGTCTAAAAGTCAACTTCTTTTTGCAAAAAACTTAAAAGGGAAACTCAAGTAAGGATGGAGGGAGTAGTAAATTGTCAATACGAGGTTGAAAGTTCATTCTTCACAGGACATTGACGCCAGATGGAAAGCTCCATTACTTGAAACCATTTATGTTTGTTGCCTTGTTGGATATGAACAGATTGGCCATGCCAAAAGACAAGTGACCACAGTATCAGTTGCTCGACTTTCTTTATTCATACAGATCCATTTATCAGGTAGATTAGAATTTCACCAAAGAATGCAAGTCATTAGATGAGGCTCCTTTTCAGTTGAAACCAATGACTTATTGATGGATATGAACAGATTTGACTGACAGACTTTCTAAAGAAGAGAAAGTCTCAAGTGAAGAGAGCGGAGGATGAAGTCTAGACTCTAGTGCCATAACATTAGATTGATTTTAACCAAAAAACAATACTAACATTAGCTTGATAGTTGATTATTAGGAGGAGATCGCAAAAGATGCTAGTCCTTATGTGAGGAGCCTTAGATAAATTAGTCAATAGTCGTCCTTTAGAGGAGAGCGCAAAAGATCCGTATATGCACCAAGGGGGAATTAGTTAGATATAGTTCCAAAGGCGAAGGACATAAATTCGTTATTTGAATCTTTTTATTTTCTTTATTTTTTGGTTCGAAAAGTTTTGGAGTAGGGTAGGTTGCTCCATACCAAGGGCAAGCAGCCAGTGGCCTTGTTGAAGCTTATATTGATACCTACAGATTGCCTATCCCCTTGAGACTATTAAGACATGGGTGGTCGAAGACAGAGAACGTTTCCAACCGAGCCAACACAAGGGGTTATTTCATACATACTAGCATGTTTAGAACCAACAAGCAGTTGCAGAAAGTAAACTTTTACAAAGTCATGCAGACATTTGCATTCATTCCAAAACCCACTGCACCTAATGAAAAGTCTGCTTCTTTAACTTAAAAGAATGAATTTCCATATATGCAATAAGCATATAGCAAGAGCAAAGGCAGAGCGTTTCTTCTTAACCCCTGTAGATAGAATATGCAAACACCAACCCCAGAGTTGCAGAGACAGGCATCTTTCTTCCCAAGCTTCAGAAACAAGTATTCATAAACACTACCAAATATTGCCAGCAGATGACATTTTCTAATGAAAAACCAGCAACTTCAAAGTCTTAAGACTATTTGTTTCATTACTTGGTTTTGTATTCAGATAGTCTTGCTTCCGAAAATTGGTGAGCTCATCTGGAGTTATTGCAAAATAACAAAATAGAAAAGTTTGTACAGCAGTCCACAGTAGAAGCCTTATGATACACCAGTCAAAACACAATACATACCAACAGCGCTTATTCAGTGGATATATTCTTTAGAACAAACAACAAACAAAATGAAATAAAATGAAAATTTGTAAATTTAGTCTGAACTCTAAAGAAATTTATTAATTATTGTCCAACCATTTGAGTACAATGTTAGTATCAGTTATCAGTCAATGGAAGGACGTGTGAAGAATAGATGAGTATCTGAACTCTCTGACTTCAAGTATGAGCAAATTCGCAGCTACATTTCAAATTTAAAAATGGTTCTTTTGAAATTCAGAACCAAAGACTCTAGGAAAATAAGATGTTCCCTTGCAAGTGCTGTGGACCAAAAGGACCTTACTGTTAAAAAATTATTTTGCCTTCTAACTCCCAAGAGTCTTATAGCATACGTAGGGCTTTAGGAAATCACTGTCAAGTTGTTCCAAAGGCAATAAGAGAAGCCATTCAAAAATTAGAATAGATTTTTATAAGTTCAAGTCCTGTCATATTTCTTGCTTTCCTATTTTTATACTAGAAGTCATCGGAGAAGTTGCTAGCTAATACGAATTTTAAATCGCGCAATCATGCTCAACACAATTGGAGCTTAACATATAGGACGTAATTTAGTAACTTATAGTTAACTGTGACTGTATCACATAGCTGACATTGACCAGCTTTCACTACTATAGATGTTTTAAGTGCTATGTTTCTACTTCTTCAAACTGTGAAGACCAGCTGTAGTAGACACCAAGCAACATTTTATGAATGAGCTATTGGCAAAAATGAGCCCTAACTTCCTATGGTATGTCCGAAACAAGAAAATTCATGACATACTACAAGTAGCATTAGTATTACATTAGGCAAACAAAAAAGAAGTTCAATTTTGCACAAGCATCATGGAGAAATAAGAACATAAAACACAATATCATCTAACGAAGTACAGATGCACATTCAGGTGCACGAATTTCTTACTAACATAAAAGATCAATCCACTCACACTCAGTGTTAGAGAGTAGAAAGGATGCTCAATACTGAACTTCCTGAAAGTAAGCTCAATTACCAATTCCAAAGAATGAAAAGTACGACAAACAAGAATGAGGAGCTTCAGAATTAACCTTGTATTGTTAAGATGAATCCCCAACCAATGTAGCTTAAATAAAAAGAATCCTTTAATGTAAAAGATGAACTACATTAACTGTTTCAATATTTCCTTGAGATAATTACCTTAAATCTTCAAGAACATTCCCAAATTTCAATATGATAATGGAGGACGAGTATGCAAAATCGTGGAATCTATTCACGTAATTTTCAACCAGCGTAAACTGACTATATCAACGATCAAAGGGGGAAAAAACAGAAAAATATTTAACCTTGGCGTCAATCATCTGTTTAAAGCGAAGGAGCATCCGAAGCGCCTCGTCTTTAGTGGAACGCAGATCGTGCTGAAAGCGAACCGCCTTCCGCTCCGCCGCCATTACTCTAGCAGCCGCCTCTTTCGCCGTGTTCAGTATTATCACCGCATAAGCCTTCTTCAAAGCAACCATTTTCTACAATCAAAAACATCAAGCAAGACAAAATAAGTCCTCGAAATTAGAGAATTTCAGTTCATTTAAAAAACTACTTCGCTGATAGGTGTTAAATAAGGGGCCGTGATAGTGGTGGTTGCGGTGGTGGAGGCGATGCTGGTTGTTAGGTTTGAAGTAATTACCTCGGTTTCTTCCATCGGTGGTGGAGCTGCAGCCTGCAGTTAGAAGAAGGGGAAAGGGGCCAAAGGGGAGGGAAAATTTTGGGGGTCACTTTTAGATGAAGGCTCGTTTGTCTGTTATGAACTGAAAGTGATTTATTTATTTATTTTTATTATGACCAGAATGCCCTTATTTTGTTTTCCTATTAACTGCCAGGGTCGTTGAGCTGTTTCAAGTTTCAACATCGAGTTGGGACTTCGGGAGTTCCTTCGGTATGCAATGTTCGTTTAGGGACGACATGTTCCGGTAATCGGATCATTTATCCAAATTTGACACTCCCTCCGTTCTTTAATAATCGTTCCGTTTAACACAACACACGAATTAAAAAAATTAATTGACTTCATTATATATATTAGTATAATATGCAATTTTTTTTTTAATTTTTGTACATGTAATTATAATTAAAGTAGTAAAAAAAAGTAAAAGTAAAGTGGTAAATGTATTTTCATAAAAAAAATTTTAACAAGATAATTTTTTGAAATGGATAAAAAATTCAATTTTATTATCGATTTGATTCAAATTCTAATTGACTTTTAAAGATAGAGCTTCTATACTAGATCCATACATACAAATAACAACAGGAAGTGTGTATAATCTTTCTAACATTGCACCTTGAATTTGATTGAAGAAAGTCGTGACATGTTGCAGTGTAATTGGTCATTTTTATACTTTGTACATTGGATGAAGCATATTAATTATTTTTTTTCCAACTATGAGTTAAATTTTACTGTCTGTAATAAATTGAATTGGATCAGGTGATTCAATTTGATTTCAAAATATAATTTCTACATTCCACGCAAAAGATTCTCTTTCTGACTTTTTTTTTTTTTTTCAATTTGATAAACTATAACTAAAGATATTCTTCGTATTAATTTATACATATATTCTTAGTATAAGAGGATAATATATCTTTCATATATTTGTATTCAAGTGTAATTATATTTGGTATATTCTCCCTATTAGTTAGGTCTCCTAGTTACTATTGTATTGTAACTTTTCTCCTAATTCTTATTGCATTAGGTTAACTTGTAAACCAAGTATTGTAATCCTATAAATATATACTCCAATCAATGAAAAGATTATGTCATTATTCACAAGAATTATTATTTCCTACATGGTATCAGAGTTTTGATTCTACAAACCCTAAAACTATCAAACTTCCGCAACCCTTAATACTACCGCCCACCACCCCTCTCATTGCTCTCAAATAGCAATCATGGCTTCCAGCACAATTACCATCCAAGATCCCACAGATTCTACAAAAACTTATCAACTCATCAACATCTCTAATCACAACATCACCAAACCCACCCCCACCACCTACCTCGCCTGGAAATTCCAGGTTGAGTCCACGCTTATTGACTATGATCTCTACAAATTTGTAGACGACACCTTAGTCTTCTTGCTAGCCACCATCATAGTAAATACCGCTCAAGCACCCAACCCCAGCCTACCTACCATGGATCCGATAAGACAAACTTTTGTTCGGCGCCCTTGTCAGCTTCCTCTCCATAAGCCTAGTTTCGCTTATTCAGCAAACGGCTACAGCTCGAGAGGCTTGGGTCATACTGGCCAACACATATGCTCGCCCTACCCGCGGACATATCAAACAAATTAAGGACCAGCTAAAACAAGCTACAAAAGGCTCCAAGTCGATATCCGAGTACATGCAGTTCATTAAAAGTAAATTTGATGAGCTCGCAGCCCTTGGTAAACCCTTCGACCATGAGGACCTCATAGAAATAGTGTTCGGCGGCGACTATCGACATGTCGCCGATGCAGTTGAAGGACGGGACACTCCCTACCCCGCCACGGCTAATACCATGATGACCAGGAAATATAGGTCACCTCAGCCTCAGTATCCCCGCCACCAGCAGCCCGCACAGCCTCCTCGGCATCCTCAGTCGGGCAACCCTGGTCCTCGCCAACAGCAACCTTACCTTGGCAAATGTCAAGGATGCCGTCAATAAGGTCACATGATCTCTCAATGCCCCAGCTTTCAGCTAGTTCCGGCCTCATCGTCGACCTCGCCTCATTCCTCGCCTACAGGCAACAACTGTCAACCACAAGCACATATTGCAACAACCTTAGGCAACCCAATACCGAGCTGGCTCATCGACAGTGGTATTTCCCACCGTCTCACCACTGACCTCGGCAATCTTTCTCTACACACTCCATACTCGGGTCCTGAAGACATGGTTATTGGTGATGGCACTGGGTTACACATTGCCAATACTGGTTCTACCTCTCTCCACACATCTTCTCACACCTTCCAATTACAATGTTCTATTTGTATCTAGCATGCAGAGAAACCTCATTTCCATCTCTCAATTTTGCACATCAAATAATGCATCTATTAAATTATTACCCACTTCTTTTCGTGTAATGGATCTACAGATAGGGACCTTACTGCTGGAAGGGGAATCTAAGGATGGTGTGTATAAATGGCCGAACTCAATCCCACCTTGTCACCCCACAACCTTTACGAGTTCAGGAGTGTCTGCTCCTGAGTGGCATCATCGACTTGGTCATCCCTCTGCCCAAATTCAAAGTTATATCGAGTCTAGTTTTGCTCTCACGCATTCTCGAATTAATTCATCTTTTTGTAATGCGTGCTAAGTAATAAAAGTCACAAACTTTCTTTTACTTTATCCACTATTGTGTCCACCCACTCCCTTCAAATTATTTATTCTGATGTATGGACCTCGTCTATTTACTTCTTTGATGGCTTCAAATACTATGTGATTATTGTCGATTATTACACACATTATATCTGGCTCTACCCTCTCAAAAGGAAATCTGATGTTGCATCTATCTTTCCTCGCTTCCAAGCCCTGGTCAAAAACCACTTCAAACACAAGATAGTCACCCTTTACTTGGACAATGGTGGCAAATATACTAGTCTCGCCAAAACCACCGGCCTGGCCACATACCTCGCCACTAATGGCATTTCACACCTCACCTCGCCCCCTCACACACCTGAGCTGAGCACAATGATTTTTCTGAACGCCAACATCGACACATTGCTGAAACAGGCCTATCTCTACTGTCCAAAGCCTCTCTTCCCCTCACCTTTTGGTCATATGCCTTCCTCACAGCCACCTATCTCATAAATTAACTTCTTAATCCCACACTCAAGATGCTCTCTCCCTACCACAAACTCTTCGGGTCTGTCCGAACTACTTAAAACTTTTATCATTTAGATGTCTCTTCTACCCCTGGCAACGACCATACACCACTCACAAGCTTGATCCTCGTTCAACTCCCTATGTTTTCCTTGGGTACTCCTTCACCCAAAGTGCATACATCTGTTATGACCCGATCAGCGCAAAGCTCTTCGTCTCCCGCCATGTTCGGTTTGTCAAGTCTGTGTTTTCCATATCTCAGGTCGAGCTGGGTCTTCCCCGACCTGATGAGTCAACTGCACTATCTGGCTATCACCTCATGATATCCTCGCGGCTTCATACACACCATCGGCAGATAATCCTCGCAGTGACGTGACTGATGCTCTCCCCGCGACCTCGCCTCAACCAACCTCGATGACCGATATAGCTAACCCTGACCTTGCTGAGTCCTCGCAGGTCGCCCCACCTAACACCGACCTTTCTCATCAGCCTATACCCCAGGCCGCGGCTCGCACCTCACCTATTATTACCCACTCCCAAAACAACATTCACAAACCCATAAACAAACTCTGCCTCTCAGTTCAACTAAACACCGACTAGGGGTGAAGGTGATTCGGTTTGGTTCGGTTTAAGTCAAAACCGCAAACCGAACCACCCCGTAACGATTTCACATATTTCAAACCGAACCGAACTGCCACAAAATTCAAACCGAACCGAATCGATTGGTTTGGTTCGGTTTGATTCGGTCTCGCGGTTTAATTATTTAAATATTCTAAAAAAAAATTTTAATATAAAAAAATACTTTAATTTAACACAAACTAAATAATTAAAAGTCAAAAAATTAACTTTAAAATTACAATAATTCAATCAAAATGTAGGCAAACAATAATATTTTTCTTATTAAATTCAATTACTAATTACTAATTACTAAATAATATATATATATAAAAATTAAATGGTGGTGGTTCGGTTCGATTCGGTTTGGTTCGGTTTGGCACCAAAAACCGCAAACCGAACTGAACCGCTCGGTTTATAAAATTTTTAAACCTAAACCGAATCGTCCTAACCCAAAATCGAACCGAACTGACCGATTCGATTCGATTCGGCGGTTCCGCGGTTTGAGCTTACACCCCTAACACCGACCCTAAACCAACATGTGTAACTCAGGCCCTCAAAGATAGCAGGTAGCTACAGGCCATGTCCGAGGAATATAATGTCCTCTTCAAAAATGGTACTTGGGAACTGGTACCTCCCACAGGGGTCCCTAATATTGTTGGCTGTAAATAGATTTTTCGGATTAAACGATCTGCTAATGGCAAAATTGATAGGTACAAAGCTTGCTTAGTCGTCAAAGGATTCCATCAACGACCAGGAGTTGACTACCATGAGACCTTCAGCCCAGTGGTCAAACCCACCACGGTTCGCCTCATCCTCTCCCTTGCGATCAGACGGGGATAGGATCTTTGTCAGCTAGATGTCAGCAATGACTTCTTGTAGGGAACCCTCACCGAGGAAATATTCATGACTCAACCTCAGGGCTTCGTCGACACTGATCACCTGCAACATGTGTGTCGACTACAAAAGGCTATTTATGGTCTCAAGCAGGCACCCCGAGCATAGTAGAATGAACTTCGTTAGTTCCTCCTCGTTGCTCATTTCACGAACTCAGTGGCTGATACCTTATTGTTCATCTTCAACGAGGTCGGCATCACCCTTCTATTGCTCGTCTATGTTGATGACAGCATCATCACTGGTAACAATACCAACGCAGTGCAGGATTTCATCACTGTTCTTGCTGCTCGTTTTTCGCTCAAAGACCTCGGCGACCTTCATTACTTCCTTCGCGTGAAAGTGGTTCCTCGGTCTACTATGCTTCTCCTCTCCCAACAAGGATACAATATCCACTGCTGGAAAAACGGTGATTACCTACGGAAATTTCCGTAGGTAATTACAAATTTTCGTCGGTGATTATTAAAAACCGACGGTATATTCCGTCGGTATTCCGTCGGCAACTGACGGACGGTAATTACCGACGGAGAAGTCCGTAGGCTCCGTCGGTAATTACCTACGGAGTTTTCCGTCGGTAATTACCTACGAAAATTTTGTTATTACCTACGGAAATTTTTTTATTGCCTACGGAAATTCCGTAGGTAATTACCTACGGAAATTTTGTTATTGCCTACCGAAATTCCATAGGTAAAATTAAAAATAATAATTAAAATATATAAATTACTTATATTTTTGGTACCTATTTGATCTCAAAGTTATATAACAATTCAAACACATAATCATTCAAACAGACATAACAAATATTCAAACACAACAATTCAAAGTTTCATAAATTCAAACACAAGTAACAATTCAAATTCAAATACAAATCAAAAGTTACATAAACTTAAAGTAAAACAAGTTTAAATGTCTTGAAATAAGTTGCGGGCAAGTGATTCCGGGGAAGGGATTTGACTCTCTGGCGGGTCTGTTGCTGCAAGAGTTGTTGGACTTGTTGCCTACAACTGCGCCATGACTTGTTGACGCTGATTCTCTCTTTCCTCCATCTCCGCCATTGTCCGTTGACGCTGATTCTCCCTTTCCTCCATATCCACCAATTGGTCTGCTGCGTCTGAGTCAATTCCCTTTGTAAATTGACCATAATTGGGTTAAACTCAATATTTGACCCGAAACTATATATCCGAACCTTGGTCTTATATTCATTCTGTAATAAAAAAATAAGAACGGTATTAAAACCACACACCTCAACGAGCTAAATAACTTGGAGTCAAATAACAAGTATAAAAACAACTTAAATAAAACTAAAACTATGAATTTCATACATTATAAAGTAAACAACTTAAATAAAACTAAAATTATGGATTTCATAGCATCCACATAATTACCCAACTAATTTGTCATTTTTATTTTGGTACGACAACCTTTGGGCCCTATGAACTGTGAGTCGAGCCCAATTCAAGCTAGGCTCACTTTCCAACCGTAGCCCTCACTTTCCAACCGTAGAAGTTCTACAATAGAACTCACACTGTACCCAAACAAGTATTGTCAATTTGACCAATGTTTGAATTAAAGTTTTAACATATTTTTATTTGATTAGAGAATAGAGAAAATAAAACCACCATCTTTAAAAACTACACTATGCTACCCCTACCGACGTAAGTGAGGTTGTTGCAAAAAGTCTTTAAGGTGCCTTTAGATTTTTGCTTTCTAACAATAAGTAAGGAATACTAAACGCGCATCTAAATAAACTACTCCCTCCCTCCCTCCCTCCCTCGACTCTAATTGGGTGTCTTTTTTAACATAAAATAAAAAATTGGTCCTAAATGAGTGTTTATTTGGAATGTATGAAGTTGGTAAATGTACACTTAGAATTCCTATAGTGTGGACATTAAGGGAGGTACATATATATATATATATATATATATATATATATATATATATATTACTAAAAAGACCTAAACATTAACTTTGTAAGAAAAAATTTAAAAAAAGACAATTTGTTAAAGGAGAAGGGAGTAAAACAATTAAAAGGCAGTAAAGTAGTACACAAATGCATGCTGGAATTTAAATAACATGAATTGAATGAAATGTCAAGACAAGAGTACCGAGTATATTCATTTATTGAGTTCAGTTGTAAGCACTTGAACTACCTTTTTTGATTGCTAATAAATAATTCTTAGAGTGAGCCCAATTATTTGATAACATCATCATAAGATCATAATTTAGCCAATTTGAATGATCAACTGATCTAATTGTAATTATTGTTGATACTACTACTAGTAGAGCTATTTTGCTCAAAATATGATATGCTTGGAATTTTCTGCTGTTGAACGTTTTCTCTTCTCTCAGATTGAGCTACATATTTTCTCTCTACACTTAAAAACAAAATCAGTGAAGCCCGTCCGTCATCTTAGCACTTGGTTCACTCACGCGACTACTTTCACCACTCGTTTTTCCTCCTTAATAATTGTATAGAAATCATTTATCATTTCTTTTACATGAATGTATGTATAGAAATCACTTGTTATAAATAAATAAACATTCTCCCTAATCCATTAATTCTTCCTGTTACAAATGCTCTTTATTAAAATACCAAGGATTCTTGCTTGTTTCTAGTCTCCTCCATACTCAGTACATAAACCTAAGAAAGACATGGAAGAGGACAAGAAATTAGGTTTTACTTGTTAGTAATAATAATAATAATAAGAGGAATTAATGAATAAATAAATTACAATAGAATTTTAAAGGCTCAATAAGAAAGGGGGAGAAAGTTTGATTTGAATAACTAAAGAAATCATTCCTAAGGGTCTTCCAACCTATTTGTTAAACCTCACATGAAGATATTAAAATTAATTCCTTTACAAACTAAACTAGATGCCGGTCAGTAGAAACAAACCCAATTAATGTGGAGTGCGGCAAGGGCAATGCCTTCCTTCCAACAACTTGTATAATGACAAAATATAAAAATTAATCAAACTACACTAGCAAAATTGACCATTTTTCAAACAAACTACACTAGCAAAATGGAACTATGTATGCTTGTGTGTAAAGAGAAAGATTTTGCTTACCAACACGAAAGAGGAGAAAGAGATTTCAAGCCCTAAATCCGCAGTGGTGAAGCAGCGGTAGTGGCCTGCAGTGGGGGCGGTGGCGAAGGTGGGGGAGGGGCGGTGGTGGCGAAGGAGGGGCGGCTGTGACGCCCCGAGTTCGGGATTCGGTATTAAACCCCACTCGGTGCGCCAAATAAAAGGAACAACTAAAGTCCACAGAAGTGAATGAGCTACACAAGCTCAAAACCAAAACTATGCAACGGAAAACCACACTAAATAAAACCGGAGTTTCAAAAACTCAAATAACAAAACTATAACTAGAAGACCTCCACGGCTAAACACAAGCCTGAGAACAATACTAACATAATCCCAACAATAACCTCGACGGCTAAATACAAAAGCTGGAGAAACAACAACACTAAATACTCACGAGCTAACATGCTCGGAAAAATTACAATAATAAACGGCTCGACATCGAATGTCGGCTCTATAGATATACATCAATAAAAAGAGTTACAAAATAATGCTACCCATAAGTAAAGTTTACATAACTTTACATCAACCATCTTTCTCCGAACTAAGAAATATAAGTATAAACAGGCTCAAAAGCAACTACCCAAAGATTAATCTGCCAGCGCCGCAGTCTCACCGACCTCAGCATGTCATCCTTCGATTACAATCTAAAAGAATCAACACAATAAGAGTGAGTCTACAAGACCCCGTAAGCCACTATAATGTATTGTATGCTATGAGTATGAATGCAACAGTAAACCAAAACTCTACATATAGCTAGTCTAAGTAGCACTTTCAACACCTAACATCTCACCACAAACCGGCAAGTCAAGGTACTATTCTAACTTGACCAATAACCAACAAGCTATCACATGCAACTATATGACATGGCATGATGCTCAACACTAGGAATAACATGGTGATAACATTTATATACCATAACGATCATGTACCTTATTAAAAGTATACAAGTCACATAATTCACTTAGCACTTTGGTGTTCACATAAGTGCAACTTAATTAAACCACATCATGAAGGATATTATTTCTCTTTCTTCCAACTTCGCGTTGCTCCTGCAATACACGAGAAAACATATGTGCCTCGATACCCGTGTACGTAGTATCGACGTCCCCGACACAATCCCGTCGAGTTCTAACTAGCAAGCCAAAGTCGTGCGTATTGCTACAACAGTGGGGCTACATCCCACCTGCGGCCAACAGGTGAGGGGTGTGCGCAACCGGTACGGCGACTTATAGCGATTACAAAACAAATTCGTAAAGACTATAGGTCGTCCCACCTTGATTAGTCAAACAATGCCACTGGACTCAATGCAATGCACAAGTAGGTATTCACTCGTCATTCTCAACAAATCATCGTGTGTTCTTTGAATCACATATCAAATCAACTCAATGTACTTGTAAATAATAAACACACAATCAATCATCAAAGTAGGATGATTGTCCTACGATCAATCATCAAAGTAGGATGATTGTCCTATCTCATGTTAGAGCAATCACATCATGTCGAATCATGAACATGTAAACTAAATGAGACAATAGGCAAAGTAGGCCTATTGTACAATTCAACCACCGAACGATTGTGCGTGATAGCTAGACACATACATAAACCCCAATGTAAGGTATTTATACCTTAAAATCAACTGTCAAACAATGTCCAAAATGTGGAACCTATATAACACAAGGATAGGCTATTCATTCCTAATCCCAAAATAAAGTAACATGTTTCTCACATGTACACAAACTCATAACCCCACATAGGTAAGTCTACTCGTACCTACAACTATTAAAAGCAATACTCATGATTGGTGTATTTACTACCCATATAAATCTCGCAAGTTCATCGCGAGTAACTTCTTACAAAATCCCAGCGAACTACTAATATTTGATGTTTATTAACAACAACAACAACCACAACAACAATTACACTTCCATCGAGTCTCTAATTATTGGAGACTAACGACAACAACATCAACGATACACTAACATATATTTAGGACTGCGCACTAGTACCATTAAATTCACCAAATATTATACGAAACTCCAAATATTACAATTATTCCATATTTGGAAACTAGACATCTGGAACTACATTTTACCACTTTGAATCACCTCATTTGGACTTATAATCATCAAGAATCAGCCACTTAAATTCGAAACTAGTGCCCAGAATTTCCAACAGCAGATTGCTCTGCGCAGCACTAATACACGACTTAAACGAGATACTTCCCGACCTCTAAAATTTATGAAATTTTGCAGAGAACTTTCTAACATACAAAGGAATAACATATCCAAAATTCAACTAATTCCCAATTGTAGATTAGTACCAGAATTTTCCCAAAAATAGCCCAAAACAGGGAATGCAACTAACTTGAAATTCATGTATTTCTCATTCTAACTTGTAACCAACAATTCACCAAATATTCTATGCATGTCCGAATATTATGAATCTTATATACCCAAAAATTAGACATCCCAAATTACATTTTACCATTTTGAATCAGTCCATTTGGACTTATATTCATCCATATCCAACCACATCAAGATTGAACTACAACTCAGATTTTCTAGCAACGATTCATTCTGCGCAACGATATTACAAGACCCATTTGAGGTACTTCCCTATATCAAAACTCAATGAAAATTTACAGGATGCTACACAACATATCAATGTAAAACATATCCAAAAATCATGCAATTCTCATGGATGGATTTTTCCCAGAAAATTCCACAACATGCCTTAAAATTGTGACAAATCTGATTTTATAAACTAAGCATTTGCTTCCAAAAATTATCATGTCTTCTCCCAATTATATTTGCAACCTCAAACAACAACATAATATTTCATAACATAATTCAAAGCAACTAATCACATGTTTCATCCAAGGGTTTAACACAATAATACTCAACTAACACCACCTACATGCTCTACTCTTCCATTTCATCTCATAATCAAACAAAACATTATAGTTACTTACCTTAATGTCACGAATCTCTCACGAAATCAGAATGGACTCGGCCGGAAATACACTTCTCGACGAACTTTACACTGCTAGGGGACCCAAATCGACGAACCCACACTCGATCCAAGCTCGAATCAAGCTTTTCTTCCTCAAAATATCACTTTCTCTCTCAAAAACGTGGGAGATGATGAGAGATCCATGATTCCTTAACAGATCGTGGAATCTCTTCGGTTAGAAATGTTACCTTCGTCGCCTCTACGTTGCGGTGAAGACGGATCGTCGATCCGACGTCGGTAGCTCAAGATATGGAGCTTTCTCTCTCTACTCTCTCTCTAAACTCTCTTCTTCTTCTTCTCTCTTTGTGCACGGTGGGAGGGGCTAAAAGTTGGGGTCTTTGGGTCTCCTAATTGTTTATAATGGAGAGTCAAAGTCTTGCCTAACTTTGGTCAAACAAAATGGGTCAAATAGTCAAGTCACTTAAAACTTGGTCAAAGTTGTCACAATTCTAATTTTCATTCAACTTTAAAAATATTTCTAGGATGATCTACAAATCCAAAAATTACAAATAATATATGGTTGGAAAGCTCTATGAGTCTAGTTTACATAGAATCAAACGGTTTGCAATTTCGAGTTTTCTACACAAAGTTATGGCCAAATTACCACAGGTTGGTAAATCTGCCCGATACACGCGCGGCCGTGCCAAAAATGTGCGCGCGGCCGTGCAAAACTTACTGGCACTCTTGCACGGCCGTGTCAAGCAAAGGCGCGCGGCCGTGCAAACCTTACTGTCCAGTCCCACTTCCATTTATCTCTATTTTCTCGGTTTGATCACTTGGCCACTCCTTGGTGTGATTATACAACACGTATAAAACATCTCAACGATATCATGGATTACATATTAAGGTGTAATCAATCTAACAATTCTTATAATTATGAATTGAGAATATGAAATAAAGCATTATTCACTATCATGCTAGTAAAACAAGTTTAACACATAAGTCACACATAAAATAAGTAAATCATACATAGGAGGATTCAGGGTGTTACATCCTCTCCTCCTTAAAAGAATTCGACCGCGAATTCATGGGTTGGACATATATGCGTGAATACATTCATTACAACCATGCTTTACCAAAGCACACACCAGGGAAACCCACTGTCAATAGCGAGTTGAAGACTAACGAACAAGGCAAGTTGGTCCAAACTAGAGGTCATCAATCTTAAGTAGCATTCACACGCAAAGTTCTTAACGGTTAGGTATAATTTCGAGACATAATCAATCTCGAGGTTCCATTGCATGAGTAACTACCGTCTCTAGTCAAGTTCACATTTAAAATACATCTTAGAGAGTCATACTAACTCATCTCGTATACATTCCAACGCCACGCTACCACAGCGCAACACTCATTTCCAACTATCCGTGGTACATTATTCAATAAATAGCCACGGAAAACCCCGCGATCAACTAGGTCAAGGTTTATACAATCCTTACGTCCACAAGATTATTCGACGTCATTCGCATCTTCAAGGAAATGATTTCACACCAACGGTACCACAACAAAAGTCACGCGAGTCATACGGACTCTACCGCGAATAACGACATTATCGGCGGAATCATAAATCGACGAAATAAAAGATAAACAAAACCACAAGACAACATGCTTGTATTGCAAATACTCACGTCGATAAATCAAAGGTCGAAATAAACAATAACAAGAGTCTAAGGCTCTAAATATGTCTAGCATGAACGTAGGGTCCTAAAGACACCCACTTCAACATGCCAACTGGCATACGCACAAGGTGATATGATCTATCTGTATCGTACAATCTATAAAGTCCAACTGAATTAATACATTGTATTCATTCTACGATGTATACTACACCGCAATAATAACCAAATGCTCACCCAACGGGGTGGCTAACTCAAACTCAAAACTCCCAAATTCAAACTTACATACTACGCACGTGACAAACTACTAGTCGTAAACAGCAAATCACAAGCTTACAACAATTCATGTTCAACCGAGCACGATGACTCATACAAACATCAATACATATACAACCGTCACATAATGAACGAAACCCGATCCACACAAGATGCGCAAACATATTCAAGCACATCAATTCCATTTACTTGTCCATTCCATTTGTTGTAGGATTAGGCAATTTCTATCTAACATGCTATCAACTTAGTCTCGACGAATATCTCTTGACAACCAAATCAGGGGCCCTTCTGAAGTGGCTTCAAAAGCTTCCGTCGCAGGGCGTTAGGGGTAAGTGATTACAGATATGCCCTTCAAAATCGGTCTCATGCACATAAGTGTCAAATACAAGCAAATGTACTTAAATTGTAACATGTATTTCTAGTATGTACAAGTTTCGCATTCCATGATGTGATATGCAAGAATAATCTAAGTGAGCGCGGACTCATATCCTCGTACTATAATAACTCAACGGTCAACATTAATCGCTAGTGGACTCGTGACTCAAAATCTTAGGTCTTCCACATGTATCCTCTCTAATGATTAATATTCACAAGCCTAAAACGTTTCCTTGAAGCGTCCTGACTATACTTCCTTACGATGAACAAGACCACCTAAGTTGGTCAAATCACAATCTTAAACCTTTCAAGCGAATCATACTAGTCGCCAACCTTCTAGCGAGGTCTTAATACATAGTCACAAATCTCCTTAGGAGAAATTAACGAACTACAAATAATCTGTCCCCGCTCTCATGAGCGTAAGAACTCAACCATCCCAGTCCTATATGGACTAATCTCCAAAAATTTACCAACATCAACCCAACACTTATACTCAAACACTCGACGTTAATCACTCAACCCAATGCCCAAACCACCTAAGCCGAGGATCCTATCCTGGCGAATAGCTAACTTAAGCTCTGATACCAACTGTGACGCCCCGAGTTCGGGATTCGGTATTAAACCCCACTCGGTGCGCCAAAATAAAAGGAACAACTAAAGTCCACAGAAGTGAATGAGCTACACAAGCTCAAAACCAAAACTATGCAACGGAAAACCACACTAAATAAAACCGGAGTTTCAAAAACTCAAATAACAAAACTATAACTAGAAAACCTCCACGGCTAAACACAAGCCTGAGAACGATACTAACATAATCCCAACAATAACCTCGACGGCTAAATACAAAAGCTGGAGAAACAACAACACTAAATACTCACGAGCTAACATGCTCGGAAAAATTACAATAATAAACGGCTCGACATCGAATGTCGGCTCTATAGATATACATCAATAAAAAGAGTTACGAAATAATGCTACCCATAAGTAAAGTTTACATAACTTTACATCAACCATCTTTCTCACTGAACTAAGAAATATAAGTATAAACAGGCTCTGAAAAGCAACTACCCAAAGATTAATCTGCCAGCACCGCAGGTCTCACCGACCTCAGCATGTCATCCTTCGATTACAATCTAAAAGAATCAACACAATAAGAGTGAGTCTACAAGACCCCGTAAGCCACTATAATGTATTGTATGCTATGAGTATGAATGCAACAGTAAACCAAAACTCTACATATAGCTAGTCTAAGTAGCACTTTCGGCTTACCTAACATCTCAGCCACAAACCGACAAGTCAAGGTACTATTCTAACTTGACCAATAACCAACAAGCTATCACATGCAACTATATGACATGGCATGATGCTCAACACTAGGAATAACATGGTGATAACATTTATATACCATAACGATCATGTACCTTATTAAAAGTATACAAGTCACATAATTCACTTAGCACTTTGGTGTTCACATAAGTGCAACTTAATTAAACCACATCATGAAGGATATTATTTCTCTTTCTTCCAACTTCGCGTTGCTCCTGCAATACACGAGAAAACATATGTGCCTCGATACCCGTGTACGTAGTATCGACGTCCCCGACACAATCCCGTCGAGTTCTAACTAGCAAGCCAAAGTCGTGCGTATTGCTACAACGGGCTACATCCCACTGCGGCCAACAGGTGAGGGTGTGCGCAACCGTACGGCGACTTATAGCGATTACAAAACAAATTCGTAAAGACTATAGGTCGTCCCACCTTGATTAGTCAAACAATGCCACTGGACTCAATGCAATGCACAAGTAGGTATTCACTCGTCATTCTCAACAAATCATCGTGTGTTCTTTGAATCACATATCAAATCAACTCAATGTACTTGTAAATAATAAACACACAATCAATCATCAAAGTAGGATGATTGTCCTACGATCAATCATCAAAGTAGGATGATTGTCCTATCTCATGTTAGAGCAATCACATCATGTCTGAATCACTGAACATGTAAACTAAATGAGACAATAGGCAAAGTAGGCCTATTGTACAATTCAACCACCGAACGATTAATGCGTGATAGCTAGACACATACATAAACCCCAATGTAAGGTATTTATACCTTAAAATCAACTGTCAAACAATGTCCAAAATGTGGAACCTATATAACACAAGGATAGGCTATTCATTCCTAATCCCAAAATAAAGTAACATGTTTCTCACATGTACACAAACTCATAACCCCACATAGGTAAGTCTACTCGTACCTACAACTATTAAAAGCAATACTCATGATTGGTGTATTTACTACCCATATAAATCTCGCAAGTTCATCGCGAGTAACTTCTTACAAAATCCCAGCGAACTACTAATATTTGATGTTTATTAACAACAACAACAACCACAACAACAATTACACTTCCATCGAGTCTCTAATTATTGGAGACTAACGACAACAACATCAACGATACACTAACATATATTTAGGACTGCGCACTAGTACCATTAAATTCATCAAATATTATACGAAACTCCAAATATTACAATTATTCCATATTTGGAAACTAGACATCTGGAACTACATTTTACCACTTTGAATCACCTCATTTGGACTTATAATCATCAAGAATCAGCCACTTAAATTCGAAACTAGTGCCCAGAATTTCCAACAGCAGATTGCTCTGCGCAGCACTAATACACGACTTAAACGAGATACTTCCCGACCTCTAAAATTTATGAAATTTTGCAGAGAACTTTCTAACATACAAAGGAATAACATATCCAAAATTCAACTAATTCCCAATTGTAGATTAGTACCAAAATTTTCCCAAAAATAGCCCAAAACAGGGAATGCAACTAACTTGAAATTCATGTATTTCTCATTCTAACTTGTAACCAACAATTCACCAAATATTCTATGCATGTCCGAATATTATGAATCTTATATACCCAAAAACTAGACATCCCAAATTACATTTTACCATTTTGAATCAGTCCATTTGGACTTATATTCATCCATATCCAACCACATCAAGATTGAACTACAACTCAGATTTTCTAGCAACGATTCATTCTGCGCAACGATATTACAAGACCCATTTGAGGTACTTCCCAATATCAAAACTCAATGAAAATTTACAGGATGCTACACAACATATCAATGTAAAACATATCCAAAAATCATGCAATTCTCATGGACGGATTTTTCCCAGAAAATTCCACAACATGCCTTAAAATTGTGACAAATCTGATTTTATAAACTAAGCATTTGCTTCCAAAAATTATCATGTCTTCTCCCAATTATATTTGCAACCTCAAACAACAACATAATATTTCATAACATAATTCAAAGCAACTAATCACATGTTTCATCCAAGGGTTTAACACAATAATACTCAACTAACACCACCTACATGCTCTACTCTTCCATTTCATCTCATAATCAAACAAAACATTATAGTTACTTACCTTAATGTCACGAATCTCTCACGAAATCAGAATGGACTCGGCCGGAAATACACTTCTCGACGAACTTTACACTGCTAGGGGACCCAAATCGACGAACCCACACTCGATCCAAGCTCGAATCAAGCTTTTCTTCCTCAAAATATCACTTTCTCTCTCAAAAACGTGGGAAATGATGAGAGATCCATGATTCCTTAACAGATCGTGGAATCTCTTCGGTTAGAAATGTTACCTTCGTCGCCCTCTACGTTGCGGTGAAGACGGATCGTCGATCCGACGTCGGTAGCTCAAGATATGGAGCTTTCTCTCTCTACTCTCTCTCTAAACTCTCTTCTTCTTCTTCTCTCTTTGTGCACGGTGGGAGGGGCTAAAAGTTGGGGTCTTTGGGTCTCCTAATTGTTTATAATGGAGAGTCAAAGTCTTGCCTAACTTTGGTCAAACAAAATGGGTCAAATAGTCAAGTCACTTAAAACTTGGTCAAAGTTGTCACAATTCTAATTTTCATTCAACTTTAAAAATATTTCTAGGATGATCTACAAATCCAAAAATTACAAATAATATATGGTTGGAAAGCTCTATGAGTCTAGTTTACATAGAATCAAACGGTTTGCAATTTCGAGTTTTCTACACAAAGTTATGGCCAAATTACCACAGGTTGGTAAATCTGCCCGATACACGCGCGGCCGTGCCAAAAATGTGCGCGCGGCCGTGCAAAACTTACTGGCACTCTTGCACGGCCGTGTCAAGCAAAGGCGCGCGGCCGTGCAAACCTTACTGTCCAGTCCCACTTCCATTTATCTCTATTTTCTCGGTTTGATCACTTGGCCACTCCTTGGTGTGATTATACAACACGTATAAAACATCTCAACGATATCATGGATTACATATTAAGGTGTAATCAATCTAACAATTCTTATAATTATGAATTGAGAATATGAAATAAAGCATTATTCACTATCATGCTAGTAAAACAAGTTTAACACATAAGTCACACATAAAATAAGTAAATCATACATAGGAGGATTCAGGGTGTTACAGCGGCGGTGGTGGTTATATCTGAGAAGAGAGAGAAAGAGAGATACAAAGAGAGTGATATACAGAAAGAGTGATACGCAGAGTGTATTTGCATTTAAATATCGGTAATTACCTACGAAAATTCCGTAGGTAATTACCTACGGAATTCCGTCGGTAATTTCCTACGGAAATTCCGTAGGTAATCACCTACGGAACTTTGTAATTACCTACGGAAATTCCGCCGGTAATTTTAGCGCTTTTTTCTAGATATTTACCGACGGAAATATTGGAATATTCTCATAATATTCCAAAATTACCGACGGAAATTACCTACGGAACGTGTTCCGTAGGTAATTTGAATGTCCGCCACTTTACCTACGGAATTCCGTCGGTAATTTCAAAATTCCGTAGGTAATTACCTACGGAAATTTCCGTAGGTAATATTTCCGTAGGTAATTGTTCGCTTTCTAGTAGTGATCGACCTCCTTGCTCGCACTGGTATGTCTAATGCTCGCCCAGTGGCAACACCCCTCGCGACCTCACCAGTTCTCACAATTCAGTCAAGCACGACTCTGTCTGACCCCACCGAGTTCCAAGCGGTGGTCGGGAGTCTTCAGTATCTCTCTCTTACCCATCTGGACATTGTCTATGTCGTCAATAGGCTCTCTCAGTTTATGTATAAGCTCACCTCAGATCACTGGCTCGCCACCAAGCACGTGCTTCGCTATCTCAGTGGTATCATTGAGCATAGCATCTTTCTTCATCGTTAGTCGCCTCTCGACCTTTATGCGTTCACTAATGCTGACTGGGTAGGTAACAAAGATGATTTTACCTCCACGAGTACTTACATAGTGTATCTTGGTCGAAACCCCATCTCCTTGAGTTCAAAAAAACAGTGTACAGTTGCTCGCTCCTCAACTGAAGCTGAGTACCGAGTAATTGCAGCAACAACTACCGAGGTCCGATGGGTCACCTGTCTTCTCAGTGAGCTCGGCGTCACCTCCTCGCGCCAACCAGTCATCTATTATGATAATGCCGGCGCTACGAATCTCTGCTTCAACCTGGTGTTTCATTCTCGCATGAAACATGTTGCTCTCGACTATTATTTTATTCGTCAACAAGTCCAAACGGTATCTTACGGATATCTCACGTCTCCTTGGCGGACCAGCTCGCTCATGCCCTTACCAAGTCACTTCCTCACGCTTGCTTTTACCATCTCCTACTCAAGATTGGCCTCTCCTCACGGGAATCCAACTTACGGGGGCATATAAGAGAATAATATCTCTTCCATATATTTGTATTCAAGTGTGATTATATTTGGTATATTCTCCCTATTAGTTAGGTCTCCTAGTTACTATTGTATTGTAACTCTTCTCTTAGTTCTTATTGTATTAGGAGCCCGTTTGGTGTAGCGTTTTCAAAACACTGCATTTTAAAAACGCAACGTTTCTAAAACGCAGATTATTTAAAACGAGACTTTTTTCTTTATAAATGCGTTTGAGATATTATGTCAAAACGCAGCTTTTTATTCCCTACTACGTTTTAAAATCTACGTTTTGGGAAAAAGCTAGTAATTCCAGCGTTTTAAAACGAAGCTGCGTTTTTTTTCTACCACAGCATTGAAACGCTAAATTAAGGAATAAGCTGCGTTTTAACCCTGCATTTTGGCCAAAACGCACGAACAAACGGGCTCTAGGTTAACTTGTAACTCAAGTATTGTAATCCTATAAATATGTACTCCAATCAATGAAAAGGATATGACATTATTCATAATAATTATTATTTTCTACATATAGAACTATTTATATTGAACTCTAATTCATTCGATAATTCCTATTTCAAATATAAGTCATTTTGAGCGGTAAAAATTCTATTTTTAGTATTTCCTCCATCTATGTTGGTGTAGGTGTTGAACACGAGAATTTTCGTATATATTTGAATGTTGATCGAGTGAAAACAGCTTGGTATATTTTTTATAAAATATTAGTTACCTTGGACTAAATATTATTCAATCCGATTTTAAAAGTATTTCCTCCATCCTAATTGAATAAATATATTTTGACTTATTGTGTAAATTGAGAAAAATAATTATTAAATTTTAAATACCATCATTGGACATGAATTAAATTAATATAATTGATATGTGATTATTCTCAACCACAAACTTAAAAATTATAAAAAATATTATATTAAAAAAAATTCATACAGAAAAGTACATCTTAATTGGAATAAGCTAAAAAGAAAAGTTAGGATATGAATTGAATATTTAAATTTAATCTAATTAGATCCGAATTTGATGTACTAATTTTGTAACAGAGCAGGATCAAGTTAAGCTAAGTTTAATTCATATTTAATCAATTGACAGGTGACACAGGTCTAAGAAAAACAATGTCCTACAATATAAATAATCAAAAAAAAAATTATAAATCTAGCATTAATTTTTTTTTACTTTAGGTTACTTCTTCTGAAATTGGTGAAAGACGAGGAACGGTCCCACTGGCATAATATTGTTCGAATGCGCGGGTTGGAGCATTATCATATTTTAAAATTTTAGAGAAGAGAATTGCTTTCGTGGCTGTCAAGTCATTCGGGTCATGGAGCTGACCCCATTTACGGGCCTTCCCCTGTCGAGACGATTACAGCTCATAACTGTGACAGAAAATTTAGTACAAGTAGTCTAGTACTCTTTTTGTTCAAATCAAAGAATTTACTTTAATTTTTATAAGTTAACTTAGTTAAAATTTAGTCATTTAGTCAATATATTACATATGTTATTTTTACAAAATTATAAAAGTTATAATTTATAGTTTTTTTAATGTAAATTTTAATTAGCGAAATTTATTTCCTAAAATATAAGTAAATTATGTAAAATTTTAATTTGATTTAGTCACGAACTGACTTTTAAAAATAAAAAGTGGACTTTTTGCCTGAAATGGAGGCAGTATCTAGTATCTATCTAGGTTTTGTTTTTATTTTTCATCATTTTAGTTCTTAATTCTTACCCTATTGATCACGCCAAAATCGGTTCTGGTGATCTGTCGCGTCCACGTAAGCAGCTAGTCTGTGGTCAGGATGCCCCGGCTCTCAATAGGCACAAGCTTAGGTGGGACTTGTCCTTCTGTAGATACCTGAGATGATGAAAGAACACCGTTAGGGAGCTGGACGTTGGTCCAGCTAAAGCCCTCCGGTGAGAGAATCAGTTTATGGTAAGGATAAAGGTCTCCGGTGAGGATTCAGGCTGCTCTGAGAGAGTACTTGCTCTGAATTCTTTGGGAGTTTGTAGTTGTGTGTGTGTTAATTTGAACTTAGACCATAAAAGAAGGCTATCACCTTGTATTTATACTGAATCAAAGTCGGTTTGTAGCAAGTGGGTGCGCAGTGTCGACACTGGGTGGTGCCATGTCCTGTCTCGACGACCGCAATATGCATTGATGAGCTTTAATGTGGAAGTGACCTGTTCTGATGCAGAGGATAGAACTTCCCTGTTTGTCCCCTTGACCTTCTAGATACAACTTTACTTAGTGGGCAAGTATCCTTTTTGCCCAATAGGATGCCAGATGGTGGTCCCGGGATGACACAGCAGCTGGTGGGCATTGAATGCGGCAGCCTTCGTTGACTTTCTTTGTCTCCCGAGGTGGTTACCTCGGGGTCTTTAATAGGACAGTTCGGGTCTGAGACCATGCGAGCTCCTTAGGTTCACGAGCGAGGAGAGATGACCATATTTGGTTCCTGTGCGTCGGAGCGGGCGGAGAACCCGGGCTCCGGGTTGTAGTTACGAGCTCGGGATGATGACTCATCTACTCCGGGCTCCAGATCAGCTTGGCCACGTGTCCCTTTGATGCCACGTGGAGAGTGGACATTTCTGTATCTTCAGTAGCCCCCGAGTTCCCGAGGTAAGGGTTTTACTCTTTAAGTCGGGAAGTCTAGCTCGCGCTTAGGCAGTAGGTAGAAGCTTCACCAACACACCTCTCGTTGGAATTTGTGCCAAATCATTGGCGCGAAACATTCTGACGGCTTTCATTAAATGCCCGTCTTTTCAACTTTTGAATTAGAACCGTCGTTTTGACCAAAACGGTGTCGCTTTGATGGTTCTTGGGAGAAAACACGCGGACTATCCATTTGATTCCGGGTCAAAATTCGGGTCTTCCGTACAAACGACGTCGTATTGCGAGGGTATAAGTAGGGTTTTAGAACTGTTGATCATCACTTTTTGCTAAAAACCCTATTCTACTTCCGGCGACCTGCGATTTCCGGCGACATTTCTCCAACCGTCATTCCGCTTTTCCTCGCTGATTTCTGCCTCTTTCGTCGATTTTACTCCGTAGGTTAGTTTCATCTGAACCTCCTCTATCTTTATATCCACTTTTTTCAGTCTTTTTTGCCCTCAGTTGCTATATATCTCGATCGTCGTATTTCTGTTGGCAATCGCCATTTATTCCGGCGCTAACCTCCGGTGCCACGTGTCTCTCAGGTCTCACGTGTTTCTCAGGTGCTTTCCGTACATCCCCGCTTTCCGAGCTTTCTCCTTGAACCAGGTATTCCGATCTGCTCATACTTGAATTCTTATTTCCTTTAAATATGTTTTCGGGTAGGCGAAGTGTTAGTTTTAGGTTTCCAGAATTTACTCCGTCGTCGGACTCATCCTCGTCCTCGGGATATTCCCCGAGCTTGGATGGTGCCAGTCCCTTATTACCTCGGGGTCCCGTAGACTTAGGCGATTCTCCATCTCTGTCCGTGTTTGCCCGATCTCCCACAAAAAAGAACATATACCGTCTAGCCGAGGATCACTGGGAGATCGTACTTCCAAGTGAAGCCCGGGATATTTTAGGACGCTGGGGGTCCGACTTCTCGGATAGGGTAGTGGCTGATGAGCCCCACTGGGTCCCTCCACTCCCATTTGCCGCTCAAATGGAAGTGCTAGAAGACAAAAATCAAATAGTAACTGCCCTGATCTGCAAATATTTCACAATGAACCGGCTCTTGCAGAATCTCCGAGTTGAACGAGCTCGCCAACTCCGCGAGACATCAGTTGCTGACGAGTCGCGATCAAAGAACCTGCAAAAGATGACCGGGGTGTCTACGTCGGGCAGGGCCGATACCTCTTCAGCTAGAGAATCCACCTCGGCTGAGAGGGCCGATCAAGCGGCTATTGCTGCGCTACCGAGGAACTGGAGAAATAGGATTTCTTCTGCTGATATCTCAACATGGGAGGCCCTCCATCATACGACGGGATTCCGGGCATCTATCCCGAGTGCTGAAAAGAGCTGGGTAGAGCTAAAGGCCCTACGCGGGAAAGTGGGCTTCTACCTCAGTTTCTTCACCCTCGGCGGGTTACGGCTCCCTCTTGACCCCCTCATATGCGAGTTCCTCGAGGAGACATCCGCAATGCCCCTCGACCTCTCTCTGGGGCTGGTGAGGACGCTGGTGTGCTTTATAGCCTGTGTCTGAGCTCTGGGCTGCGAGCCGTCTCTCTCCCTCTTCAGATATTACTTCCAGACATGGGTCTCTTCCCATCGTCTCCAGTGCAAAGCCCACAACAACTGGATAAAGCTCTTCACCCTTTTCCCGGGGAAGGTAGACGGCTGGGCTGATAAGATCATCATGGTGGAGAGCTGCAAGGGCTGGAATTTTAATGTGCCTTCGGGGAGAGTGCACGAGCTTAAACGCCTAAAGAGGCTGGGGGACTACGACAGCATCGCTCGGCGGGTGCTCGAGACCCCCTCTTACGAACGAGGAACAAGCCCGCCTATATGACGGGAGCGATCTCGCGGATGAACCCTTCCTCTCGATGACCGGGCTGTCGAGGAGGACCTTCAGCGGGGTTCACCCGAGGTGTATCATGCCTGCGTTGGAGTCTGCCCCGGGGTGGCTAGGACACATGGATGACAAGTTTTGCATCCAATGTGAACGCTGTGCCGGGGTAGAGGAGAGCAACTGCCTGCCTGTTCCGGAGGGTCTTCCCGAGGGTTGTAATGCTATTCATATCTGTTTTGCATTTTCTTTCAAGTATTTCTTTCTCGTGTTGATGCTGACTTGTATGCTTTTGCAGATATGGTGAATGTGGCCAGTGCCTTCCGGGTTAAGAGGACCACTGCCTCCGGAGCTCGGAAAGAGGAGCTGAGGCGGTCTCAGGCTGCTGCCGGAGGTGACGCAGCCGTTCTTCCCCCGATGAAGCCGATAGGGGCTGAGGGCATTGTTCATGCTGTGCCAATCTCCGTAGCTCTTCCGGAGACCAAGCGAGCTTCAGCTGGTGATGAGGCTGGAGCTCGCAAGAAGCAGAAGACTGGGCCTCCCGCTGAGGCGAAGAAGTCGGGGCCGAGGCCACCGGTCGGGGCTTCTTCTTGGTGGCGGTGAGGCTACGATTATTGATATGACCGAGGAGGAGCCCCTTACCCGAAAATCTTCCTCTAAGGGCAAAGAGAAGGTCACTCCCGGGGAGGAGGTTGAGGTAATAGCCGGGATGGGCGTGCCCGAGACCATGCTGTTCAACCAAGTCCAGGCCTATGCCGACTCCTCTCGGATGGCGAAGCTACTGCAGCAGTCCTCCAATCGTGCCCTGAAGACCATGACTTGCTCGCTAGTGGAGGTTTGTGACTACACCATAACTTTGTTAAATTTTTCTTCATTTTCTTTTCCTAACTTTCCTTTGTCCGCAGATGGCCCACTATGCGAAGTACTTCGATCTTCGGCTAGCTGAGGCTGAGAAGCTGAAGTCCGACCTCGTTCAGCAGGTCAAAGATGACACAGCCGAGCTATCCCGCCTTCGCCATCAGCTCCGAGCAAAAGATAAAGAGCTAAAGGCGAAGGATGCCGAGATCGAGAAAATCACGTCTTCTCTCTTTGCTTCGGTGATGGCGCAATCGAAGGCCGAGGAAGCCCAATTGAAGGCCGAGGAGGCCCTGAAGACCACCGGGCAAGAGATGAAGAATTTTGAAGAATTCTTTACTGCTAAGAGCTCGGAGCATGAGGCGGCCATCCAGGATCTCAACAGGAGGGTGGAGAAGCTCAACCTGGATGTTGACGATATCCGAGCACGGTACCCCGGCCAAGATACCCTCATCGCTCAGTACAAGGAGACTGAGTCGTTCGTCGAGGATATTGCCCCATATATGATGAAAGGACGATATCGATTCTCCGAGTGCAGTGGTGGGATACCGCTTGGCCGGTTGAATGGGGGCCTCCAACCCCTTTGACGATTTGAACAGAAAAGGTGCCGTGCTCGTGCCGTTTGATGCTGAGGACATCCAGGCTATTGACGAGGAGGATACTAAGGCTGGTAAGCCGGCCTGGGAACACCCAGCTATCCTTCAGCAACATGTCGAGAAATTGGTCGATGCTCGGCTTGAGCAGATGGCCCTGGAAGCTTCCGGGGAAGGCGACGAGCGAGAAAATGCCGAGCTCGGCCAGGCTGCTGACCAACTGCTGAAGGATACTGAAGGTGTAACGACCAACCGAGCTGAAAACCAGAAGGATGTGATGGCCGCCGAAATGCGCTGAGCTTTTTACCCTGTAAAGATTTGTATAATCTTGGTTTTGAGCCTGCGAGCTCACAAGTTTTGTAATATGTACATTTTGAACAAGTAATATCAGCCCGTAGGTTTTTGTTTATATGTGAATATGTGGAGATATATCTTGATCTATTTGTACTTTTATGCATGAACAGCTTGTACTTCCGAGTTGATTTTATACCAGGGTATTTTAAATAGGGAATTTAGATGTAAAATTGTAGTCATACAATGCATGCATGATTTACTAATTTGCTCAAAGTAATTCTAGCTCGGGAATATGCTCTTTCTTTGAATGTGATATTCTTATCAATTTATAGAATGTAAATTTCAATCCTTCTCGAATTTATTGCGACGTGGCTCTGGCCTTTCGTCGGCAATAATTCGTTTATTACGGGGTGACTCTGGTCGACCTCTCGTAATCTTTCAAAGTCTATCACGATGTGATTCACTATTGACTTTCCAGTGATGACTTATTCCACCTACACTGAGTGATTCAATATTGACTTTGCAGTGAGGTCTTCAAACTACTCGGGGTAGTCTGCTACCATGCTCGGAGTAATTGTTTTTACTTAAGGGGCCCGCTGCCCGCTATAAGTATTTTTAATATACCTTAAAGTAGCCCGTTGCTGACTTTAGGTATTTGAATAATATAATATGAAAACCCGAGTAAACAAACTTCAATTTCTTTACAAGGTCTTGTTGTCATATATTTACTCAAATTTACAAAAGTAGAAATTACAATCATAAATAATATTTCTTGAGGTGATCAGCATGCCAAGGGTTCTTCAATAATGTTCCGTCTTGCTCGGCAAGTCGGTAGGTTCCTTCTCGGATGATCGAGGTAACCCGGAAGGGCCTTCCCATCGGGGATAACTTGTTCCGTGAGCATTTCTGCCTGTGGCTTCGATCTTCCTGAGGACCCAATCTCCAACCGAGAAGGTTCTAGCTTTTATTCGTCGATCATGACGACCCTTTGCGAGTTGCTTGTAGTTCAACATTCTTAACTGAGCATCCAGTCTGCGCTCCTCTAACAGATCGAGGTCAAGCCCCCGGGCTTCTGCATTTGTCTTTTCATCAAAGTGTAACACCCGAGCTGTTGGTAAGGCCATTTCAACTGGAGCCATTGCCTCTGAGCCGTAAGTCAAAGCAAATGGCGTTTCTCCCGTCGGACCCCGCACAGATGTCCTGATGCTCCATAGGACTGCGGGGAGCTCTTCCAGCCATCTTCCTTTCTTTTCTTCTAAGCTCCTTTTAAGGGAGTATAGAATTTTCTTATTCCCGGCCTCTGCTTGGCCGTTGCCTTGCGGGTGAGCAACTGAAGACATCCAGTGTTTCACATTCATCCTCTCGCAATTCGCTGTAAACTTAGTGGCGAATTGTGTCCCGTGATCGGAGACTATAACCCGAGGTAGCCCAAATCTGCACCAGATGAAGTCGTGTACAAAACTGATGGCTTTTTCTTCAGCAATTCCCGCAAGCGGCTTGGCTTCAATCCACTTTGTGAAGTAGTCAACAGCCACAATCAAAAACTCGCAACCTCCGCGAGCTTTGGGAAAAGGACCGATGAGGTCAATTTCCCACATATCGAAGGGCCAGGCTGCGACAACCGGTGTCTGGGGCACAGAAGGTAGTCTGGGCACATCAGCAAATCTTTGACACTTATCACATTTCCTGACATAGGCCTCGGCATCCTTCCTTAGTGCAGGCCAGTAATATCCGTGGAAGATGACTCTATCAGAGAGAGTGCGGGCTCCGGGGTGTCCTCCGCATACTCCCTCGTGTACCTCTGCTAACAAATTTTCAGTGACCTCAGGTCGCACGCATCTTAGCAAAGGTTTTGAGAAAGATCGTCGGTACAGCACTCCGGCGACCTTTGTATACCTAGCAGCTCTCTTTCTGATTTGCCGGGCTAGGCTTTTGTCATCAGGCAAGGTCCCATGCTCGATATAATCCTCGACCTCATCTATCCAGCATCTCGTGGTAGCGATAATTGGCAAGACGGCCTCTCTATCCACTGAGGGGGAATCGAGGAATTCCACTTGAACATCTCGGGGCAGATCTTTTAGTTCCATGGAAGCCACTTTGGATAAGTAGTCAGCCCGAGTGTTGCTTTCTCTATCGATCTGCTGAACCTCCCAGTAGTCGAACTCGGATAGCAGCTGCCTTGCGAGCTCACAGTATTTTACCAGTGTGGGGTGATTAGCCCCATATTCCCCCGAAATTTGCTTCACGACGAGCTGAGAGTCGCTGAAGACAACAATTTGTGTTACTGTGAGATCTTTTGCTAGTTGTAGACCTGCCACCACTACTTCGTATTCGGCTTGGTTGTTTGATGCGGGGAACTTGAATCGGAAAACTTTCCGAAATTCAATTCCTTCTGGGGAAACCAGGGATAAACCCACGCCGCTGCCCGAGCTGCTGACGGATCCATCTACGAACAACTGCCAGTGGTGGATAGGCCGCGTTTCTTGGGAGCTAGATCGGATAGTTTTGGTCGGAGGGACGACCTGTGGCGAGTCTTTCTCTAGCTCGGCTGAGGGGACCTCCGGATAATCGTGAGTGAATGATGTCTCAGCAATGAAGTCGGCGAGTGCTTGTCCTTGGACTGCCTTCCTCCGCTCATATGTGATGTCGAAAGCAGAGAGCTCGACTGCCCACTTCATCATTCGGCCGGCGACATCGGATTTGTGCAGCATTTTTCGGAGAGGTAAGTCTGAGTAGACGACCAAGGCGTGGGCTTGGAAGTAGTGTGATAGTTTCCTCGCCATTACTATCAACGCTAGGACCACCTTCTCAACATTCAAGTATCGCGTCTCTACGTCGGAAAGCGCGTGAGAGACGTAATACACTGGCTTTTGAATAGAGCACTCTTCTCTGATCAAAACTGCAGCGACCGCCGCATCCGAGGCCGAGATGTAAATATATAACTTTTCTCCGGGTACCGGGCTGGACAGTAAAGGCGGGCTGCCAAGGTATTGCTTCAGTTCAGCAAAGGCCTTGTCGCATTCTTGTCCCCAAGTAAACTTCTGGCTCCCTTTCAAAACTTTGAAAAAAGGGAGACTCTTCCCGGCAGCTTTGGCTATGAATCTGCTCAAGGCGGTTATCCTGCCATTGAGCTGCTGCACGGCTTTGATATTTGTTGGGGCCTTCATATCCAGCAATGCCTGGATCTTTCCCGGGTTTGCCTCTATTCCCCGCTCATTCACCATGTATCCTAAGAATTTGCCCGCAGTGACCCCAAAGGCGCATTTTGTGGGATTCAGCTTCATGTTATTTTTTCTCAGGCTGGTGAAGGTTTCCTGGAGATCTTCGACGTGATTGGCTTTCTTGGTCTTAATGACCATGTCGTCGATGTAAGCCTCCACGTTGCGTCCGAGCTGGTCGCCGAACACTCTGTTTACCATTCTCTGGTATGTAGCCCCCGCATTCTTCAGCCCAAAAGGCATCATAACATAGCAGTACAAAGCCCCCGCAGCTCGGAAGGCTGTAAGCTTCTGATCCTCCAACCACATTCTGATTTGGTGATATCCTGAGTAGGCGTCAATGAAACTCAGGATTTTGTGGCCGGCTATGGCATCCACGAGCTGATCTATTCTGGGCAGCGGGTACCAGTCTTTTGGGCAAGCTTTATTCAAGTCGGTGTAGTCCACGCACATCCTCCATTTGCCGGTCTTTTTACCATGACGACATTTGCGATCCAAGTCGGGTAAAAATCTCTTTTATGATCTTGGCCCGGAGCGGCTTGTCGACTTCTTCTTTGATAGCTGCTTGCTTCTCCGGGGAAAAAACCCGTGGTCGTTGTTGTATGGGAGTGATTGCGGGGTCCACGCTGAGCTTGTGAACGGAGACGTCTTCGCTAATACCCTTCATGTCCTCAACCCTCCAAGCGAATACATCAGTGTTTCCTCGGAGGAATTGAATGATAGCTTGACGTTCTCCTTCGTCGATATCCAGACCAATTTTAATTTTTTGGTCGGGAAAATCGAAATTGATGATCACCTCGTCGAAGTCCTCGTGTGGCTGAATATTTGGGAGGTCGCGATTGTCGAGGGTCTCGATCGTGATCACTCGGCTCTTTCGGGCTCGGGCCCGCTTCATGCGAGCTAGGGTTGCTAGCCCGCGCTAGCCGCTAATCTTTTGCCACGCGGAAGTAGAAGTCGCGTTCTCGGGAACGATGAGCCGTTCAACTATTACCGGGCTTTCTTCGGTGGTGATGGTCGGGCTCGTTTGGCGGGTTGTGGCGAGACTTCCACGGCTTGAGCCTTTCCTCGGGATGTCGCCTCCTTTTCTTTACGTGTCTCTATCAAACGAGATAGAGTACTTTTCGGTCATTCCTCATCATGCCGACCTTCCCGTTGGCGGCGAATTTGATTCTTTGATGAGGGCGAGACGACCATACCGAACTTGGTGCAGGAAGGCCCAAAATTGCATTGTAGGGAGACGGGATGTCGAGAACGAGAAACTCTATTTTCTCCGTTCGAAAGTGTCTCCCTCTCCGACCGTCACCTTCAGAGATGGTGCCTTTGGTTATCACTCGATGCCGGTGAAGCCTTCCAACCGGATGTTGCTCGGGATGAGTGCGAGTCCGTGAGCTTCATTTTCTTGAAACAATCATAATACATGATGTTCCGATTGGCCCCTGTGTCGATGAGTACCCGCCTAACCATGTACTGCTCTATCCCGAGATGCATTGTAAGCGGCTGCACTTTAGCCAGATCGGTGCTCGCCATTTCGCTAGGGTAAAAGCATATACCGACCTCATCCTTCACCCGAGGTTGGGATACCACGTTATTCAGACTGTACATGGTATCGCTGAGCTGGGTGATGCTCAAGTTGTTTTCCAGGATGGTAGATATCCTGAATTCTTCCCTCTCGATATGCTCCCGACCATGCGGTGCCGACCTTCTTTCTGGTTCCTCTCTTTGCTCAAACCTCCTGAGCTCTCCCCGATCTATCAGTCGCTGAATGGCCTTTTTCAGCTGACGGCATTCCTCGGTGGAGTGTCCGTTCTCCTTATGATACTCGCACCTCAGGTTTGGGTTCCGAGGAAACTTGACCTCTCTCATAGGGTAGGGCTTTCCCAGCTTATTCTCCTGCTGCAGAACGGTCATGATGTGCTCGCGAGAAGCATTTAGAGGTGTGTAGACCGTTTTGTCCTCTTTCTCCCCTTTCTCATGTGCCTTCTGTCTGGTACTCGACTGCCCGGCCCTCTTGTCCGGGTTTTTAGTCTCCTCGTTCTGCGCAGGCGCCGCAACTCCTTTGGCTTTTGCCCTATCTGCCAAGGTCTTCTCTGTTTTGGCCACGCCCTTGGCCAGTATGAACATTTCCGCGCTGGTGGCCGGGTTCCGATTATTCAGCTCTACCAACAACCTTTCTGACTGATGCCCACTTTCAAAGCAGACCACTATCGTTTCGTCGGGTACATTGGAGAGCTCGTCAGCCACGTTTTTGAACCGCTGGATGTAGTCTGCCAGCGATTCGGTTGGGCCTTGCTTCGTGTTCGCAAGGTCGGATTTATCCTTGGGAAGCTCTCCTGCTGAGGCGTACTTCCTAAGGAATTTTTTCTTTAGGTCGCTCCAATCTGCCACCGACTCTTTGGGGAGCTCCCTGAACCATTTCAGCACCGTTGCATCGAACGTGCTAATGAAGACCTTGCACCACATATCTTGTTGTGCGGTGCATACACCCATCTTGGCTTCAAAACCGGAGACATGAGTCTCGGCATGCGTCTTTCCCGTATATAATTTTAATTCAGGAAGCCTCAGACGATAGTTGGGTGGTGTCCTCTGGATCCTCCGGCAGAACGGACTTTCCAGTATCTGCACGGGCAGGCCTAGCTTTCCTGCTTTGAGGGCCTCCAACCGCTCTTGGAGGGCCTTTAGACCTCTGTCCGGCGAGGCATCCGCTCGGGACCTGTGTTGGCTCCGCCGGTCGCGGCCATCATTTTTCGACCGCTTATGTGATGAAGCGATCGAGCTGGGCGAGCTACTTGGAGGTGACGGCGAGCGTTTTGACTTGCCCCCTCGGGAACCTTTCCTCCGAGATTGTGCCTCGGGCCTGTAGGTACTGTCCGAGCTCGTCGGGCTGCGTGAGCGCGCTCGAGATCCAAGCCGGTCTTGGGCACTACCCGGGTCTTTCCTCTCTCGGGAAGTGAAGTCGTGCACACTTGCTTTAGGGGCCGGACTGACCCGAGCTCCCAATCTGTTCGTGGCGCTCTCGCGCAACCTGCTGTGCGCGCTGGCCCGAGGAACTTCCACAGCCCGGTGTCCACGATCGCGGCTGCGTGGTCTGACGGCTTGTACCCTCTCCAGCTCGAGAGGTTTTCTTTTGATCTGCTCCGCCGCTTCAACCCTTTTGAGGAGCTCGAATTCTTTCCTCTCGAGCTCTCTGATCCTTTCTACGTGCGCCCGTTCGCGACGTAGATCTTCTAGCTCAGCTTGATCTCTCTCTAGCTGTGTAGCCGGCCTCTTTACACCAGTGATTCTAACCTCGTCATTACCGCAAGTGTCTTCTCCGCAAGAAGTGTCACTAGCGGTATCTCCATCCTGACGGGTTTTTCTGGCGGCCTTTCCTTTGCTGTTTCGCGACCTCTCCGCCGCCTTTTTTGTTATCACCCGCGCTACGTCCCGGGCTGTACTCCTGCCTTTCGAATTATTGGCAGGGGTTTTTCCGGGAGTCTTGGGAGCATGCTTCTGCGCTGACTGGTCAACGTGGTCAACAGAATGTGAAGATGCTGGGTCACCCGGTTGAGCGGCTGATGCAGCCTGTTGCTTTGAGTTTGTCATTTCCAACCGTAGATTTGCTAGGTTGCGAAGATTTCAATCTGAAGGTATCTGAAGAGTAGGTCCCGGCAACGGAACCAAACTGATCACGCCAAAATCGGTTCTGGTGATCTGTCGCGTCCACGTAAGCAGCTAGTCTGTGGTCAGGATGCCCCGGCTCTCAATAGGCACAAGCTTAGGTGGGACTTGTCCTTCTGTAGATACCTGAGATGATGAAAGAACACCGTTAGGGAGCTGGACGTTGGTCCAGCTAAAGCCCTCCGGTGAGAGAATCAGTTTATGGTAAGGATAAAGGTCTCCGGTGAGGATTCAGGCTGCTCTGAGAGAGTACTTGCTCTGAATTCTTTGGGAGTTTGTAGTTGTGTGTGTGTTAATTTGAACTTAGACCATAAAAGAAAGCTATCACCTTGTATTTATACTGAATCAAAGTCGGTTTGTAGCAAGTGGGTCTGCCAGGTGTCGACCTGGGGTGAGCTGCCATGTCCCTGTCTCTGACAGCCGCAATATGCATTGATGAGCTTTAATGTGGAAGTGACCTGTTCTGATGCAGAGGATAGAACTTCCCTGTTTGTCCCCTTGACCTTCTAGATGCAGCTTTACTTAGTGGGCAAGTATCCTTTCTGCCCAATAGGATGCCAGATGGTGGTCCCGGGATGACACAGCAGCTGGTGGGCATTGAATGCGGCAGCCTTCGTTGACTTTCTTTGTCTCCCGAGGTGGTTACCTCGGGGTCTTTAATAGGACAGTTCGGGTCTGAGACCATGCGAGCTCCTTAGGTTCACGAGCGAGGAGAGATGACCATATTTGGTTCCTCGGGTACGTCGGAAGCGGGCGGAGAACCCGGGCTCCGGGTTGTAGTTACGAGCTCGGGATGATGACTCATCTACTCCGGGCTCCAGATCAGCTTGATGCCACGTAGAGAGTGGACATTTCTGTATCTTCACCTATATTTCGTGTTTATTTTAAAAACTTGTTAATAATTAAATTAAGAACATTAACGTAAAACTTTCTGGATGCTTTTAACTAATTTAAAAATAATGAGCTGAATATGTTAAATATTAAAGTAAACAGAAACAAATACTAGTAACAAACAACTAGATAATGACTTTACTATAAAAATAAATACTTTCCCTGATGCATGTAAATCGTTTATTTTGACTATGTTAAATTAATTTGATTAAAATTTTGACTAAATATACATAAAAACTATTTTTTAAAATCAAATTACAAGAATAACACTTCATAATATCTTTATTATTGTTTTTTGACTTAAATAATTTTTTGGTCCTTTCGCTTTAACAGTTCTATGAGTTTGGTCACCCCGATTCACAACAATTCATTCTCGTCCCTCGATTTGCATTTCTTTGTGAGATTTCTCCTTTATGCCGTTAACGAAGTTTTCTGTCTAATTTTAAAAAAAAAGCCCAAACTACTTGTAGGTCCACTTAGGCAACTGATAAGATTAGAGAGGGGTGAATAACCTTATAAAATTCTTTTGGGAAGTTTAAAAACCTTTGTTAAACTTTGACAGCAGAAAATAGATTTTTAATAAAATCAGTCAACTGATCAATCAAAGTAATAGTTGGAGAATCAGCTAGTAAAACAACTTTGAAGTATAAACTGATGTTTTGTTTCTTAGCTGACTGAAACTTTAAGCAAAATGAACTCAGAATGTAGAATGGTTTACAATATGAAGACTATTACGTCCACTATCAAGTTAGTCAAACTTGAATTTTAAAGTGCACTAATATTAATAATCATAAATGATCACTAACAGATTAGTGTACAACAAGACCACTGAATATGAAGATTGAATGTTCAAAGGGAACAAATCAATCTCGTGTGTTACAATAAAAAATTCCTCAAAAACTAAGTACTTTGGAGGGATTCAATACAATGATTGAACTAATAAAGGCAAATAGAACAAGTAAAGAATAAACAATAAGTGTTCTGAGTGTTTGCTCTTTAATGTTGAAGTTCAAGGATTCTTGAAGTGTTATGAATGCTTTGAATGCTTGAGAGCTTCAGATTGTGTAAGAGAGTTCTTCGTTGCTTCTGTGGCTTTATATAGGTAGAGATAAGTTTGTGGCCGTTGGAAGCTTTTGACTTTATATTAAATGATCTGTAGACATTAGAGTCAAAATAAGCGAACAACTCTCCTCGAGCTTTGAGCTATCTCAAAAGAAGTAGGTATGGCTTGTCTTTTTATTCTGAAATACACAGTAAAGTTTAAAACGAAAAGTGTGTTAGAAAATATTAAACATAAAGCATATTTGAATTTAAAGTATGCAATGTATTGACACAAATTCAAAATATAGCTACGGAAGCTCATCAAGTAAGCTTCCGTTTGAAGATCAATAGACTTATACAAGAAATAAGTCAAGGACATTATCAGTCTACTAACTTATGCCAATTATCAGTGACTGACTTCAAAATATTTAATTCATTATCAGTCGCTGATTCAAGGCGAAATCAGTTGACTGACTTAAGGGAATAAGTTCAGTCATCGGCTGTCTTAAGTTTTAAGTTGACTGATCATTTGTGATTCCAAATAAGTTAGAATGATTTTAAGTAAATCATTGAATGACCAACACTACCCTTCACTCCTTTAATTCAGTAAAGTGAAATTTCTTAATTCATTTAATTTTTAAAAAATGTTTGCTTTAATTCAGTAAATCTTTTTTTTTTCACATAACTGATTTGACTGTTCATAACAAAGATGTGGCAATTATTGAAAAAAATATATTTTTGACTTTCTAAATAGATATAAAATTTTTTAAAAAATTGCAAAAAAAAAAACTCAAATTATTTTATCTTAATGACTTTTACTAATTACATGAAGCAAATATTTTTTTTAATTAAATGTAAATATATAACAGTAAAAGCAAAAAAGGACAAACATAAATAATAGTAAAAAAAGAAAAACTTTTTTTATGATCTTAGTGACTTCTACTAATTACATGAAGCAAATAATTTTTTTAATTAAATGTAAATATATAACAATAAAAGCAAAAAATGACAAATATAAATAATACTAGTAAGAAAAGAAAAACTTTTTTAATTGGATAATGATACGCATAGTGAAAATTTGATGATAATATTTAAAGCCCACACATGTGGCACAAGGAAATCACTCTCATCTTCCTCTCACTTTTTCTCTCTGACAAAAATATTTGGATCTCCTTGCGCCACATTTGTGGGCTTTAAAAAATTATGATCAATATCTCACTATGTGTATCATTATCCTTTTTAATTAGACTCTATCTTTCTCTCTCACACACGACACATACTCTAAAGTCATCCACGGTTATCCAACATTGCCATCTTGTAACTCCCGAGTTTGAGATTCGATATTGAACCCCGTCTCGGTGCGCTAAACAAGCAAAAACAACTGAAGTTCAAAGACGTGAACGAGCTACACGAGCTCAAAATCATGAACTAAGTAGCTGAAAACCTGATAAAAAAACATGAGCTTCAAAAGGTCAAATAACAAACTTCAACTAATGAAACCTCAACGGCCAAAACATGTGCCGGAGAACAACAACATTCACAACACAACCTCGACAAGTCTCTAATACTCGGAGAATACGAAATTAACGATTAATCATCAATACCCAACAAATAGCATGCTAACAATTCATCTAAAACAAGTATATCGCATGCGAACATCGTGATTTAATACTACGATGCTTAAAAACTAGGAGAAAGAATAGTAACTTACAAACACCGAGATTACTCCAAAGAAAACGAAGATTATTCTACTAGAAACGCTCCCCTCGACGGTCTCTATGCCGCTACGGAGTCCGATCGTTGAACCCACACCCGATCCAAGCTGGAATCAAGCTTTTCCCTCTTAAAATCCACTTTCTCTCTCGAAAAACGTGGGAGATGAGTGAGATCCATGAATCATCAACAGATCTTGGAGATTTCTTGGCTAGGAATGTTCTCCTCGTCGCCCTTTATGCTACGGCGAAGACGGATCGTCGATCCGACTCTGAATGATCAAGATACGAAGGTTTCTCTCTTTACTCTCTCACTAGACCCTCTTTTTTCTCTCTCTCTTAATTTCATGGTTTGGGGAGGAAAAATGGAGAGAGATGAGGTCTGATATCTCACTTAATAAGGGTGGGAGTATTTTGGTCCAATACCCGGCTTGTTTCAGTATTTCGGGCCATTTAAAAGTGTTAAAACCCGTAAAATAATGAAATTCGTCAAAATAGGGATCGGGGCCACGCAGTCGCGCCTAGGAAGTGGCGCAAGCGCCAATCTTCAGGTTGTAGTCTGCTGATTTGATCTAAAGCGCGGTTGCCTCTCATCTAGGGCGCGAACGCGTCAGGTCCTGGGACTTTTTAGCTTGAAACTCAACCAATTTAATCCCCAATGAAGTGAAATCAACCTAGGATGTTTCTAACTCCAAACCAAGGTCAACACACACTCAAAACTCAACAGAATCATCACGCGTTAATGCATGAATGATGAGCAACACAAGTCTCGAATGCACACGAAGATAGACACATGAAACCACACTCGAAACGACACACGAGTCAACCCAATTTACGGATTAACGACAAGACTAACGTGATTGTCATTCGTGAGCGAATCTAAACCAAGGCTAGGTCACTTAAACGTGGGAAATATTCAACATATATTAACACTAATCGATGTCGAGAATAATCTTGAACAAATACGAAAACACCGCACAACTATCCTGGTTAATCACGTGCCAAACACGGGTCACAACTTAACACGTCACACTTAACAAGCATGACATCAAATATTCTGAGGGTTTCAATACTGGTAACAAAAGACTACGAGTAAAATAGGAAGAAAGTAGGGTTGGGGTGTTACATCGTTTTCCCCTTAATAGAATTTGTCCGCGAATTCATGGATTGGACATCTACGAATAATACATACATTACAACAAGGCTATACCAACAGTAACGGGACGAAGTAGCGACTTCACCTCTACGGGCAGCCCTTTCATCCTTCGCGTGGTAACATAGGGTACCTATCAGAACACTCCACGGGCGGCTCCACCTCTACGGACGGCCCTTTCCCTATGAAGCCTTTGTATGGAGAGTCATGCTTCGCCACAGTTTACGCGCGAGAGTTCCCAAAGATCACCTAACTTCCTTTGCTCTAACGAATGACTATAATTTCGAGACGTGAACAATTTCGGGGTATCACTACAAGACTAATAACCGTCTCATGTCAAGTTCAACACTAGAGCATGTATCGTAGATTCGTGATAACTCGTCTCTAACACATCTCAATGCCACACTTCCGCGGCGCAACCAAATCTCCACTCTTGTGGTACAACACTCAACAATAGTCACAAAAAATCCCATGATCAATTAGGTTCGAGTTTATACAACCCTTAGATTCACAATGTGATTCGACGACATCTTTATCGTCAAAGATACGAGTTCGAACAAATGGCATTACACCACAGATCACGCGAGTCATACGGACTCTACCGTGACTAACAACATTGTCGGCTATAGAACAAGCTGAAGAAATAAAAGGTCAATGGAATCACAAGCTAACATGCTTGTGTTACGAATAATAACTTTGATAAACTACAAGGTCAACATAAATAATAATAAGAGTTTAAAACTCTAAACACGTTTGACAAAATGGATCGGTATTATAGGATACCAATGCCGGATACTAACAACGTTACCCAAACATAGAGTCTAACGAACGAGTTCTCAATCGGAGTACACGTGGTAGCCCAATAACAAGGAAACAAATAAATAATGGAATAAGTCACGATGAACATGATTCTTACAAAATTAAATCGTAAAATCTCACCTTCTAACCTTGACTCGCTCTATTGGAGTCTTAAGTCGGTGCAAGAGGGTTCGGTGGGGTCACTTGTTCTACTCGAGGTTCGCCTAGGGTCACATTCAGTTGGTCCTCCAGTTCTCTCAGTTCTCGTAATGCGTATCTGAATTAAAATATGTTCGGGTACATGACTGACATCCTTGTAGTCCGCCTAGTTTGTGCCCATCCTGCTATAGGCATTCAGTAGAGACGTTAAATCTCTATAGGAAAGTGAAACACATTATGTGATTCAACTAAAGGCATACTTACTAATGGGACATTCTCAACTCTCTCAACCCAACACATCTTATCATGTACGTAAGGTTCTAAAGACAACCACATCACTATGCCAATCGGCATACACGCAAGGTGACACGATCTATTCATATCATAAAAATCTATAAGGCTAGACTGAATTAACATAGTGTATTCAGTCTACAACACATCATACAAAACAGCAATCACAAGCTCACCACTGGGGTGGCTAACTCAAATCCAAAATCTGTAATGTCAGGCTAGTATACTACGCACGTGACAAACTACAAGTCACAAATGGCTATTTATAAGCCTATCACTGTTCATATTCAACCGAGCACGATGGCTTACATAAACATCGATACATATTAAACCATTTTACAAGGAACGATACACAATCCACCTAAGATACTCAAACATGTCCAAGCGCATCAATTCCATTTACTTGTCAATTCCATTTTGTAATAGGGTTAAACAATTTATATCTAACATGCTATTAACTTAGTCTCGACGAATATCTCTTGACAACCAAATCAGGGGCCCTTCTAAGTGGCTTCAAAAGCTTCCGTCGCAGGGCGTTAGGGACAAGTAGTTACAAATATGTCATTTAGAATCGATCTCATGCACATAAGTGTCAAATACAAGAAAATGCACCTAAATGTAACATATGTCTCTAGTATGTACAAGTTTCGCATTCCATGATATGATATGCAAGAATGAAGCGTCTAAGTTAGTACGGACTCATATTCTTGCACTATGATATGCAAGAATGAAGCGTCTAAGTTAGTACGGACTCATATTCTTGCACTATTATAACTTGACACTCAACATTAATCGCTAGTGGACTCATGACCCAAAATCTCGAGTCTTCCATATCTATCTCCTCAAACGATCATCAATCGTAAGCCTAAGACGTTCCTTAAAGGTCCTGGCTAAACAACTCTATGATTAACATGACCACTAAGTTGGTCAAATCATAATACTAAACCTTTCAAGCCACTCACTCTAGTCGTTATCACTCTATCGAGGACTTAAAGTGCACTCACTAATATCCATAGGAGAAATAACGGATATAAATCATCGATCAGTCCCCGCTCTTGTGAGCGTAAGACCTCATCTATTCCAGTCCTATAAGGACTAACTCCAAAAATTCACTTATAATAATCCAACACTTATACTCAAATACTCGACATTAATTACTCACCCAATAACCAAACCACCTAAACCGAAGATCCTATCCTGGCGAATAGCTAAAGCTCTGATATCAACTGTAACTCCCGAGTCTGAGATTCGATGTTGAACCCTGACTCGGTGCACTAAACTAGCAAAAACAACTGAAGTTCACAGACGTGAACGAGCTACACGAGCTCAAAATTAAGAACTAAGCAGCGAAAAACCTGATAAAAAAACATGAGATTCAAAAGCTTGAATAACAAACCACAACTAATAAAACCTGAACACCCTCGGTCATCAACCTTACACGTGGCTAAACACCACGTGCCTAATAAGTTCTAGGTCGATAATATGAGCGGCTTCGGGACTAATGAAGCAAGCCAGCTCGGACACGGCGACCAAGCTCACCTTGGCTTGTTCACCTCTAGAACCTGACGAGGTCACCGACTACAAGGCTCGGCCTTGCGACCTGGATCCCAGACCACGGGAGTAAACGGACGACCTGGTAAAACATACCACATCAGATTGCTCTCTCACCAGTATGCTCTCCCAGCCCGCTGACCCCAGGACCTACAGTGCGACCTGGGGGACATCCCAGGTCAACCACATAGCATCAAGCGACCTGAACATATATCAGGTCGACCTTGACTATATTAACATTGGGCGACCTGGGTACGTACCAGGATGACCTCGACATAACCCCTATCAGCTCGGCGAAACAGAGTCCTCTACGGAATCACCTCTCAACTGGGAAGAGTCTTGCTACAACTCTATATACATCAGTCCTAAGCATATAAGGAAACGTAATCCGAAAGACATAGGAATCATCCCTATTCTGAATCCAACTGGGAGTATGACTTATCTCCTTATAAATAAACACCCTCACAGGCCTCATAAGGTACATGCAAATTACTTTCTTATTACATACTCTCTTGGCTTTACCTCTCCTACAAAGTATTGCTAATTTTTACGCCTGAGGGTTATCGCTGGGACAACCCAGCATCCCTTACGGTGTTCTTTGTTGATCACAGGTTTCAAGCAGTTCATATTTCAAGGGTAATCCCTGCGACATAAGCCGGAATCCTACTAGACTACACACGTGGATCAAACGTGGTCACCCTCAACTCTTTTTTGCGTGATCAAAACCTCAACGGCTAAAACACGTGTCGGAGAACAACAACATTCACAGTACAACCTAGACGAGTCTCTAATACTCGGAGACTATAAAATTAATGATTAATCATCAATACATAACAAATAGCATGCTAACAATTCATCTAAAATAAGTATCGTTTGCGAACATCGTGATTTAATACTACGATGCTTAAAATTTAGGAGAAAGAATACTAACTTACAAATACTGAGATTACTCCAAAGAAAATGCAGACTATTTTGCTGGAAATGCTCCCCTCGACGGTCTCTACGCCGCTACGGAGTCCGATCATTGAACCCACACCTGATCCAAGCTCGAATCAATCTTTTCCCTCTCGAAACCCACTTTCTCTCTCTAAAAACGTGAAAGATGAGTGAGATCCATGAATCGTCAATAGATCTTGGGGATTTCTTTGCTAGGAATGTTCTCTTCATTACCCTCTATGCTACGGCGAAGACAAATTGTCGATCTGACTCTGAATGCTCAAGATACGAAGGTTTCTCTCTGTACTCTCTCTCTAGACCCTCTTCTCTTTCTCTCTCTTAATTTCACAGTTTGGGGAGGAAAAATAAAGAGAGATGAGGTCTGATATCTCACTTAATAACAGTGGGAGTATTTTGGTCCAATACCTGGCTTGTTTGAGCATTTTGTGCCATTTAAAAGTGTTAAAACTCGTAAAATAATGAAATTTGTCGAAATAGGGATCGGGGCCGCGCGGTCGTGCCTAGGAAGTGGCGCGAGCGCGCCAATCTTCAGGATGTAGTCCGCTGATTTGATCCAAGGCATGGTCACCTCTCATCTGGGGCTCAAGCGCATCAAGTCTTGGGACTTTTTGGCTTGAAACTCAACCAATTTAATCTCCAATAAAGTAAAATCAACCTAGGATGTTTCTAACTCCAAACCAAGGTCAAAACACACTCAAAACTCAACTAAATCATCACGTTTTGATGCATGAATGATGAAAAACACAAGTCCCAAATGCACACGAAGATAAACACACAAAGCCAAACTTAAAACGACACCCGAGTGAACTCAACTTACAAATTAACGACAAGACTAACGTGCTTGTCATTCGGGAGCAAATCTAAGCCAAGGCTAGATCACTTAAACATGGGGAATATATAATGTATACTAATACTAATCGATTTCGAGAATAGTCTTGAACGAATACGAAAACACCGCACAACTCATCTTGGTTAATCACGTGCTAAACACGGGTCACAACTTAACACGTCACGCTTAACAAGCAAGACGTCAAATATTTCGAGGGTTTCAATATTTTTACGAAGAGAATACGAGTGAAGTAGGAAGAAAGTAGGGTCGGGGTGTTACACACCTCCTTCAACCTCCATTAACAGTACACCAACTCAAAAACAAACCATTACTGTCAATATTACTTAACAACAAAGAGGGAGAGAGAGAGAGACTGAAATTAGATGGTTAATTTGGGATCTCGTTGGCCATCTCCACCCTTGTTCACCGTCTCAGTCCAGATCTGAGATGGTTAATTTAGTATATCGTTGGCAGGAGAGAAATTAACGATATGGGCGCCAGCGATCGCGTTGAGGCAACGAAAATGGTGTCGACTCGGATGTTTTACCGTCGAAGGAGAGAGGAAAAGAAACATCGGCAGAGGCATGATCCATGCTAAATCATGTGATAACCCATTACCCATAAATAATTTTCATTATACTGTATTCATTTTCCACCCCCGCCCCTCTCCCATGTGTTTTTCGTTTACACACGCACAGACCACAGAGAGAGAGAGAGGGGGGGATTCTGCGTTTGTGTTAAGAAAAGGGGGCCGGCGATGGAGATGTTGGGGATGGGGCTATTAGATGGTGACATTGAAGAGGAGAGAGAAGAGGGGGTGAGAGTAGAGGGCGTTAGAAAGAGAGAGATGGTGGTGGGTTTCAAAAGAGAAAAAGTCTGTAACTTTTGATCGTTAGTGAAGTATCAGTCAGCAATCCAATTTCTTTAATTTAATGAAGGTAAATATATTTTGGGCATTTAAAAAAAAATTAGACGAAAATTCTAACGGTAAAGATAAAAGGGGGGAATCTAACAAAAAAAATACAAATTGAGGGACCACAATGAATTGTTTGTAACGGGGGACCAAACACATATATTTGTTCAAATCAAGGGATCAAAAAATTATTTTAGTCTTGTTTTTTATTAAAATTACTCCCCTATTCCAATTAAAGAGTTCAGTTTTGACTTTTTAAGGTCAACTTAATTAAAGTTTGATCGACGATTTACATAAATTTATTTATTTTTACAAAGTCATAAAAGTTACAAATCTATGATATTCTTAATGTAATTATTAGTGAATGAAAATTTATTTTTGAAAATATAATTAAAATATGTTAAATTTTAATTTAATATAATCATATGTTAACTTTTAAAAATGAAAAGTGACTTTTTAGTTAAAACGGCGGAGTGTATTATCTAAAACATAACATATGTAAAATTTTATAATGATATGATAAATACATGTTTTTAAAATAAAAAATTCTACAACTCTCCAACCACAACCACCATTACCACCGCCTCCTATATCTACAACCACCACCACCTTCCTTTTAAAAAAAACTTTCTCCACCACCATCATGACCAATCTGCCTTTCACAACAAATCTCAAATCATCGCCACCACCACCCCAAATCAAGTATTCAAAAAATCTTTCCCTGACCACCACCAGGATTGTCGTTTCTTTCCAAAATCTCTTTATGAATTACCCGAAAGTATAAAAAGCCGGTTGGACCAACCTTGATGACGGTCACGACGAGAGTTAAGGAGACAGCGGAAGGTGACGGCGGTAATGACAGTGAACAAGAAGGGATGAGAGATTGTGAAATAGGATTGAAAAACTAGGTTTTGGGTTAACATACATACGACAAGGGTAGTGTATCATAAATGATTACGTAGTTTATAAGAGTACTTTTGTCTCAAAAATGGGTTCGATGGAATGTAAAAGAGTGACGCTAAATGCAGCCCTCTCGGGTGAAATTACTAACTTGCCTCTGATTTTTTTATATATAGAAAAATTTCAACATAACAAACTCTATTTCATTTTCAATTTCTCTCTCTATCTTTTCTCCAGCTCTTTCATAGTTTTCTCCAAAAAAGGTATGTTTTTTATATACTTTTTATTAATTTAATTTTTTTACTTAGTTATTTGCTTTGAATATGTATGCTTTATGCATAGTTTGTGTAAAATATAAATTTTTTTACTGTTATTATTGTGTTATAATATACATATAAAAAATAATTTGAAAATCGGGGGGACATTTGTCGGGACCAGGCACATGTCTTCATGTACATGGTACAGGCGCATGTCTATGATGTTCTTCATTTTTAAATTTTTTTTAAAAAATCGGGTGAACATGCGTATGTCCACCCAATTTTTTTTTTTGCACTTTTACCCCTTGAACTTGTACATTTTTTAAATAATTTCATTTTACCCCTTTGAGTTTGTTAGTTTCGTTAAATTGTTAAATTAAATGAAAATTTACAATTTACCCCCTGAGTTTGTTAATTTAGTTAAATCGTTTAGCTAATTGAAAAATATGCACTTTATTCCTAATTGCATTATGCTTAAATAATTTTTAATTTTTATGCAATTTATTAAATGTTACTTATAATTACATACATAAATGTAACATTTTAGTGGGCTGCTGTATTTCATTTAAAAAGGTATAATTTATTCAAAAAGAGAAAAGAACAAATTAGTAATTTCGTCAGAAGAAAAAATGCGTTTAGTGTATAAGGGCTACATTTAGCACTTATATTTTTGTAATACCACTTCCCCCTACCCCCCAAAGAATGGTCATACTGCTTCCAACAACTACAAGAATGGCCAAACATGACAGTGGAATGGGTCTAGGGGTGTAAATGGTTCGGTTTGGTTCGATTTATACCAAAACTATGAACCGAACCACCATCTATCGGTTTTATTTTTTTAAACCGAACCGAACCGCCTGAGGCTCGAAACCGAACCGAACTGAACCATTCGGTTTGGTTTGGTTTGGTTCGGTTTTATGGTTCAAAGAAATTTATTTTTGATTAATTATTTTTCCAAAACTACTGAAGAGATATTGAAAAAGAAAAAGACAATATCAATTTTCAAATATTTAAAAAGAAGAAGAAGAAATTTGAAACTAATTTCGTTAAGGTCGAGAGAAATCTTACGATGGTTAAGAGTATATTTTGATTCTATGAAGTGTGAGAAAGAATCTCAGAGAGGTGAAAGGGAGAGAGCAAGGTGACAGGGACAATGACAGACTAATAGTGAGGTGTGAAATTGCGTTGAGGTGAGAGAAAAAGAGAGAGCTGAGAGACAAAGGCGTGAGATTATTATTTTTACTCTTAGGTTTTTAAAATTTCAGTAAACGGTTCAAAATTTTTATGACAAATCAAATCAAATGACTATTAATAATAAGAATAATATTAAATATATATAAGAATACTATATATATATATATATATATATATATATGGCAAAACACACAATCGGGCCATTGTACTTTGGGAAAGGTTGCAATTCGGCCACTGATTGTTTGAAAATGTTATTTGGGCCACTGTACTTCAGTTATCTTGCAAACGAGCCCATTTTTTAGACGAACGTTAGTTGAGCCGTTAAAATAAGATAAAATACCAATTTTACCCCTGTCTTCAACTTCGTCTTCCCCAATTAAGAAAAAACAAACCCTAACCCTAAAATTGCAAAGACTGGATTTTCGTACCTTGGTAGAAATAGGAACCAGATTTTTCAATTGGGGAAGATGAATTGCTTTTCTTACATCATTCAGGTGACTCCTCTGGCGTCTTGGACCTCCAGACGTAGTACGTTCCCGGCAAAGCTCCATCCTCCCCACAACGACGTGGATGGCGATGCTATGATCCTTCACTTTGCGGTGGCTTTGGCTGCCACCGTTACCAATCCTTACTCCACCTGGTTTTTTGGTGGACCTGCTGGATCTCTTCCATAGGATGTGAATTTGGTCGGACCTGTAGCTGCCCGGCCTGGAGAGGCTAGCTGAAACCGCCTGTTTTGGGGTGTTCGGGTCAGGATCATTCCCCGGGCAGGACCCGTATAGACCTCATTTCCACCGGAGAGTTCAATTCACATGGAATCAACAAGGAAAAATTCTTGTTACCAGCAATCTGGGATCCCAAAGAGTCAACTTGCTGGACCACTGTTTAGTTTGATCAAATCTTCTTCTTCTTCCAAAACTTAATTACTCCTCCTACAATCCATTCCTTCGTTCTGGAGATTTAAAATCTCGATTATCGCCAGCCAGAGGCCACATACGTATTTATAGATGATGTAATGTTCTTCTGGGATTATTACTTAAACTGGGACAAGTTTTACAAAATGTTCTCCCGGCAAAGATGAATTGATGAGCTCGACGGAGCTTTGACGGGAACGTACTGTGTCTGGAGGCCCAAGACGCTGGAGGAGTCACCTGATAGATGTAAGAAAAGCAATTCATCTTCCCCAATTGAAAGATCTGATTCCTATTTCTACCAAGGTACTAAAATTCAAACTTTGCAATTTTAGGGTTAGGGTTTGTTTTTTCTTAATTGGGGAAGATGAAGATGGAGACAGGGGTAAAATTGGTATTTTATCTTATTTTAACGACTCAACTAACGTTAGTCCAAAAAATGGGCTCGTTTGCAAGATAACTGAAGTACAGTTGCCCAAATAACATTTTCAAACAATCAGTGGCCGAATTGCAACCTTTCCCAAAGTACAGTGGCCCGATTGTATGTTTTGCCTATATATATAAGAATACTATATATATATATATATATATATATATATATATATATATAACTGTTTGGTTCGGTTCGGTTTCACCCCTAAAACCACAAACTGAACCGAACCGAACCGACCGATTTATAAATTTTGTAAACCGTGACCGAACCACCCTAGTCTAAAACCAAACCAAACCGCTTGGTTTGGTTCGATTTCGCGGTTCGGCGGTTTAAATTTACACCCCTAAATGGGTCAACGAGAAAACATGACCTTAAACAGTTAGTAAATCTATCTATCATAAATTTAGGGATATGCCAATTTCACTTTATTTTTTAATAAAAATTTTTATTTTTTTGGGATGTCCACTTACCACATTGGGTATGCTAGTAAGCCTCAATTGCCGTATGTATTTAGTTTGCCGCTGAATCAAGAAAATTTCTATTTGGGGAGGGTCGAGTAAAATTAGCATATTACTATATTTATTGATAAAGAATTCACAATTCTATTTTATAATGTTTTATATAAAGAGTTAATTTTTAAAAATTATATTCCCTCTGTTTCAGATAAAGTGTTCACTTTTTTTTTTAAATTTAACATGTGACTAAATTAAATCAAAATTTTACATACTTTATTTATGATTTAGAAAATAAAATTTTATTAATTAAAAATTACATTAACAATACTATAAATTACAACTTTAATAATTATGTAAAAATAAATAAATTTATGTAAATTATCGGTCAAACTTTAATTAAACTGACCCAAAAAAGTTAAAAGTGGATTCTTTGCCTAGAACGGAGGGAGTATCTGCAATCCCCACAACCTTTCAACTATATCCTTTATATATACTATAAGGCCTCGATTGGTACATGGAATTGGAATTGATTTCGCATAATCGATTCCATAGAATTGATTAAAAATGTTTGGTGATGTAAGAATTATATTTGGAATAGGAATGAATTACTAAAATCTTAGAATTGATTACTAAAATTTAAGGAATTATAATCCTGATGGAGAAGGTGGTATTTGGATTCCTAATAGTTAAAATCCATGTAAAATGACAATAATATTTTTTTATTTGGTCAAGATTTGCTTTTTATATTTATAATTTATTTTGTTTTAACTATTTTACGGCCTTTTCTTTTTACTCCTCCTCGTCGTAGTTGTTCTTCGACTCATTATAAGGTTTTTCTAACTTTTCTCATTTGATTTAATTTATTAATAATAGTTTATAATTTATGATTGTTGTGTTAATTTTTACAATCGGAGATGATGAAAAAGAAGAGTGGGTGATTGATCTGCTTGAAACTATGTAGAAAAATAAAATAGTAGTAATTATTTTAAATAAGTAAGTAATTACACGTAATTTTCTCGAATTGTTTCAAATGTTTAAATAATTTTTATTTGAATTAGTTTTATTATAACATTAGTTTTTTACTTAATAATTTTTTTCTTGCTTTATTGATGTTGGGTAATTTAAAATTTTTACTAAAATTGAAAGAGAATGAAGAACTTGTTATTTTGTAAAGCAGTAATAACGTTAATATCTAATTTTTATCATGGAAGTCATTAACAAGTATTTTTCTACATTGGGGTAATGTTTTTAGTTGCATCAACTTTATCTTTGTATTCCAAGTTATTTTTTTTTACCAAACAATATAATAGAAATTTGTATTACATTAGTAATCACATTCCTTATGCTACCAAGCAATTTTTAAGAAACATTTTTTGATTTTTTTTTATAAAATCTCATTACTAAAAATCGATTCGAAAAAATTAATTTTATTTCCGTTTACTAATCGGGGTCTAAATATTTTAGTTGTACTCAAATATTTTTATAATGATAATTAATTCTGATTATTATTTAAGAGTGGGGAACATCATGATAACTATAAGACTATATATACTAAGAAAACTGTTTTTCCCCACTACTCTTTCCACTCCACGAAGTTCGAACGTAAGAACGGCGGCGATCATATGATCCATATACATATGAATGAGTTAACTTGAAACACCAGACAAGATGTCATTGAAATACCCCCTTGTTTTATTAAAAAGTTAATATTTGAAAAGTCTAATAATTAAGAAATACATAAATACTTTTAAAATTGATCATAATTATAAAAATATTTAAACATATTCAAGATACTTACAAGTTACAATACAAGTGGATGATAAAATAAAATGTTATGATAATTATAAGCATCAAAAAGTGAACTTTTTAAATAAAATATTTCAAAATAAAATAGTACTCTCTCCGTCCTTAAATTATTATCTTACTTTCATTTTTTGTTCGTTTTTAAATAATTGTCTTGTTTAAAACTTTTCTTTTTATGACATCATTTTCATCATTTATCCTTACTTTTACTTCTTACTTTAATTATGGACCACATATACATGAACATTAAAAGAAATTATATACTATATTAATATTAATAATCAAATTAATTACCTTTTCTTAATTCATATACCAAATTAAATAAGATAATAATTTAAAGATGGAGGAAGTAATTTTTTTGCCTGAACCAGGAGGAGCACTTAATATATACCACGTAAAATCAAGTCTACCCGATTCACATGGATGACGGACCCTCCATCTACTGCTCATTTGTAAGCATTTGCACGGTAATTATCCAAATTGGTATCTCACCTCAGGAAGCAAATAAAGAAAATACTTACACCCTCCGTTCCAGGTAAAGAGTCCAGTTTTAACTTTTTTTGGTTAACTTAGTTGAAGTTTGACCGATAATTAACATAAATTTAGTGATTTTTACAAAATTTTGAAAGTTGCAATCCATAGTATTCTTAAAATAGTTTTTAATTAATAAAATTTTATTTCTTAAAGTATAAGTAAAGTGTGTAAAATTTTAATTTGATTTAGTCACATGTTGACTTTTAAAAAAGGAAAGTGGACTCTTTGGCTGGAACGGAGGAAGTATTAAATTACAGCAAACTCTCCTAAATTATTAGGAGTTATCAGGTTTTATCCTTGAACTTTTTTATTCAATATTCAATAATAAACTCATATGAACTATCTGTTTTGGGAACAAATGATATAACGCCGTTTGACAAACTTACCTTTGATATCGAAGAAAAAAATTAAAAAGAGAGTTTTTGTGTTAAATTATACTCTTTCAGTTTTAGGGAAAGAGTTTGATCACGTCAAAATCGGTTCTGGTGATCTGTCGTGTCCACGTAAGCAGCTAGTCTCTGGTCAGGATGCCCCGGCTCTCAATAGGCACAAGCTTAGGTGGGACTTGTCCTCCGGTAGATACCTGAGATGAAGAAGAAGCACCGTTAGGGAGCTGGACGCTGGTCCAGCTAAAGCCCTCCGGTGAGAGAATCAGTTTATGGTAAGGTTTGTGGTCTCCGGTGAGGATTCAGGCTGCTCTTTGAGAGTGAATGCTCTGAATTCTTTGGAGAGTTTGTAGTTGTGTGTGTTAATTTTAACTTAGACTATAAAGGAAGGCTATCACCTTGTATTCATACTGGTGTAAAGTCGGGTTGAAGCAAGTGGGTCTGCCAGATGTCTACCTGGGGTGAGCTGCCATTAGAGCCGTCAAAACGGGCCAAACCCGCCGAGCCGGCCCGTCCCGTCACCTAAAAGTGGCGGGTTGGATTGAGGAAATTCAGTCCCGTTTAGGGGGCGGGTCAAACGGGCTGAGCCCGCACGGGTCATGGGTTGAGGCTGGCGGGCGGGTGGCCGGCCTTTTTTTTTTTTCTACCCATTGATTAAATCTGTACCATTGATGCTTAAAATTTCAATTAAACCTAGGGCCTAGGCTAAGAAAAAGGAAACGAAAGTTGCAGCAACAATATTTATTTTAGATCTCAAATACTAAAAGACGATTAATTAAGTTGGTGAAAATCCCACTTATACCAATATTAATATTTAAACCTTGGTGAAAATTCCACTTAAACCAATATTAATATTATAATATTTTTTATTTTTAATTGTTCTTTGAGTATTATAATATTTTTTATTTTTAATCATTTTAAGTTTTAAATCAGAAAATTAATAAATCAGTATTTTGGCGGGTTGGCCGTTCCGCAACCCGTGGTGGGTTGGGTTGGGCGGTTCAGACCGCCTATTTGGCGTGTCACCGTTCGCCCGTTTGTTGGCGGGTTATGGCGGGTTGCGGGCTAACCCGACCCAACCCGTTTGACAAGACTAGCCGTCATGTGCCCATTTCTGACAGCCGCAATATGCATTGATGAGATTTGATGTGGAAGTGACCTGTTTTGGTGCAGAGAATAGAACTTCCCTGTTTGTCCCCTTGACCTTCTAGATGCAGCTTTCCTTAGAGGGCAAGCATCCTTTTCGCCCAATGAGACGCCAGATGGTGGTCCCAGGATGACGTAGTAGCATGTGGGCATTGAATGCGGCAGCTTTTGTTGACTTTCTTCGCTTCCCGGGGTGGATACCTCGGGGTCTTTAGCAAGACAGCTCGGGTCTAAGACCATGCGAGCTCTTTATGTTCATGAGCGGAGCTGAGGGCCACACTTGAGTTCCTCGGAAAGGTCGGGATCGGACGGAGTACCCGGGCTCGGGTTGCACTCCAAGCTCGGGATGATGACTCCTCTCTTCCGGGCTCCAGATCAACTTGGCCACGTGTCCCTCTAATGCCACGTGGGAGGTGGATATTTTTGTATCTTCAGAGTTCATTATTTTATTTTGGGATGTTCTACATAAAGAGTACATTTTAAAAAATTATGCCTATAATTTTTATAAATCTTTTAATTTTACCATCTATATATGCTATATACATCTTGACTATATTCAAATATTTTTGTAATTATCAGTGTTCGAAAAATCGTTCTAGGCCCGCCTAGGCGCTAGGCCCCCCCAAACGCCGCGACTAGGCTCTAGGCGCCCGCCTAGGCACTAGGCCCCCCCCAAACTACACGAAGAGCTCTAGGCGCCCCCCAAACGCCGTGACTAGGCTCTAGGCGCCCCCCAAACGTCGCGACTAGGGCTAAATCGGACAAAAAATTGCCACCATGAAAAATTGACGATTAGTCAGCCTAGGCGTCGCCTAACACCCAGCCGATTTGAGCGATGTCGTACGCGTTTTTTTAAGGAGGGACCCAGTATGAGGAACCTAGGAGGAAGGGGAGTCAATCAGGGACAGAGCGACGCACAACGATGCGATGAATGACGTCCTCAATTTTCTGGACAGCTAGGGCTTAGATAAGTTTGGCGTCAAAGGAGGGGGAGTCAACGTGACTGAGATCCATAGCTTAGAAGTAGTCGAAATGGCTGGATTGATTGCGGTGGGAAAGGAGGCGATATGCCGATGAAGAGGTGAAAGAGAGAGTGAGAGCGAGAGTGAGAGAGAAAAAGAGAGAGCGAGAGCGAGAGATTGTCGTTGACGTCGAAATCCCGTCATCTATCTCATAGTGAGAGAGAGAGAGAGAAAGGCGTCTGTAAAAACTTTGTAAATTGTGAGAGAGAGACATGCGGTCAGTTTTTAGTTTTAGGGTTTTAATTCACTTTTCAAAATGAGAACCTCCCCCCTCAAGTTATTAAAGTATTTCCCCACCCCCCTCAAGTTATTAAAATATTTCTCTAAGTATTTTCCCACCCCCCTCAAGTTATTAAAATATTCCCTTCTTCCCTCCAATTTGAAATGATAGAGAATTTGATTTTAATTTTAACTTTTAATCTTGTAATGTAATCATTACTTTTAGTTTATTTGGTCATATTTAGCTATTTACTATTGTTTCACTAGGTTTGGTATGGATAATGTGTAATTATGTCGATTTGCCCGCCTGCACCACGACTGACCGACTGCCCATAGCGCTAGGCCTACTCTGCGCCTACGCCCGCCAAGAATTTTAAAACATTGGTAATTATATCTAATTTCAATATCAATTATAAATTTTTTAATTATTAAATTTTTAAACGTAAACTATTTAGATAGAATGGAGAGAGTACCATTTTAATTTGCAATTTAGATAAAGGAAAGGTAGATTAAACATTTGGCATTTACAAGCATCATGTGGGAGGCACACGTACAATTTTCTATTTATCTTTTAACCAAGCAGTCAAAGTAAGTCTCAGAAAATTTTAGTATAAGTATGTTTAGGGTAAAGGTACACGACCCGATAATTCGATATAGTTTAGTGGGATTTTCTGTAATTTTCTCAAAGAAAATTCTGCCGGGCCCATTTGCGGAAAAACGCGTGGAAATTCAGTTAACTCTGTGCTTCGAAGTTCGAAGTGCATCACTTCAGCCACCGGACGGAGAACCAAAGACCATAAATACCCCTTCCGTCAAACTTCAGACTCCATTATTAAACCCTCAAGTATTCCCCAAACAAAGTCCAGTCAAATCCCCCACTTAATTAACTAATTTTCCCACCAATTAAACATAATTTTCTCCATCAAAAAGGATCATTATTATTAAAATTCCACAGCAACCTACTCCCTCTCCACACAAAAAAAAAAGAAAAAAGTCAATGTTCTTGCCTGCCCTTTCAAATTCACTTACTTTATGATTTCACATTCTTTGTGAATTTGAACAAACCCTAACCTCATGGGTTTCTGCAGATTTTCTCTCCGCTCCGTTTCCTTGATCGGACTTGTAATCATCTCAATTCAATCGTATGCCGTTGCTCAGGACGATGTCAGGTGCTTGCAAGGTGTGAAGAACTCGCTTCACGATCCTGAAGGAGCTCTCAGCTCATGGAATTTCGCAAACAGCTCGAGAGGCTTTATTTGCAGCTTCGTCGGCGTGTCCTGCTGGAACGATCAGGAGAACCGTGCGATTACGCTCGCTCTTCGTGATCTGAGTTTGTCCGGTACGGTTCCGTCGGACTTGCAACATTGTCACAGCTTGCAAACTCTCGATCTCTCCGGTAATAATCTCTCCGGTTCGATTCCTAAAGATATATGTACTTGGTTGCCTTATTTGGTTACCTTAGATTTGTCAAACAATCAATTCTCCGGTGAAATTCCTCAGGATCTTGGTAATTGTTCGTTTTTGAACGCTCTCATGCTTTCGAATAACAAATTATCTGGTAACATACCGCCCACGTTTGCTAATTTTGGTAGACTTAGTAGGTTTTCAGTGGCAAACAATGAACTTTCTGGTACAATTCCGGCGAGATTGAGCACGTTTGATTCACAGGATTTTTCTGGGAATGATGGGCTTTGTGGTAGGCCACTCGGTAAGTGTGGTCGTCTGAGCAAAAAGAATCTTGCGATTATTATAGCTGCTGGAGTGTTTGGGGCTGCAGGCTCTTTGTTGTTAGGGTTTGGTATCTGGTGGTGGTACTTTACTCGGTCAAGGAAAAAGATAAGGTATGGGATTGGAAAAGATGATAGTAGTAGTTGGGCTGATAGGTTGCGCGCTCACAAGCTTGTTCAGGTTTCTTTGTTTCAGAAACCTCTTGTCAAAGTTAGGTTGGCTGATTTAATGGCTGCCACCAATAATTTTAATGCAGAGAATATCTTAATATCAACTAGGACAGGAACGACATACAAGGCGGTTCTTCCTGATGGGTCTGCTCTTGCGATTAAGCGGCTTAATACATGCAAGATGAGCGAGAGGCAGTTTCGGTTGGAAGTTACTAGGTTGGGACAGCTGAGGCATCCTAATTTGACCCCTTTGTTGGGGTTCTGCGTGGTGGAAGATGAGAAGCTCTTGGTGTATAAGCATATGTCTAATGGAACTCTGTCTTCTGTGTTGAATGGGAATGCAAGTATGTTAGATTGGCAGGATAGATTTAGGATTGGTTTGGGTGCAGCAAGGGGGTTTGCTTGGCTTCATCACGGCTGCCAGCCTCCTATATTGCATCAGAATGTTAGCTCTAGTGTGATATTCCTTGATGATGACTTTGATGCTCGGATAGTGGATTTTGGATTGGCCAGGCTCATGACTAACCCGGAATCCAATGAAAGTAGCTTTGTCAACGGGGATCTGGGCGAGCTTGGTTATGTAGCTCCAGAATATGCAAGCACAATGGTTGCTTCTCTAAAAGGAGATGTTTATGGTCTTGGGGTTGTGCTCTTGGAATTGGTAACTGGGCAGAAACCTCTTGAAATCAGTGGTGCTGAAGAAGGGACTAAAGGTAATCTGGTGGATTGGGTAAATCATCTGTCTGCATCAGGCCGGATTGAGGATGCCATAGATAAGAGTATCCGTGGAAAGGGACATGATGAAGAAATTGTTCAGTTTATGAGAATTGCATGTAACTGTGTGGTTTCTCGACCCAGAGAGAGATGGTCAATGTATCTGGTTTACGAAGCATTGAAGAATATTGCTCAGGAACTAGGTTTCTCGGAACATTATGATGAGTTTCCACTTCTTTTTAACACGCATAATGCAGATGATCAGGGTTAAAATCCTGGTGTCATGTTTGTGCGGTTGTGATGCACCCTTGATGTACATTGTGTGATCTCCATTTTAGCTGATACATTTATGTTTGTCTAATATAGTTGTATTTATTATAGAATAAACCTCTGAATGGTTTCTTTCACGCCACTATGAAATCTATTTGTTTGCTCATTTATTCTTGGCAAATGGCCTCGAATGGTTTTTGTTCGTAATGTGATCCATCGTATGTATGCTAGTAACTAGTTACAAAGAAGATGATGAATGAAGCTTATCTTACTATTCGTGGATAATATTTGGTTGGAGTCTCGTTTATTTCTTTTGTAGTAATTAGTAAAATTAATATTAGACTGTAAGTTCTTTCTATTTGTTTTGATTATGGGATCCAAGAGATGTGCCTTCCTTGATGCTATTATAAGAACCAATCACGTTAGCATCACGCCAGTACTTGCCCTCCACAACACCCTTAATAATACCATCAGCCATTTTCTGTATATTCACTTGGTGCATTTACAGGTTTTGACATTAGTGTTTCATTTCATCTGCTAAAGGCTATTTTTGCTATAACAAACATACGAGTTATTTTACCTAATGTGCAAAACTATACTACTGCAACACTTGTATTTGTGAAAGTTTTTAAGGGAAAGTTTTTCTAAACAAAGACTTATGATTAGTATGCCTGCCTGTTAATGCTTCCTTGTGTTGACTTAGTTGCTCTGGTCTTCCATGGGCATGGTATTGCATTTCTCACACACGAGTCAGTGAAGTCTAGCTGGATAAGGAAATGAATACTTCTTAAGATTTCCTGTCACCAAAGGAGGAAAGCAACTAAGCAGAAGGAGAGGTTCGAAAAAAGGAGTTCGATCGAACCAAAGCTAAAGAAATTGTATTTCTCCATTTCAGCCAGGCCGGGGGAAGGAGCAAACCCAAATAAAACTCAGTGGGTCTTGGTCTTCCTCGGCATGGCGTCTCTCACACGAGTCAGTCAAGTCAAGCAGGAAATGGCTGAAAATTGAAAGCTCTTACTCTTGGCCCTATTTGGCAGAAATTGCCAACTGTTTATGGTGTTTTGGGCCTTCTTATTTTGTTCGGAAAATGCTGGTCGGTTTATTTTTCTAACGTTTTTTTTTTCTCTAGTCTACCATTTTTTTTTAACTGTTAAAATGCAGTTTCATAAATTTGTGCCTAAAATGTCCCTATATAACGTAAACGTATCCTTCAAGGTGATTTCTTCCTAAAATCTATCCTGTAACTCCTTTATTTGAAACATTCGTTAAAAACTCGATCTAAACACTTCATCTCTGTAATGGAAAACGCAATTATGTTAATGGTGAAATTCAGAAATGGTACGATCGTTTATAGAGTTTTTGAAAATTTTGGAATAGCTGATGTGATTCAATTAAGAACAAGTAAGTATCGAATGCTGAAGCTCAAAATTTATCTTTGAAATATTTCTTGGGATCACATGTGAATTGTTTTCTGTCGAATGATGATGATTGTGTAAATATGGTGTTGTTGGCCAAGATTTTATCGGTTAGCATTATATCAGTAGACATTTTTAAAAATCAAAATGCTTTAAGTTACGGATTGAATAGAGAATGGTTACTTGGTGATTCTGTTTCCTTTATCCCACCTTTTGATTCAGCCGATGCCTGAATTGGGCATCGCGATGCAGGAATCATTCATCGCGATGCAAGAATGATTCATTGCGATGCAGAGATGCTTCATCGCGATGCAGGAATGATTAATCGCAATGCTTCAGTTTGTAATAACAGTTCAAGTTATTCCAATCGTGATGCATTAACTTGGAGTCGGGATGTTTCATCATTGCATTAAAGCAGTATCAATTCTGTAATTTTAAAATTTGATAATGAAAGTGTTCCATATTATGACATATGTCTTAATCAATCACAAAAGGATCTTTTAACTACTGGTTAGGCATCTACTATTACTGGTGTTGGGCAAATTTTTAAAGGTAGATTGGATGAATTTTGAAGGCAACTGATAAAGTTTTCTTTCAAGATTGGATTTGATTATGTTTTTTTAAAGAAGAACAATGAGAGGGTTAGTGTTGTATGTGGAAAGAATTTTGATGATGATAAGTGTTGTACGTGGAAAGAATTTTGATAATGATTGCAGTTGGTTTATCAGGGCATTTGTTTTAAGTCTTGGCAATTCAGCATCCATATACAAGTGCAACCTTACACACAGATGCCAAGTCGCCATGTTTGATTCAATTGATTACTCGAAAAGGATGGATTGTGGTATAATTGCAGACTTGATCGTTGAAAATGTTCGTACTCAACCAAGCTATTCCCTGACCCATGTAATTGATCACATGAGGACCCAGTATGACATTGAAGTAAATTACAGTAAGGCTTGGAGAAGCGTTGAAAAGGCTCGTTGTAAGATTTTTGGTGGTTACGTTGATTCTTTTCAGGAGCTGCAATGGTACGTCAAAGCGTTGCATAAGAGTAATCCGGGCAGCTTTGCATTTGTTGAATCGGACCCTATTACGAATCGTTTCAGTCGTTTGTTCATTTCATTTCGGGCATGCGTAGATGGTTTTAAGTATTGCCGTCTTATATTGTTCATAGATGACACCTTTATGAAATCTCGATTTAAGAACACGCTTTTGTCTGCGACGGCCAAGGATGGAAATCAAAGTACTTCACAAAAAAAAAAATCAATTACTTCAATTTTATTTTATTTTTTTGTTTAACCATTATTTTAGGATCATATTGTTTCTATGTAGGGCTTTTTTCATTTGCATTTGCTGTTGTAAGTGTTGAAAATTGAGAAAATTAGTCTTGGTTTCTTTCAAAAATAAAAGAAGCAACAGAAGATCGGGATGTGTTGTTTGTATCTGATAGAAACGTGGTTTACTGGAAGCTATAGGTGATGTTTTTGATAGTTCCAAACATTTCTTCTGCTTGGTGCACCTGTATCATAACTTAAAAGAGATGTTAGGTGGTAAACGTTATTCGAGCATGTTTCGCAGCAAAATGTGTTCAATATTGAAGGATTGTGCGTATGTCCCGACCATCGACTATTCAATGAAAAACTTGAAATATTCAAAAAAGAAGGGTGACAGATTGCTTGTGATTTCTTGTCCAATCTTTCATACGATAAGTGGTCTATTGCTCATTGTCTCGAGAACAGGTATGTCGAGCTGACATCAAATGCTGCGGAATCGTTCAATAATTAGATTTTAGATGCTCGAGCTCTTCCCATTACTCACATGGTTGACTGCATAAGATCAAAAATCATGAAATGGTTTACGGAGTGATTTATCAATGGAAGAAAATGGAACAAATTATTATGTTGGAAGATGGATAAAAAGTGGAGCGAATACATAACCATTGGGGTCACGTGGCAGGTCTGCATGGTACGTAACGTAGTATACGAGGTTCTGTCCAATTCAGCGTTACGGTTGATTTGGAGAATCAAACATGCATGTTCGTGTTATCAGTGGCAGATTCATGGTATGAGATGCTAAAAAAAGATTGATGATGTCATTGATAATTACTTCCTGACAAGTTATTACATCAAGTGTTACAAGGGAATCTTAATGTCAATTCCGACTACGGAGAGGTACGAGCTAAACATTTTTTCCGAAGGCGAGACCATTTTACCACCAATAACGAACAGATTAGCTAGACGTCCGAAGAAGAAGAGGATCGCATCAAATGGTGAATCAACAAGCAAAAAGAAAATAAAATGTAGCAGATGTAAAAAGCTTTGTAACCACAACTCTAGGTCATGCAGAGAGGCAATACAACCTTGATTTTTTATTTTTTCAATGTTATTGAATTATTAGTGTCAATGAAATTGTGTTTTTCTATTTTACAAAAATAAATTAATTTTTTATAGATTTTTAGTCATAACTGTCATTCATGCATCGTAATTTATCAATGGGGCATCGGGATGCAAATATTATTGAATTCGATACAGGATTTTTGTATCGCAAAGCATAAAATTAATTTTTATTTTATGCCAATGCCTTTTAGTCACTACACATATCAGACATCGCAATGCACATATCAGGCATCACAATTATTTTGTGAATTCAATGCAAAATGAAATCCCGATGCTTGAATATATTTGCACATAATAACTAGCTACAATTTGACATCCTGTGATATGCGTTTTTACTTAGGCATCAGTATGCAGATATCAGACATTGGGATGCACATATCAGGCATCGCAATTGTTTTATGAATTCGATGCAAAATGAAATCCCAATGCTTGAATATATTTGCACATAATAACCAACTACAATTTGGCATCCTGTGATATGCCTTTTTACTTAAGCATCAGTATGCACATATCAGGCATCGGGATGCGCATATCAGGCATCCCAATGCCTTTTAGTCACTACACAAACATAATATTATTGAATTCGATGCAAAAATGAAATCCCGATGCTTGAGTATATTTGCACATTATAACCAGCTACAATTTGGCTTCTTGTGCTTCCAATCATGTCAGAATTAATTTCATTTAACTATATTTTTCAAAAATTACAAGACTTGTACTCATCATATATATTCATAAAACAATTGTTTTCATTTCATTACTTCTAATTTGCTATCACAAAAATTACAAAATTGGACGTCCGCCAGATTATTTCTTCATGTGACCCCCTGCTGCCATCATCATCTCCACCATTCTCGCCCAGTATGCGTTACATTAATGAATGCTATATTGCTTGGGTATTGGTAACCCTTTTAGTAAACATTCAATTATCATACAGATGATAACGCCGCAGTCCAGAGTGTTTGGAGCTTGTTGGGGTGATTCTGCACATGTTTTGATTTCACATTTGAAGTTTTTCTGACTTAATCTTTTGAATCGTTTGAAGGTCAAATCTAAGGGAAAATCTTTGATGATTTCCCGTATTTTTCCTTCAACGTATTTTACTTGTAAAAGAAATTATAAAAAAAAATAGTTAATGTGTGAATATTTTGTTGTATTTTGATTAAACTGTCATACATTACTCACCAGTTTTTTTGCCCTTTCCAAATGCCAATCTTTCTTAGCTTTTAGGTGGATGTAAGAGTTGTCGAGGGTCCAGGACATTTCACTTTCAGAGAAAACGAGAAGAGTCTAGTGATCGCATTCTCCGGTCTTCGTTGCCTGCCCCAGGTGTGTTGATTGGGAAAATGAATATCTCATCATTGATAATGGCCTCTTTCAATACGTCATCTATTTTCGATTTCACAACTGGTCTGTAGTCTTTCCCACCTCTTACAACAAAATTCTAAATAACATTTTCAAATTTAGTTTTCAGCAATCAATTAATAATCTTATACGTTAAGGAATTAGGATAATTCTTACCCAGCTACCCGAGGTAAAAATAGTTCCAATTTTGTCTTTTTTCTTTATTTTGAGTACTTTTTCTACGAGCAACGCCCAGGAGTCAATGTGCTGTAAACAAAGAAAACAAGTTATTCTTTCTGAAACAAAATATCATATTTCAATGCTTAATAAGTACAATACATACATAGTTCTCTAATCTTTCGTTGTGTAAGATTGGCTAAGTAAGTTTAACATCTAGTATCGGTATAATGTCTCATGCCTGATACACAACCGCCTTGCATAATGTGAGGATCATATTAATAATTCAGCACAAAACACATATTTATGTTAGTATTACCAAAAACATAAATAATCTGATATTTAGATATTTAACAATATTAGTTTCACTTACTTCTCTCTCCCGAATTTGAGGTAAATATGTTGCATTGCATCTCTGACTTCTTTCTTTGGACTTTGATAGGTCCATGTTCATCAGTCAGTGGTATTTGGTCATCTTTGTTCAGGACAATTACAGGTCCAAGTTCATCATTCAATGGTGTTTCGGGATCTTTGTTCCTTTTCTTATTACTTTCATCCTGTTTGTTGACTTCATCCCCTTTTTCCCTACATGAATCACCCCTATTCTTCCTCTTACGACCTACTCATGTTTTTACTCCTCTGATCATGGAAGTAGGGGTCACGGCACCTTTCTTTTTCTTGTTTACATTGACAAAATCATCCGTATCGTCTTTTGTTTCTGTAACAGAACTATCTTCTTCAGATTCATCCATTGATATGGTCTGTACTTCCTTCAGAACCGATTGAATGTTGTCATCTGTTTCGCTTGGTTGCTGGGGTTGTCGCTTGTCACGACCCGACCCGAGATCCTATGTGGAACCTCATCCAGTCCGTGAAACGGGAACACAAAAATGCATATTTTAAAATTCTTTTCATGCAAAAACCATGTAATGCAAGTGTATAATTTTTAAAGGCAAACAAAACCCCACGGCAAAATAACAAGCCGGAGTAAAACACATTAGCTAGCCTTTAAACCCACGAACTAGAGAGCTCGGGATAAACATACATTCATAACAGAGTGCGCAGAATAAGAGTTAACAGTGTATACAAGGCCTGACAACCATGTCGGCACCACAAAAGAATATTACACGAGTATCAAATATAAAGACATCTACCCAACTATACATTGTTTAAGTAACATGTACACTTTCAAGGTCACTGAGGGTTTCTCGCCGGATCGGGATCTAATGAAAACAAATAAACAATGGACGGGGTGAGTTTAAAACTCAATAAGCTACTAATGCAACAATATGACATACGAGATGTGAACATTAATAAGAATCATGCATAATAATAATTGTCATAACAAGATAAGTCTCGAAGCATCACAAATAACAAGCATCTCATAGCCACATATCACATAGCATGCATCTCACGTAGGAGCGATATGTAAACACATATAAAAAGATACCATCGAGGTACACCTCCGACATACAAACTTACAACCAACCAACCAATAATACCAATGTAGAAACCGTTGATGTCGTACCAGATCATCGAACCAATAACCAAGAATCATGGTGAACCGTTTTCCATATTCACGTCGACGTGAAGACTTGGTCCCCATGACCCGAGAATCAATCACGGTATAGCTTACCAAGGTCGCGTTTATTCCGTATAACACTTAGCGCTATAACCCCTAGCGTGGCCAACGGTAGGGTGAGGCCTAGTGTATTGGTCTTCGGCTATTACGTAGCCCCAGCTCACGCAATAACCGAGCGTCAATACACCTCCAACAAATATGTCATGGCCTTAACGAATGCTCAAGTAGATATTTATTCGACACATTAAACCAATCAACCAAATGCTCAAGCAGATGTTTACCCAACATTTATAATCAACATGTCATACTCCAAAATAGGGAGTATAACGACCACGACTACATCATGTTTATGTATGCCAAGTGATTCTACTACACATAGCCATTCAAACACCAATATTTCCAAAGAAAGACACAATATCATTTAACGTATATCATATAACCAATAACCCAACGGGTATCTCAAATCTTCAAGGGCTCACAACACACACGTGGTCACATTCATTATCCAACCCTAACCAACTCCGTTTAAGTCATTTTTAGTTACTAATGATATCGGAGTTACGAAAGTGGTCTTGCACTTTAAACCTAGCACATTAACGCCCAAATTCGAGTTTCCAACATAATAGAGCAAGCAACAACATGTTTCACAAGTCCATAACAATATTTCATGGCAAGAATCATGTATTCACAAATCTAGCATGGTAACTTCACACATTAGAAGTCTAGGATGTCATATGAGACATAAATCAAGAAGAAGAGGGGTATTAGCTTACCTCTTGTCGAAAAACATGAGAGAAAACGGAATCTATTTGGTGGAAAAGCTTCCACTAGCCAACACCTTCGCAACGGCGTGCTTGAATCGTCGAGACTCCTCCTAAATATCACGAAATCTCACTTTCTCTCACTAAACTCTCTCTATTCTCTCTCTATGTTCTTGGTGAGTTTGGGTATGAAATGAGAGACCTTAAGGCTCTCTATGGGTGTTTAAGTGGTCATACAAGGTTGATCTCTCGGCTTGGTGACGTAGCTCAAGGAGAGCCACTCAAAAATTTAAATTAGAAAAGATGAGGTTTTCTCGGGTGAACAATCTGGGCGCTATGCGGACGCCTTATGTGGCCGTATAGAATCCAAAAACTCTATGCGTTGGTTTGAGCTCGCACTATGCATCCACATAGTGACCAGCTCAGGTCAAAGTTCACTAAAGCCTTCCAAAGTGTTCCCAAAGCACTCCCAAGTCAACCTAAGGTGATTTTAAGTCCAAGGGAAGGTCAAAACACTCGAGAAAGGTTCCCGAAATGACTGATAACAAGGCGAGAAGTTCAACATATCCTAAGTATGATCAAATACAAGAATTAAATAACAATTCAAAGCATGCGAAACACATGGAATGTACTATGAATTAAATGTAACATACTCAAGTAATATCTATGGTATAAATCAAGATGATATATGCATGACATAAGATTGACATGAGCACTATAGATGATGCAAATGAAGCGGGTGTTACATCGCTGCTGGGCCCTTAATATTTCCATCTTTTGCGCCATTATTGATAGCTTCTTCTTGAGAGATTCAATCTCGATTCAGCTTCAAGTAGCTTCAAATTCAATTCAGTTGTAGGCGACGGCAGAATTTGGGTATCAGTTTGTTGCTCTTGTAGTTGTTCTTTGTCTTCACTCAATTCAGCTTTTAAGCTTTCAATTTCTTTGTTCTTTTCAATCAACTCAGTTCTTGTTGTTGATTGTTGGACAGTGATGGCTAGCTCAGATTTTAGCCTCTCTATTTCGTTATGTTTGGCTTCTATTTTAAAGGAACTGTCATCCAATTTAGCGCTGACCCCCTTGCCTACTTTTTGCTCTTCAAGCAACTCAGTTCTTAACATTGCAATTTCATTGTCCTTTTCTTCAATCGTGGACAATTTGTTGATCAATTCATCTTTTAAATTTTTGCAACAAGCGTTTTCAACCTGTTGCGTATCATCAAACCCAGTGTCGAAGAAATCCATATCCACATGTGTTTCGTGTAGTGCTTCGTTGTTAATTTCAGGACCCTCAATTCGAAGGTTAGCATCTTTATCCGGACCCTCAATTCGAAGGTCAGCATCTTTATCCAGACAATTTCTTCGTTCTAATTTCTTCTTATTCCCCATAATGATTCTCTTTCATTTGTTGTTGCTTTAATAAAATAATGAAATTTCTGCAAAAGCAAGAAAGTAAATGTAATACAATGTTAGGGAAGATGCATCAAAAATGCATTGTTGTTATTTGTAATTAGATACTAAAGGCACATTTTATACATTCACTTTTTTCTTCATGACTGAATTAAAATATAATTTATTCAAAACCTTTGAAAGAGCTGACAGATCTCATTTAAGTAACCTTGGGATATCATCTTCTTTAATGGGTTTTAGAATGTTGATTATCTCGCATAACCAATACTGTATATGTAAATTCAAACCCCTAGTTAGTGCGAACAAATCAATATGCACTATATACGAAAATTTGAAATTAGTAACAAGTGAATGTAAAAAAGTTATCGGTATCAGCAACACGCATTTCTTTACGTTGTCATCCTTTCTATTTTCTAAGGCATGTATCAACCTGTCCACTAGGGGTGTAAATGGTTCGGTTTGGTTCGGTTTATGACAAAACCATGAACCGAACCGCCTCCTAACGGTTCCATTTTTTTCAAATCGAACCAAACCGAACCATTCAGTTTGGTTTGGTTCGATTCGGTGTTATGATTCAAAGTAATTTATTTTTCAAATATTGGAAATGAAGAAGACAATGTAAATTTTCAAATATTGAAAAAGAAAGTTGAGACTAATTTTGTAAAGTCGAGAGAGATCTTACGATGATTGAAAGAAAATTTTGGTTCTATGAGGTGTGAGAAAGAATGTTAGAGAGGTGAAACGGAGAGCGCCGGCGAGGTAAGAGGGACAATAGCGGACTAATGGTGAAACGCGACATTGCGTTGAGGTGAGAGAAAAAGAGAGAGAATTGAGAGACTAAGGCGTGCAATTACCATCTTTACTCTTAGATTTTTCTAGATCTCAGTATAAAATTTTTAAGACAAATCAATGACTATTAATAACAATAATATTTTATATATATATATAACGGTTTGGTTTGGTTCGGTTTGACCCCTAAAACCACAAACCGAACCGAACCGATCGGTTTATAAAATTTCCAAACTGTGACCAAACCACCCTAGTCTAAAATCAAACCAAACCGCTCGGTTTGGTTTGGTTCGGTTAAGTTTCACGGTTCAGCGGTTCAAATTTACACCCCTACTGTCCACAATATGGTGTGACCAATTGTATGTTAAAATCTTGTCCAAGTTGGATATTATGTTTACATATGCCCATGGTATGTAACTGCTAGATGTTGGAATGAGGAAGGTTGCAAGAACAAGAAGTGTCGTTAAACTTGCAACGTCATTAACTTCCCTTTGATCTTTGCTGGGTATTATGGCCTGAATCCGAGTGCATATAAGTGTCGGGCTCAGCTTATAGTCATTTGCTTTCTTTGACTCCTTTTCAGGGAAGTACCTTAGAAGGAATCGTTCGATGTTGTAAAAGTTAATGTTGTTTTCCTCCTCCCCGTCGTTGATTTCAAGCAGAAGCTTTACATGTCTTGCTTTAAGCTTCAGGTCTTTCTTTCCAAACAAGAAAAACTTGTCTCCCTTTACATAACAGTTAATCATTGTCATTACAGAACTATCTGTCGTACTATGATTGTTTACGATTTTGTCCGCAGTTTTGGCTTCAATCAGTTTTTAAAATGGTTTTTTCTTTAGGGTTTCACGGTGATCTTCCCTTAATTGCAATGTTTTCACTTGTTTTTCAGGAGTACGAGATTGCGTCTGCGTTTAAACGCTCCGATTTATTTCTTGTTTAAAGCTGCATAACAACAGGGATATTGCATTTATTACCAAAGAGTTAATTTATTGAGAAAAAAATTAAACTAAACCAAGATGCATAGCAATCATCTTGAATATAGCACATCTAAATGAAATCCTGATGCAGAAATGAATCCTATGATATGCCTTTTACTTGGGCATCGGGATGCAAATAGTATTCAATTCGATGCACATAACAGGCATCTCGATGCATAATATTAAGTTTGAATTTAATATTATGATGCAGAAATACATAATTTTTCATACCCAATTTGATTTATTTCGATGCACATATTATTAATTATGATTCATTGATTATATGCTAGAACTCTAGAATCGCGATTCCCAAGTATCTCAATCCGGACGTATAAATTGAATAAAGCATTACATAATTTTTAAATAATACATTTTAAATAGTGTATTTCTATTCAAAAAGTGTATTACTATTCATGCTTGGGCATCGAGATGCAAATATTATTGAATTTTACTTTTTCACGCTTAATCCATTATTGAAGTTTGAAGTAAATATTTCATCTATTATGGCATTTATACAGAAGAAATACTCACCTGGCATTGTTTGAGTTTCACTCTATTCTTGTTCTAATGTTTTCCTTCATGCTGTTATTGTCCTCTCGTAACTCTTCTCTTAGTTTGCTTGTGTAGAAATGGCAGTAGTGAAATGGGTTGTTTTGTTTTTGCGCCTGTTTTTATTCGGCCTTAAACTAATTTGGTTCATCGCAATCTAAATTTTGGGCATCGCGATGATGGATATAGGCATCGTAATGCTTTGATTATGCATACCGATGTCTGAGTATTAAGGGCATATTAGTATTTTCGTCAAAATACAAAAAATAAATGCATCCTATGATATGCGTTTTACATGGGCATCGCGATGCCCATATGATTGAACGCGATGCCAATATATTTGGACATCGCGATGTCTTAAATTGGGCATCGAGATTCCTTAAAGTAGGCATCGAGATGCCTTGAATTAGGCATCGCGATGCTCGATGAGGCGCGCAATTAGGCATCGAGATGCCTTGGGTTACTGCGAGCGTGTGTTTCTGTCATTAATGACATCATCGTCTTTTCGCCCCAAAAGTGTCTTTTATTGGTTTTTAAAAAAGTATTGTGAACTGGAACGATTACAAATGTCCAAAAAGCGATCGGCCTCTAATTCACCCTATTTTGTTCGAAAAATTGTGCCCAAGTCCACTTTCACAATTGTTTGTTCTCTAAAGTTCACACTTTTTTTTTTGTAAACCGCTAAAGTACAATTTAATAGTTTTCTTCCTAAAATGCTCACAGTAACATCGTTGCTTCAGATTTAAAATTCGAATTGATGTATAAATAATTTCATGCTGTTAATATAGTCTTCCCTCATGTTTGGAGATCAATTTTCATGTCTAGAACACAAATTTGATCACAATTTGATCAAATTCAAATTTTCTGAGTTCATCCCGTTTTTTCTTGTTCTTGGGCTGTTTTGGCCACTTTAATATATGTTTCAAGCTTCGAATTTGTTTAAAATCAATCTCATATTGTTATCCTAACTTAGTAATACATTAGTACACAATTTTTCTACCAAAAAATACTCCCTCCGTCCCTAAATTATTGTCTTCCTTTCCTTTTTCGTCTGTCCCTAAATAATTGTCTTGTTTGAAACTTTCCTTTTTAAAACATTACTTTTACTATTTTACCCTTACTTTTTCTTCCTACTTTAATTATGGGCCACATACACATGGACATTAAAGGAAACAACACACTATTTCAATACTATTCCAATATTAATAATCAAGTCAATTGAATTTTCTTAATCCGTGTGCCGGGTCAACCCAGACAATAATTTAGGGACGGAGAGAGTACTATTTTTGAGCTCCAAATTGAGCTTGGCAGTGTGCTGTCCGAAAATAGAGGAAGGTGTTCTTGGATTGATTTTGGGACTTTAATCAATGATTTGAGATTGAATTTTGTATAATATCAATACCATGTTGTTATAGGAAGTCAATACCATATTTGTATGTAAATTTTTCAACCAAAAACAATTATTTTGATCGATTTTGATCTTGCCGAAATTTTCTGGACTCATGTTAGTATTTTGAGTTATAATTATTTAGTAAATGGGCATCGGGATGCATAATTTTGGGCATCGGGATGCATGGATGCTGAATTTTGGACATCGGGATGTATAATTTGGGTATTAGGATGCCTGAGTATTTAAGGGCGAGAATTTTAGGCATCGGGATGCATAATTTTGGGCATCGGGATGCCAGGATGCCTTAAATTGGGTATCGGTATGCCTTAAATTGGGCATCGGGATGTCTTTAGGTTACTGATTTGCACGTATTTTTTTTTATTAATAGCATAATCATTTTTCACCCCAAAAATATATTTTTCCAATTAAAAAATAAATAAAATATTGTAATAAATTCAAATTATTCAAAAGAGACCCACATGTAATTCACACTTAACTTGTTTCAGTTATTGACAGTAGCTCTTTGGGCCCCCCACCAAGGTCCATCAAAATTCGCCAAGTTCTAGTTTTTAGTGAAGGAAATACAACAGCGTGTTGTTTGGGCCGTGGGCCCGTGGTTAATCTTCGGTTTGTACTTGCTTGCAGTCTGGCACTACTTTGTAGGGGTGAGCAGACCGGCCCATCGGCCCATCAAGCCCGCAGAGCCCGCCAATGCCCAGCCCGCAAAGCCCGTGCCCGTGGGCTAGTACATAGTGCTGGGCCTTAGATAAGTGAAAGCCCGCGGTCTCGGGCATGGACTGGGCTCTCCAATCCTTCCTGCCCGTTAAGCGCAGCCCGGCCCATCTCTTACTAAAACTACGTCGTTTTATAGTAAGTATATATAAAGTGTAATTCTTTTTGGTTGTTATAATAATAAAGTTTCAATAGTTGGATTTTTTCAGTACTGTTTATTAATTTATTGTAATTATTTTGATCCACTTCAATATTAAATCGGCATAGTTTTGAAAAAGTATAAGTTAGGTGCAATAGTTGATTTTGATTTTTGGAGTAAATATTTATAAATTGTGTATGTTTAACCTTTACTTGTGTCCATCAATTAGATTGGGATGAAGAAACACTTGAAATTTGACCTGTTATTTTATTTTTCTTTTGTTCTTCATAGTTCATATTACATAATAAAATGTTTGAGTTGAAAAAGAGAGTAATAAATTGTTGAGTAAACTGTCTTGTTTTTTGTTTTTGTCTTAAATGATTTATTTGTGTTTTATTATTATTATTTTTTTTTTCAGAGATGGATTGATAGGCTAAAAATAATTTAAAGCCCAAACTTTAATAGGTATAAAATTTTCAAAATAAAACATTTAATTTGTAAGCCCGCTAAGCCCGAGCCCGCCCAATGCCCGTTTAAAGCCCGCAAAAGCCCGTTGATTTAAGCCCGCACAAAGCCCGCTATGTTGGGCTTTTGAAATTGAAGCCCGCAACTAAATGGGCTTATACCGGGCTTTGCCAAAGCCCGCGGGCTTTGGGCCCGTGCACACCCCTACTACTTTGATTCAGAAAGAGTTTGACATTAAACACTTTCGCAGCTTACTTTAATGGAGAAATTGCTTCGGTCCACTTTTTAAAATTTTTTTTTCTCTAGTACACTTTTTTTTTTAACCGCTAAAAGGCATTATAAAAATTTTCTTCCTAAAATACCCTCAACAACATCGTTGCTTCAGATTTGAGATTCAAATTGATGTATAAATGATTTCATGTTGTTAATATAGTCTTTCCTCATATTTGGGTATCAATTTTCATGCATAAAACACGAATTTAATCAAATTTAAATTTTTTGAGTTCATCCCGTTTTTCTTTGTTCTTGAGCTGTTTTGGCCACTTAAATCTCTGTTTTAAGCTTCGAATTTGTTTAAAATTAATCTCATATTATTATCCTAATTTAGTACTATATTTATACACAATTTTTTACCAAAAAATACTATTTTTGAGCTTCAAATTAAGCTTGACAATGTGCTGTCCAAAAACAGAGGAAGATGTTCTTGGACTGATTTAATTCGCCAATCGCAGTATGCTGGGCAACGTAACGGGGTTCGACCTGCCCGGTTAGGTCGCAGGGAGAGGGGACAGCGTCCCTCGTGGAGGTTCGGGGGCAACGCCCCCGAAAGGTAAACGAAAATCAAGTTTCCTAAAGCGCGCTGCGATGATCGCGATGCACCAATTGTTGCATCGCGATTGCAAAAGTGGTGCATCGCGATGCAAAAGTGATGCATCGCGATTCCAAAAGTGGTGCATCGCGATTGCAAAAGTGGGATGCACCAATTGTTGCATCGCGATTGCAAAAGTGGTGCATCGCGATTGCAAAAGTGGTGCATCGCGATTTGCAAAAGTGGTGCATCACGATTGCAAAAGTGGTGCATCGCGATGCACCAATTGTTGCATCGCGATTGTAAAAGTGGTGCATCGTGATTCCAAAAGTGGTGCATCGCGATTTCAAAAGTGGTGAATCGCGATGCAACAATTGTTGCATCGCGATTGCAAAAGTGGTGCATCGCGATGCCAAAGTGGTGCATCGCGATGCTTTGGTTCCCTAAAGCGCGCTGCGATGATCGCGATGCAACAATTGCGATGCCCCAATTTGTTGCATCGCGATGCAAAAAGTGGTGCATCGCGATGCCAAAGTGGTGCATCGCGTTGCCAAAGTAGTGCATCGCGATGCCTTGAGTTACTAAAGCGCGCGTGTTTTTCTTTCATTAATGGCATAATCGTCTTTTCGCCCCAAAAATGCCTTTTTTCGGTTTTTAAAAAAGATGAGTGGACTGGAGCGATTACAAATGTTTGAAAAGGGCCCGGCCTGTAATTCACCCTACTTTAATTCGTTTTACTGTATTAAATATAAATATTTATTGACTTAATGTTTAATTATGCTTTAAAAAAATATTTATATAACTGATATATTTTTTATAAGAATAAGTCTGAATGACAAATTTCAAACACTAATTAGCCATAAACATGATATTCATATGATAATTAACACTACACTATCGAGAGACTTTATTTTCTAAGAAAAAAAATACATATCTTTAGTCATGAACCAACATCTTATCCAATTTTTAAATGAACAAAAAAAATCACACGTATAACTGAAAAGAATTGTAACACATTTGATATCATATATTTTAATATTTCACAAAAAATATTAATCAAAATAAGTGGATAATTATAAAGTAGTACATGGGTCACGTGACCCACTTAGCTATAATATATGTAGTATTCTAAATAAATACATAAAATATAAATGGTTGAGTTCGTTTAAAGTGATGTTCATATTTAAAAGGTTGTAGGTTCAAGTTCCATTAGCAACATCATTTTGTTTTGTTTTCCTAGCTTTTCATGCCGATAGCTAAAGTTCTTCTACTAATGCATTTGAAGAATGTTATATACCGCAAGATTATACCTATAGTAATTAGCTAAAACTACTAACTAATGACATCAAATGGGAAGCCAAAAGGTCAAATCCATGAGAATCAAAAAAATAAAAAGTTGGATAACGTGGAACACTTAAATACATCCTCATCAACTTTAAATATAAATTTATATATATATATATATATATATATTTGAAAATGGATCCATCTGAAAGAGAAATACTACGGAATATACATGTTCCTAAAAATGTTAAAAATATATTAAGACCCTATTTGAACCTTCTAAATTGGCTTTTTTTTTTTATCTAAAAAAACAAAAATTCTTTGTCATCAGACAGATGGAATAAATAGCCCAAAGTTTGAAGGAACAAATATTTGCCCCCACTTGGTTTAAATGTTTGAGTCTCATTGGACGAAGAAGAGACCCCTTCAACGATGATTTAGGGTTGCAATTGATAATTGGGTATAATGGTTTAGTTTAGATAATTTTGGGTATATATGCAATACTCTCTCCGTTCCAGCCAAAGAGTCAACTTTTCTTTTTAAAAATCAACATATAACTAAATCAAATCAAATTTTTACACACTTCACTTATGCTTTAGGAAATAAAATTTTATTAATTAAAAACTATTTAAAGAATACTATGGATTGCAACTTTCAAAACTTTGTAAAAATCACTAAATTTATGTTAATTATCGATCAAACTTCAACTAAGTTGACCGAAAAAAATCAAAACTGAACTCTTTGCCTGAAACGGAGGGAGTACCTAATAATATCCGACACTCGGTTAATATTGCTTAAATTATTAAATTTTACATTAGGTTTTCTTAAAAAAAGCTTATATTAGGGAAAATTTTATTTTTCTTTATCTTTTATTTACTCCCTTTAAATAAACTACACCGTTTGTCATAAAACAAGCATGGATTTTGAAAAATTTATTGAAGAGAAATGATACACAAAGTGAAAAATTGAACATAACTTATAAAGTCCACAGATGTGGCGCAAGGAGATCACTCTCCTGTCCCTCTCTCTTTCTCTCTCTAACAAAAATACTTGGATTTTTTTGCGCCACATGTGTGGGCTTTAAAAAGTTATGTTCAATTTTTCACTTTTTGTATCATTATCTACATATAATAAATGATTGTAATGTTGAAAGATGTTTATCTTTTTCTTTATTTGCTCTGTCTTGCGTGAAGTTGATACAAAATAAATATTAGTCTACTTGTAAATAATATTTATTAGAGCAACTTATTGGGTTATTGGATAAAACCTAACCCTTTATAGTAGTGAATACTTATCAGGTTACCCACTTAAAATTCATTACAATATTGGGTACTTAAATGGTTAACCCCAATAGGTTATTTTTAATGGATGGGTTAGTAAATTTGATAAAAAAAATTACGATCTTTTCTTTTTGTTTCCTGAGGTATCCCCAAATCTAAAAGCTGAAAACTAACCCCCAAGCCGAGTAGGACCAAAAGGATGGTAAAGTCTGTACTAATCAAATTTTAACGCATCTGCATTCTCATGGTTCGAATCCTAAACCCATTGCTATTGTGAATAATAATAATTAAAAAAAGGATATTAACTGGGGTTTTCACTATGGTTTTCCAAAAATCTTCCTCAAATAGGAAATGTTAAAAGAAAGGCAATTTTTTAAACAGTGAAAATGGAAAATGTGATCTTTAAAGGTGAAACTTTTGTGGCCTTTTGGTATAAAAATAAAACTAAGCGTGCTTGTAGATGTTTGGATATTGTACTACACGTACACGTAGTAAGGGGAATGGGTAGTAGGAGAGTCCTAAAGCTTTAAAAAGCTAAGCTTTGTGTCCCTAAAAAGAAGGGAATCAATAGACCTTATCAGCATCTAGTATCAATTACTCTCTTCCTTTGATCAAGTTGGTGGTCAAATGGTCTTCCCACCTTTAACTAGAAGTTGATTGCATTAACCACCAACTTGAGTTTCTTTGATGATGAATAAGGATGGGGTTCGGGCGACAAGATATTCCAGATATTTCATGGTCTCGGAGTATCACGTAACATGTTTATGTAATGCGCTACTACTAATAGTGGCACTAAGTGGTTTAAAAGTGAGGTCCACTTTTGCACTTTAGCACTATAGATAGTGTATGCTATTAGTCATGGTGTATTGAGGTGGAACCTTCTTCTGATCCACTTCGCCATCTGTCTTCATTATCGAGCTTTTGGTTGTTAGGTAAATCTTTGAGAAAAATGTGGAGAAGTCCGTCGAGGTCTCTTTGGCCCAAAGGTCCACAGGCGAGACCGAAATGTCGAATCGAGAGTTTTCAAAATCAGAAACCCGTAAACTGCCGCCTATCATGGCATTATAGTCTGTCACTCATATTCCAAAAGACAGAAATAAAGAAATTCCACGATCGAACTACCAAAATAGAAGGGGCTAAAAATCCGAGCTCTAAATTATGCATTTTGTATTGAAAAGCTAGGTTGATCATTGTTTAAATAGATCCATTTTGTTGTAAAATTCAGGTTATGACAATAAATTCAGCTTGCTAATTGTGAAACGGTTAATTACTCGAATGTCTGACCAGAATTATTTCATTCATTCTCTGAATGATTCTAAACAAAAGCCGTTTTGGGGACGTAACAAAAATTTGGATTCTCAAATGATATCAGAATAAAAGGGAACTAACTGAAAATATCAACCTTCAAATCCACCTTTGAACTAATTTTATCAACTAAAATCCTTAGTCAAAAAAATTTTCCTTGACTTGACTCTTTCAATCTCACGATTTAATATAAATAAGCTACTATAGCTTTGACGAAGCTGTTATGGTGAAATCGGTAGACACGCTTTTTATGAATGTCAACTATGTTTGAAAAGAAGGACTAGTGTTTATCTTTTGTTGGGGATTTCCCGGAAAAAATTGTTGTATCTTCCTCCGACTCCTTATAAAAGATATTCAGTCCCTCCGAATAGAAGTTAAAGAGGGTATTTATGCTCGTTGTGTCCTTTATATGGATATCAGAAGGCAAGGAGCGCTTCCATTGACCCATACTGATGAGAATTTGACTGCGTGGGAAATTGACCTGTTAGAGAACAAGTAAACTAGAGTACATTATAAAGAATTCAAAGAAAACTGAAAAGTCATTTTGAAGAAAAAAACTTGTTAATTTGAAAAAAAACTCTTAATTTGAAGAAAAAAACTCGTTAATTTGAAGAGTCATTTTGAATTTGATTCGCTTAAATTTTGATGAACTTCTTTTCACTTTCAGCAATTCATAGAAGAATGAATCCGGAAAAAAGGTACTCCGACGCTATGAAAAATCTTTTCAAATTCGGACTATGTGAACTTGGTTTTGGGGTTTAGACTATTCTCTCCTACCTGGCCGCCGTGTTCAATTGTGGAAGAAAGTCATCAAGTGGACTAAATTGGATGTTACGATGAAGGTGAGCTTAGGGATTAATTGGTCGTCAATGTTAAGTTGAAGGACCGGAACAGGAGGTGAAAACTGAAAAGTCTAGCAACTGAAAATAGGAAAAAATAGTAGTGTTTCAGAGACCAAATTGTTATGGAATCCCTTATAAAGAACATTCATTTTACCGCAATACCAAAACTTAAATGCAAAAGAATTCAAATCAAGGAGTGAGGTAGGTAGGTCAAATACGACTTATAAATACTATGAATATTTTTAGGTTTGGTTAACACGATATAGTAAGTTTTATCTCGAATACTTACTAACTACACGATACAAATTTTAATGTTACTATTGTAGTTTTCGTAAAAAAATATATATGTATATTACTGTACAAATAAATGCGTAAAATATACCTTAAAGATACATGTTAACTTTTGTCTAACATTTATTCCATGGAAAAACCAAAACTCAATTGCAAAAGGCATCGTGCAAGTGAGTCGAGTCGACAATCATTTCTATGTCTATACTATACTTAAACTGGGAGTTATACTGTAGCAACTGCCCCAATCAATCAATCAAATGCATCAATTTTTTTGGTATTGTACCTTTTGTTAAGTTAGTAGGACGGCGATTACTTTTTTCATTTTCCTTGAGCTAGAGGGAGGGAGGGAGGGAGTTGATCTCTTTGGTTTCTCCCTCTACACCTGGTCTCTTTCACAAGTTTTTTTTTTATTTTTTATCATGATTGATATATTTCTATTTATTTTTTTCTCGCATGTTGTCGTTTTAACTGCACATAATATATATATAATCCAGTAAACAGAAAAATAATTATAAAAATAAGTAGCATATCTGTAAAAAAAATACTACAACACAATTAAATCAAACTAACATTGTTAAATATTAATGAAAAATTCTAAAAAAATTAAATTGCCTGCATTATTATTATTATTATTATTATTATTATTATTATTATTATTGTAATAATTAAAAAAGCACAAATGGTACCCGTGCCTTAGTATACTCGTAGCAATTAAAGCAATACAAACTTTTCAATCAATCGAGCTATGTACATAAGTAGTAATGAAAGCAACACAAACTTCACGTATTTGTTAGTATACTATTAGTATTAATTAATTAAAGCATCACAAACTTTTCTATCAATCAAACTTCACGTGTGCTTTAGTATACTTGTAGTAATTAAAGTAGTATAAATTTTTTCAATCAATTGAACTTCACGTGGGCCGCCGGCCTTGGTATATACTTGTAGTAAATAAAGCAACATAAAATTCGCGTGTGCCTTAACATGCTCGTAGTAAATTAAAGAAATACATACTTTTCGTATGCCTTTGTATATGTGTAGTAATTAAAGCACCGCGTGTGCCTTAGTATACTTGTACTAATTAAAACAATACATCTTTACAAGCAATCTTGTCACTCATGCAATAAAATGAGAGAGCCATATATTTGAATCATACACAAGTAACTTTTTAGACCGGGTCTTGGCTTCTTGAAGGATTCAAAATCAAACAAGCAAAGAAAGGGAAAGGGAAAGCTAAAGAAGAAAAGGAAGCAGCAGCAGCATCAGCAGAGTTACTTTAGTTTTTTCACTTTGGAAAGAGACCAACCCCTAAAGCTACCTACCATGGAGATGGAGCCTTCCATATAGTAGTAGTATTTACTACTATTATTATTACTACTATTTGTTAAGTAGTATAATTGATAGTAGTAGCATCTATGTTATTTTAATGCCTTGTTGATTGGCCAGTACTGATGAAGAAGAATCTGACCCAATTCCCAATTCTCCATTTACCCCAACAATTTTCCTTTTTTTGGGTTGGGAAACTTCCATGCCATTAGATGCATTAAAAGCATTATCTTTTGTCAGCCAGATAATAACCAACTCTGGCCCAATATCTTTATTTTTATTTTTATTTTTATTTTTCAAACTTTTTCCTCTTTGTCAATAGTATAACAATCTGATAGTTTTTCTAATCATTTTCCTCTTTGTTTGAAGACATAATACAGTTGCAATTAATACGAGCGAGTTGTGACGAATGATATGCGCTCTCTCTCAAGCGAGTTGGTAGAATAAATCTTCCTAAATAATATCAAGTGTAGTCTGAAAGTAAGTTTATTAGGGTCTTATTTAGTTACTACTATTTGAAAATAAAAAGAAGAGGCAGTCAATCAATATGCAATAGCTGCAGTTTCCAAGGGGGTAAAAATTGTTGAAAGAAGAGAACCTTTAACAGATGCAGATGCAATTGCTTTATTTAGGGAACACAACCCACTTATTAACCAAAAATAAAGCCAACCTAAAGGTAAAGTAATGACAATAACCCTTTAAATTCATCTTTTTTACATAACACAAATTGTATGTAGACTAACCACATTTCTCGGTCTCTGTTCCATTCTTTATACACTATGTTTTCTTTCCTCATCCAAACTAAAAATTCCAAATCCATGAATCTCTCTTTGAATTCAAAGTAAAAGAGCTTCCAAGTACTGATCAGATACCCTCCAAAAGCTTTAGTCTTTCTCAATGAGTCATTTCATCCAAGGAAGATTTAGAAAGAAAATCGACTCACGTGAGATTCCTTAAGCTTTACTTCAGTTCATGCACTCCAATGAGCTAGATGCTATGTCAGGATTCGTGGAATGCTGCATCAAGGGTTTTCAATGAACTCCCCATCTCGAATGTTTCTCAAAGATTAAACTCACAACTAAATCACTAAAAACGACATGAAACCTAACTGTAGATGTTAAAAATCTCCAATGCAACCAACTTGTCCCTACAAACAAATTTTTTCTACATATTCTATTAACCATCTTCTTAAGCTTTGAGATCAACTTACTTCTCAAGCCCGATCAGGTGGTTGTCTGGCATTCCCTGCTCTCCTGAAGACAAACATGTACAATAAAATGAGAGAGCGAGAGAGGGAAGGGGTGGGGGGATATAAAACATTTCATATCTCAAATATTAGTACACTTCAATGCACAATAGGGGCCCTCATAGAAAGAAAAACTGGACTATGGTATTCGAGATAGAGTAGATGCCCAGTTACAGAACATATTTGAAATTAGAAATTATTCAAAATAATAAGACGGAAAACGCAGTTCACATTCCCCAGAGGTGGTCCAATCTTCCCCATGCTCTCAAATATTTTATAAAAATAAGAGAAAGGGTAGTCTCAAAGAAGCATTCAAATGCTTTCATTAAAGATTGGAGTACCATAAGCTTCTAGCAAATATAAATGTGCAACAATAATATGCTTCTTTACAAAATCAGATGAAGCTCAATTACGCCTTGTCCCAACTACAAGGTTCTCTGCTAACAGAAATACCAAATATAAGCATATATATGAATTTTGAGCCAGAATTAAGTCTTTGTTGATAAGGTGCGAGATACAGATGAAAAGATAACGAACATCAATAGCTAGGCAAAATAAATGTCCTAAGCATCACAAGTCCGCTTATTTATCCCAAGTTACCAATAAATGAATTGATGGTAGTTGATTAAACAAGAAAGGAATGTTGAGATAATTATAATTTATAATATAACTGTAGAATGTTGGTAAGCATACCTGTTGTGGATGGGATCAGGTCCATTAGGCACTCTTCTCTTGCTCACGACGTGCCACTCTTTTCCATGTGGCTTAGAGAGCTTGGAACTTCCAGTTGACGGAACTGCTTCGGTCAACTTGGCCTGGTTGTCTAAAACCCCAGTAAACAAAAACCAGAGAAAACCCACTAATAAAACAGCACTTAATAAAGCCCTCAACACCCCATTATTGCCACCCATGATTCTCACACTCTCTAAATTTCCTCTCCAACACAGAATTGAGAACAATTGCAAAAGACGAATAAAGATGAGGTTAATACAATCATGTTCATGTGAGGATGAGGATTTTGCATATCTTGAGCTCTGAGATAGAAGTTAGCAGAAGTATGCAAGGAAGAAAAAGGAGAAAAGCAGGGGAAGGCAAGTTTTTGTGATCTTTAACTTGGCGGGTAGGATGGGTTTCTTTATAGGTGGAACACAGGAAACAATTCTATGGCACTTTAAGAGAGTGAGGTTAATGTTGCCAACATAATAAAAGTAAAAAAATTAATTAAAGTTCAATATCCATTGTTGCTTTATATTGATTGGGTCCACAGGAAATTCACCCTTTGCTTTGTCATGTGCATTTTCATGCAGCTACCAAAGGGGACCTCACTATTCTCCCTATACTCTTTTATTGTAATTCTCCCTATGTATTACATAACTAAGTTTCGAATACATCGGCTTTCGTAATCATCCAGTAAGTTTAAGAATAGAATCTTAACATTAATGGGCCTCAAAATTGTATATAGGAAAGAAAAAACACACATTAAGGGGTTCCACTTCAGGAAATAAACTTTCCACAACTATCTGAACTCTCTCTTTGTGTGTGTGTGTGTGTGTGTAATAATATTATTATCATTATTATTTATTCTTTTTGTGTGGGGAGGGGGGGGTGCGAGGGATGTACAAGCAAGCTGGTCATCAAAGATAATGAAAGAGTAATCAAATAAAGGAGATGTCTTCTCTAAAACAGCAACCCGGCAATTTAGGCCAAAGTTGTGGCCTCCTTAGCTCAGTCTGCCTTTCATTTGGGATAAACTAGAGTAATAATGCAAATTTGTTACCTAACATTTGTGCCTTCAACAATAACAAATTGATCTGAGCAGATTGTCCTACACCCCATCTAATAATATTCTAATCTGTAAGCAAGATGCACAGACAAGTAGATGAGTACCTTGAATAGCATTTCAGGCCCAAATCTTGTGAAGCGTACTGGAACTATTATGGATGTTCCTTGCAAGTGAGGATATACATGGGGTATGTACCAGGTACACGGGAATTACCTATTCATGGAAGAGGCTCTCAGTGATCACAAGTAAAGGCATTCCGAGGTGAAAGCTCTCAAGGTTATTGAGCATAAATCTTCGCATTAGCCCATGCAAACAGTTCAAGAGGTTATCCAGTGCCATTCTAACTTGTCTAGTCACTTTAAAATAATCATTTGGAATACCAATAGACCATCCATCAAACGACTCCCCAAATTGGAGGAATAGCTTATAGTGGATGTTCCTAAACCTCTACAGTGTCAAGCGGAATCAGAGGATTCACAGGTAATAATGTAAACATCAACTTAGCATATTGAAAGCAAATGGGAGAGAGAATGTAATAAAGACATGATCCCTGTTCCATCTAGTATATGGAAAATGCTAACTTCCAAAGACCAAGAAATCATGTTTACTTGCCCAGCCTTTTTAAGATTCCCAAGGCAAAGAAAATATAATGTTCACCAATGCTCATAAATTATACAAGAATCCATATGCAGTAACATTGCCAAGGAAAACAACTATCAGTTAGGCAAACGAACACCAGTCATCAAAACATACTAAGTTCACACAATCATCTAACCAACAAATTACCCCTTAAACCTGGCACGATCGGATACATGTCCATCCAAAATTCTTCTGTTTGCTGAATCAACTAACCAATGTACATTCATCCATGGTGATGAAATTGAATATCTTTATGTTAGTAAAGTTTACTGCAATGAGAGCATAACTTTCTTAATGTCCCCTTATCGATCTATCCCAAGGGGCACAGATTCTATCACAGATCTGTGTCCTTAACAGAGAAAAGCTCCAGTCTATGATCCTAGTTGAATAATACATGGTGGGGCAAACCTTGAATATGTTGGGAATCATAGATCTGCTAAAGGTCCGATGCAGTAAAATAACTCAAGTTCCTTTACCAGTGGTCCCAAATCATCTAAGTAGTAAACTGACTCGTACTGAAAAGGAAAAAGAAGTTGTAGCTAATTATTTATTGATGGTTAACAGTAGCTTAATATTATTGTGGGTTTGTAAAGGAGCATCCTCATTCTACCTCACTAAATTAGGATAAGTTCTACCTAATGTGACAACTAACCTGATGTCAGCTTCGATACTCTGCTTGAGTCAAGTAATATATATCTCAACTCTGTTTTGTCAGACTGAACTAGTCATAGATCAGCACTAAAATTAATATACAATTAACCTAGACCCAAGCCCATTGCCAATGAAAATGCCCTATTATAAAAGGAGCTGGAACTAGGTTGCATGAATAACACTTTCTAGTTTCTAGAATTCCACACGCTAGATTTCTTTTATGTTCTGGTGAGAAAGAAAAGGGCTTCCTCTCCTAAGAGAAGACTCAAAGAATCTCGTGGTCCTGAGCTTCCTGCTCAAACAAACTTCTTCAATATTCATGAATCCTACCTTTGCCACTGTCCCTCCATTTTGAATACAAGTGAGACAAGAGTAAGGAATGTACAGAGAATCTAGATGATTCCCTCGGATCCCCATTGCTGATTCTATGTATAAGTTATTTGGAGAAATGCTACATTGACACGAAAAATGCACACAAACGTGTGCAGAAATGTAAATGATGGCGATATAGTAAGCAACCAAAGTACTACCTTTGTGTTAAGTAACCAACTAATCTAAAAGCTTAAGCTTTTAGAGAGGGCCCAACAGTGTATCGCAACCTTCACACTCCCCCTCACATTTGACCCGCTCACACCTGGAGAGAGAAACAAATGCCTTACCAGGGGCATCACGAACCAAACACGGTGCAGAAATGTGCACTCATAATACTGCAAGTAACAAAATGCTAAGCGGGATGACTTGAACCCAAGACATTGCCAAACTGCTACCACATTAAGGTCAAGTGCTCAACGAATCTCTTTTGCCCATCTTTTGGGGTAAAAATATCTAATATGAAAAAGAAGAGACCACCAACTCATCTAAAGTTCAAGCTGTTAGAGAGAGGGGCGCAACAATGTATATCAACCTTAACAATATGCATTACTGTACACATTTATAAACACCTTTCAAGTAAAAGTAACATTCATTTGTATCTACAAGACAGGGAGAAGAAACTTTTGATTTGGTTCTTGAACCACTAGAGGATGGAGTTATTGAAGAATGCCTCGATGTGACAATTGCACCACCTACTTGATTATTTAAAAGCAATGGATATGGTGCCTCTCAATATGCTTCATGAGTGACATATAGCTAACTCAATTGTAAAGCAGAAAAATTCGATGAACGTTTTACAAAGTTAACGGGAATGCAGCTTTTGTTCGCTGTAAACAAAGCCGGTCATTTCTCCATCTTTGAGAGAAAAAATCAACAATTGAATTGTGTTGACCGGTTTAGAGTAGGTCTCCTGTAAGACCGTCTTACGGATCCTAATTCGTAAGACGAAACCCCACTCTCTCACAACTCAGCCCACCAACACACAGTGGGTCGGATCAAGAAAATTCGCTTTACAGAAAATACCCGTAAGACGGTCTTTTCTAAATTTTTGTCATTGGTTTACATTCAAATTTAGAATTAGATTATTGAAAGTAGTGGGGTGGCTCATTTTGAGGACAGATGTGAGTTGAACTCCGAGGATGTTATGCAAACTGGAAATCTCAAATCGCCGGTCAGGCAAGGGCAAACAGCGGGCTGAATAGTGGAAGGGAATTTGAGGATTGTAACGATGGGCCAGAGGAGGGCTTTTCTTCTCAAGCTTTTGGGGACATAACTATAAACGAGGGTGGCCGTCTTTTGAGGACGAAAATGGATGGACATTGAAAGAAAGGGGTTTTCTGGAATGAGATGGGAGGACTGTAATTCAGATATGGTCGTTGATAAATCAGCTTCAAAGTTTCGAACTATGTGAGGAAGCAAAAATTTAAGTTCGCAACAGGACTAGGGCTTGGCATGAGGCGGATCAATCTGGTACATCAGAATTGAGTGGTTTTGAAGGTACTATTGTTGTGTCATGGGAGAACTCGGAAATGGAAGCGGAGGAAGCCCTTGAGTGCTCTCCTTTGGCCGTGGTCTGACCTGAGGAGATTAGTGGTCGGGAAATGGTGGAATGTGATGACGGAAAAATTTATATCTCAAATTGGGTAAAACAAAAAGGGCAGAAGGTTTTAGGAAATTTTTGGGGGTTTCTTGTTCAGGATACGAGGAGCAAATAGTGGCACTTCTGCTGGAAATAGAGAGGGGAAGACGCACTTCAACAAAAGGGAGTATCAAGCACAAAGTCTCGCGGGAGAGCCATCAAGGAATTAAAACAATTGAGATGTAACTTGAATTATGACGGAGAAGGGAGTAAGTCGGGGAGGATTAGGAGAAAAACCTGAGTTATTAATATGGAGCTGAAAATTTTAAGTTGGAATGTGTGGGGGCTAAATGATTTATCGAAAAGGAAAATAGTTAGTGGTGTTATTAGAAGACGCAAGCCTCGTGTGATTTGCTTGCAAGAGACAAAGATGGAGACGATGGATAGAACAATGGTGGATAGCGTGGGTGGCAAGTGGCAACAGGTGGGTAGATTGGATCAGTGTTCTAAAAGAAGGTCTAGGCGCCACCCAGGCGCCTAGAAATCGAGCGTCTGAGCGCTTAACCTACTAATTTTTTTTATTTTTTATTTTTAAAAAGTTTTGACCTCAAATGACATCGTTTTAGGCCTTTTTAATATATAAAAAATTAATTTAGATTATATGGTCATATTTATATTATTGCAGCAAGTGTTATGGACCTATCGTATATTGAGTTATTGATTATTGTTATATTGTTTTAAGCTTTGGAATGATATTTAGATTATTTGTCTATTTGGTGATATTTATTATTAGTATATTTGAAGGTTTAATGCTTGTTAATTAGGTTATATTAAGAAAAAAAATCAAAAATCAAGGTAATTATGTTTTTTTAGTCCCCGCCTAGGCCCCGTCTAGTCCCCACCTAGTCCACCTAGGCGCTAGTCTGGCGCCTGAAGCCCGCCTAACGATTTTTAAAACACTGACCGGGACTATATTGGGGCAGCAGGAGGAATTTTGGTGATGTGGACAGCAGATTCTTCTCTAAATTGGGGACTTTTAAAGGCTCTCTCTTTATTGTGCTTATTCAAAGGCGTGGAGAAAGGATGTTACCTGAGTGTTTTCTAGTATTTATGGCCCGTGTGCAGATGCAAGGAGAGGTTCTTTATGGCTCGAGTTAAAGTCAATTAGACAATTGTGGAATTTTCCTTGGTGCATAGGGAGAGACTTTAATGTAATCCGCCTTCCTCGAGTACGTTCTGGATCGCGGGTGTTCTCTCAAGCTATGTTAGAGTTTAATGATTTCATAAATGAGGAGTTAATAGATCTTCCCTTAGCAGGGAGTACATTCACGTTGTTCAGAGGTGGAGACCGGAATCAGCGCTCACGGATTAATAGGTTCCTTATTTCTTCAGAGTAGGAGGATTGTTTTACGGGACCGCTCAGTCTTGTCTACCGAAAGTCATCTCCGATCATGCTCCCCTTCGGTTAGAATGTGATGCTACTCTCAAAGAGAAATCTCCGTTAGATTTAAAAATATGTGGCTTGCGGAGCAGGGATTTTCGGAGTAGGTGAAAGAAAGGTGGAGTTCCTACTTCCTATGTGGTGGAGGGAAAACCGTGTTTTAGGCTCTCTAGGAAATTAAAGATGCTTCAAGAGGATCTCAAAAGGTGGAATATGGAACCTTTTGGGAGAATCGAGATCTGAATAAAAAATGTTACGGAAGAAATTAAAAGGTTGGATGAGTGTGTGGGGTCTTTAGACAGTGATGATATCCAACAGCACGAGGCCTCACCATACTTATTGTTAGTGAAGAAATATGATGGAGGCAGAAATCTCGAGAGCTTTGGCTTAGGGAAGGTGACAAGAATACGAGATTTTTTCACCGAATGGCCAATGCTCATAGAAAGGGGAACTTGATTCGAAACATCAAAATTGATGGAGCTATGACGGAAGATAAAGAAATGGATAGTGAATTTCTACCTGAAGCTTTATTCGAAAGATGGGGGTTGGCATCCAAAAGTAGATGGGATGTGTTTTAGATCGTTATCGATGGAGTCTTGCGATATGCTTGAAAGGTTTTTTTCTGAAGAGGAGGTTGTGGAAGCGCTTCACAGCTTGGATGGAGACAAGGCCCCGGACCCCTACGGTTTCTTCTTTGCTTTTTTCCATAAATGTTGGGAGGTAATAAAGGTTGATGTAATGGAGGTGTTTCCGTCTTTCTATTTCAGCGAGGGTTTCGAGAAAAGTCTCAATGCCACTTTCATCTCTCATTCCTAAAAAATCTGGAGCCGTGGAGTTAAAGGATTTTAGACTTATTAGTCTCATTGGTTGTGTCTACAAGCTAATTACTAAAGTTTTGTTGTCTCGGTTGAAAAGGGTAATTGGAGAGGTTGTTTCTGAGACTGCCTTCGTGGGAGATTGCCAGATCACGGAAGCAATCTTGATTGCGAATGAGGCGGTGGATTCTAGAGAGAGAAGTGAACCTAGCGCTTCTATGTAAGTTAGATATTTAGAAGGCCTATGATCACATCAGGTGGGATTTCCTTATTTACCTTCTCTCTAGAATGAGTTTTGGGGGAGAAATGGAGGAGGTGGATTTATTTTGCATTTCTTCAGCAAAATTCTCAATTTTGATCAATGGGGAACCAGAAGCCTTTTTTGCTAGCTCAAGGGGCCTTCGGCAAGGGGATCCCCTCTCCCCTTTTTTGTTCATACTGATCATGGAGGCTTTGAGTAGGATGCTTGAGAAATTATCCAGGGTTTCAATTGAGCAGTGTAAATGAGTTAGGGGTGGTGGTGTCCCACCTTCTGATTGCGGGTAATACCCTCGTTTTTTGTGGGGTGGACAAGGCTCAATTGGAGTATCTCAAACTAGTCCTCTTATTTTTTCCAGCGGTGTCAAGACTCAAGATTAACATCCCGAAGACCGAGGTTATCCCTGTGGGGTTGGTGGAGAATTTGGAATATTTGGCCTCTTTTTTTTGGTTGCAAGACCGCGTCTCTCCCAACTACTAACCTGGGCCTTCCCTTAGAAGCTCCGCGCCAAAAGTGTCTCTATGTGGAATCCGGTGCTAAAGCAACGGTTGGCGAGGTGGAGGAGACAACTCCTTTCAAAGGGGGGTAGGTTGACTTTGATATAAAGCACTCTAGTTAACCTCTCTACTTACTTTTTATTTGTCTTCCCTATCCCTGCTTCAGTGGCAAAAAGGATTGAAAAATTTGAGAGAGATTTTTAATGGGAAGGCCGCGCGGAGGAGAGGAAGTATCATCTAGTTAAGTGGACCTCGGTTTGCTCTAGTGTTCCGGATGGAGGTTTAGGAATTAAAAAAATCCAGATTTTGAACCGTGTGTTGTTGGGTAAATGGTTATGGTGGTTTCTGGTCGACAAAAATGCTTTGTGGAGGAAAGTGGGGTGTGAAAAATATGGGGAGGGCAGCAACAGTTGGTTTCCTAGAGGAGTTTCCACTTCTTACGGTACTAGTGTGTGGAAAGGGATTTGGATAGGGTGGAATTTCTTTAAGAAGTAACTCTCCCTAGAAGTGGGAAACGGAGAAGGTATCAGTTTTTGGAATGATAGGTGGGGTGCGGTGAAAATGAGCTTTGGAGAGCTTTTCCCAATTTATTCAACATTGTTGTGGACAAGGAGGCAATGGTGTGCTCATACCTTGAGATTTCAGGACTGGGAGCTAGGGGAGATTGACCATCTTTTTGACCTACTGTACGCCAGCAAATTCATTCTTCCAGAGATGATCAAATCATTTGGGAGGTTTCGAAGAACAGACCTTTTCGGTAAAATCCTACTAGCGGCAGTCATAATGTCTTCCCATGGAAGACAATTTGGAAATCTAAAGCCCCAAGTAGGGTGGCTTTTTTTGCTTGGGAGGCCTCTCGGAAGGCTATTCTCACGGGAGATAATTTGAAGGCTAGAAGAAGAATTTATGTGAATTGGTGCTTCATGTGCAAAAAGGATGAAGAGAGTGTCAATCACTTGCTTGTGCATTGCCCTGGTGCTTCAGAAATGTGGGACTTTGTTCTTTGTTTATTTAGTGTCTCGTGGGCTATGCCTCGATCCATTATTGAGCTTTTCAGAGGTTGGTCGCTTTATAAACGTAAAAGGAGAAATGTCGTATGGGATGCAGCTGCATTGGCTATTGTTTGGTATATTTGGAAAGAAAGAAATTGAAGAATTTTCGAGAACGTGGAGCTAGATACAGAGAGGATGAAGGAGAGATTGACTCAGACTTAGTGTTTTTGGTGTTCGGATCGGGTTGGCGGTTCTTTTTGTTCCTTTCATGGATAATTTTCCTTTTTTGTAAATCTTTTGTCGGAGTATACTCCCTTTATACAAAGGGCGCGTCACCTGCTTTGACGCTTTTTATATACTATCATTTCTTATCAAAAAAAAAGAGTTTTTCAAGATAAATTAAGTGATACTCAAATGAGAATTATGATACCATGTACGTATATTAAGTAAAGATGTTCCAAGGTTGCACATTTGCACTCCAAAACAACCCAAACCAACAAAGGATAATAAAAAATGTAAACCATAATGGAGCTGTACACTCTTGACATGGAAGAATGATATCATACCTAGACATTTCCAGTACCTTCATATTTGACAGAATATGCACAAAGGGTTATGGCATTTTATGTCTGGTCAAAAGTTGTCAAGAGAACAAGCAGGTGAAGGTCTGTTTAGGCATCCCGAAAACATGAAAATTAACATCAAAAATAAGGAGAATAACTTCTGAACTATGAATAGGCATGCAAACACCCTAGAATGACAATAAATGCAAACATTGTTTCCTGAAAATAGAATGTGGGATAAGTAAATATACATATGACTGTCAACAGCTTACAATTCAAAATCTATTTCTGATTTCTTACAGTTCGGACATCATGTTGTAATCCTTCTTGTACATGCTAAGTGGCCAAGAATGATGAAAGGCATCACATCTGATATTTGACCTGCAATCTAAAGTATCTTTTAAATGATATAAATGCCAAAGAACCCGAAGAAGCAACTGTGGATTCAATGTTGAAAGTAGAAAACATTAAACCTTCAAAGAACGCATCGTACTGATGACAATCTTCATTGTTGAACCATTTAACCTCATGCTAACATACTTCCTTTGGTTTCAGGAAGTTTTTTCTGCTACAGTCTAAATAAGTCCTCTGATTATCTCCTTTTCTGGGCCCACTCGGGACCATATATTGCTAGATGTGTTCGTCCAAACCGGCGATCAGCAACCTACAGTTTGTGTTACCATAGAGAAACTGATTAGACTCTCAAATAGTTGGTTATCACTTATTTTGTGATACAGAGTTACGGCCCCAGAAAGGAACTATAAACCAATTTTGTAAAGGCTTGCGGTGCATGTATTTACTATTTACACTGATTCCAAGAAGTGGCAGAAAAGAGTAATCAATTGTAATTTCACACATAACAGTTTTTTTTATACACCAGAAGAATGGATGGCTACAACCTTTACAAGGCATCCACATGAATCTAGCATGTCTGTTTTGAAAGGATACTCCACTACCTAGAACACGTTGATAAGTCTTAGAACAAGTCAGAAGAAAAATGTCAAGAAAGGAAATAAGATCTACTAAAAAAGATTTAAAACTTACTGTAAAAGAATCATCTCCAATCAGGCCTGATTGTGAAATTTGATTCATCAGTACCCCATAATCCACTTCTGTATATGGAGGTGTAACGCTAATGTAATCAAACGGCACATCTTTACCTACACAAAGGACTATTTTAATTTCTGCAACGCTCTAGGAACAAAAGAATAGCAAGCATCACAGATATGAGACAATAAAGACAATGAACAATTGATCAATACAAAGCTGCAATAATTATTTTATGTGTTTTATTGCAAAGTGTTCAAGTTATTCTGTATTTGACTCATGTCACACTGATCAGATAATATTCCATGATCACCAACAAATCTCTCCACCTCTACATTTCGCGCTAAGGTTATTAATTTCTTGCAATAGGGAAGAATCAAAAAGAAGTAGACAGTCCCATCATCATAGTAAAAGCTATATTCCTATGATGAACATTATGAAAGCTAATCAAACATGATACATGTTGTAGTTAACCAAAAATAAGCTACGTGGAAAGATAAGAGAATCAATGTTAGATGGCAACCATCACTCGTCAACACAGACATCGGCAGCAAATACAACTGTGCATAACATAGACAAGTACTAAGGAACTGAAATTTTCAATAAAATCCAAATTTAGTTTAGGAGCAAAGATTTGTCCCGTGTTTAAAGGCCAAGAGTGTCAGAATTTAGTGACCTAGTAAACAAGAAACCAGAGTTTGGATTATGTTATCCAAGCCATTCCGAGTCAACAAGAAGAACAATTCTAGCAAGTGATTAGGAATACAAACCTACAGACTGGCCTGCCCGCTCCAAGAACTTTTCTACACGAAGAGTATGTATAACTGAAACATCAAGAAAGCCAGTGCATTCTAGATTTGGTCGAAGAATATCAGAAACAACCCAAGGATCCATCTCAACAAAATGAACCTGGCAGTTTGCAACAATCAATAAGCACTTAAATTGAAAGCACAGTCGGAGGACTATGAAATGATACCGTGAAAGCAATAATCTACAAACATATTAACGTAAAGAACTTTGAAATGAAATCAAGCATCAAGATAATTATACATCATAGACCTAGTAATACCTTCACATATATCAATAATAATTCTCTAGCTCAACAATAATGACATCAAATATGGAAAACATCAAAACAGAATCATCTCAGAAAAGAAGTAATGGTACCTCTGAGCACCCTCGGCTGATAGCCTCAATACCGACCGATCCAGTACCGCTATACAAGTCTAACCATCGACCTGGTCTTAAACATGTAGGATTGCCACCAGCAGCCTTAATAAAGCGACATAACGCTTTTATTAGTAATGCAATTAATATCTCTAATGCCTATGCTATCTTCATTCTCATAAGGTGGCTTCAAAAATTAAGATACAATCTTTACCTGCAAAATAGCAAAGGCTGCACCTTTGACAACTTCCATCATTGGGCGCACGTCCATGCTCTTTGGTGAGAGTAATTTCTTCCTTCGAGCTTTCCCTCCAAGCACCTACCACATATGACTGGGTTATCTAACCATATTCTTGTATAAATATGTTTTATATTACCCATAGATTACTACTTCCATCCCAAACTAAGAGCTTTTTTTTGTTGGTGATCGCAAAGAGAAAACGACACTCATTTTGGGATGGAGTAGTAAATGGAATAACAAACAATGAATTAGCTTCTGCTGAGCACATTCATGTTCCATAATGCCTACCAACAATAAAAATAATTATTTCCAAAAGAATACTCTTAACAAGTGGCTTGGAACTTGGAAGCATTTGTTAACATTTCCCTTGAAGCGACGACAAACCTGAAGCAGCTTATGAGTCTCCCGTGACTGCCGCAGCTTAGTTTCCTCTCCAGGGACATACTTTCCTTTTCCCGCCTTCTGCTGTTCCTTTTTCCTTTTGGTCTACAAAATCAAATTCAATCCTAAACATGTTACTCCCCCCACCCCTAACGAGTCTCGTAGTTTAAATCAAATACGTCTCTAAAAGAGTGTCAATTTTAAACGAATTTACTAAGTTCACCTTTGCCAACCATAACTTACAATGTTATAATGTGAATCAAACACGAAAAATGAAAAATGGACACTGGATTAGGGGGACGGAGAGAGTAATTATTATGCAAACATGTGCTGAATTGATGTGTGTGTGTGAGTGAGAGAGAGAGACCTTTGGAGGAGTAGGAGGTTGAGGGAGAAATTCATCGGGATCGAGACCATACTGTTTAAGTAATTCTCTTTGTTCCTCAGCAGATTTAGGCGATTCTGACATTATCAACAAAGAAAAATTAGAAAACAAATTATAAACTGAAGAAGAGGAACAAATTATTATGATTGTGGAGTTGAGATACTTACTGATAGAAGAATTGACTGTGAAAGATGGCCGTCGATGACTGGCCGTTAAGGAAGGAACTACGAAGACGGTAAGACTGGGACAACACGAACCAAGGAGGTCTCTACTGGTATTGGAACGAAGAGGAGAGAGAATTGCAGGTGTTGGTGCGACGGAGACCGCCATTAATTGAGCTCGAACCTTAGTCCGACCGGCGAGGGTTTTCGATTTTAAACGGAGGTAGTTAGTACTTAGTAGGAGTAGTATATTACTGTGAGATTAATGCCATCAGTTCCCTCCCTCTATCCTTTCCACCCGCCCAAAAGAAAATCTTAAGGCCAAAATACTATTTACCCCCCAAAGTATGCACTAAAATTCAGTTTACTACCCATATTTTATTTTATTTCATTACCGTATCCACTGTGGCCATTTGTCCCAGTTTCCCCGTTAGCAGTGACAGGCGTTAAAAAATTAACGGAATTGATCGTGTGCATGTCACGTGAGGGTTAGTTTGGTTATTTTGATCGGAATTAATCATGTGCAGTCGATGCCATGGTCAAAAACATCAACGCCCTGACCTCACTCAACCTCACCCTTCACCTTACCGTCGGCCCAGTCCTACATTCCCGATCATCTTCCCTTTCATTTCACCCACATGCTCCACAGTCGCTACAAATCCAAGGACGACTTCGCCGCCTATACTGTTCACCCTGGCCACGTCAGCGTCGTCACGGATTACGTCCAGCCAGTTATCGAGGATGTCATGGTCGTTGACTGGGTGTTGAATGAGTTAATCGGGGAGTTGGTTCCGAAAGATGGATTGGCAATGAGGGTTACATTTTTTAAATTAAATATATGAGGGTTTAGGGGAGGAAAAGAAAGCTAGGGTTTTAGGTACGATTGGGGGAATTAAAGACTTAAAGTTGTGTTTTCGTCGATTCATCAGGTTAGTTTTGGGGAGAACTTTTCGATTGAAAGGGCAAATAACTTGGAACATGGAATACGAGATCTTCCATGCCTTCTATCTTGATGCATTGCTATTGCGATCGCTGTCTGAAACTAATACTCCCATTCGCTTGCGCTGCGCTTTCGTTGAAGGGTGTGAAGTTGAAGTGGCGCGCGACTGAGTGCTTTGCCTAACTTAAATTCTAATTGATACTAGTCTTTCTTCATTCTAAGGTTTGTCATTGTCTTCCAAGAGTGGATCGTTTGGCTGCAGAGCAAAGGGTTATTCGATTGCTTCGATTGAGATTTTGGGTGGGTTGAATGAATTGGAGGCGTTGGATTCGATTGAGAGTTTTATTGTTGTTGATTATGTGGTTCCGGCCCAGGCTATGAGTCTTTTTGAGAGGTGGAGAAGAGAGCTTGAGAGGGAGAAGGGTAGAGTACAAGGCAATATAGTAATTTTCAGATATTACCTGTCATGTGCAAAATACATGACCAACTTTCGTTATTTTTTTTAACGCCCGTCACTGCTAGAGGGAAACTGGGACAAATAGCAACATTAGATACGGTAATGGGACAAAATGAAATATGGGTAGCAAACTGAGATTTGGTAGATACTTTGAGGGGTAAATAGTATTTTGACCAAATCTTAAACTCAAAAAATATTCTCTCTGCTCCTTCCGGTCTAATTTCTATATTTAATTTCTTAAAATTAAGTATAAATTTCAACCAAAGAGATGAATTTCTATTTTTAAAAGTAATTGTGATAAAATCTAATTAAAATTTAACATACTTCAATTATATTTTCAAAAATAAAATATCATTTACTAAAAATTATATTAAGAATATTATGAATTACAAATTTTATAACTTTGCAAGAAAAAGAAAATTTATGTAAATCAATTAAGTTGCCCAAAAAAGTCAAAATAAATTTTTGGTTGGAAAGGAGGAAGCATTTCCTATATTTTATGTAAATAAATTCAATATTTTATTTATAAAATTTACTCTCTACATGTAATATAAATATCTTGTGTACAATCAAGCATTTTTGTTTTCATAACTAACTCTAAATATATTATTATATCTTGTAATTATGTTTCAAACGTAGATCATTAATGAGAAAACAATAGTATTACATCAATATTGAGTTATAATTTATTTTGTTTTAAGTAATAAAATTTTAATCATTAAAATATACCACCCTAATATGAACTGTAGCTTATCTAATTTTATATAAGAACATAAATAAATACTTATCAAAATTTAATAAAATCAATAAAAAAAAATCAAATTCAAGTCACTTGGGTGGAATGGTACCTCCAATAATATTGTTAGTGATAAAAGCTCTTGAAAAAAATAGGCAAAACACATAATCGAGCCACTGTATTTTGGGAAAGTTTGCAATTTGACCACTGATTATTTAAAAATATTATTTGGATCTCTGTACTTCAGTTATCTTGCAAGCGAGGTCACCGGCCACCAGGACGTTAATTTTAAATGAAATCTTTATTTTACCCGTCTTCATTAAGGGATATGAGGATAAAGACAGGGGTAAAATAGAAATTTCATTTAAAATTAACGTCCTGGTGGGCTCGCTTGCAAGATAACTGAAGTACGGTGACTCAAATAACATTTTCAAACAATCAGTGGCCGAATTACAACATTCCCCAAAGTATAGTGGCTCGATTGTGTGTTTTGCCAAAAAAAAATATCAAAAGTTCTACCAAAAAAAAAAACATGTAAAAAGGTTCCAAAAATCTTTAGTCTACTAAAAAAAAAATCAAAATTAGACTTTTAATACCAAAAAGTTTCATAAACATTTCTAAAGTTATTATTTGGATGGAAACAGTTTCTTTTCTATTCAATGATGATTATAATTACTTTTTATATATTACTAGAACTTAACTATTACTTTAACTATTAACAGTAATAATATTAAGATAATAAGAATATAATAATAACAACAATATAATTATAGTAATAATAAAAATAATAATAATATTATTATTATTATGTCATAATAATGTTAATAGAGAAGTAATATTTTTGAAATTTTAGTATTGAAAAAAATTAACTTTAGTCTTTCATTTAGTAGTATACTAGTATAATTGTTTTTTGAGTTTTTTGGGTACAAATTTTTTAAATAAGCATTTTTGTATTATTTCCCAACAATAATGTTGTTGTTGTAGATGACGATAGTAATATATCTAATATTTATTATTACTGTTACTATTATTATTGAAAAGGAAAAAAAAAAGAATCCTTCGAATATTTCTTGCCTGGCAGTGTTATTAGCAACGTTAACTTTTGAACTTTTTTGATATATTAAGTTTAACCTTGAGACTTTTTGGATATACTCCCTCCGTTCCATCCGAAGAGTCAACATTTGAAAAGTCTAATAATTAAGGAATATATAAGTAGTCTTAAAGTTGATCATAATTACAAAAATATTTTAGTATAGTTAATATATTTGTACCACATGTGAGGGGTAAAGTTGAAAGTTTTATGGAGTCATAGGCATAATTTTTTAAAGTGAACTCTTTGGGTGGAACATCCTAAAATAGTATAATAGACTCTTTGCCTGGAACGGATGGAGTAATTTTTTCTTTTTAGACTTTTTGGTTACAAATATTCTTAAGTGGGACTTTTAGGTATTTTTTCCATAATGTGGGATTTTTTTAAAAAAAAATGAAAAAGAATACAAGATTATTGATTTTTACTCCCTCCGTCCCAAAATAACTGTCCCCTTTTTAATTTAGACGCTTTTTAAGAAAGTGTTTGAGTTTATATAATGTTTTCTTAATAACACCAATCTTTCCTTAGTGGGTGCCAACTCAATAAAGTCCACACTTTCCATCTCACGAATAATAAGAGCATTTTAGACAATTGTCTTGAAATTGTAGGGTATTTGTGTTTGGCTTTCTTGAAAATATCAACGGACAGAAATAAAGATAAAGCAGAAATTAATTTACTTAACTAAAGTCGAGGCTTGTGTTGGACACAATCTTCGCAAGACGAAATTGCCTCGTATTAGTGTTAACGGTTCTTGGCAATCGTCCCTAAGATGCAACGATTTTTCAATCGGCGTAGGCAGCACTTCAATACGCAGATTCCGGCGAACTGATCGGTGTTTCAGAACTTCCAAGACTCAAGAAGGAATTAATGTAGCAATATGACAATTCTCACTAACAGATTAAATGCTTAGGATTTTGGTGTATAGGAATTGTCAATCCAGGGGTCCATTTATATATACCGAAGAGTTGTGGTGCCTTTCTGCGAATAGACACATTTTTTGATCTGGCGAATCTAGACCGTCGGATCACACCTGATCGTATGAGCGCGATCCAGTGGGCCGGTCCATGCACTAATTGCTGTGTAACCATCCCCAACTGCACCCATTCGAGCGATCACAGATCTAACCGCCGAACCACTTAGATCCAACCACCTCGAACTACCATAACCGCCCGTGGCTGTTCAGTTCGTCACTGGGTTGCACCTATCCAAGAGTGCACCGTACCTGGGTCATCCCTGAGCTGGACAAAAGTTTAAGGCTCCTTAGCTCCTAGCGACAGGCCGGTCCACGCACTAACTGCTTCGTAACCGTCCCCAATTGCACCCATTCGACAGGCCGGTCACGTATTAATATCTCATTCACCCGAAATTAGTTTTGAAATAATAAATATACTAACTTAATCTACTCGAAACGTAGATTTCATTTTTGTAACTTATTTCTATTTTCAATAAATAGAATCAAACTAGAAACTTGATCAAACATTGGTCAAACACCAATTATTGAAACCAATTTCCAACAATCCCCCACATAAATGACAATTAATGCATGTTATGTATATAGACTCACTTGGAAGTTCTGGCTAACTGTTATTGCATTAGAATAGGTAGTTTTTGGCTTTAAACCTTCCTTAGTAAAATACTATCAGATTCACTAGCCGCTTAGTACCGCGATGGTTTGAACTAATCATCTGTATAGTGTAAACCGAGACAATAATACTTACACAATAACAATTCTAGCACTTTTTGTTCTCATGTTGTGTCCATTTCGGCCCTGGACCATATCTTAGTTTCATAAGTGTTCTAGTAAAAGCGGTCATTTACTTCTCACTTATGTAGGTGATCTCCTATAAAGAGTATTCTGCAACATTCCACCTTTTAGGTATAGGAATCATTAAAGGTTCAACCTAACCTCACCACTGTTGCAGGTCTATTCACTTGGATGTTCTAGGAATGAGTTGAAACAGGTTTCCAAGTGTTTCATCTAAACTTTCATAACTTCGTTGTCTCATTGAACCAAGGCTTTGGGATCTCCGATTCTCAAGATTGAGTTACCGCTATGATTGTTCTTTTGTTGTGAATTTTAAACCCATTCTCCTTAACAATGTATACATTTAATCTCGATTGATTCCTTTCATAAATGGATCAGCTAGGTTTTCTTTTGATTTTACATATTCAATAGAAATAACCCCATTTGAGATCAATTGTCTAATCGTATTATGTTTACGACGAATGTGTCTAGACTTACTATTGTACATGCTGCTCTGTGCCCTATCTATTATTGATTGACTATCACAGTGTATCAGCACAACAGGCACAGTTTTATTCCAACATGGAATATCTTCCAGGATATTTCTAAGACACTCAGCTTCTTCACCAGCTTTATCTAAAGCAATGAATTCTGATTTCATGGTGGATCGAGCTATACACATTTGCTTAGAAGATTTCCACGACACCGCTCCTCTACCTATTGTAAACACATAACCACTTGTGGATTTGGAGTCTTTCGTGTCTAATATCCAATTGGCATCGCAGTATCCTTCTAATACCGCTGGATATCTATTATAAAGTATCACATAATTCAATGTATACTTTAAATATCTAAGTATCATTGTTAGGGCTTTCCAATGATCCGCGCTGGGATTACTTGTGAACATGCTTAGTTTGTTTACTAAATATGTAATATCAGGACATGTACAATTGGTCAAGTACATTAGACTTCCAATTATCCCTACATATTCTTGTTGAGAAACTAGTTCTCCCTTATTCTTGGCTAAGTGTAGACTTAAGTCTACTGATGTTTTAGCCGGAGGGCTGTCAAAGACATTAAATTTTCGAAGAACATTCTTAACGTAATGGGATTGCGACAAGACTATTCCATCGGATGTTCTAGAGATCTTCATCCCTAATATAATATCAGCTAGTCCCATATCTTTCATGTCAAAATGTTTCTTTAACATGTTTTTATTATTCATGATTAAATCATGAGTACTTCCCATTATTAACATGTCATCTACATAAAGACATACAATGACGTAAGAATTGTCTGTACTCTTAATGTAGACACATTGTCACATTCATTAATTTTGAAACCATTTGACAACATCGTTCAGTCAAAATTTTCATGCCATTGCGTAGGTGCTTGTTTTAGTCCATACAATGACTTTACAAGTTTACACATATTTTACTCTTTTCCAAGGGTAACAAACCCCTCGGGTTGTTCCATATAAATCTCCTCATCTAGCTCTCAATTTAAGAAGATTGTTTTTACGTCTATTTGGTGTATCTCAAGGTTATGTAAAGCTGCAATAGCAATGAGAACACGAATTGACATAATTCTCGTGACAGGAGAATACGTATCGAAGAAGTCATAACCCTCCTTCTGTTTAAATCCTTTGGCTACCAGTCGGGCTTTGAACTTGTCGATAGATCTATCTGCCTTATACTTCATTTTAAGGATCCATTTACATCCCAATGGTTTGCATCCTGGAGGGAGATCAACCAACTCTCAAGTATTATTGTGCATTATAGATTCTATTTAACTGTTTATAGCTTTTTTCCAGAAAGGAGTATCTGGACTGGATAAAACTTCTTGAACAGTTCTAGGTTCGTTTTCTATCATGTAAGATAAAAAATCAGGACCAAAAGATTTAGCAACTCTTGTCCTCTTACTGCGCTTCGGTTCTTCTTCTTTTCTTAAGATGAACCGTTTGCATTCTCATAAGTTCTTTTACTATAACTTGTTTCTTTTTTTTCGCTGCAAGGAAATGTATTTTTAAAGAATACCGCATTCCTGATTCTATCGTCATTCCTCAGTCATGTCAGAAATTTCTGATTTGTGCACTATAAACCAACATGCACTACTATTACTTGCGTATCCAATGAAAATGCAGTCAATCATTTTAGGTTCGATTCGCATTCATCGTCTCTTTAAGAGTACGATTTTTGCGTTCAGCAACTCCATTTGATTGAGATGAGTACGGAGCCGTCGTTTGATGAATTATGCCAGATTATAAGTCTTAAAAGCTTCTAAAGCTTCATCTTGCTTTTCAAGAGATATACATAACAATATCTAGTGCAACCGTCAGTAAAAGAATAAAATACTTTTTCCTACCTCGAGTTTGCACAAATTTTAAATCACATATATCGGTGTGAATTAATTCAAGAGGTGTCATGTTTCTTATTACTGAAGGAAATGGTGCTTTTGTCATTTTCGCTTCAACGCAAATTTCACACTTGTCATGTGAATCAGTTTTAGATATAGGTATTAAATCTAAATTCTCTAACTTCTTAATGGTGTTGAAATTTACGTGTCCTAATCTATCATGCCATAAATTAGAACTATCCAACAGGTAAACATAAGAAACATCTTTATTCTTCGCCTTAGAGCAGTAAACATTCATTACATTAATTTTGAAGAGTCCTTTATCAAAGTACCCCTTCCTAATAAATAGACCATTTTTGGTCAATACAAATTTGTCCGACTAAAAAACTAGTCTCGTTTATTCAGTATCGGACCACCCATAGCCTAAATTCGGCCTTACTTAACAGGGGGCCGGATACCAAGTTTTTGCGATGTCTGGGACATGCAGCACATCCACGAGCGTCAGCTCTTTACTCAAGGTCATATTCAGCACAAACTTCCCAAGTCCTACGACGTTAGAAGTCAAGGAATTTTCCATAAACAATTTTCTTCCACTTATAGGAGTGTAGGATGAAAAAGCTTCCTTATCAGTACAAATGTGGCGAGTAGCTCCAGTGTCTATCTACCATTCCCTTGGGTTATCTTCCAACCCTGCAATGTTAGCTTCAAACACCACTGCAGTTAGATCAAGCACATCATTGTCCTCTATCACATTGGTATGATTCTATTTGCCTTTCTGTTTGTCCTTTTTCGGAAGTTAACAATCCTTAGCCATGTGATTTGGTTTGCCACAGTTGTAGCAATCTCGCTTGAACTTCTTCGTAGTTCCTTGTTTGGCATTTCCAGAGTGCTTCCTCTTGTTACTGGTACTTGATTCAACAATATGGACTTTGGCCTCCATTCCAGCCTTGTTGGACTTTCCTTCAGTTTTGCGGTTGTCTTCCTCAATCTGAAGTTGAACTATCAAATCTTCAACCCCCATTTCCTTTCGTTTGTGCTTGAGGTAGTTCTTGAAGTCTTTCTACATTAGCGGCAATTTTTCAATAATAGCAGACACTTGGAAGGATTCATTTAGTATCATCCCTTCAGCTGCTAAACCGTGAAGTATGATCTGAATCTCTCACACTTGACGTTCCACTGATTTGGAATCAATCATCTTATAATCAAGAAATTTACCAACGACAAATTTCTTTGATCCAGCATCTTCTATTTTGTACTTCTTTTTCAAAGAGTTCCATAACTCCTTGGAAGTTTTGACTCCACAGTATACACTATAGAGTTCATCATCCAATCCGTTCAAGATGTAGTTCCTGCGCAGAAAGTTGCTATGATGCCAAGCATCGGCAGCAATAAGCTTTTGCGTATCCGTATCATTTTCTGAATCGTAGAGGGTCCTCTTTCAAGAACCTTTGCAGACTGAGAGTAGTGAGGTAGAAGAGCATTTTCTGTTGCCATTGCTTAAAGTCCTTACCTGTGAACTTGGCCGATTTCTCACTATGTGCGGGGTGAGTATGAGCAGGAGAAGGAGTAGAAGTAGCAGAAGCAGAAGCAAGAGTAGCCGTTGTTTTGGTTGCCATTTCCAAGAAAACAAAAATTTTGTCTTGGGATTGTAGGGTATTTGTGTTTGGCTTTCTCAGAAATATCAACGGACATAAATAAAGATGAAGCAGAAATTAGTTTACTTAACTGAAGTCGAGACTTGTGTTGGACACAATCTCCGCAAGACGAAATTGCCCCGTACTAGTAGTAACGGTTTTTGGCAATCGTCCCTAAGATGCAACGACTTTTCAATCGGTGTAGGAGCACTTCAATACGCAGATTTCGACGAATTGATCGGTGTTTCAGAACTTTCAAGACTCGAGAAAGAATTAATGCAGCAATATGACAATTCTCACTAACAGATTAAATGTTTAGGATTTCAGTGTATAGGAACTGTCAATCCGGGGGTCTATTTATATATACTGAAGAGTTGTGAGGCCTTTCTATGAATAGGCACATTTTTGGATCTGGCGAATCTGGACCGTCGGATCACACCTGATCGTGTGAGCGCGATCCAGGGGGCCGGTCCATGCACTAACTGCTGTGTAACCGTCCCTAACTGTACCCATTCGAACGGTCACGGATCTAACCACCTCGAACTCCACATAACCGCCCATGACTGTTCGGTTCGTCACTGGGTTCCTTAGCTTCTAGCGACGATCCGTACGTACGAAATGTCAAGTGCGTCTCTAAAGCGGTGATTACGACCTAGGAATGCGCGCTAGGGATCAGATGGTGCTTCGCACCATTCTCGCAGCTGCTTGTGCTAGCCCAATAGATACCACTAGGTTGGACCTTGGAGGAAAACACTTGAATGCTTCCTCCTGGAGTGAGTCACTTAATAAAGTGCATTTAATCACATTTTTTATTTAATGTGGGATATGACTTTTCATATTCCCATAACTCTTCAAATATCAATGTTAAATTGCAAACTTTAAGCATTAATATCTCATTCACCCGAAATTAGTTTTGATAATAAATATACTAACTTAATCTACTCAAAATGTAGATTTCATTTTTGTAACTTGTTTCCATTTTCAATAAATGGAATCAAATTAGAAACTTGGTCAAACATTGGTCAAACACCAATTATTGAAACCAATTTTCAACAGAAATAACTTTCTAAAATGAGAAAGAAGACAACTATTTTGAATTATTTCTAAGTGAATTAAGGGAGACTTAGGATGTAGTTTTGATGAACATCCAACGGATAATGTTTACGAAAAAAAAAATCGGTAATTATACAGTGAAATCTATTTTGTAGTCATCTTTTTACAATATATATATATATACTAGTTTTATGCCCGTGCCTATGGCACGGCAACAGTAGGGATCCGATTATTATATATTCGAGGTTATCGTATACTCGAAGTTTTCTAAGGATGAGTAAGACTTAATGACACAAAAATAATAATGAATTATAATTCATTTATTTCGTAACAAAATCAATAGTGAAATATTAATTCATTTATTTTGTACGAAAACCAATAATGAAATATTAAAATTGAAAAAAATAATAATAATAATTTTAAATGTGTCAATCTCTAGTTATTAATCAAGACATCATCGTAAATCTTCCCAAGCAAGTCACGCATTTTTCCAATCAGCTTGTTCATAGCCTGGCGCAGCTTGATCTTATCGGACTTATTTGCATGGAGTTCTCTGTCCATGTCCTCGCATTCCCACATATTTTCTCTAATGAATTCGGTGAAGCCAATGGTTCTTTTCTGAAGCTCATCCCGAGTCAATTCTAATTCTCATTCTAACTGGTTCACCCTTTCATCAGCTTGTAGGAGAATGTCCTGATCGTTAGCAATATGCATATCATCATCATTTTCTATTTCGTTATTCTTTTCGTCATCAGAATGTTCGTGAGGATTCTCTTCGGGATCCTCCTCAGGATTCTCCTCCATGTCCTCTACAGGGTCCGCAACGATAGGGTCTTCAACATGACCGTACTCTGCATCCTCCATTCTATAGGTAATCAAAAGATACGTAAGTCCCAAGGTGATAATCTATAAATAAAATTCACTTGATCATTAAGAAAAAAAAAACATAGTAGGTTTATAAAATAATTCTAATTGAGGTTTTTTTTAGAAAATTATTTAAAAGCATACCTTCTGGTATAAGGGCTTTTGTCATAGGATGATTAACTCAACAGCGCGCGCACACGCATACACACACACACACACAACAGCACACACACACTTGGCAAGTAGTTGTCTCTCACCATATATACGTAAATATTAATATAAATAAAAATCCTATTTACTTATCAAAAAAATAAATATCCTTTTTTTTTTTTTTGAAAAAAGAAAAGCTGCAGGATAACTACAGGGAATCTAAAAGACTGAATTTGAGGTGTGTTTCATACAATTCGAATTCACAACATTTCCAAAACTGGAACACTATTCAATCCAATAAAACTAACAAAAACTGTCATAATCCCCATACAATCTCAAAATGAAACTTAGTCTTTAGATTAGATGATTCCAATCTTGTCACACCAAGACACACAGACACACACCAAAGACACACACACAAACAAGCAGCCACACACACAAAGACACACCAGACACACACACACACCAAAGACATAGAGACACACCAAAGACACACACACACACACCAGCACACACACAAAAATTATTTTTTTAAGGAATATAAACATAAATCACTCGCCAATTTTGAAATATAAAGATGTGAATCTAGGAATGCTAGATTCCCATAGACCCAACTGAACACCAAAAAACACATAAATGTCATCCAACAACACAATGTAGTAGCAGACATTCACACCCCACCCACCTATGCTATTTTTTTGTAAAAGGAAGTGTACATTATATTACCTTTTAAGCAGTCTATTCATTGGTCAGGATGAGGGAAGAAAGATTGAAGAAAACGCTGAAGGTTCTTCAGAGGTTTTATCATGGGTTAGCAAGAGTCGTAAGCTCGAGGAGAAAAGGATCGCACGAAAAGAGAAAGCATTGCAGCTCTTTCTTGATCCAAAATGAATCAAAGAGGTTCATTTACAAAGGCTTAAAAAAAAAAAAAAAAAGAGGTTCTTGGGTAAACTAACATATTTTAGGATACAAATTTGGTTCAAAACAAAAGAAAAACTGATGTGTCCTACAAAAAGTCTAAACAGAGGACACCAATTAAAAGAGAATTGCAGATCTTTTTATCTGGACATTAATTAGTCTGCTCATATAGGTCTGGAGTAATGCTCATGGTTTTTTTAGCTGCAAAATTCCCTAGTTAGATTATTGTGGAGAGACAATTGCAGTGAGAAAGGGTAGGGAATGGCCAAGTGTCATAATTTTGGTAGGTGTAAAGGAGCATCACAGCCCACATCCCCTCTATATCATTTTGGTGTGATTTGCCCATTCTTGATCCAAAATGAATCAAAGAGGTTCATTTACAAAGGCTTAAAAAAAAAAAAAATGAGGTTCTTGGGTAAACTAACATATTTTAGGATACAAATTTGGTTCAAAACAAAAGAAAAACTGATGTGTCCTACAGAAAGTCTAAACAGAGGACACCAATTAAAAGAGAATTGCGATCTTTTATCCGGACATTAATTAGTCCGCTCATATAGGTCCGGAGTAATGCTCATGGTTTTTTAGCTGCAAAATTCCCTAGTTAGATTATTGTGGAGAGACAATTGCGGTGAGAAAGGGTAGGGAATGGCCAAGTGTCATAATTTTGGTAGGTGTAAAGGAGCATCACACCCACATCCCTCTATATCATTTTGGTGTGATTTGCTTAGTTGAACCTTCTTCTGATAATTAGCAATTTAAAAGGAGTAACTGATTTCTAGCACTTGCATGTGTTATGATGGAAGCTGCAAAAAGTCCATGAGCTGGCTTGGGATAAAGGACTTCTGCATGTCTGCTTTCTAGGGTGGCATGGGTTCTTAGTGCTCTTCTTTCTTAGAGAACTGTAAGATACATTTGGTCTAAACAGAAAGTCTAAACAGAGGACACCAATTAAAGAGCCAACTACACTGATGGCTCCCGATATTCAAACATAACTCAAACATTCAATTTAAATATTCAAACATACACACCACCACACACACACAAACATTCAAACATAAATCAAACATACACACCACCACACACATAAATATCCTATTTAGTCATGAATCTTAAATGATCTTTTGCTGGTATCTTGGAATGCGTTGTAGAGGAGGTTCATTGATTTTTCAGGCAGAGAATGATAGCCTCACTCCTCCAGTAACCCGGCATCCCCATTTGAGGCTAACAGGACTCCTCAAGTGCTTTATCAAGGTCTTAATAAATTTGTGCATTAATTTCATGCACCAACTGCTGATATGAAAATCAACCTCCTACACTATACCTCTAATCATTATGTGTTTTTCCTCTGATTTATAGTAGTTATGAACGTGTTTTCCTCAATGTGTCAAAGGATGTTACAACCATTGGAGGGTGTTCCTCTAATTGGTGTCCCAGCATTAATGCCGCATCTGCTGCTGCTGTTTTTTTTTTTTTTTTTTTTTTTGCTTTTGTGTTTTTTTCTCTAATGGACGTTGGAACCCCAAAGTTACGAAAACGGCTAATTTTTTCATTAATCTCACTTTCTATAATTCACGTTTTTATGTAATTCACTTCTAATTTTTATGTAAAAAAAATTCAAGTTTTTAACCACAGAATGTCTTTTAGGCATTATCTCAAATGGGTTAGGGGCACTGAGAACCAATTAACAAAACATCACAATAGTTGAGAAAGAGATTAACAAATGTGGAGGACTTACAGTTGGGGGAGTAGATAAACCCGGTTTCGGAGATTAAACGGCTGACAATTGAGACTAAGGCACCCTTCTTGAAAAGAGGCTGCCGGAGACGTAGATAGGCTGCCGGAGACAGAAAGAGGCTGCCGGAGACGGAGAGATGAAAAAAAAAATCAGTAATACAGAGGAAGCACAGAGGAAGAGAGAGAGAGAGACAAACCTGTAGAGCGGAATTTTATACATCACAATCCTTTTCCAATTTGGGGAAGGAATTTCAGTTGGGAAAGGAGAAGGAGAGAGGAAGTGGAAGTGAAGAAGTGGAAGTGAAGAAGTTTCAGTTGAGGGAGAAGTGGAAGTGAAGATGTCGCGGGTAAGGGAGAGAGTCCGGGACGCCGAAACCGTCCTCACCCGTGTGAAACTCTAAGTAAATTAGGGCCGTTAGATTTTAGTAATTTGGGAAAATCTCAGCTGGTAGTTGTCTTCTACAAAACCACACGTGAGAGTCCACCACTATTGTAATATAGATATATATTTAAAATTGGTGAGGAGGCATATAATTGTGTCACCTCACATTTCTTTCTATTTCTATCAATTCTCAACTCAGCCTCCAAGTAATGAATTGAGATGACCTTAGCTTATAACTATACCTATTAATAATAGGCTTTACAATAGGTATTATTCTTCTTCTAATTATAATATGAGAAGAACTTTGAACAATGAGATTTGAATCAACACTCTATTAAATATGAATATACACGTTAAATCAACTGAACCAATTATATTATATTTAACGATTTTAAAAAAATATTAAATTATTCTATAAATTATTTTATAATATAAATCAACTAATTTTTATTTTTATAAATGTTACTCTCTCCATGTCAAATTATGGGTTACATATTTTTATTTAAGACATTCTAAAATAATGTCTATAATATGTAATATATATCAACAAAAATCTAAATCATTTCATAAAAAAAAATTATATTTTTGTAAATTTATTTTTTACACTGATAGTGTATCAAAAATATGTAAATATAGTTTCCAACTAAATATTTTCCAATCATTGAATGATCATCAAAAATTATTTTAAAAAATATAATTATATTCAATCCTTATACAATTCTCATTTGTTCAGAAAAATGTTATCTTTCTTCAATATGCCCTAAAGTCGAGATTTTATTTTTAATTTTGTAAAAATTCTTCAAATATGTCTAAAATACCTTTATTAAGTGCAAGATGATAAAAGAAAAAAAAACTCAACAATTTGATATCATTAAAGGATACTTTTTTTTTTTTACCAAATCATTAAAGGATACTTAAAAAATGTATAGAAACGAAAATATATATATTGACCACTAAGAAAAAATATTTATTCTGAAATAAAAATATTATAATAAACGACCACTAATTTGCGTATATTGATAATATTTAACTTTGGTCAAACATTAAATCAACAAACGGCTATATTCAATAACGATAATTTTTTAAAAAAATGATCTAAAATGTACTCCTTCCGTCCCTAAATTATTGTCTGGGTTGACCCGGCACACGGATTAAGAAAACTCAATTGACTTGATTATTAATATTGGAATAGTATTGAAAAAGTGTGTTGTTTCCTTTAATGCCCATGTGTATGTGGCCCATAATTAAAGTAGGAAGAAAAAGTAAAGGTAAAATAGAAAAAGTGATGTTCTAAAAAGAAAAGTTTCAAACAAGACAATTATTTTGGGACGGACGAAAAAGGAAAGGAAGACAATAATTTAGGGACGGAGGGAGTATAAATTAATATCAAAATTAAATTAAATTCGTACGGAGCACGGACTCTATAACTGGTCTTTAAAGAAAATTCTTTGCAATTTCGCAACATTCAAATAAGGGTGAATTTCAGGCCGGTCCATTTTTAAACATTTGTAATCACTCCAGTCCACTCATCTTTTTTAAAAATCGAAAAAGGCATTTTTGGGGTGAAAAGACGATTATGCCATTAATGAAAGAAAAACACGCGCGCTTCAATAACCCAAGGCATCGCGATTCACTACTTTGGCATCGCGATGCACCACTTTGGCATTGTGATGCACCAAATTGAGGCATCGCGATGTAACAATTGGTGCATCGCGATCATCGCAGCGCGCTTTAGGGAACCAAAGCATCGTGATGAGCAACCAAGGCATCGCGATGCACTACTTTTGCATCGCGATGCACCAAATTGGGGCATCGCGATGCAACAATTGGTGCATCGCGATCATCGCAGCGCGCTTTAGGGAACCAAGGCATCGTGATGAGCAACCAAGGCATCGCGATGCACTATTTTGGCATCGCGATACACCACTTTTGCATCGCGATGCACCACTTTTACAAATTGGGGAATCGCGATGGAACAATTGGTGCATCGCGATCATCGCAGCTCGCTTTAGGGAACTTGATTTTCGTTTACCCCTACGACCTGACCGGGCAGGTCGAACCTCGTTGCGTTGCCCAACATACTGCGATTGGCGAATTAAATCAGTCTAAGAATATCTTCCTCTGTTTTCGGACAGCATACTATCAAGCTTGATTTGAAGCTCAAAAATAGTATTTTTTGGTAGAAAAATTGTGCACAAATATAGTACTAAGTTAGGATAATAATATGAGATTGATTTTAAACAAATTCGAAGCTTAAACACAGAGATTTAAGTGGTCAAAACAGCTCAAGAACAAAGAAAAATGGGATAAACTCAAAAAATTTAAATTTGATCAAATTCGTGTTTTATGCATGAAAATTGATACTCAAATATGAGAAAAGACTATATTAACAACATGAAATCATTTATACATCAATTTGAATCTTAAATCTGAAGCAACGATGTTGTTGAGGGTATTTTAGGAAGAAAAATTTTAAAATGCCTTTTAGCGGTTAAAAAAAAAGGGCGTACTGGAAAGAAAAAAAGTTTAGAAAAGTGGACCGGCCAGCAATTTCTCCTTCAAATAAATTTGAAATTTTGACTAATGTGAAAATAACTTGAGGTGAGCTCTTTTGGTCCTTAAAGTCCAATGGGCCGTCCGAGTAACAAACAAACAGCTGAGGTGATCTAAAGTAAGCCCAAAGGGTACTTGTCCGTACAAAATTACAAGTTATGTGCCTCAAATATACCCCGGCATATTAAACAGCTGGCTTAGTGGTTTCCGGCAGCCTACCGGATTTTGGCCCTATCAAGCTACGGGCTAAATAGTTCTATTTTTTTGGGTCAATGATATTATAGATTTAATTTTACTTTATTGGGCTTCGGACTAAATAGACCACTAATGGGACATAATAATTTTTTTAAAAAATAAATTTAAATTTAAATTTAAAATTTTAGATCAACACAATCCAAAGAAGAGTCATAGAACAATATCATCTAAGTAATAATAAATCATAGAAATCAAGTAGTTAACCACTACTACTAAGTATTCATCATTATTATTTAAAAGTATATGTTCTATTACATAATATGAATCATATTTGTGATTATAACAAAATGAAAACTAACTTACAAATATTTGTGATATTTAAAGTTCAATGAAAATGATTTACAAAAGTTGTAAACAATATCATGATATATATCATATAGGAAAAAATGTTTTTGTAATATTTTTTATTTTTAAGAGGAAAGAATCAATACATTTTATGTACTATGGTTCTGATTAGCTTTAATAAACAGATACACGGTTAATGAAGAAAAGAGAAAATAAAAGCATCACTTTAAAAATAACTAAATCAATTCCTACTTTTTAAATCTAAAAATTTAGCATTTAAAAAGTAAACAAAAATTTAAAATTTAAAATGCTTAAATTAATAAAAAAAAGTAGTTGTGGTGTAGTGGTAAAAACAAAGAAGTATATACTGTATTTCAATTACTTAAAGTAGGTACAGAGAGCAATTATTCATATATTTCATAGAATATAGAGTATAATTTGAATGCTTAAATAGGTACAGAGAACAATTACTCAAATATTTCAGAGATTTTTCCCAGCCCACACGGGCAACCAGCTATTTTTAGGGAGAAATTTGGGTCGCTTCCTTTTACACAATTTTCAATCGCTTTAGTCCACTATAATTGTTTCAAACCGAAAAAGGACACTTTTATTGCGAAATATCTTCTATGCCCTTAAAAAATACGGAACAAACACGCTATGCATCGCGATGCACAAAAAATACTATTTATGCATTACATTTGATGCACACTATATATTGCAGATCTCTATACATCTCTTGTCCCAAACGGTTAATCAGGTATGAAAATCTCTCTTCCTTAGCTGAAGAAAGAACTATTGGTGAAACTCGCATTACTATTGGTATATCAAAAGATGATCCAACGAATAGGTAAGCGAAGTTAGATATGTATAATACCATATAAAATGTATGTCTCATCCTTTGGTATGCTCGTAATAACCTTTTAGGTAAACAACTGATTTCATCCATCTTAAAAATGAAGACAAAATGTCTTTCACCAACACGCCGTTTTTCATCTTTTTTCTTTTTTGTTGTCTTTGGTACTTGTTCTGGCGAGGGGAAACCTCTTTGGTGAAGTTGTAAATCTTATAGTTGATAAAAGAATTGATGGATAAGGCTCACAAAGGGGATTCTAGCTCTTCTATTCCTCATTTGCTTCACCAACTATTTCATCGCCTATGGTTTGTGCGATGCATCAAATTGTGCATTGCGATCCACAAAATTGTACTAAAAGTACTATTTTTGTGCATCGTGATACACAACATTACACTTGCATTACGATGCACAAAACAGTACTAATGCACAACATTACACTTGAAATGCATTAAAGTATACATCGCAATGCATAAAATTATACTAAAAAGTACTATTTTTGTGCATCGCAATACACAAAACCTTGCGCCTGAGGTAGTGAATGAGGGAATGAAGCTGCTTATTGATCATTTGATAGAAAACTGAACATCTTTTCAACCCAACAACTTGATTAATGCTAGTTCCTGAAGGATGCAAAGATAACCTTGCCACTTTTCCCAATAACCTTCCAATACCCGCTTCCCTCCTCCACCATTAATATGTTATTCATCACATTCCCTTATAACCACTATAGTTAATACGTTTACTAAAAAAATACCTTTTCTCATCCAAATTACCCAAACAATTGCATTTATTTATTTTAAAAGTCAAACACATATTTTAATATCGAAAAGAGAAAGACTAAATTAATGTTGAAATTGATATATATATATATATATATATATATTATATATCATACATGGCAAATGAGAGGGATGGGTTCGAAAAAGGTCGATGTGGTCAGCAACGATGGAAGCAAGCAATGGGAGGGAGAAAACCTTGCGCCTGAGTGAATGAGGTGAAAACCTTGAGTATGAGGTAGTGAACGGGGCAGTTTGAGATCAATTAAAATGGACTTAAGCGATTGAAAATAATTATAATGAATAAGAATTGCTGGTCGGTTCCCTTTTCAAAGTTTGTGACCGCTCCAGTCCACCCTTTTTTTTTAATCGCTAAAATGCACTTTCATAAAATTATTCCTAAAATACTTCCGTTTCTTCCATGTATGCTTCGAAGCAAAAATGTCAAGAATTGACTTTGAATTAAGATTCATCCAGCAACTTGGAATTAGCACCACCTATAGCAGTGGGTTATAAATTCTTTTCGGTTTTAGCAACTCTTGTTATAAAAACACAACTATGTTAAAAACAATCCCTCCTAAGAATAGTACGATAAATTTGTATTACTATCTGATTAAAGCGTTTGTATAAGCAGATTGGTTATGCTAACGAAGCTCGCCTGCCTTGAGCTGTTTTCATTTTCTTCTTTTGTTTCTTAATTCTTAGAGTATTACTTTAATGAGATTTGATGATTTTGTTTATCATTCCATAGTGTTAATCAATATGAATGCGATGAATGCGTATTTATAAGGAATTAATAAGTTCAATTATACAAGATGAAGATTTGTTAATCGCGATGTAGAGATTTGTGCATTCCGATGCCCAATGGTTGCATCTCAAATTGAATTTCGATGCACAATTCTTGCATCTCAAATTAAATCTCGATGCACAGTTCTTGCATCCTGATGCCCAAATTAATTTGAGAAGGTGGAACTGCATCCTGATGCCCAATTGTTACATCTTAAATTGAATTTTGATGCACAATTCTTGCATCCCGATGCCCAAATTAATCTGAGAAAGTGGCACTGCATCTCGATACTCAATTGTTGCATCTCAAATTGAATACCGATGCACGATTCTTGCATCCCGATGCCCAATTTAATCTGAGAAAGTGGCATTGCTCCCGATGCTCAATTGTTGCATCTAAAATTGAATCCCGATGCACAATTCTTGCATCTCGATGCCCAAATTAATCTGAAAAAGTGGCACTGCATCCCGATGCCCAATTGTTGCATCTCAAATTGAATCCTGATACCTAAATTAATCTGAGAAAGTGGTATTGCATCTCGATGCCCAATTGTTGTATCTCAAATTGAATCTTGATGCATAATTCTAGCATCTCGATGCCTAATTGTTGCATCTCAAATTGAATCCTAATGTCGTTGTATCCAGATGCCTTGTGATGCCTGATGCGCGCGTATTTTAATTTTATTAAGAATATTGTTGTCTTTTCGACTAAAAAATATCTTTTTCCAATTTAAAAAAGTATAAACTGAAACGAATTAATATTTTAAAAAATAAATCAGTCCAAAATTACTTTTATAATAAATTAAAATGATTAAAAATTTCAAAAAGAAGACCGGCCACAATTTTTCCTTATTTTTAACATCTCTATAAATATGAGCGTCCTAGAGTCGTGGGTACTGAAACAAGAAATTGATGGTGGCATTGGAATGGGAGCCCTTAAATTGTTGGAAAAGCGGATGAGCACTGACGACGCTATTACTCCTCAATATGAATTCGTACAGACAAACAAAACATCAAAGTTTTAAGCATGGAGAGGAGTTCGTGCAAAGAACACTCTCTCTCACAGTCTCACACGTGCTTAACGTTTATAGACAATCTGACTAGTATCGTGGCGACAACTCAGCTCACTCCTTCACAAACCACACGCTTTTGTAAGTTGTAACCACAGTTCTCCAACCACTAGATCCATTTTTTATTAAATATTTACGTACTATATATAAAGAAGAATTTTGATGAACAGTATATAAATTTTTTATTTTAAGTCATTTGATTTGTCGATAATTAAATAAATCAAAAGGCATTAATAGAGATTTTTACAATATAAAAAATACATAAAATTTTAATTACTACAATATCTAATATATATCAACTAAAATTTTTAATTAATTTCATTCAAAATTGATAATTTTTTGGGTGCTCGTGTAATATTTTTTCTTACACTAAACTCCCTCTGTAAAAAATTACTAATTATCTTTAGGAATGATATTATTTTTCGGACAAACCAAAAAGGAAAAAGGGATTATTTTCTTGGAACGAAGAGAGTAAGCAATTACTACTTTCCAATCTAATCAAACCACTTATTTTGAGATACTTCATTGAAATAATATATTCTTCAAAAGTAAATAAAATTGGTAGTTACTCACCCGTTCCAATCAAGAACCTGTAATTATTTTGGAATATTTTCCTAAAAAATATTTTTTTCACAATTTTGGTCTATAATTTTAATTTTTTTCAATTTTATCCTCCACATATGATCTAAATATCTTTGGTATATGTTCAAGCATGTCCAAATTGTGACTAACTTTGATGATGATAATATTTTTATTAATTATTAAACTTTTTAAATATTAAATTTTTCGTTGAAACATGAATATCACGAGATATTATAATTGCACTACATATCTCATTTGTAGTGGGATCAAGGTCCTCTTTATTACCATATCTTATAGTTGTACAAAGAGGACCCTGAAGCATGTTAATATTTAGCACTAATCATTCATTAACTAGTTAATGCGCGTCCATAGGACGGAAAAGTTAAAAATTAATGCATTTCATATATAATTACATAAATTTATATATATCTTAAAATGTGAAGAAAAGTAAAATTAGATTAACGTGTATTTGTTTTGAATTAAGATATAACCAATTCATTGTATATATTGTTTATATAAAAAAATACATACAGTATATTTTAAGCAAATGCATACAATATTTAAATTACTATTTTTTTTTAGAAATTAATATCGATCACTTTAAATACAATGACTTTAACTAACCAAAATAGTAATTACGAAAATAATATAAATATTTTTTTATAGATTTAGGATACGGTTAAAGTAATTAAAAAAAATAAAGGTAGATTTTTTTTTACAGATTTAGGATAAGATTAAAGTTAATTAGAAAAAAATTACAGATAAAAAAAGATTTTACTGATTTAGGATAAAATTAAAGTTAATTAGAAAAGATTTAGGATACGGTTAAAGTCAAAACAGTAATCATAAAAAAAATATATAGGTAAAAAAAGATTTTATAAATTTAGGATAATGTTAAAGTTAATTAAAAAAATTAGAGAGGTAAACTTGTCAGTTGGATGGGAAAGTTTTTCACGTAAAGCAGTCATGTGGACAATGGAAAAGAACAATGACTTTTGTTTTAGCTATTATTAATAGATGTTTGTTAAATCAACTTTGATTATCAGCATGACTCAAAATGATAACTTCATCAATTCAACATCAAAAATTGAAAATTTTCTCTAAAAATTTCAGTATATGTGTAATTACAACGTAATCCAGTTCTTTGGGTGCACTCAACAAAACATTTGAAAGTTATCCCTAGAGACTAGCCACAAGAATAGATTAAACTCAACTATCATTCAAACAAACACTTATCGTAAGTATTGGCCCAGTTTGCATATGTGGTTTGTGTGTTTTTTTCATGTTTTTATAATGATTGAATGGAAAAATAAAAGAGAGACAAAGAGAAAAAAAATATAAAACCGATGAAAACAAAGTAGTAAAAACTAGAGAAAAACCGTTAAAAAAAAAATACGAAAGTAAACAGGGTCAATGTTATCAATCAAGTCACTCAAAATATAGAAACCTCACGTAATTCTCTGTGCTTGCAAGAATTTCGTCGAGATTTCAATTAAACAAAATATAAGTGTTGTATGCTACAATAGTAACAATACTACTCTCTCCCTCTCAAAATTAATATTTGTTTTTAAATTTTGTTTATCTATTTTTATTTTTTACTAAATCCATATTTACTAATTATTATATTCTAGCGTTCTCTTGCAATAGTATAACATGAACATTTTAATAATTCAGATATAGTAAGATTTATCATGATGACCACTACTCACAAGTACTGGAGTACTAATGTCGCGAGGATAAATCTCGAGACAAACATACTATAATTAGATTTTTAACATGTTACTATGCTTTTGTCTTTATTTATGTGTTATTAAAGTGACCTAAAATTTATTTTCCTTATTGTTTTATAAAAATAAAAATAAACACTAATTTGAAATAGAAAGAATATAAAAGGCTAAAATTTGTATTGAGACAGTACGTAAAAGTATGTCATAAAACTAGGGAAAAATTCGGGCCGGCCCTTTTAGACAATTTTTACTCGCTAAAGTTCACTATAATTGTTTTCAATCGCTAAAGGACACTTTTTTTGCAAAATGTCAGCTATGCCCTTTAAAAACACGGAACAGCACGCTGTGCATCGCGATGCACAAATTTTTCAAAATTAACAAAATCAACCACCCAGAAAAAAAAATAAAAAAAAGAAATGTGAAAAGGAGCGAAAGATCTTGCCTTATTTAGGAGAGTTTTGTAGACATTTCGGTCGCCAAATAAGCACTGAAATCCCGTGGGAAGTGAATTTCGGATTCAATCGATTGAAATAGATTTTTCCCACCCATGTATAGCCTATGCGAAGCAAGAGCTCACTTTTATGGCCCCCGATCAAGACCGAAAGAAAAGAAAAGAAAAGGAATGACTATGACCGTGAAAGGGATCTCTGACCATGAATTTTACGCTTGCAAGAGCACCGAAAGACTTTAAAAAAAAAGGAGAATCCGCTTTCATACATAAGACTCCATTCGGAAAGCTTCGCTTGCTTCACTTCATAGAAGGGCCTTGGGCCTCTCCACAGAGAAGCAAATGATATGCAACAGAGGTACTGGAGAAAGTTTTAGTAGAAAATGAATTCTCTCTCTCTATTAATGTATTGTTAGGTCCAAGTTGATGTGCTCAGTGTATAGGCTAGAGGGGGGTGAATAGCCTATATGACCTTTATTAAAAATAATTCATTTATTTTAAAGATTATGTTGAAAAACAATGATGAAATAATTAATTGGATAGGTCATCTTTCACATTTAAGCAACATAGCTGATATAGAGACATCAGCTGATGTACATCAGCAGACTTCAAAGACTGCTGGTAAGAAGATTATGTTATACTTTACTGATAAAGAAGAGTTTAAGCAGCAAATGAACAAGCAACATAAGTATAGTAAATAAGATTAAAGTGGCTTTAAACAAATAGGTACAAGTTTATCATAACAGCAAACTCAAATCTTATATTAGATGCATCAATTACTTTCCTCAATCAGATTGCACAAGATATGAAACATATATAGCAGGAAGATAAGTAAAGGCTGAATGTAATAAAATATGATTTATATTAAAATTCAGTAGAGGTTTGCTCAAGGACAAACATACTTAGTATACAACCTAGACTCCTTAACCTAGCAATCTCCTAGGAAAGAAAAATGAGAGATTAAGAAAGCGAAATTAAATTTATCGAAAATACATTGGAAGATGTAGTCAACATTTATTATGTTGTCTTCCTGTAGTATCAACTCGATAAATTTGTTGTGAGAAGAGAATATTAGGCGTTGTTCAAATAACCAGTATTTGAACAACTGAGTGCTGAGCACTCGGCCAAGAATGATGACAACTCATTGCACAATCGATAGCCCTTATAATGTAGTATAAGTCTGCCGATATGAATGCAATATGAATTATTAGGCTCTGGTTCTTCATTGGACATCTTCATGCTTGGTTGGTCTTCAACGATGAGCATGATGCTTAGTCTCTGGCTATGGATTTGAAATATAGCAACTGAGGAGACTGAGTCTTTCGAAGGAAGAAAGAACTCAAATCAAGAAATGAGTTCTTGATTAAGCAGAGCTTCTTTACCTTAGGAATTTCAGATTTCTCTCCCACAAAGTGTTTGTTCTTACACTTGTGTTTTTCTCACTCTAAGTGTTGTTACAGATTTTAAGCACTAAGATCACCACCTTTGAATGAGGGATGAGAGATTTTTTTTATAGACTGGAGAAGATGAAAGAGTCGTTGAGGCTTTGGATAAGTTTTTGCCCATTAGAGATTTGGATTATCAATACATCAGAGTATATTGTAGAGACTGTTAGGCAAAGACCCTTGTGTAAGCTGCCTTGAAATCTGTCCGAAGAGTACATGCTGGATGAATGAGACTTGACATGCAGGCCTGGGTTATAGTGCACTGTGTTTGGTCTTTTATGGAATGTAGCCTTTAAGACTGGGATCAAACATGGAAGAGGAAATGTCTTCTGAATGATAGTCAAAGCACAGACATCGATGCGTATCTTGAGCTGTCAGTAAGATCTTTTAACGGATCTATTTTGAATTATCTTCGAGCAACGACCGATGTTCCTCTTGAGAATTATCAGCATTTTTGCAGTTGTTTGATGAAGAGCATGACTGATATTGAGATTACTGATGAGACATAGCTGGTAGGAATGTCTGCTGGTGAGACATAACTGGTAGAAATGTTTGCTGGCGCTGGTAGAGCTAATCCATATGAAGAGTCATCGTTACTTGGTAAGACACAGACTCGGACATGTACAAAGACTTTCTAGTCTAATGACTTATGCAATGTTTCATCAAGTTGCCACACTAACCGGTACGCAGCCCTTTTAGCCACCTGAGAAACATGCGTTGTAATGGAAACAAGCAAATCACTGTGTTGGAATATGCAAATATATGCATCAGCTGTTTCACAGGCATATTCCTAACACGTACAAATTAAATCTATTCAGCATTTACTTGAATATGTTTTTTTTAATTGGAAAGATGATTTGGGTTTCTTGGGAAGTGAAGGGGTGGTTGTAATGTTGACAATGCACATTTCACACACATGACGATGCACAAAATATATTTAAAAGTGTAATATGTTGATACGGGGATAGTTTTAGAACAAATAACCAATTTATCACTTAAAAGGGACTTAAGCAAATAAAAACATTTATAGTGAATTTTAACATTTGAATATTCTACAAAAGGTACCGATCCACAATTTTTTCATAAAACTATGATGACCTTGTTGAAACAAGTTAGTCTGTCATGGATAGAGCCGGCAAAATCGGCCTAGCCCAACTAACTCGACTTTATGACGAGTTGGGCTTTAGTTTTGGAGGCTTGATGCAAATTTGGGCTGAGCTGGTCTGACTCGATTTTAAGACTTGGCCCGATGGGCTTGAGTGCGTGCTGATAGAGATGTCAAAATTAGTGCAAATTAGCCAAAAACAATGCATCTGCCCGCCCCAACCCGATATTAAGAGAGGTTGGGAGACTAATATCGCAAATTTGTTGAGTTAAACTAGTAATAATACTTAGATACTCGCTCCATTCCAGACAAAGAGTTCACTATACTGTTTTGGGATATTTCACTTAAAAGTTTATTTTATAAAAATTATGCTTACTATTTTCATAATCTTTTATCTATACCCTAAATTTGTGTTGTAATCATCTTGGTTGTGCTTAAATATTTTTATAATTATGACAAAATTCAACAACATTAATATATTCCTTAATAATTAGATTTTTCAAACGTGAAATATTTGAGTGGAACGAAGGGAGTATATGTTTGAGTATGAACTGAAAATATGTTTGGGTACAGGCTAGTGTGATTAAGATCCCGTTTGGTAGTGCGTTTTGGCCAAAAAGTAGGGATAAAAAGCAGTTTATTTGTAAAAATTGTGTTTCAATGATGCGGCAGAAAAAATTGCGTTTTAAAACGCTGAAATTCTCAGTTTTTTCTCAAAACGCAGATTTTAAAACGCTGCTAGAAAAAAATAAGCGTTTTGAACTAATATCTCAAACACATTTATAATAGAAAAACTGCGTTTTATAAAACGCTGCGTTTTCAAAACATTGCATCAAACGGGCTCTAAGAGCTTGTTTGTTCGTACGTTTTGGCTAAAACGCAGCTTATTTCTTAACTTAGTGTTTCAATGCTGTGGTAGAAAAAACTGCGTTTTAAAACACCGTAATTCTTAGCTTTTTCCCAAAATGCAGATTTTAAAACCCAATAGAGAATAAAAAGTTGCGTTTTGACATTATATCCCAAACGCATTTATAACAAAAAAAAAAGTCGCGTTTTGAATAATCAGCGTTTTAGAAACGCTGCGTACGTTTCAGAAATGCTGCATTTTCAAAACACTTCATTTTCAAAACGCTACACCAAACGGACTCTAACTCTACATCCTAGTGTGATTACCTCTATAGCCTAGTGTGATTACCGGCTGTTACATTAGATTAATAGAGCTATTAATCAGTTTGAGTAGTTTGTTAGTCTTAGAGCCCGTGCATCGTTTACAAAATGCAGGTCTTTTCTTATAAATACGTTTAGGATATCACTTCAATACACAGTTTTTTATTCCTAGCAGCGTTTTAAAACCTGCGTTTTGAAAAAAATTAGGAATTCCAGCGTTTTAAACCGCAACTACGTTTTGAAAACGCTGTTTTTTCTGTCGCAGTATTGAAACACAATTTTTGCAAATAAACTGCGTTTTATCCTTGCGTTTTGGCCAAACTGCTCGACCAAACGGACTATGAATAAATGCAATGCGTTCGTAAGCTTATTGATGATTTAATGGATTTGAAGATTCATATTACTAGTATAACACCCGTGCGATGCACGGGGATTTTATAGATATAAATAAAATATTTAAAAAGTTTAATGTTAACAAAATAAATAAATAATTATACTATAAATATTATAAGTTAATGTAAACAAATAATTAAAATGTGAAAGTTAAAATAAAATTAATGAAAGAGAATCACATAAATAAAATAATTTATAATTATAAAATTAGAAATAATTCGAAGATATCCGGTCTCAATGAGTATTACGAAACTTAGAGATACAATAATTAAGCTCTAATACCAATTAAAACAACTAATGCTTTGATACCAATAAAATAGTCAATTTGCAGGCTTAGATATAAAATAGTTAAGCTTTGATACCAATTAAGGGATGATTCCACCTCTGCAATGCATGAAATCTATATTAATATAAAAATTTAATATTTTAGTCAGTGCAATGTATAAAAATTTAATATTTTAGTGAGTGCAATGTATAAAAATTAAAAAATAATCAAAAGTAAATATAAAAAGATTACTCCAGACTTTGGTTGATAGACATTGCATAAGACACAATTGTAAAAATAAAAATAAAAATATTTCACATACACCTTACATTAACATTATAAATAATTTACTTTTTCGGAAAAAATTACAATTTTTTTTCCATTTTCGATATACTTTCCTAGGGTTTTACTTATACTTGCTTCGATTTGATGAAAAGAACCAAAAATATTTTCATCTATTTTTTTCGATTGATCGAATTTTTACCAATCGAATGGTTTCACTTAAAGCTTATGTGTATTTTTCATATTTTTTGTTATAAATATTTTGAATCTATAGAAATGAACTTCAATATTTTAGATACTCCTGTCCCGAATAAATGTTCCTAATTGATAAAACACAGAATTAAGAAACATAATTAATAATATGTTGTAAAATTTGTTCTGACAATAATACCCATGAACATTAATTGAGTTTAACATTTCTAAACAATTAGGTTTCTCTAGGATATGCTATATTAAATGAAGCTTTAAGGGTATATAAAATTACCTATATTTTTTGATTATTTACCGATCGCTTGACATTTGTTTTCTTATACCCTGTTTCAAATTTTTAGAAAGGAACCAAAAACAAAATTTTAAACCCGTATTTCTTTCTTAAAAATTTGCTTGACTTCCTCAAGGTAAGTCCAAAATTTATCAACTTTGACCTTAACATATTCATAATCGATCGATTTTTTAATTTTGACGTAAAATAAATGTGTTTATTTATTTATTTTATTTTTTGTATCTTAAAATATATAATTTGAATATATATATTTTTATTTTGACGTAAAATAAATGTGTTTATTTATTTATTTTATTTTATTGTATCTTAAAATATATGATTTGAATATTTTATCGATATAATGCCTTTTGCATACTAATTATGTGAATATTTTTTGTTATAATAACTCCAGATCAAATGAAATAGACAAAATTTGTAGGACTATATAATTTTCGTTAAAAGTTTCTTACGATGAATTCTTTTGTTAATATTAATTTGCTGAACCTATAAACTCAAAAGCTTAAAGACCTCATAAGAAATCATTTGCAAAAGAATATTCATTGAATTGGGAATTGAAATCATCATTATGTTGTTGTTGTAGACTATAGCGGGTAGTCGTACTATAATTGTTTTATTAAGTATGATTAATAATCACAGTTATTATCTTATAGTGATAGAAAATACCAACATAATATAAATGGTTGAGTTGGTTTAAGGTGAGTTTTCGTATTTAAAAGAGTGTGTGTTCAAATCCCATTGGCAACACTTTGTTTTGTTTTTCTAGCTTTTTCATTGCTTTGCCAATAGCTAAAGCTCTTCAACTAATATTATTAAAGAATATTATATACCACAATATTATACCTATAGTAATTAGATAAAACTATTAGCTAATTGCATCCTCCTAGAATTTCAAAAGTCAAAGCATTGAGAATGAAGATTTAACAAAAAGAGGTGAGGTGTCACAATCTAAGGCATCCTCACCAACTTTAAATATATATATATATATATATATATATAGATTTCACCATATTTAATACTCCATCTGTTCCATCCAAAGAGTCAACGTTTAAAAAGTCTAATTATTAAGAGATATACTAGTGTCATTGGAGTTGGTCATAATTATAAAAATACTTAAGCACAACCAAAATAATTACAACACAAGTGGAGGGTAAATATGAAAGATTATAAAAATTATAAACATAACTTTTTGAAAGTGGACTCTTTAAGTGAAACATCTCAAAATAATATAGTGGACTCTTTGCCTAGAACGGAGGGAGTAAGAGTCCAAGGCCGAACCATCGAATCGAAGAACCAGATTGAACTAGACTAAATTGGTCAGTTTGATTCGGTTTTGATTCAAGCGGTTCAATCTCGGTTCAAAAAATTTAAAAATTGGTCGGTTGGTTTGATTTGCGAGTTTTGGGTTGAATCGAACCGAATCGAACCATGTATTTATTATATATATATATATATCAATTATATTAACTATTGTGAGATCTAGTATGTCAAATTAATTAAAGAAGATGAAGTTTAGAATTTTTTTTTTTTTTCCATTTGGAGTTTGGAATTTAGATTTAACAAGTGTGAAAGTAAAAAGAAAACAAATAAACATCCTGATATCTTTTACTTTTAAATTATTTAGATTGCTAATTATGTTATAATTACTGTATGTAAAATTGAATGTTTTAACTTTTAGTTAATTATATTGGGGTTAAAAGTATTTTTTTGTAATTTAAAAGTTCGTTTGCTAAAATTAAATAATTAAACCGTGAAACCAACCAAACCGATCAGTCCGGTTCGATTTGGTTTTGAATGAGACAGCTCTTCGATTCAATTCGACTTTGTTGGAACCGATTGATGATCCGTTTAGTTCATGATTTTGGTTTAAATCGAATCCAAACGAGTTACACCCCTAATATTAAAGACTTACAATCTTAAAAATATTTTAAGATTAATTTTTTTTTTATCGATTTTATCATTTCTTTCTCTATTTGATCAATAAAAAATCATTTCTCTCTCATTATTTTTTAGTTTATCGAAAAAATTAAAACTAAAATAAAAATATGTCGCAAACAACAAGAGTCAACCGTAGATAGTGAATCTGGGAGGATTGATGGTTGGATACAGCGCGTCTTCCTTCGCTCCTACTGTCGAAAAATACAACAACGTGGCCATCCGTGGGAACGTGGTTCGGTTAACCAGGAAGGTGGCGTACGCTGAAGTCACAATTTACAACAATAGTCAACCACGCTGCAATTGACCAATCCCATTGGGCCTAAGTCCTCATCCCCAACTCATTCTGAAAACTCCCCCAAAAACCTGACAAAATTTAGAACTACTTCTACTACTTACAGTCAGTACACAGAACCTTTAATTATATTCGATGATACTGTTGAAGGAAGACTGATATTATCGCTGCATCCCAACAGTTAAAATTTCAGTTTCTGTAGTTGATTGAAGACCGATAAAACTGAGTATTTGGTGGCGATCTGATTGCACAAAATCCTGATCTGAGGAGCTTCAAGTGCGTGACTGTGTGAGAGAGAAAGTGAGAGATGGGAGTTTGTGGATCGAAGCCAAAAGGGTGTGTCGGAGTTGGATTCCCTCCCGGAAAGAAACAGCGCAGAAACCGGCCGAGAAGAGTGAGAAAGGCACATTCTTCATCTCGGAACAACGTCAAGCAGCTCAACAAGGTCGATTCGTCGGCCTCAATCGACCGTTCTTACTGCAATCCTACCTTTCAAGGTAAAAAAATTCTTAATCCTACATTTTCGCCTTTTTAGGTCGGATTTTAATTTCACTACTTGTGGTTAGGCCTAACGACCGCAATTTAATTTATTGTTCAATTATTGATTTGTTTCCTTCAAGTTATGATTGGCAATGCCGGCACTTTGCTAACCTACAAACTATTCAAACTCGAATTCTCGAGTGATTGCTTCAGATCGGGTTGATAGATGCGGGAGTCAAACTCAATTTGTATTGTTTAATTAAGCCAGGCTTGCTTCATAATCGGGACTCAGCTCGATTCAGGTTGTTTACAACCCTAGTTGTGTATATATTGATTATTGGTCTTATTTTGTATTGACTGCTGCTAAAGGCTAATTTTTGGATCGTAATTTGCCACTTTGTGTCAAAATAGCTCCAATCTTTGCTAAAACAATTGTATCTTAATACATTTCTTACTTTTGAGTATCTACGTATATGACACAGAGAATACAGTTTAATGTGAGAATGTATTCAGTTCGTGAAGCAGTATGATAAGTAAGAACTATGTGGAAAAGTTATATATCTGTGCTTTAATTTTTATGGTAACTGCAATGTGAATGCACCTTAAATTTCAACTCTTGAATTACTGTGTTGATGCATCCACATCTCTATCAAGACTTCATTTGAATGCGGAAATACTTTTATCATGTGCATGTGTGGACTGTGGAACTAAATATGGTCAACATTTTGAGGTCTTAACAGGAAATGCTGATGCTTGGTTCGATCCCGCAACAATGATTGACTCTGATTGTGAAGACGACTTTTATAGCATTCAAGATGGTAAGCAGTTTGAACACTTGACATGTGATTTTGAAGCAATATTTATGTAATCTTTTAGAAGCAATCAGGAGCACTAACATGTGTTGTTTAATATTTGCAGATGTATCTCATACAGGTTCTATAAGTACTTCTGTTTCAACTGTTGTAACACCAAGATTTGCTGATAATGTTAATGGTCCATCTTTCCGTTCCTCCGATCCTCATAATGAGGTAGAATTTTCACACTCTACAGAGGAATCCTCTGCTGGATGTATCATTGAAAGTGCCAAAATGGATGAAACGGGAACGTCAAATTTTGGGATTCTACAGAACAACTGCTTGCCTTGTCTTGCTTGTACTACCTCCGCAGATGTAAAGAGATCGCCAAGCTCAAGTCCGCCAAATGTGAGGAAAAAAGCAGCTTTAAGGCTTTCATTTAAATGGAGGGAAGGACAGGCGAATCCTACATTATGTAAGAATTACCTATTCCAGTTTCAATAATAGTAGCTTAAATCAAAAGTTACACATGTTACGCACAACTAAAGAAATAAATTTCAAACTACATGAAAAGTTCTATACCTACAGTCGCTCTTTAACAGCTATTGAGTTGTCTTACCCACATTTTTGCTTTTGTTTTCAGTGTCTCCAAAGACTATTCTTCAAAGACCAATTGCAGGTTCTCAAGTTCCATACTGCTCAATAGAAAAGAAAATCCCTGATTCTTGGTCACCAATTGAGCCAAGTACTTTCAAAGTCCGGGGGCAGAACTATTCTAGGTCAGAGCATTATCCATAATCTTGAAATTTCGCTTCATTTGGAGCTAACTTCTCTTACATATTTCAACTATATCGGGTTTCAAATAGAAAAATGTTTTATTTTTGTCTACTGCCATTAAATTTGTTGCTGCTCCAATTTGTTTTGCAGGGATAAAAAGAAAGAATGTGCCCCAACCCATGCTGCATTTCATCCTTTCGGTGTTGATGTATACTTGTCCCCACGCAAAATTAATCATATTGCACGATTTGTGGAGCTTCCTGCCATTGAATCATCCGGAAAAGTCCCTCCTATTCTTGTCGTAAATCTTCAGGTATTTCTTCTTCTCGATTTTTCCATAATTTGTTCCTTGAATTCATGCAAATCATTAAAGTATCTGATTTTGTATGTAAAAAAACTGAACAGTTATAAAATTGGCCCAAAATTGTAGATAATTCTTTCAGAAGTATACTTGGGGAATATTTTCAACATTGACATTTCTTTTTTCCAATTTCGTTTACAGATACCACTCTATCCGACCTCATTGTTTCAGAATGAGTATGATGGAGAAGGAATGAGTTATGTTTTATACTTCAGGCTATCAGAGAATTATAAAGAACTTCCTCTACATTTCCAAGAAAATATCAGGGTAAGCAGGTTACTTTTCTTGGTCCCTGCTTACTATTGCCTTCTGTTCTAAGAAAATTAGGCTGCCTTACAGCATATAACTTTGTAAACATATCATCTTAGCACGTAAATTCCTGTTCTCTTGCCTTGTGCAGTTGCTGCATTCTTCCTCAATTATCTTCGGCTATTCTAGTACCGAACTATAACTAGCTTTTATTGGTGCTTCTCTTGGTAACAGAGGTTAATCGATGATGAAGTGGAAAAAATCAAAGGCTTTCCCTTAGATTCAACTGCACCTTTCAGGGAAAGACTGAAAATATTGGGCCGTGTGGCAAACTTAGAGGATCTTCAATTAAGTACAGCTGAGAAGAAGCTCATGAATGCTTACAATGAGAAGCCCGTTCTGTCTCGCCCTCAACATGAATTTTACTTGGTAATGATTTTGAATGCCCTTAATTATTCTATCTTTTCATTACAAATATGCTCCATTCAGGAAACTCGTAAAATCAGAAAATTAAAGAGTTTCACGTCTTTCACGTTTATTTTGAACGTGAATTCATACAGACCAACTTATTTGATCCTTGAAACTCTTACAGGGAGAAAATTACTTTGAGATTGATTTGGACATGCACAGATTCAGTTATATCTCCAGAAAAGGTTTTGAAGCATTTCAAGATAGACTGAAGCTCTGTACTCTAGACTTTGGTCTGACTATCCAGGTATCATCTTTTTCAAGGCCCTAAGAAAGGATAGATTGCATTTGTTACATTTGGTTTGCATATGATATATATATATATATACATATACATATAATCTTATTAATTTTGAATACAGGGAAACAAAGCAGAAGAATTACCAGAGTGTATTTTATGTTGTGTCCGATTAAAACAGATTGACCGCAGTAACTATCATCTACTAGGGTTCTAAATTGAGGATCCGCACGTGGATGAAGACCTAATCAAGGGCCACGATTCTTTTACGTTATTCTTTACTTTTACACCTTCTTCTTGTAGGTTAGAGATCAATCTTGTAATACGTGAATTTAATTCGAACTTTTAGTATCCTATTGCAAAAAAAAAAAAAAAAATGCAAATTCGGAGTGTACAGAAGTTCCTAACCAAAATGAATGGAAGCAGAACAAGAAGTGATCTTCTTTGCCCTTACACAAATTGATTGATGGTACTACTGTCTCAAGCAATTGTTCCTGCAGATGATGAAATATTTCAACTAGTTCTGTGCACAATTTCTCTCAGGTTCCTGCACAATATCATATTACACATTTCTGTTACGTATATGTTTAGCAAATTTACATTACCTATATTCATTCTGAATTTAAAATATTAAATATTCAAAGAAGAAAAAGGAGTAAATAAAAATAAAAAATAAAAAGAATGCATAAGACCATGGGAATATTTTCTTCTGAATCATTGTGCATTGAATTTTCATTAGAGCTTCATGTGAGACTATGGATTATCACACTGGCTTGCGGATCCGCTGATCTATAAACATTATGAAAAGGAAAAGAAGGGCAAAAATGAAAAAAAGAAAAAATAACGAAAATGTGCTAGAATTTGTGACAGAAGATATGAACAATTACGCGGCACATGAGCCAATACATCGCCCAAAAATAGAACCAAAACAAGTTCGGTGAACCTTAGTTTCCGATGTAGGAGGAGGGGAGGCAATAGACTGGTGCACCTTATCTTCGGTGGCAGGGAATGGGGAGGGGTGAGAAAGAGAGAGCTCCTCCTGGTTGTGGGATCTCTGTTGTTGGTTTATCTCGTGTGCTGCTACGTGGGCATGCAAATCACCGGATTTTAACTCGCTGCCAGGTTTTCGCTCAGGTATCTGTGTGTCCCAAATGCGGCCAGAAGAGCCCTGTCGCCGGAATGAATAAGTTGATCTCTGCAACGAATTCATGGATCAATCAATCAATCTCGGGTTTCTAACCGTGTTTTACTTCTCTCATTCAATTTCTAGCTTTGTTTGTTTGTTGAAGTTTTTGTTGGAACTAACTAACATAACAGATGAGATGGGAAAATTTTCTGCTTTTAATTCTTGTGGCGAGTGTGTAAACCTTTTTGAAGGTTGGCAATCAATTTAGGTTCGAGTGTTATACATAAACACACGTTACACACCATATGTATACAGAGAGAGAGAGAGAGAGAGAGAGAGTCGGCATAACTTTAGGTGTTATTGTTAGGCTGTATATTCTTGCTTATACCACATCACATTTTGATTCTGGTTGATGCTTCGTAGCCATTCGATACATTAGCGGATAATGGATGTTAGCAGTTGGTCAAGTGCAGTTCCTATATCTTTTCAAGAGTATCTTGGATTGCGATTCCATAATATTTTTTGGCTGATCAAAAAAAGAAAGTACAAGTATATGGCAAAAACAAGTTAAACCGAATCAACACCCCCTTACCCCTTACAGTTCATTTATTATATTGTTTGGTAAGTCGAATAACTCTCAGAACTCAAAATGTCCATCCAAAAGTAGAGGGAATTCCAACTGCATCTCGCTGTCTCGTTTCAAGATGGCTTCCACGAAAGAGGATGAAGTAGGAGCCTCCATATTCCGATTCTTAATTTCATTGGAGCCATTTGCATTTTCACCTGTAAACTGACCATGGGGTGCCTCGCTATGCACGGAAATCAAAGCAATCTTTGATGATAACATCCCCTGATACTCGCACTCTTGTTCTTGTTTAGACGGACAAGGATCCCCAACGAGAAATTCACTCCACGTAGAGAGAGAAGATGGTAAATTGGCTTGAGACTGAGATGCTTGTGAGTGACGGGGAGAAAAGGGTGATGAACTAGAGGGGGAAACTGCTTCATTGAAGAAATGTGGTTGAACAGTTTCTTGGTTGATGATTTGAAAATGAGCCAAATTGTTGCTAGAGCTAAAGGAGTTTTCTTGAAATTGCTCGGTTACTGTACCTCTCATCATTTCAGTAGAATTTGGGGAGAAATCTACTGGGATAACAGGAAGCAATGGCTCAAGTTTTGGGGCATTGTTGAGGGTTCCAATTTGGTTTTGCTTGATTGGGAGATCTCTGCTGACGTTTCCATAGTCCGAAAAGAGCTGAGAGATGGGCTTATGGGTTAAAGGATCAATCCCCATCTTGGAGAGCTTCTTCTTCAGTTTGGTGTTCCAATGGTTTTTCACATCATTGTCTGTTCTTCCTGGCAGTCGCTTAGCTATCAAAGACCACCTACAACAGAGAAGCATTAGAACTTTGTGTGTGCGCGTGTCTGTGTGTCTGTTAGAGAGAGAGGCGAAACTTACCTGCTACCGATAGCTTTGTGATATTCGAGAATGAGGTCTTCTTCTTGGGGAGTGAAGTTGTCATGCTTGAGATCAGGCCGTAGATAATTTGTCCACCTCAGTCTGCAACTTTTCCCACATCTATTCAGCCCTGCACCAACTCATTAATCCACAATGAACAACAGTAGTAAATTATACTAATATGCGCTCTAAACACTATAGCCACGGCAGAAATGAAATCGATGAATATTGAAACCTGCTTTTTGGGGGACTAAAGTCCAATTGCCAGTACCATTGGTGGCAACATAAGCAAGAATCTTTGCATCTTCTTCTGGAGTCCATGGACCTTTCTTTACATTAGACTTATCACAACAAGGAGGTCTCCCCATCACCAGTACAGATAATGCGCTCACACACACACACACAATGCCAGAGGAGGGGGAGAGATGGAGAGAGAGTTGAGGTAATGGTGATGCAATTTGTACAACCAAGAAAATGGTGGTAAAATCATGAAGAAAGGAAACACTTAACGAATGTAGAGGCAAGAAAAGCATGTAATTTGGCTCCTAATTAACAACAATTGCATGAACATATCATCGACTGTAGAAACAGTTTTAAATGACATGAAAAATATTGCCATGCCATGCATCTCTCCCTCTCTCTCTCTCTCATGTGCTTGGCTTGCACATTAGTATATCGGGAGCTCAGATGGGGTGTGCTTAAATTAACCAACGGCTTTGAGACTCATACACTGGTGATGCATCTTTACATGTGAATTTATAACCGCTGTGGGATTTCTTAACTGAAAATTACCTCAGCATGGTACCTTCATTTTCACTATATTTAAGAGTAATTTAGCTAACTTTGCAAAATGGAAACTTATGTGCGCTCATATATATAAATTTCAATTAATTGTGAATTCCTTAATGTATGGCTAATACAAGATGTTTAAAATATTATTTTGACTACAAAGTTTTTCTGGTATAGCTTCTCAAATTTTCCAAAGTAACAGTAGAACGCCAACTTCATTTTCACATTTCTATTCTACCGGGGATAAGAGCAGGGATCAATGTTATCCTCTATACAAAAATAAAAAGTAAAACCATTTGATTTGTCAATAAAATCCAAATGCAAATGAGACAAGAGAAGGATTTGATTTCTACGATGAGCATGCTATGCGGCTTGTTCATACAATATCCAGCAACCATATAAAATGGAGTCCTTTTTATATTCACCAAAGAAGCCCACACAGGACAGTTCATATTCTTATCGAGCCTGCAGCCTCCAGTTGGTATGGTCGACTTCTCTTCCATGTCAAAATCTAAATCCAATTAGTTGCCCTCAATAACGGGGCAGCTCTTGTATTCAATGGGCCCATTGTAGAATCAGGGTGAAGACTGAAGAGCAGTAAAGCATTGCCTTTCTTGGGTTTCACCTGTGTTCCATCTCCAAGGTTCATGAGTCTTTTACGTTATTCTTTAATGTTACACATTCTCTTTTGTAGGTTGTTGATCAGTATTGTTATATATGAATTTGATTTGAACATTCAGTATTGTATCGCAAAAGAAAACGCAACGTTTGAGTGCACATAAGTTCCTAGACAAAATGAATGAAAACTTTGTGAGATTTTGCACTATCATACAATATACGACTGGCTGATCCATAAAGCATTCGAGAAGGAAAATGAAGGCAAGTGTACTGGATTTTGTGACAGATGATTTAGACAATTAAGCGGGCCACGAGTCAATAAATCACCTGAAAATAGAAGCAAAACAACTTCTTTAATTAAACCTTAGTTGCTGATGCAGAAGCCCGGGGGTTGTGGGGGGTAATATCCGATATGTTGGTAGCTGAACGAAATGGGGGTGGGGTGAAATCTATAAACAGCTTTGAGACTCGTATTGCTGAGTCGCTGAATATGCTTCTTTCTATAAGCATGGGAATAGAAGCGGGTGCCAAAGATTGGATCAGAATGATACTCCCTCTGTTCTAGGCAAAGAGTTCACTTTCTTTTTATAGAAGTCAACATAAGACTAAATCAAATAAAAAAATTATATACTTTACTTATGTTTTAAGAAATAAAATTTCATTAATTAAAAACTATCTTAATAATACTATGGATTACAACTTTAATAACTTTGTAAAAACCACTAGATTTATGTTAATTATTAGTCAAACTTTAGTTTAGTTGACCAAAAAAAGTCAAAACTGGACTCTTTGCCTGGAACGGAGGGAGTACAATATAATCCATGGCACCTATGCTATGTTGTCACAATCAGCTTGATAATGGGAGATTTCTTTTTTTTTTTTTTGAGTGGCTAAATTTCAACTAGTAATTGATAGGGGTGTAAGCCCGAATCGCCGAATCGCCGAATCGAATCGAATCGAATCGAATCGGGCAGTTCGGTTCGGTTTTGAGCTAGGACGGTTCGGTTTAGGTTTGAAAATTTGATAAACCGATCGGTTCGGTTCGGTTTGCGGTTTTTGGTGCCGAACCGAACCGAACCGAACCAAACCGAACCGAACCATCTTTAAAAAAAAAATATATATATATATATATATATAATTTAGTAATTAAAAAGTTAAAACCCTTCCTTTTTGGCCATTCGACATCGCCCTCTCTCTCCTCACATCGACGGCGCCGTTTCTCTCAACCTCGCCGCGGCCGCCACCTATCTCTCACCGGCCACCATCGCAGTGTTCTCACAAAATGGTAAGCTCTCCGTCTCTCCCTCTCTCTCTCTCGATCTATTTCTCTTCGTTAATCTCTAGATCTATTTCTCCCTCTCTCCATCGATCTATCATCTATGTCCTTCTCTCCGTCTCTCCCTCTTTCTCTCTCTCTCGATCTATTGTTCGTAATGATGTTTGAGCTTTGTTTCTAAATGTAAAAGAAGTGTGTTGTGAAATAAACTCCGATAATTGTAATCTTTGAGCTTTGTTTCTAATAATTCTTTCTTGGATTGCCTATTCAATTTCGCTTTTGTATTGTGAAAAATATTAACTCCACCGGCTGATTTCGCGACAATTTCTTTAATTTGGATATTTTATTTGTTAGTTTATTAAATCGATCTCTCTCGACTTGAATTTATTTGGGCCTCGCCTTGTCTTGCCTCGATCGAATCATGTTTTGATTTAATCACCTTCCTTCTCCGGGTCATCATTTAATTACATCTTTTGGTGTAGTCCTTGGATTATGGTCTGTTATTTTTATTCTCCAACCGATCCAGAGTGGTCCACATGTATCCACTTCCATAAACCGCTTGGAAAATATAATATTTGTCTTACTTTTTCGGGCTACACAAGAATCCCCATCAACTCAGTCGATAAAGATGTTGATTCTCAAAAGTTGATTGATCCGATGGAGCAAGTAATACCGAGCCGGAGCCGAGCCGCACGAACACCGGAGCCGGAGCCGCGGTAATATCGAGCCGGAGCCGTATACCGCTAATTCAGCTAATACACTGCTACTACGACCAAGTAGATTCGAATGCTCGGTAAAAACAAAAAGTACAAATCTGAAATTTGGAAACACTTTGAGCAAGTTTTTACCGAAGCAAAGGATAAAAATTTCATCATTCATCTTGTAAGTATTGTAACGGGTGTATGGGAATAACACCGCCACTTCTACATTATGGGGTCACTTGGAGAGATGTTTGTCATACCCGTTTAATAATATGCGTAAAAAACAAAAGACATTAGAATCATTGAAGACCGAGGAAGGGGGAGAGCAAGTTAATTTCTTGGAAGTTTGACCAAGCCGAGTGTCGAAAGGCCCTTGCTAAAATGATTATGATTGATAGGGTGTAAGCCCGAATCGCCGAATCGCCGAATCGAATCGAATCGAATCGAATCGGGCGTTCGGTTCGGTTTTGAGCTAGGACGGTTCGGTTTAGGTTTGAAAATTTGATAAACCGATCGGTTCGGTTCGGTTTGCGGTTTTGGTGCCGAACCGAACCGAACCGAACCAAACCGAACCGAACCATCTTTAAAAAAAAATATATATATATATATATAATTTAGTAATTAAAAAGTTAAAACCCTTCCTTTTTTGGCCATTCAGACATCGCCCCTCTCTCTCCTCACATCGACAGTGCGCCGTTCTCTCTCAACCTCGCCGGCTGGCCGCACCTATCTCTCACCGGCCACCATCGCGGTGTTCTCACAAAATGGTAAGCTCTCCGTCTCTCTCTTTCTCTCTCTCTCTCGATCTATTTCTCTTCGTTAATCTCTAGATCTATTTCTCCCTCTCTCCATCGATCTATCATCTATGTCCTTCTCTCCGTCTCTCCCTCTTTCTCTCTCTCTCGATCTATTGTTCGTAATGATGTTTGAGCTTTGTTTCTAAATGTAAAAGAAGTGTGTTGTGAAATAAACTCCGATAATTGTAATCTTTGAGCTTTGTTTCTAATAATTCTTTCTTGGATTGCCTATTCAATTTCGCTTTTGTATTGTGAAAAATATTAACTCCACTGGCTGATTTCTGGCGACAATTTCTTTAATTTGGATATTTTATTTGTTAGTTTATTAAATCGATCTCCTCTGACTTGAATTTATTTGGGCCTCTGCCTTGTCTTGCCTGATCAGAATCATGTTTTGATTTAATCACCTTCCTTCTCTGGGTCATCATTTAATTACATCTTTTGGTGTAGTCCTTGGATTATGGTTCATTTTTTTATTCTCCAACCGATCGGAGTGGTCCACATGTATCCACTTCCATAAACCGCTTGGAAAATATAATATTTGTCTTACTTTTTCAGCTACACAAGAATCCCCATCAACTCAGTCGATAAAGATGTTGATTCTCAAAAGTTGATTGATCTCGACGGAGCAAGTAATACCGAGCTGGAGCTGAGCCGCATAACACCGGAGCCGGAGCCGGTAATATCGGAGCCGGTAATACCGCTAATTCGGCTAATACACCGCTACTACGACCAAGTAGATTCGAATGCTCGTAAAAACAAAAAGTACAAATCTGAAATTTGGAAACACTTTGAGCAAGTTTTTACCGAAGCAAAGGATAAAAAATTTCATCATTCATCTTGTAAGTATTGTAAGGGGTGTATGGGAATAACACCGCCACTTCTACATTATGGGGTCACTTGGAGAGATGTTTGTCATACCCGTTTAATAATATGCGTAAAAAACAAAAGACATTAGAATCATTGAAGACCGAGGAAGGGGAGAGCAAGTTAATTTCTTGGAAGTTTGACCAAGCCGAGTGTCGAAAGGCCCTTGCTAAAATGATTATGATTGATAGGGGTGTAAGCCCGAATCGCCGAATCGCCGAATCGAATCGAATCGAATCGAATCGGTTCGGTTTTGAGCTAGGACGGTTCGGTTTAGGTTTGAAAATTTGATAAACCGATCGGTTCGGTTCGGTTTGCGGTTTTGGTGCCGAACCGAACCGAACCGAACCAAACCGAACCGAACCATCTTTAAAAAAAAATATATATATATATATATATAATTTAGTAATTAAAAAGTTAAAACCCTTCCTTTTTGGCCATTCGACATCGCCCTCTCTCTCCTCACATCGACGCGCCGTTCTCTCTCAACTCGCTGCCGGCCGCCACCTATCTCTCACCGGCCACCATCGCGGTGTTCTCACAAAATGGTAAGCTCTCCGTCTCTCCCTCTTTCTCTCTCTCTCTCGATCTATTTCTCTTCGTTAATCTCTAGATCTATTTCTCCCTCTCTCCATCGATCTATCATCTATGTCCTTCTCTCCGTCTCTCCCTCTTTCTCTCTCTCTCGATCTATTGTTCGTAATGATGTTTGAGCTTTGTTTCTAAATGTAAAAGAAGTGTGTTGTGAAATAAACTCCGATAATTGTAATCTTTGAGCTTTGTTTCTAATAATTCTTTCTTGGATTGCCTATTCAATTTCGCTTTTGTATTGTGAAAAATATTAACTCCACTGGCTGATTTCTGGCGACAATTTCTTTAATTTGGATATTTTATTTGTTAGTTTATTAAATCGATCTCCTCTGACTTGAATTTATTTGGGCCTCTGCCTTGTCTTGCCTGATCAGAATCATGTTTTGATTTAATCACCTTCCTTCTCCTGGGTCATCATTTAATTACATCTTTTGGTGTAGTCCTTGGATTATGGTCTGTTATTTTTTATTCTCCAACGATGGAGTGGTCCACATGTATCCACTTCCATAAACCGCTTGGAAAATATAATATTTGTCTTACTTTTTTCAGGCTACACAAGAATCCCCATCAACTCAGGTCGATAAAGATGTTGATTCTCAAAAGTTGATTGATCTGACTGGAGCAAGTAATACTGGAGCTGGAGCTGGAGCTGCCCGAACACCGAGCCGAGCCGCCGGTATCTTGGAGCGGAGCCGGTAATACTGCTAATTCAGCTAATACACCTGCTACTACAGACCAAGTAGATTCGAATGCTCTGGTAAAAACAAAAAAGTACAAATCTGAAATTTGGAAACACTTTGAGCAAGTTTTTACCGAAGCAAAGGATAAAAAATTTCATCATTCATCTTGTAAGTATTGTAACGGGGTGTATGGGAATAACACCGCCACTTCTACATTATGGGGTCACTTGGAGAGATGTTTGTCATACCCGTTTAATAATATGCGTAAAAAACAAAAGACATTAGAATCATTGAAGACGAGGAAGGGGGAGAGCAAGTTAATTTCTTGGAAGTTTGACCAAGCCGAGTGTCGAAAGGCCCTTGCTAAAATGATTATGATTGATAGGGGTGTAAGCCCGAATCGCCGAATCGCCGAATCGAATCGAATCGAATCGAATCGGGCAGTTCGGTTCGGTTTTGAGCTAGGACGGTTCGGTTTAGGTTTGAAAATTTGATAAACCGATCGGTTCGGTTCGGTTTGCGGTTTTTGGTGCCGAACCGAACCGAACCGAACCAAACCGAACCGAACCATCTTTAAAAAAAATATATATATATATATATATATAATTTAGTAATTAAAAAGTTAAAACCCTTCCTTTTTGGCCATTCGACATCGCCTCTCTCTCCTCACATCGACGGTGCGCCGTTTCTCTCAACCTCGCTGCGGCCGCACCTATCTCTCACCGGCCACCATCGCAGTGTTCTCACAAAATGGTAAGCTCTCCGTCTCTCCCTCTTTCTCTCTCTCTCTCGATCTATTTCTCTTCGTTAATCTCTAGATCTATTTCTCCCTCTCTCCATCGATCTATCATCTATGTCCTTCTCTCCGTCTCTCCCTCTTTCTCTCTCTCTCGATCTATTGTTCGTAATGATGTTTGAGCTTTGTTTCTAAATGTAAAAGAAGTGTGTTGTGAAATAAACTCCGATAATTGTAATCTTTGAGCTTTGTTTCTAATAATTCTTTCTTGGATTGCCTATTCAATTTCGCTTTTGTATTGTGAAAAATATTAACTCCATCGGCTGATTTACGCGACAATTTCTTTAATTTGGATATTTTATTTGTTAGTTTATTAAATCGATCTCCTCGACTTGAATTTATTTGGGCCTCGCCTTGTCTTTGCGATCGAATCATGTTTTGATTTAATCACCTTCCTTCTCCTGGGTCATCATTTAATTACATCTTTTGGTGTAGTCCTTGGATTATGGTCTGTTATTTTTTTATTCTCCAACTGATCTGGAGTGGTCCACATGTATCCACTTCCATAAACCGCTTGGAAAATATAATATTTGTCTTACTTTTTTCAGGCTACACAAGAATCCCCATCAACTCAGGTCGATAAAGATGTTGATTCTCAAAAGTTGATTGATCTGACTGGAGCAAGTAATACCGAGCCGGAGTGAGCCGCACCGAACACCGGAGCCGGAGCTGTAATACCGAGCCGGAGCCGGTAATACTGCTAATTCAGCTAATACACCTGCTACTACAGACCAAGTAGATTCGAATGCTCTGGTAAAAACAAAAAAGTACAAATCTGAAATTTGGAAACACTTTGAGCAAGTTTTTACCGAAGCAAAGGATAAAAAATTTCATCATTCATCTTGTAAGTATTGTAACGGGGTGTATGGGAATAACACCGCCACTTCTACATTATGGGGTCACTTGGAGAGATGTTTGTCATACCCGTTTAATAATATGCGTAAAAAACAAAAGACATTAGAATCATTGAAGACCGAGGAAGGGGGAGAGCAAGTTAATTTCTTGGAAGTTTGACCAAGCCGAGTGTCGAAAGGCCCTTGCTAAAATGATTATGATTGATAGGGGTGTAAGCCCGAATCGCCGAATCGCCGAATCGAATCGAATCGGGCAGTTCGGTTCGGTTTTGAGCTAGGACGGTTCGGTTTAGGTTTGAAAATTTGATAAACCGATCGGTTCGGTTCGGTTTGCGGTTTTTGGTGCCGAACCGAACCGAACCGAACCAAACCGAACCGAACCATCTTTAAAAAAAAAAAAATATATATATATATATAATTTAGTAATTAAAAAGTTAAAACCCTTCCTTTTTTGGCCATTCAGACATCGCCCCTCTCTCTCCTCACATCGACAGTGCGCCGTTCTCTCTCAACCTCGCCGTCGCCGGCTCGCCGCCAGCCTATCTCTCACCGGCCACCATCGCAGTGTTCTCACAAAATGGTAAGCTCTCCGTCTCTCCCTCTTTCTCTCTCTCTCGATCTATTTCTCTTCGTTAATCTCTAGATCTATTTCTCCCTCTCTCCATCGATCTATCATCTATGTCCTTCTCTCCGTCTCTCCCTCTTTCTCTCTCTCTCGATCTATTGTTCGTAATGATGTTTGAGCTTTGTTTCTAAATGTAAAAGAAGTGTGTTGTGAAATAAACTCCGATAATTGTAATCTTTGAGCTTTGTTTCTAATAATTCTTTCTTGGATTGCCTATTCAATTTCGCTTTTGTATTGTGAAAAATATTAACTCCACTGGCTGATTTCTGGCGACAATTTCTTTAATTTGGATATTTTATTTGTTAGTTTATTAAATCGATCTCCTCTGACTTGAATTTATTTGGGCCTCTGCCTTGTCTTGCCTGATCAGAATCATGTTTTGATTTAATCACCTTCCTTCTCCTGGGTCATCATTTAATTACATCTTTTGGTGTAGTCCTTGGATTATGGTCTGTTATTTTTTATTCTCCAACCGATGCGGAGTGGTCCACATGTATCCACTTCCATAAACCGCTTGGAAAATATAATATTTGTCTTACTTTTTCGGGCTACACAAGAATCCCCATCAACTCAGTCGATAAAGATGTTGATTCTCAAAAGTTGATTGATCCGAGCAAGTAATACCGAGCCGAGTCGAGGCAGCCGAACACCGGAGCCGGAGCCGCGGTAATACCGAGCCGGAGCCGTAATACGCTAATTCAGCTAATACACTGCTACTACGACCAAGTAGATTCGAATGCTCGTAAAAACAAAAAGTACAAATCTGAAATTTGGAAACACTTTGAGCAAGTTTTTACCGAAGCAAAGGATAAAAATTTCATCATTCATCTTGTAAGTATTGTAACGGGTGTATGGGAATAACACCGCCACTTCTACATTATGGGGTCACTTGGAGAGATGTTTGTCATACCCGTTTAATAATATGCGTAAAAAACAAAAGACATTAGAATCATTGAAGACGAGGAAGGGGGAGAGCAAGTTAATTTCTTGGAAGTTTGACCAAGCCGAGTGTCGAAAGGCCCTTGCTAAAATGATTATGATTGATAGGGGTGTAAGCCCGAATCGCCGAATCGCCGAATCGAATCGAATCGAATCGAATCGGGCAGTTCGGTTCGGTTTTGAGCTAGGACGGTTCGGTTTAGGTTTGAAAATTTGATAAACCGATCGGTTCGGTTCGGTTTGCGGTTTTGGTGCCGAACCGAACCGAACCGAACCAAACCGAACCGAACCATCTTTAAAAAAAAATATATATATATATATATATAATTTAGTAATTAAAAAGTTAAAACCCTTCCTTTTTGGCCATTCGACATCGCCTCTCTCTCCTCACATCGACAGTGCGCCGTTCTCTCTCAACCTCGCCGTTGCCGGCTCGCCGCCAGCCTATCTCTCACCGGCCACCATCGCAGTGTTCTCACAAAATGGTAAGCTCTCCGTCTCTCCCTCTTTCTCTCTCTCTCGATCTATTTCTCTTCGTTAATCTCTAGATCTATTTCTCCCTCTCTCCATCGATCTATCATCTATGTCCTCTCTCCGTCTCTCCCTCTTCTCTCTCTCTCGATCTATTGTTCGTAATGATGTTTGAGCTTTGTTTCTAAATGTAAAAGAAGTGTGTTGTGAAATAAACTCCGATAATTGTAATCTTTGAGCTTTGTTTCTAATAATTCTTTCTTGGATTGCCTATTCAATTTCGCTTTTGTATTGTGAAAAATATTAACTCCACTGGCTGATTTCTGGCGACAATTTCTTTAATTTGGATATTTTATTTGTTAGTTTATTAAATCGATCTCCTCTGACTTGAATTTATTTGGGCCTCTGCCTTGTCTTGCCTGATCAGAATCATGTTTTGATTTAATCACCTTCCTTCTCCTGGGTCATCATTTAATTACATCTTTTGGTGTAGTCCTTGGATTATGGTCTGTTATTTTTTTATTCTCCAACTGATCTGGAGTGGTCCACATGTATCCACTTCCATAAACCGCTTGGAAAATATAATATTTGTCTTACTTTTTCGGGCTACACAAGAATCCCCATCAACTCGGTCGATAAAGATGTTGATTCTCAAAAGTTGATTGATCCGACGGAGCAAGTAATACGGAGCCGGAGCCGAGCCGAACACCGAGCTGGAGCCGCGGTATCGAGCCGGAGCCGGTATACGCTAATTCAGCTAATACACCGCTACTACGGACCAAGTAGATTCGAATGCTCGTAAAAACAAAAAGTACAAATCTGAAATTTGGAAACACTTTGAGCAAGTTTTTACCGAAGCAAAGGATAAAAATTTCATCATTCATCTTGTAAGTATTGTAACGGGGTGTATGGGAATAACACCGCCACTTCTACATTATGGGGTCACTTGGAGAGATGTTTGTCATACCCGTTTAATAATATGCGTAAAAAACAAAAGACATTAGAATCATTGAAGACCGAGGAAGGGGAGAGCAAGTTAATTTCTTGGAAGTTTGACCAAGCCGAGTGTCGAAAGGCCCTTGCTAAAATGATTATGATTGATAGGGGTGTAAGCCCGAATCGCCGAATCGCCGAATCGAATCGAATCGAATCGAATCGGGCTCGGTTCGGTTTTGAGCTAGGACGGTTCGGTTTAGGTTTGAAAATTTGATAAACCGATCGGTTCGGTTCGGTTTGCGGTTTTGGTGCCGAACCGAACCGAACCGAACCAAACCGAACCGAACCATCTTTAAAAAAAAAAAATATATATATATATATAATTTAGTAATTAAAAAGTTAAAACCCTTCCTTTTTGGCCATTCGGACATCGCCCTCTCTCTCCTCACATCGACGGTGCGCCGTTCTCTCAACCTCGTCGCCGGCCCGCCACCTATCTCTCACCGGCCACCATCGCGGTGTTCTCACAAAATGGTAAGCTCTCCGTCTCTCCCTCTTTCTCTCTCTCTCGATCTATTTCTCTTCGTTAATCTCTAGATCTATTTCTCCCTCTCTCCATCGATCTATCATCTATGTCTCTCCGTCTCTCCCTCTTTCTCTCTCTCTCGATCTATTGTTCGTAATGATGTTTGAGCTTTGTTTCTAAATGTAAAAGAAGTGTGTTGTGAAATAAACTCCGATAATTGTAATCTTTGAGCTTTGTTTCTAATAATTCTTTCTTGGATTGCCTATTCAATTTCGCTTTTGTATTGTGAAAAATATTAACTCCACTGGCTGATTTCTGGCGACAATTTCTTTAATTTGGATATTTTATTTGTTAGTTTATTAAATCGATCTCCTCTGACTTGAATTTATTTGGGCCTCTGCCTTGTCTTGCCTGATCAGAATCATGTTTTGATTTAATCACCTTCCTTCTCCTGGGTCATCATTTAATTACATCTTTTGGTGTAGTCCTTGGATTATGGTCTGTTATTTTTTTATTCTCCAACCGATGGAGTGGTCCACATGTATCCACTTCCATAAACCGCTTGGAAAATATAATATTTGTCTTACTTTTTCAGCTACACAAGAATCCCCATCAACTCAGTCGATAAAGATGTTGATTCTCAAAAGTTGATTGATCGACCGAGCAAGTAATCGGAGCGGAGTGGAGCCGCAGCCGAACACCGGAGCTGCTGGTAATACTGGAGCTGGAGCCGGTAATACTGCTAATTCAGCTAATACACCTGCTACTACAGACCAAGTAGATTCGAATGCTCTGGTAAAAACAAAAAAGTACAAATCTGAAATTTGGAAACACTTTGAGCAAGTTTTTACCGAAGCAAAGGATAAAAAATTTCATCATTCATCTTGTAAGTATTGTAACGGGGTGTATGGGAATAACACCGCCACTTCTACATTATGGGGTCACTTGGAGAGATGTTTGTCATACCCGTTTAATAATATGCGTAAAAAACAAAAGACATTAGAATCATTGAAGACTGAGGAAGGGGGGGAGAGCAAGTTAATTTCTTGGAAGTTTGACCAAGCCGAGTGTCGAAAGGCCCTTGCTAAAATGATTATGATTGATAGGGGTGTAAGCCCGAATCGCCGAATCGCCGAATCGAATCGAATCGAATCGAATCGGGCAGTTCGGTTCGGTTTTGAGCTAGGACGGTTCGGTTTAGGTTTGAAAATTTGATAAACCGATCGGTTCGGTTCGGTTTGCGGTTTTTGGTGCCGAACCGAACCGAACCGAACCAAACCGAACCGAACCATCTTTAAAAAAAAATATATATATATATATATATAATTTAGTAATTAAAAGTTAAAACCCTTCCTTTTTGGCCATTCGGACATCGCCCTCTCTCTCCTCACATCGACGCGCCGTTCTCTCTCAACCTCGCCTGCTGGCCGCGCCCTATCTCTCACCGGCCACCATCGCGGTGTTCTCACAAAATGGTAAGCTCTCCGTCTCTCCCTCTTTCTCTCTCTCTCGATCTATTTCTCTTCGTTAATCTCTAGATCTATTTCTCCCTCTCTCCATCGATCTATCATCTATGTCCTTCTCTCCGTCTCTCCCTCTTTCTCTCTCTCTCGATCTATTGTTCGTAATGATGTTTGAGCTTTGTTTCTAAATGTAAAAGAAGTGTGTTGTGAAATAAACTCCGATAATTGTAATCTTTGAGCTTTGTTTCTAATAATTCTTTCTTGGATTGCCTATTCAATTTCGCTTTTGTATTGTGAAAAATATTAACTCCACGGCTGATTTCGCGACAATTTCTTTAATTTGGATATTTTATTTGTTAGTTTATTAAATCGATCTCCTCGACTTGAATTTATTTGGGCCTCTCCTTGTCTTGCCCGATCGAATCATGTTTTGATTTAATCACCTTCCTTCTCTGGGTCATCATTTAATTACATCTTTTGGTGTAGTCCTTGGATTATGGTCTGTTATTTTTTATTCTCCAACCGATCAGAGTGGTCCACATGTATCCACTTCCATAAACCGCTTGGAAAATATAATATTTGTCTTACTTTTTCAGGCTACACAAGAATCCCCATCAACTCGGTCGATAAAGATGTTGATTCTCAAAAGTTGATTGATCCGGAGCAAGTAATAGAGCCGGAGTGGAGCCGCAGCCGAACACCGGAGCGGAGCCGCGGTAATAGAGCTGGAGCCGGAATCGCTAATTCAGCTAATACACCTGCTACTACAGACCAAGTAGATTCGAATGCTCTGGTAAAAACAAAAAAGTACAAATCTGAAATTTGGAAACACTTTGAGCAAGTTTTTACCGAAGCAAAGGATAAAAAATTTCATCATTCATCTTGTAAGTATTGTAACGGGGTGTATGGGAATAACACCGCCACTTCTACATTATGGGGTCACTTGGAGAGATGTTTGTCATACCCGTTTAATAATATGCGTAAAAAACAAAAGACATTAGAATCATTGAAGACTGAGGAAGGGGGGGAGAGCAAGTTAATTTCTTGGAAGTTTGACCAAGCCGAGTGTCGAAAGGCCCTTGCTAAAATGATTATGATTGATGAGTTGCCTTTTAGTTTCATTGAGCGTGAAGGTTTTCGACATTTTGTAGCATTGCTATACCTAGACCGCAATTAGTATCTCGTGTTACAATTGCTAAAGATTGTTTGAGAATTTATGCTTGATTTGAAAAAAATTTGAAATCGCTTTGTCTTTTCATGCTCATAGAGTTTGCCTCACGACCGATACATGGACATCTCGTGCAAAACTTGAGTTATATGGTTCTCACAGCACACTTTATTGATCATAACTGGAAATTGCACAAAAGGATATTAAATTTTTCTACGATTTCTAGTCATAAAGGTGTAGCAATTGGAAATGCTATCGAGTCATGTATGCTTGATTGGGGAATAAATAAAGTCTTCACATTAACGGTTGATAATGCTTCCTCCAATGATACTGCGATTGCTCACATGAAGAAAAAGCTTTCTAAAAAAAATGCTTTTGTTTTGGATGGCGAGTTTTTTCATATGAGGTGTTGTGCACATATTTTGAATTTAATTGTGAGAGATGGAATGAAAGAGGAGGCAGTTCAATTGAAAGGATTAGATTAGCTGTGAAGTACATTAGGGTTCTCCACAAAGAGTCGAACAATTTAAGACCTGTTGCGAATTAGATGAAAGTCCTTACAAAAACAATTTGGTTCTAGATGTCCCAACTAGGTGGAACTACACTTACCTTATGTTGGACACGGCACTTAAATTTCAAAAGTCATTTGAAAGGTTTGAGGAGGTGGATCCCAATTTTCATTTTGAGCTTAAAGATAAGGTTCCAGGGGACTATGATTGGAGAAATGCTAGGATTTTTTGCAAGTTTCTGAAAACTTTTTATGATGTTACAAATAGGCTATCGGGGTCTCTTTATGTTACGGCAAATACTTATTTTCATGATGTGATGCTTATTCAGTCAACCATTAAAAGTTGGTCGAATAGTCTTGATATAACATTGAGATCCATGTCTTTGAAGATGGGTGATAAATTTGATAAGTATTGGGGAGATCTTGATAAAATGAACATGATGCTTTTGGTTCTTTGTAGTGTTGGATCCTTGCTACAAATTAAAGTATGTGGTTTATTGTTATGGAAAAATTTACAACAAAGAAGTGGTGAATAAGTTGGAGCATAAACTTAAGGATACATTGGGTCGTTTATATGCTTATTATGCCTCAATTGATTCTAATTCTCCAAGGAGTAAAGTTGGTGAGACCTCAATTGACATTGAAAATAACCAAGGTGAATGCATGGTTGAGGATGAAGTTGTGGTTTCTTTTGAAAATGACTTTTTGAATGAAGAAGAAGACATGGGGGCTTCTAAGTCCGAATGGATATGTATTTAGATGAAACGCGTATAAAGAAGGTAGTTGGTGAAACTTTTGATATCTTGGAGTGGTGGAAAGTGAATTCTTCGAGGTTTCGAGTACTTTCTTTGATGGCACGAGATGTGTTGGCCATTCCCGTGTCTACCGTTGCCTCGAACCGCCTTTAGCATGGGCGGACGTGTCCTTGATCGTTTCGTAGCTCATTAAGTCCCAAGGTGGTGGAGTCCTTGATTTGTGCTCAAGATTGGTTACGAGCATCACCCCTTCCGGTCGAAATCGAGGCAAAGATGGATGAAATAGCTGACCTTGAATCAAGTAAGAGTTTTACATATTTTTAATATATTTTTTGTTGTTGTTTTAGTTAATTGCTTAATCTAATTCTTCTTTTGGTTTTTTCTTTTTTTGGTTTCAGCTATTACACAAGATCCTAATCTGATGAGTGCTTTTACATCTCCCTTGGCTTAAATTTGTTTCAATGTGAGTGTTTTTTTTTTTAAACTTCCCGTTACATAGTTTTTAAGTCCACTCTTTATATTAAAATGCATGTGAATTTTTTTTATGGACATAAAGCTGTGAGTTGTGTTGTTGTATTCCATGACATACAATTTTTTTATGGACATAAAGTGTGAGTTGTGTTGTTGTATTCCATGAAATACAATTTTTTTATGGACCGAAAGCTCGGTTTGTACAATGGAATGGTTTTTATGTAGTGAGAGATTTGACTTTGGTTTGATGCAGATTGATCTATATGATTTAGGAAGGTTGATGTGATCTATATGATTTAGGAATAACGGTTTTATGTAGCTCTTTAAGTTAATCGAGTGTGCTATTATGGAAGTCATTGTGGAAAATAAGAGTTTTTATGAACAATGGTTTGCAAATGGGTATAAGTGTCTTTGTTTCAGTCTTTGTTAATGAGAAGATTTTAGTTATTATGCGGCTCCATGTGAGAATAATTTAGAAAGAATCAGGCATGTTAGAATGTTTGTTTCTTTTGTGCAGAGACATGTATTTTGTGACTTGTTTCTCTTGTGGTGTTCCATTTTCGGCTTGGAAACTTGGAACAATTTCTTTAAGTTTTATAAGAACTAGGTGAGAGTTTCTTGGTTAATGTTTGAAATTTGAATACAGGTTTGGTGATCGATAGCACCCGGATGCAAGTGCCACCAGCTTTCAAGAAAATAGAAGTTTGGAAGACTTCTTCCTTTTTATTTTTTTAATTCTCAATTGCTATTTGTACTTTCGAGTGAATTATTGTAATTTTAAAGTTAATACTTTTGTTGTTTGTTTAGATTTTGATTGAATTATTGTAATTTTAAAGTTAATACTTTTACTTTTAATTATTTAATTTGTGTTAAAAGTATTTTTTTTTTCTTGAAATATTTAAATAATTAAACCGCGAAACCGAACCAAACCGAACCAAACCGATCGGTTCGGTTCGGTTCGGTTTGAAGTTTGTGGCGGTTCGGTTCGGTTTGAAAAATGCGGAACCGTTAGGTAGTGGTTCGGTTTGCGGTTTTGGCTCAAACCGAACCAAACCGAACCATGTACACCCCTAATGATTGATGAGTTGCCTTTTAGTTTCATTGAGCGTGAAGGTTTTCGACATTTTTGTAGCATTGCTATACCTAGACTGCAATTAGTATCTCGTGTTACAATTGCTAAAGATTGTTTGAGAATTTATGCTGATTTGAAAAAAAATTTGAAATCTGCTTTGTCTTTTCATGCTCATAGAGTTTGCCTCACGACTGATACATGGACATCTGTGCAAAACTTGAGTTATATGGTTCTCACAGCACACTTTATTGATCATAACTGGAAATTGCACAAAAGGATATTAAATTTTTCTACGATTTCTAGTCATAAAGGTGTAGCAATTGGAAATGCTATCGAGTCATGTATGCTTGATTGGGGAATAAATAAAGTCTTCACATTAACGGTTGATAATGCTTCCTCCAATGATACTGCGATTGCTCACATGAAGAAAAAGCTTTCTAAAAAAAATGCTTTTGTTTTGGATGGCGAGTTTTTTCATATGAGGTGTTGTGCACATATTTTGAATTTAATTGTGAGAGATGGAATGAAAGAGGAGGCAGGTTCAATTGAAAGGATTAGATTAGCTGTGAAGTACATTAGGGGTTCTCCACAAAGAGTCGAACAATTTAAGACCTGTTGCGAATTAGATGAAAGTCCTTACAAAAACAATTTGGTTCTAGATGTCCCAACTAGGTGGAACTACACTTACCTTATGTTGGACACGGCACTTAAATTTCAAAAGTCATTTGAAAGGTTTGAGGAGGTGGATCCCAATTTTCATTTTGAGCTTAAAGATAAGGTTCCAGGGGACTATGATTGGAGAAATGCTAGGATTTTTTGCAAGTTTCTGAAAACTTTTTATGATGTTACAAATAGGCTATCGGGGTCTCTTTATGTTACGGCAAATACTTATTTTCATGATGTGATGCTTATTCAGTCAACCATTAAAAGTTGGTCGAATAGTCTTGATATAACATTGAGATCCATGTCTTTGAAGATGGGTGATAAATTTGATAAGTATTGGGAGATCTTGATAAAATGAACATGATGCTTTTGGTTCTTTGTAGTGTTGGATCCTTGCTACAAATTAAAGTATGTGGTTTATTGTTATGGAAAAATTTACAACAAAGAAGTGGTGAATAAGTTGGAGCATAAACTTAAGGATACATTGGGTCGTTTATATGCTTATTATGCCTCAATTGATTCTAATTCTCCAAGGAGTAAAGTTGGTGAGACCTCAATTGACATTGAAAATAACCAAGGTGAATGCATGGTTGAGGATGAAGTTGTGGTTTCTTTTGAAAATGACTTTTTGAATGAAGAAGAAGACATGGGGGCTTCTAAGTCTGAACTGGATATGTATTTAGATGAAACGCGTATAAAGAAGGTAGTTGGTGAAACTTTTGATATCTTGGAGTGGTGGAAAGTGAATTCTTCGAGGTTTCGAGTACTTTCTTTGATGGCACGAGATGTGTTGGCCATTCCTGTGTCTACCGTTGCCTCAGAATCTGCCTTTAGCACGGGCGGACGTGTCCTTGATCAGTTTCGTAGCTCATTAAGTCCCAAGGTGGTGGAGTCCTTGATTTGTGCTCAAGATTGGTTACGAGCATCACCCCTTCCGGTCGAAATCGAGGCAAAGATGGATGAAATAGCTGACCTTGAATCAAGTAAGAGTTTTACATATTTTTAATATATTTTTTGTTGTTGTTTTAGTTAATTGCTTAATCTAATTCTTCTTTTGGTTTTTCTTTTTTGGTTTCAGCTATTACACAAGATCCTAATCTGATGAGTGCTTTTACATCTCCCTTGGCTTAAATTTGTTTCAATGTGAGTGTTTTTTTTTTTTTTTAAACTTCCCGTTACATAGTTTTTAAGTCCACTCTTTATATTAAAATGCATGTGAATTTTTTTTATGGACATAAAGCTGTGAGTTGTGTTGTTGTATTCCATGACATACAATTTTTTTTATGGACATAAAGCTGTGAGTTGTGTTGTTGTATTCCATGAAATACAATTTTTTTTTATGGACCGAAAGCTCGGTTTGTACAATGGAATAACAGGTTTTTATGTAGCTGAGAGATTTGACTTTGGTTTGATGCAGATTGATCTATATGATTTAGGAAGGTTGATGTGATCTATATGATTTAGGAATAACAGGTTTTTATGTAGCTCTTTAAGTTAATCAGAGTGTGCTATTATGGAAGTCATTGTGGAAAATAAAAGTTTTTATGAACAATGGTTTGCAAATGGGTATAAGTGCTGCTGCTGTTTCAGTCTTTGTTAATGAGAAGATTTTAGTTATTATGCAGCTCCATGTGAGAATAATTTAGAAAGAATCAGGCATGTTAGAATGTTTGTTTCTTTTGTGCAGAGACATGTATTTTGTGACTTGTTTCTCTTGTGGTGTTCCATTTTCGGCTTGGAAACTTGGAACAATTTCTTTAAGTTTTATAAGAACTAGGTGAGAGTTTCTTGGTTAATGTTTGAAATTTGAATACAGGTTTGGTGATCGATAGCACCCGGATGCAAGTGCCACCAGCTTTCAAGAAAATAGAAGTTTGGAAGACTTCTTCCTTTTTATTTTTTTAATTCTCAATTGCTATTTGTACTTTCGAGTGAATTATTGTAATTTTAAAGTTAATACTTTTGTTGTTTGTTTAGATTTTGATTGAATTATTGTAATTTTAAAGTTAATACTTTTACTTTTAATTATTTAATTTGTGTTAAAAGTATTTTTTTTTTCTTGAAATATTTAAATAATTAAACCGCGAAACCGAACCAAACCGAACCAAACCGATCGGTTCGGTTCGGTTCGGTTTGAAGTTTGTGGCGGTTCGGTTCGGTTTGAAAAATGCGGAACCGTTAGGTAGTGATTCGGTTTGCGGTTTTGGCTCAAACCGAACCAAACCGAACCATGTACACCCCTAGTAATTGATAGTTGTACAAAATGGAAACTATTGATGTACACACGTGCAGTGGTTCTTTCTGCCTAAAGACCTCGATTACCTTAAGATGTACTAATATAAATAATCTTGATTTGATTCAGTAAAACTGATAATGGAAACATTTTGTGTTCCATGATATATTTCTACAAAATATCAGTATTTTCTACTATATATGTTTGGACTGTTTTCATGATACACAATTACGGCACATGAACATGATAAGAGAAGGTGCAAAGAATTTAAAAGAAAATTAGACCTCATAATAAAAGACTATATAGTAAGTATATATTAGGCCAGTGACGATTAATTGCAAATTCTTCAAAGCACGGATAATTTTAGAAGTTGAAAAAAAATTTAATTGGTATATCAGCTTCTTCTTCAATTTCCCCAACTATAACAGTTTCCACACAGCCATTCTACATGGGGAGAGCAGAGCTCAATGTTATATACAGAACAAAAATTAAGTAAACTCTTTGATTTGAAAAATAAAATCCAGCTTCAAATGCCACTACAACAATTTCTATGATATTGACGAGCATGCTTTGCAGCTCTTCATGCAATATCCAGCAACATCCTCAGTCCCCACCATATAAAATGGATTCTTTTCACATTCCCCGTTCAAAGCCCACACTTGACAATTCACATTCTTATCGACACAACCTTCAGTAGTTTCACTAGACTCCTCTGGTTTGTCAAAATCTCTCACATGAATCCACTTAGTTGCCGACCACTTCTCCCCCTCAATAACGGGGCAGCTCCCGTGTAAGCTTAACGGGTCAATAGTAGCATCAGGGTGAAGACTGAAGAACAGCAATGCATCGCCCTTGTTTGGTTTCACTGCAAGTTAGAATATATTGCAGAAATCAGCTTATGAAGGAAAGTACAGTCAAGCCTGATCTAGGCATATTAACAAACACTAATTATTATTATTTTTTGATAAGCCATGTTAATGAACACTTTACCTGCATAGCCTTTTTTAGCACAATCTGACCAGTCATCAGGCTTTAGTTGGGAGTCTTTTGCCTGTAGATAATGCAAATATTGCTAATTATCATTAAACAACATACAGATAATGATCTGATAAAAAGAAAAGCAATATATCTCTACCTCTGACTCAGGAAATACAGTTTCCCCTCCTTTCTCAACATTAGACAGGTACATAAGCACAGTGGCAATCCTATGACCACCCAATTTTTGATTAGCCTCATCATGAAAATAATCCCAATGTGGCTCATACTTTTGACCATGCTCGTAATGCAATATTTGCATAGCCTCCCCATTTTCTAATAATTAAAAACAGGTTTAGGTGCATGAATCAATATGATAAAAGGCCATAAATCAAGTCAGCCAGTATTGTCAACTAACCTTCAGGAAGAAATGTCCAGGCTGCAATTCTTGACTCGATACCAGAAACTATTTCATCCTACAAAAGTGAATCGAGGAATATATAACTTCTAGTCAGGTACGCGTGCACCCAAAACAGAATGTACATAGACAATAATACATGTAATTTTAGTTAGTTATTTCTCCATACCTTAAATAGCTTTACTCTCAGAAAAGTGGTAGTATGAGCATGTAATATTGTATCCATCATTAGTGAGGTAGAGTTTGAGTATTCTAATTCATATTATGTACCTCAAACTTTTCTTATCGTAATTTGATCTCGTACACCACGTCCGTCACTTATGAAATTGATCTCCTAAATCAAAACTACGTCAATTTGGAATTCTTCTAGAACTAACAGTGAAATGTTACTTCCGTAACATTGGAATCTTTTTACTTCTTCTGCAATTGAGCCAAAAACGCACTAAACCACATCCTAGCCTGACCTAGAAGAATATAAGGATGCTTAACTTTGTAAAATGAAAAACTAAAAACAAAAGAAAAACACAAACAGAAGTTGACTGGGATATAGCAAGCCCAATCAACTGGATACTCCATTAATCATGATAGCATCCGGACTTTTACAGCTATCTTTGATTTGACTCAACTTAACTCTGACATCGAACACATTGAGCTCATACCCAATATGAACAGGGGCACTCAGAAAACAAATAATCCAGAGATGCATCAAGTAGCAAAGGAAAATTAGCATTTCTAACTATTCCGATTCTCAAGACTATTCAGAGTGGCCAACTTATGTTGAATCCCCAACCACAATATGACTTGGGACAGAAGAGCAGAATCACACTACCTTGCTCCTGAGAGCTTATTCTGTCACAGGCTCACAGCTTGGCAAGATGAGTTGGAAGTCAACCTCCCGATTGGCAACACATTCAAGTCACCTAAATCAGGTCTGAAGTTGATAGAATTAACAAAGGAAGTAATGCAACTATAATATCTCTCAGCTTCACAGTTATAGGATCTCTCCAACCCCATTGGTCATCATGATATGTTTAACACAGTTAATCAACATTTTCAAAAATTCTATCACCATGAAAGTCTCTAGTGCAAGCAATGGGGAATCACGAATTCAATCAAAGGAACGCATCTCCTTGATTGCTAGTAACAACTTCAAAGAGTGATTGCCCTTACTCCAAAGATTCCAATTCTACCTCCCAACAGGAACCTAAACATCCCAAAGAATATACCATTTCATTCTGAATCTGAATATCCATCAAGGCTTTGGGGTTAGAGAGCATAGTATATGGCTATTTCACAAACATACCACAATTTTTATTTCATTTTTCCTTTTTCATAACTCAGCTTTTGTTGAAACATAGACAATGTACAGCCATAAGGCATACCTCAACCGAGGCAGAACCTCAAATCAACACAAAACATACCACAGTATTATACCAAATTCAAGCCCAAGTCTACTGAAAATAAATCCTTTTCAAGTCAAACCTTCGTTCATAAAATGCGAAAGCACTAGATGATGAGAATAAATACAACTAAATCTTGAAATAATTTTGTACAACCAAAAACTATCCATGTCTACAAAACCACGATAGTAGCCAACAGTTATAATTATGATAAAAACATATTTAGGCAATCAATTTGGTAGCAAAACAGACTCAAGGTACTCATATGCCAATCATCAGTTCTCAAAGTAAAATTAATTGTTGCAAACACAAATTTTACTAATTAACAGAACTGTTACTCTAAATAGTCCAAAAATAAAGTTAAGAGAGAAATTTCACGAACCTGGGCTTTCCTAAGAAACATGCCAGAGCTTGTTCGCACATCACTCTCTACACTCTTACCGGATTCATTATCAGCCACCATAGACTTCTCCAGCTTATCCCTAGCCTACTCATCAAATTCAACCAACCAAAGAGCACAATTAGCAAAGGCAACAACTTGGTAAGAATTCAGACCAAATTTTATCAATCTCCATATTTTTGGATGACAAAACACAACAAGACAGGAAACAACAAGTGTGGAGTCTATCAAGCCCTTAAAAGATTTTTTTTACTAAAAATAATTTCTTTTTCTCCACAACAAAACCCCAACTTAGGTGCAGTAACAAACGAATGTGATAAAGTTGGAATTAATGAGAAATATAGAAAATTCAATAATGAAAATGAGAAGGAAGAGGCAAACCAGCTGAATGAGATGATCACACTCCTCATCTGTTAAGAAATTCCTGTATATGAACGCCCTGTCGAGACAAAAAACAAAGATTGCACCTTTCAGACATAACACACACACACACATATATATATATATAAAGAGAGAGCGGGAGAGAGAGAGAGAGAGAGAGAGAGAGAGAGAGAGATAGAGAGAGAGAGAGATAGAGAGAGAGAGAGAGAGAGAGAGAGAGAGAGAGAGAGAGAGAGAGAGAGAGAGAGAGAGAGAGAGAGGACCTGGGATGCCAAGAAATTTGGGTGACACGAGTGGGATCAAAAGGAGCATAAGAAGCACCATTGGGCAATCTAATCACCGAGGCTTGCCTGGCGAAAATCAAAACCCAAAAGAAAGTCAGACATGATCAACATTCATCAATGGCGTTTCAATCAAGATTTACAGAGAGAGAGAGAGAGAGTACGTTTTCTTGTCACCCCACAAGCCAGAAGATTGAAGGGAGAAATCAGGGAAAATGGAGAGAAAACAGAGGAAAATTGGAATGAAAACTCGATAATCCATTAGATCGAAGAAAAGACAGAAAAATAAAATTAAAAAAAGTGGGTCTTTAATTACTGTAAATTGGGAGTATCTGCTAGTTCAAATAACCTTGATGGGATTGAAAGAAGAAGAATGGAAGGAGATAGAAAAGAGAAACGTACGTGAGAGAGGGTTTATAGAAAATTAGAATATTATGAAATGAATTAAGGGAGGGAGGGAGGAATGAATGTAGAAACTGGGCAGGTAAAGCTGTATCTTCGGGGTCACACTGTTTATTCCTCTTTCCCAATTCAATGCGCCTGCGCCCACTGGAATTGGTTTTTCTTTGTGGGGGGTGTTGTTTTTGAAGGAATCCTTTAATATTCTTTCTCAACTTAGCGAGAGTATTTAATTTATTTATTGTAAAAAAAAATAGAAATGAGTTGAATATTTGCGTTTAAAGAAAGAAGTTTTTGGTCAGTGAAGATTGAAGGTTGATGGGGGTTCTTTTTTCTTTTCTTTTCTTTGTACAGACCCAACTAAAGAAGGAGAAAGAGATGGATTGAAGTTGAATTGGAATGACAGAGAGAGGTCTTGTGTTTGTTTGCTTTCTAAAAAGAAAGCAATTTTGTTTGGACAATTAGATTGTCAATAGAATAAGACAGTCAACTGATTCGACAGACACGGTTTGCATTTCCCTTTTTTTTTTTTTTAAGGATAAAGCTCATTGAATGAATTTTGTTTTTTGGCAATTTCTTTTTTAGTCATTTTTAGAGATTACAATAATAGTATTCCTTAGTTTAGGAGCTTCTAATAATACATGTTGTCCCACTTTTCAATTCCTCAATTTTGAATGAGTTGATCAGTTTTTTGAAATATTCTCTCACATGCATTAACATACTTTTAAAATGCTTGCCTTTATAGTTTGAATATACGAGTAAAAGATTAAAAGTAAACCAATGGGTTAACTCAATTATTTGAGCAAGTTTTTGTATGAATGACCTATTTAATGAGATGCCTAAAAATTATACTGTCTTTTTATTACTCCTTCTTTTACATGCAAAGAGTTCAATTTCTTTTTTTAAAATTCAACATGTGACTAAATTAAATCAAAAAATTTACACACTTCACATATATTTTAGTAAATAAAATTTCATTATCTTAATAATGCTATAGATTACAACTTTCATATCTTTGTCAAAATAACTAAATTTATGTAAATTATTGGTCAAACTTTAACTAAGTTGACAAAAAAAAAAATCAAAAGTGAACTCTTTACCTGTAACGGAGAGAGTAAAACTTAACAAAACTTTTAACAAAGGTAAATTTATTTGTCTTAAGATGTGTAAAAATGGAGTAATTCATAGTGTTTAATTAATTGAGGCTATTTCCACTACAATTTTTACTTTTTCAATACATTCTTAATTGTAATTTTAAATTAATACATATTTAGACAAAATTACCCCTTAATTAATTGGTTGCTATTTAAAGTTGATTAATATATTTCTTATTTCCAAACTACCTTTTAATTCCTAACATATTGTAGACACCTAGAATTCGTACCCCACATTATACGAATTGTCCCATAAATAATTGTTTATTTATAAATGGACTAGCACTTGTTTCTATGATTATTTCAGGAAATAAAATATCAAACAGGACTAACGATGTCCAACAAACATAAACAACTTTAATTAGATCAACATCAAGGGTCAAATCTGAAGATACAAAGCTTGAAGTGTCACAGCAAAAGGAACAACTTCAAGGCACAAAGATTAAATAAAATTGACGAGGGACCTGAAGCATAAAGAATGAAAGATGAAGATTCTAAGTGCAAATTCAGGTTGTTGGTGCGCTGAAGCCTTTTCTGGTGCGCGATACACCAAAAACATGCTTTAGTAAGCAAACACCATGCCTGGTGCGCTGCACACCAAACCAGACATCTGCCTCATAGGTCAAGTCGCCTAGCAACTGAAGATTTTGGTGACCGAACGAAGCTTCGTGCATTACTTGGGCCTGAGAGTAATTATACAAATATCTCTCACACTCCCTCCTATAAATACAATCACTCTCCCTTAAAGCTGAACACACCATCAACAATCCATCTTTCTCACAACACACACTCTCATCTCTCTCTTACTCACTAAAAGAAAGAAAAAGAAAAGCGCTCTGCTCTCTCTCTTGCTCTCCCTCAGCCCGAGAAAATAAACTGTTCTCTTCCTCGGCAAATTTCACACACACATATACACAGCAAACACACAAACAAACACGGTGTTCTTTGAACACACCCAATATCAAAACGTAAGTCTTCCTTTCCTCGTATCAGTAGCAGTGGAAGCACAATGGTTAGACTACGAGCTAGCTTGATCAAATATAATACAACGGCCTAGAACTTGACCCGAATTCTGTAAAACAACAGAAGGTAATCCCTTCCGATCGTTAGTTTATTTATTAGTTTCAATATATAAAATACGTTAGATAAATTGTGAATGTGTATATTTATTTTGATACATTTGATAAGTAAATAAATGTATTATATTTATTAAATTTGAGTTCTGGAGCATTCGCTTTATTTATATAGTTGATATTATATGTGTATCTATATATATAAATATTTAATATATATATATATATATATATATATACTTTAAACTAAAATTTCATTTTAGTTATTTCCATTAAATATAAATATATATTATATTTATTTTATTTCTTTTGTAAATAATAAAGCATGTATACACTTTATAACGTAAACGAAGATAAAAATCTCCGTGATACATTTTCTTCAGTCATATAGAATAGCAAACTCGTAGTATATAAATTCGAGCATGCAATCATAAGAACCGAAAGGGCGAGTTGGGTGTGTGAAATCTTCCCAACTCATAACTTAGCCTCCGAACCCACAATCTCAGTTTTTCTCTCGTTTTCTATATAGACGAGGGTGACGACTCTGTATTTTAATACAAACCCCCTCCAGCTTAAGAACACACAAATTGAAAAGAAAACGAACTTGAAGCTGCTGTGAGGGAGAGATGTGGAGAGAGAATTGACAACTAAAAGGCCAAAAAAAAAATAACACAGAGTAAGAAAACGAAATTGAAAAGCCTAAAAAAACACACAAAACTTACTTTGTACAAAACAAAATTGATAAACACTAAATGAATTAGAAAACGAAATTGAAAAGCCTAAACTGAAACTTACTTTGTGAGACGTGGAGAGAGAGAGGGCTTGAGCTTCCTTGGTGCCGCAATTGATAACTAAAACCCAAAAAAAAAAAAAAACATACATAAACAAAGACACAGAGAGGGCGAGTGAGAGAGAGAATGAATTAGAAAACGAAATTGAATTCAATAATCAAAATTGAGTAATGTATTCATGAAACAATAATCAAAATTGAGTAATGTATGCACGAAATAAAATTGAAACAAAAATCTTACAGATTGGCACCGGCGTGAAATCGCAGAGGAGGACGAAGGAATTGGTGAATTACAGTTGCTGTTAGGGCTTGGTTTTGAAGTAGAAAGAGAGAGAGAGGCAAACAAAATTTTTTATAAAAAAACTATATTCATACTTCAACAATCAAAAACCAAACTTCAATAATCAAAAGCGACGACTGTTCATTAAAGTTTTAAAATGCAAAACTTCAAATTCAATAATCAAAATTGAGAGAGAGAGAGAGAGAGAGAGAGAGAACTTACAAATTAACCGATCCGAAGACAATGTATTTAATTTTTAGGTGTGGACGTGGGTTTTGAAAGAGAGAGAGAGAGAATCGATTTTGAAACTGAGAAAGAGAGTCTGTCTGTCTTCATAATTTATGAGCGAGTTGTATTTTTAAGGCATTACAGGTCTTTTGATCGATACAGATTACCATCCATTTTTAGCAAAAAATTTCTATATTTAGCTGGGATAATCACTATTGTCTATATATATATATATATATATATATATATATATATATATATACAGATGCTCATGAGCTGATCGGATTAGGATCGGAGTTCATAGTTTGTTTGACATTCTAGGTTTAAATCTGATTAATTTATTGGGCAAAATTTGGGCCGCACCCTTTTAATGAATTTTTAACTGCTTTAGTCTACTATAATTGTTTTAAACCGAAAAATGATACTTTTGTTGCGAAATGTCGTTTATACCCTTAAAAAATATGGAACAGACATGCTATGCATCGTGATGCAGAAAAAATACTATTTGTGCATTACACTTGATGTACGCTATACATTACACTTGATGCACGCTATACATTATATTTGCGATGCATCAAAAGTGCATCGCGATGCACAAAACAGTACTATTGTGCAACATTACATTTGCGATGCATCAAAATGTGCTTCGCGATGCACAAAATTGTACTAAAAAGTACTGGTTTTGTGCATCGCGATGCACAACATTACACTTGCATCGCGATGCATAAAATAGTACTAATGCATAACATTACACTTGCAATGTATCAAAGTGTGCATCGCGATGCACAAAACTGTACTAAAAGTACTATTTTTGTGCATCGCGATGTACAACATTACACTTGCGATGCATCAAAAGTGTGCATCATGATGCACAAAATTGTACTAAAAGAGTACTATTTTCATGCATCGCGATGAACAATTTTTATTTTTGATGCACAATATGTTGTGAATATTAGGGAATTAAGATTAAATGAACTCTCTACGACACTTCTAAAAAGGTTGTCACTTACTTTTGAATTTTCATATCGGTTGAGGTTGAAATTTGTTTCCCTTTCGTTGTGCCAACATTCAGCGATTGCGAACAATATTGATAATCACAAAGACATAAAGAATTAAAATAAATTTAAAAATCATATTGATCTTATTTTTTATGATGAACTGGGCATGAAAAAAAAATGAGAGAGAAAGAGAAAGAGAGAGAGAGAGAAAGAGAAAGATGAAGCGGTAGCAAAGTAAATATTGATTGGAATAAAAGAGAGAATTTACATAAGAAAAATAAAGCAATACAATGCTTAAAGTATTGTTTAGGTTGTTACAGGGACAGTTTTGAAATAATTAGCCAATTTATTACTTAAAATTGACTTAAGCGATTAAAAATAAAAAAAAAAGAGCTTAAATCAATTGAAAATCCCATAAAAAAGACCGGCCCGCAATTATTTCTAATGTATTTAATGGAATCAAGTCGTGTCAAATCTTATTAAATCGATCTCGAGTTGAATTTGAATAGATTGACTTATTTTAAAACCTGATTTTGCGTGCATTGAAGATTGCAATTCATAACATTTAGAAAATTACTCCCTCCGTCCCTTAATTATTGTCTTGTTTGATTAGACACATGAATTAAAAAAAATAATTAACTTGATTATTAATATTGGTATAATGTATAATTTCCTTTAATGCCCATATGTATGTGGTTCATAATTAAAGTAGGGAAAAAAGTAATGGTAAAATGGTAAAAGTGATGTCCTAAAAAGGAAAATTTTCAAACAAGACAGTTATTCTGGGATGAACAAAAAAGGAAAGAAAAACAATAATTTAGGGATGTAGGGAATATTATTAATGATGAGATCCTCCTAGATACTATCTTACGTGTTTTTAATGTCAACTTCATGTGGGTCTAAGGTCCATGTTGACGATGACCACCCAGTCCCTGGAGCAGCTAAGGTCCCTAGATGAGGACCGCTGCCGAGGTCTTCGGGCGAGCTTGACATCCGAAAGCCTGCGTGAGCCTCATGTTCTCGAAGGTCTTAGCCACCGACCTGGATCTTCTTCATCTCTTGCTATAGTTACATCGGAGACGAGCTTTCACCTTCCTCGTTAAGTGTTAACATAAGGAATTCAATGCCTACTGCATGTTAGCACTTAACTTGGAAGAGACAAGACATTCTTATTGGAGTAAGACATTCCTTCCCAATGAAGCTACGACGGCATTTATGAGCTCTTCCTCCACCCAAAAAGGAAGCTTCTATGTAATTGCTTTATACTGACAGAAGACTAGCATCATTAATAAGCAGTCCACTCCCAAGTATTCAAGTGGCCAAATTCATACCATCTACACGCCACCTTCAGCTATAAATAGTATGTATCACCTCCATTTATGGCTAAGCCACATCTACTCCAAAAAATATACCAGAAGCACTGTCTGTTTGCATTAAACACTTGCCTTCAATATACTCTCATTTACTCTACCTTTGAGTAAATCATTAGAAGGCTGTTGGCATTAAACACCAATCACCTTCCTCATTTTTACCACGGTACTGATTGTTACATCTGAGGTTAATAGTCGGGTAAAATTTCTGACACCTAACGGTATTTTCTTTGTTATTAGTAGAAGTTTCAGAAAGTCCATGACGGCCAAGTATCTGCAAGATATACCTTTTGACAGCTGGAACATCCTATCTATTAACTACTTACACACATGGATATGACGCGATCAACAGATTTATTTTGACGTGATCTATTAACAATTTACTTTTCAAATGCAATACCCCATACAGTAATATGTAAAACAATGGATGCAAACAAAATAAAATTTTGATCGAGTATTAAATTTAAAACTTGAATTCTTAATAACGGTTCCAATATTTACCTTAAAAAAACATACGGAAATAACCTTAATCTGACCCAAGATAGAAAAAGGTTTGCAACCCTAAATATTTATACCCATCTCATGGGTTTTGCTCTGAAATTCCAAATGATGTTGTCTTTCTTCTGCAATCAATCTCTTACTAGACTTGTTTGCATCGAAAACATTTGGCTTGTCCTCTAACTTGGAGGCTGGACTGGAGAGAGGATCTTAAACTACTCCCAAGTCCTAAATGGACCTTTCATGACAAAATAGGATTGGGACATGCACTTTTCTTAGCCCTAGAACGTGACCCACTAAATGAACAGACACTTTATACGTGATGCTATTAACAGTTTGACACGTAATCGTCCAGCTTCTCCAAAGTCAGCTAGTTGGTCCTACCCGGCTCGCCCTCCGACTCCGGGTTTCCTCGCCCTAGCCGGCTAGCCCTCCGGTTTTCCCTCGCCAGTCGCCCTCGCTCCACAACTTTTTCAGTGACTAAAACAAAAGAGACAAATGAATTTGAAAATAATTTTTCTTTAGAGAGAATTTATTTTATTACATTATTTATTTATCTACTACATTTACGCAGAATAATCTTGCCTAAAAGAAAACGTTCTCTTTTTTATTTCATGTCACATAAATTATACGGAGTATTACTGAATACTTATATATATTATTATGAATAGAAAAAATATGAATAATAATAATGTCTCAATTATATTAAAATTCAACACTATTATATATTTATAATTTTTTGTGTCTCAATATTGCAAGAAGGGAAGGATACAGTACTACATTGACACTAAAAAGAAAGTATTGAGTTTTACAAGGGGTAATTTTTCATGTTTCTGAAGCAGTCTATTTTTGTTACAACAACATCATTCAAATTAAATTAACAATTAAGTTTCTTAATTAGAAAATGTTTTCTTCAATTTGTACAAAATTTATTATTTTCTTTTCCTTTTTTTTTCTTTTTGCCACAAATACAAATCTAGCTATGAATATAAATGATCAAATGTTATTCTTTATGAATACAGGAAGAGAAACTAAAATAAATTGTTGGTTGATTATACTAGAAAAATATTTATAAAAAAAAAACCCGTGTAGGAATGTAATCCGATAATTGTATAGTAGTACCATTTATGTGAAAAAAATAAAAAACATAAGCATAACTGCCTATATATATTTCTTCAAAGAAGCATGAAAGAAATAAAAATAATATTACATAATTCATTTGTAGATTGAAAAAGAGGAAGTAATAGTTAATGTTAAAAGGTGTACTTCGCAATATATATTCTACTATGATTTAAGTGGATGATATTTAAAGGGTAGCTTTGTCATTATACAGATTAACTTGAAGTTACATTAACAAATGTGGATAAACAAAATAGACTCTTTCTTTTATTTATTAGAATGTAATTTTAGTATGAATAATATACTCCCTCCGTTCCATGCAAAGAGTCCACTATACTATTTTGAGATATTTCACTTAAAGAGTTAACTTTTAAAAAATTATACTTACAATTTTCATAATCTTTCATCTTTACCCTCCACTTGTGTTGTAATCATCTTGGTTGTGCTTAATTATTTTTGTAATTATGATCAAATTCAATGACACTAATATATTTCTTAATAATTATACTTTTCAAACGTGGACTATTTGGGTGAAACGGATGGAGTACTTTGTAAGGATTTATTTTAACATATAGGTCATGAAAACAAGTAAGAGCTCATTTGGTCGTGCGCTTTAGCCAAAATGCATGGATAAAATACAGCTTATTTGCAAAAAATATGTTTCAATGCTGCGGCAGAAAAAATAGCGTTTTCAAAATGTAGCTGTATTTTAAAATGCTGGAATTCCCAGCTTTTCCCCAAAATGCAGGTTTTAAAATGCTGTTAGGAAAAAAAAAAGCTGCATATTGGAGTAATATCTCAAACACATTTATAAAAAAAGACCTGCATTTTTAAAATTTTATGTTTTTTAAAACGATGCATTTTAAAAATATTGTATTTTGTAAATAATACACCAAACAAGCTCTAAGTTGAACATACAGCTCTAACAAAAAGCAAAAAGTAAAGACGATGTGGAGTCTGGAGATTATAATATATATTCTTGCAATGCAACTTAGTTAATTTAGAGCCGTTTGGTGTAACATTTTTTAAAAATAATTTTTTTTTATAAATATATTTGAGAGTTTTAGCGTCATTTTGAAAATACAATTTTTTTTGTCATATCATTGAAACACAATTTTGGAAATAAGTTGCATTTTGGTCATAACGTACGACCAAACGGGTTCTTAGATGAACTCCAAAACTCAAATACTAAGAGCATCTCTAATGTTATCATCTAGTTTTTCCTATGTGACATGTTTAAACAAGAAGACCTCTTTTATATGTGGCAAAAAATTTATAAGATTGAGAGTCTTCTTTCTAAATGTGCTCCAATGCAAGACTTCTTTTAGAACATTTTTTCAGACGTGACATGTTTTATAATTAATTATAAAAAGTAAAAAATAAAAATTACTCTTACTGTAGCTAATTAATGGTAAAAAATAAAAATAAAAACGACGGTAAATGACGTAGGTGACCCTCTAGAAGTAGATGATTGCTTAGAAGATGTTTCCCTAACCAAATACCACCTCAGTGTAAGAGATAGATGATTGCATAGGAAAAGTTCTATGTTTGGGGAGTTTGAAAATTTTCAATTAATGAAAAGTAGGTGTCATTACTTTATTGGTCAATGTTGCATTATCATTTCAAAATAAATGAAAATTACTTTCTTTTTTTTTGTTTAACGTAATTACTCCAAGATTTGCTCCCTTTCTTTCTTCTTAATCAATCCAATAGGTGTTTACATTTCAAACTAGTCATAGAGCCCGTTCGCACAGGTATAATTTGAATTTAAAATGAATGAATACATTTGTGAAATATTTTTATAAAAAATTATTATTATATATTAAATATAAACGTTTGGTAATTTAATGTGTAACAAAAGTTAGGTGTTATCAATTTATGCTAAGCGATGGTCATTTATTATTATTTTCGTTTCGAAATAAGTATTTTTTATTAATTTTTATACATGTATAAGTAAATATTTGTTTCTATATATTTTTTTATTTATAACGTATTTTTTAGTGATATCAAACAGTTAAGGTTTCATTATGGTTTGAATCTGAAACCCTCTTACTTAAGCAACCAACGCCCCTTTCATTCATGCCTCCGCTCGGCCCATTCATTTGGTATATTTTTCCTTCTCCATAGGGTGAGAGATTGGTTCATTATAGCGTCTTTGTGAGTGGTATGCCTTGTATTCCCTTATTTTATTTGTTAGGTATTTTAGAAAATTTTGTATTTCTAAACCAAACCTTTGAATAAAAAAATATAAGTACAACCTAAATACTCAAAATTTCATTAGGACACACACTTTCATTATTCATTTATAGTCTCATCATCAAAATGAAACATAATCATATTCCAACATTCTCAACAAAGAGTTGTTTGTTTATTATCGGGATGTTTGAAAAAAAATATCCATGACATTTTTTCTTTCTTAGGAGTACTATTTTTACTATATTACCCATTGATTAACTCAATTAAAGGGATGTACAAAGCATGTTTTTTTTTTCTTCAAAAAATTGAAGTTAAAAATTGAAAATAAATCATGAACAATTATTTATAATAGAATTAATTGACTTTAAATTTGTTTATGCTAATCATTTATACTAATTATACCATTTCCACATGGCGTTACCATAATTAATATGTGTATAATTATGATAAGGTCAATAACCGATGAAGGTGGTTTTTTTATTATTTAATGCACTATCAATACATTTGTGTCTTCTCCCATCCCTCTTTCCAACTTTTCATTTACAATTTTATCCATATTTAAAAATCTTAAAATATGGTAACCATTTTTATAATCTTCTAATCTAAATCTCACTTATATTTAATATTTCATGAATTTTATGTAAGGAAAAACAAATCAATTTCAAAATATTAATGACATCATTCACATCATAAATTAAGAAGTTGTCTTATTTTGCTTAATCAAGCAAAGTCTTCGTAATCATAATCATGGCTAAAAACATGGTATATTGCAGCTTTATATCCGCTCCTTCCCCCCCTCTCTTCTGTTCATCCAATCCAAGTTACTCGATTTGAATCTTCACCTTTTGATTTGTTATATATTGATAATAATTCTAATTGTAGTTACAAACAACTACAATTATATTGATATTATAATTACAATTATTAATGTGGGTCATTCTCAACCAATGCTCATGTAGTTGTACAAATTTTATTTTTCATCTCTCTTCTACTCTTTTCTTTATTATCTATTTCTTTTTCCCCATTTTTTGTTTTATCAATTTTTTTTTATCTTTCATCTATTTGCTCTCTTATTTAAAGTGTTAACTTTTATTCTCTATCATCTTCGTAATTTTTATCATTATATCCTAAAATTTAAATATAAGCAATTTTAAAAACTTGTTCACTTCAATAAGTTTCAAGTAATCATAAGACAAACTATTGTGACGGTACAATTTCTAATATTTTACAAATGAATTTGGCTTCAATCAAATCAAACTCGATGGACAACTATTTACAAATGAATTTTTGGTCAATTTTTATTTTAGTTTTGATTTGATAAAGTTATAAATTAGACATATATAATTAGAACCGTAATTTTTTTTTCATTTGTGTTGTACATCAATAACTATGTTTCTAAATGTAAAAGAAACAATGCTTTGCCAAAAATTAAAATGAAAATCAAAATTTTAACCAAAAGCAAAAATAAAACAAAATAAAAAACAAATCAGAATCTTCACTAAAAGCAAACTACAAAACTTAAAATCAAAACCAATAATCTAAACCAAACTAAAGATATAAATCACAAACTGAACCTACATTAAATTAATCTAGGAATCAATAACAAATATTTTTAAACTAAAACCATATTCGAAAGCAAAAATAAAATAAAAATAACAGTAAGATCAAACTCATCATATAAATAAATTTAAAAAACTCAAAAGCAAAGTTGATACTGAAGAAAAAGACTAAGAGTGAAATCAAAACCACAGTTATCAAAAAATTAAAACCAAAACTAAAATTAAAATGATTTATTAATCATAAACCAAATTGTAATCAAAACGAAAATGAAAACCAACAGTCAAGGAAAAAATTAAAATTAAAATTACAATTCATAATCGAAAATAAAAACAAAAACAAAAATAAAATTATCAACAAAAGGAAAACAAAACACCAAAAACCTAGAAACGAAAACATATCAACTGTCAAAACAAAGATTATTGGCGAAATGAAAGCCAAAACAGAAAATCAAAGCAAAAACAAAAAACAAGGCACTTACTTTAATTCGATTACATGAGATGAAATTGTAAATAAAAAGATAAAAATTGTCGAGAGAGGAATTTGTAAATGAAGAGATAAAAATTGTGTGTATATATATATATATATATATATATATATAGAGAGAGAGAGAGAGAGAGAGAGAGAGAGAGAGAGAGAGAGAGAGAGAGAGAGAGAGAGAGAGAGAGAGAGAGAATCATGTTGCATACCGACCGCAAGATATATTCAAATGTAAAGTCAGTGAGATTGCTGGGTTGTACTTGATGCTTACCTTGACTTGTTTCTTTGAAATTTGAATGCATGCTTAAATCAATGTACCATAACACAGATGGACTAAAAGGATTAAAAGGAACCAAAGCTCAAATGAGCATAGATACGGATGTCCTTACATGGGCGACCAAAGGAAGCAAATGGACTAAAAGAATTTTCAATCAAGATGAGTCAATGAAGAGTTGATCAATAAAAATGCCTAATAATCTACCCAAGTGACTTTACATCTTTCTAGATACACTATATATATATATATATATATACTTATATATATATATATATATTTTTATATATATATACACAAATATTTTCAATACTTATTATTTAATACCCCATTATCATAGTTGTAGGTAGTAATTATAATTAATAGGTATTACCGTTTCAACCTTTTTGCCTAGAATTTGAAAAGTCACATTCTCTAAGAGTCTTTATATACTACTCCACTAATTACTCAAGTTCACTACCTAATACTAATACATAATAGTAATATCTATAAGATTAGTACCTAATAGTAATACATAATGGTAATCTACTATTATAAAAGTCTTTATATACTAATTACTTATGTTCACTACCTAATAGTAATATCTAATAGTAATACCTAATAATAATCTACTATTACATAATACCTTTTGTTATAATTATAGTTAATATATATTGTTAATAGCTAATATGTCAAACCGTTATCGAAGAGGAAGGCGAAACGGTGATCCTACTTGGCAGCTTCATGATCCATCTTTAGCAAAAGTTGGGTTTTGTGTCAACTCTATAGGCAACTTCACCAACTTTAAATATATATATATATATATATATATATATATGGGGGAGTATTTAATGGTTACTTTTTTATTTAACCATCAATGGTTACTCTCATTTTCAACCATTGGATTAAAAATTAAAGGTTGAGATTTAATGGTTAGTTGGAAAATACAATTAATGCAAGTAGGTAAGTCATTTAATGCATTAAATATCAACCTTAATTTTTGATCCAATGGTTGAAAATGAGAGTAACCATTAATGGTTAAATAAAAAGTAACCATTAAATACTTCTCCATATATATATATATATATATATATATATATATATATATATATAGATTTAGTCATTTCCCTTCGAAGAAAATTTGGAATACGGTATATCCTATTTAAATGAGTTTGATTCTTTCATTATTTCTCATAATTATAATTGTTATTGATGAAAAATTTGAATATTTTGCTAACTTTTTCCTTTATTTAATATCAAAACTAAATATAATTAATCTTGCAATTGGTTATACTTCTTCCTATTTCCTCCATTCCTAAATTATTGTCTTGTTTAACTTTTTATGGTCAAATATGATGCATTTTAAATGCAAATTTGGCATATATTATTTTATTTTTAAAAAATTATAAAACACATAATTCGTAGTGCTTTTAAAATACTATGAATAATGCATTTTATTATTTTGAAAAAAAAATACGTCAAATTTGATTTTGAAAAGTATTTTGTTGAGTATAAGTTTTCTAATTATTATAAGTACCATTCTATTAGCTTAATTAATAAACGTAATGTTATTTGAATATATTAGTACATGGTAAGAATAATAAAACTTAACTTTAATTGTTAATCAAGCATCGCACAAGGTGACTGCTAGGGGTGTTCAGTATTTGGTTTTATCCGAAAACCAAACCGAAAAATCGATCATCCGAACCGAACAAACCGAAACCGAATTTGAATTTGGTTTTTGGTTTGGTTTGGTTGGCAAAACGAATTCTAATATGGTTTTGGTTTGGTTTTGGTTTTGCCTTTTAAACCGAAAACCAAACCGAAAACCGAATTAGAAAAATATAATAAAATTAAATATATTATTATTAGTTATATAAATAATTATTAGTTATATAAAGTTTGAACAATGTAATTCATTGTTTCTTTTTCAATATGTTTTTTTGACATTTGTTGGTTTATTTAAATGTTCTTGTAATGAGTCGCAGAAATAACACAAGTGACAACTCAAACAAATTTTATAGATGTTTAGTGACAAAAGAGGCCAACTAATGTGTGGAATCCAAGACTTTCTTCAAGTTCGAGTGACTAAGTATATGTAATCTTACATTTTTAGAGATATTATATAATTTTGTTAAAATTGTAATCTTTGTTTTGGATTTTTTTAAATGATAAATATTTAAACTTTGAATTGAATTGTAGTTTTAACATTTGTTTGGTTAAAACCGAAAATCGAACCGAACCAAACCGAAAACCGAATTCGAATTTGGTTTGGTTTCTTGGTTTTTTATTTGGTTTGGTTTGGTTTTTGGTTTTAAGGTTGAAATAACAAAAACCGAACAAATCGAACCGAACAACCCGAACAACCCGAAAACCGAACCGATGAACACCCCTAGTGACTGCTGGTATAAATAAAATAGAATGCCAAAATCTCTCCACTCATAGAGGTAGAATCGAGATAATTATTCTCTCTGTTTCATAAGAGTTATTCTTTCCTTTTTAATTCCTTTTTTTTTTTTCACAATATGAGTTGCATTTCAAATTTTATTTAGTAGTATAAGCTCTTAATTTTGTTTCCTCTTCAAAAGCTAGCATATTTTAATTTTGTTTCCTCTTCAAAACCATACTATTTTAAGTAACTCGTCCTACAAGAAAAGTTTTAAAATTGAAGTGCACTACGAGGACATACATAGAATAAAGTACTCCCTCCGTCCCTAAATTATTGTCTGGGTTGACCCGGTATACGGATTAAGAAAACTCAATTGACTTAATTATTAATATTAGAATAGTATTGAAAAAGTGTGTTGTTTCCTTTAATGTCCATGTGTATGTGGCCCATAATTAAAGTAGGAAAAAAAAAGTAAGGATAAAATAGTAAAAGTGATGTTCTAAAAAGGAAAGTTTTAAACAAGACAATTATTTTGGGACGGACGAAAAAGAAAAGGAAGACAATATTTTAGAGACGGAGGGAGTATAATTTTTAAAAATTATTATTATGACTTTTCAAATACAAGTCTCTTTTTTTCTTTCTTTCTTCTTGGATGGAGCCTTGGAGGGAGGGGGAGAGGACCGAGGAGAATATATTGCGTGTAATTATGATATAATGTCATTTTAATTACCACCCAATTAAATTAAATTACATCAAATCAATACCTCTCATTTGTTAATGTGGAGAGCAATACTAGTTTAACGCCACTCCATGACTACTAATGTGTGATCAGCAAACTTATTTTTTACATCATCAAGTTTCCTAATTTGAAGATAAATTTGGCATGAATATCACCATTGTACTTAATATTTTATTCTCGAATTTGGCATGAACATCACCATTGCACTCAATATTTTATCCGGAGATGTAGTGAGTATTACTCCTATGAAAGAATCTTATCTATTGAAGAAGGAAAAGATGATTCCATTTAATAGTTTTCAGATCACCTATATCTATATTTTTAATTAATTCAATCATGAAAAATTACTTTTAAATACTGTGACATCCCAAAAATTTACTTATTTTGACTTTAAAAATATTAACAAATTTTGATTAATTTGACTTGAAAATATTTTGTTGACTTTTAATTGTTATCCTAGATAATAAACTAGTAGTATTTACTAAATTTGAGTAAGTAATATGTTTGACTCTCTTTTAATATTTTATACTATTTTAAAGATATACTAACATATCAATTATTCTAGTAATAAAAATGTAACACAAATTTGATTAAGTATATTGAAGTGTACGGATAATATTGTGAAATCTTAGCTTTTAATAATTGAGGTGGAACCAAATGAAAATTTCATCCATTTCTATCTCTTTGGCTGGACCGATATAGCTTAAATATTAACCATTCGGTGGCTTTGAACAAAAGGAATACAAAGAATAGTCTATCCGTTTTCTCTCCTCTCCAGAAATTAAACCCGTACTTATTACTTTATGTACGATATTGATTTAGTTTGCGATGTTTAGATGTTTTGACGAACTGATTTTGTAGGGTTGACATGCTCGAGGTATAGATCGATTATATTGGGAAACATGATGTTGCATCGATAGTTTTCGATATTGAATTTTATTTTGATGTGAGGTAAAAGAGACTATGCAGTATTGATTCCGTGTCATTTGTATCACGTGATCATTCTAAAATATTCCGTATCTTGAAATAGAATTTATTGCTATTATTCCATCTTGTTTTATCAAATAGATTTTGAAAATGAAGTGTTTATTATGATTTCGTGATTTATCTCGATTTGGTCAAAAGTATGATTATGTAGAATAATTTAGTGATATTAGTCGGTGTGTCGGTCTCAGTGAGCCTCGTTACTACTATTGTTTATGAGTTGGTGGACTCAAATTCTCTGAGTGCCAACGATTGAGATGTATACGAGTTCCATGTTTTTGCTACTGAACCCGAACCCGATAGTATACTAGATTGTGATATATGATTGAGCAGTATATTTTGATGCTTCGAGCATATATACCGTGTTTCGTTCTTTGAATGTTGATTTGCCAAGAGCATGATTTTATTGATTTATGAGTTATTGTCCATAGTTTAACTTCATGGACAAAGTGATATTTGAATCGTATGTCTCCATTATATTCTGTGGTATTAAGTATCCACTCCCTTGCTGGGCTCACAAGCTCACCCCCCACCAGTTATTTGAGTTTTGCAGATTTAATTTGATCAGAGTGCACAGTGGAAGAATGGCTAACTGTTAGGTGGGGTAGAGAGCGAGCCTAGTGAATGGTTGATAGAAGTGAGTGTAGTAAAATTTGAGTTTTGATTGACTTCTTGTATCAAGTTTGATATTTATAAGATGGACGTTTTTTTAGAATCTAGGTGTTATTTATTTTTCACTGCAAGTTTGAGATATTTATGATATGTTAGTATATGAATTTAGAAGCAGGTGGTGAATTTGGATCATCACAAATACTATGGTGCTTGAATACTAGAAGACATTAGGAAAATTACCGGTCAATATTAGTTTTTTTTCAAGGTTGTAGGAGACTTAGGCCTTACCCCAATTTTTATTATTTTTATTATTGAATGTCTTAAAATGCTACAATTAAGACTATATGATTTAATTAGTTCAATATTAGTTTTTATTTGTTCATTTAGCTTTCAAACCAATTGATAAGACTAAACTAGAGAAGGGAAAAAAATACCATAATTCCTTCATCATTACCGAAAAGAAAAGGGGATTTCATTCACAATTGACTCTTCAATAGTCCTAATATAACTTTAATTTAAAGTTATCATTAATCAATTATCATGAATATGGACTACCATTACTTAATAGTTGACCTTAGAATCAGTTTGGTGCAGCATTTATAAAATGCAATGTTTTAAAAATGTAGGTCTTTTCTTATAAATGCGTTTGGGATATCACTCCAATACACGATTTTTTCCTAACAGCGTTTTAAAATCTACGTTTTGGGAAAAAGTTTGGAGTTCCAGCGTTTTAAAACTCAGCTGCGTTTTGAAAACGCTAATTTTTCTGCCGCAGCATTGAAACGCATTTTTTACAAATAAGCTACGTTTTATCCCTGTGTTTTGACTAAAACGCACGACAAAACGGGTTCTTATTCTGTTAATGACTCGATTAATGGACTTTACAAACAATTAGTGAACAAATTACCTTACTCATATTCAAACAAAACCGTTCCACCAAGAACCATATCAACTGCATGGAGTACAATAAACTTGGAAAATTGGCCAAAGACCAATTACTCTATGCTCTGTCATGAAATCCTTATCGAACCAAGCTTTTACATTGACTGCATTAATACAATTCTATGCTTGTCTTGAGATTTTTCTACAGTTCCACTATTATATATGCGGGTTTGTTGACATCACACACCCATTAACTATATATAGAAAGGAACACATGCAAAACAAGCGTAGTAGAACGTATTTATTGGAGGACCATAGCCCTCCTCATCTTGTACTATATATATATATATAGCTAGAAGATGAATATTAGTCCTTTTAGTTATCAATCCATGATTTTCTTTTAGGTTTTTCGACAACTGTGCCATCGTTCCCTGCCAACGCCCTATACTTGTCCTTTCTCGTAAAACTTGTACACTCGTAGGATAAAGTCGAAGCAAGAGCCCTTTGTATGTAGTTGGCCACATCATGGCTTGATTTCCCCGACCCACAAGTCAGCCTATATGGTAGTTTATTCAAAAATGTCACCTCATATGCTGGGCTAGGGTTCATGAAGAAGTAAAATGGGTCCATCCCTTTCCAACCCCTCGCTGTTGTTCCATGAAACATGCTCATCTTGTTCCTCATTGCCACCGGCACCAGCTCGTCGGTTAACTCTGCAAACAAGGCTGAAAATCGTAGTAAAAATGGTTCTCGACATGTTGTCCCCTCGGGGCATATGACTAGGTCACCTTCTTCTAAGAGTTTCTTAATCATCTCAGCATCTTTGATCCGGTCACGGTTGAGTCGGACAGTTTTGATTGGGGAGATGATTTCGGAGAGTCGGGAGAGTGAGTAGGTCACTGCAGGAATTGGTCGGCCGAGGGCAGTAGAGAGGAAGATTGGGTCGAGGAGGGTGCGGTGTGAGCAAATGAAGAGGACACCTGTTTGACCTGTTGACTTTTGAGCGGGAGGAGGTGGGGTTCCTTTGATGGTGACGCGGACGCCAAGGGCCCAAAAGGCGTAGTACACTAGAGGCATTGGGAGGAGTGATCCAGCTGCGATGCGTAAACAGGCGAGGACAAAGCCCACTGGGATCCAAAGAATAATGAGGAGGGCCATAAGTGGGCTCAGTTTCTGGACTAGGCGCCCATCGTGGAATACTATGGGCTTGGGCAACTTGTCACGGGCCACAGCCTCAACTTTGGGGTTTGCTGGCACTACGTAACTTTCCTGCATTGACAAATCAAATATGAGAATTGAGAATCGCTTCCAGAAGATTACGTAACACATTCTCGAGAAATTCAGTTATTTAGAATAGTAAATTTAATTAATGTTATTGGTATTATCATTAGAACATATTTTATGACTCATCATTAATTACGTTTTTTAATTTTTGTGCTTTTTTAACAATGAACATTTACCCGAGAGGGAGGGGCTAGTTACTTGTTATATCTACTTAATGACAAACTTTTAGATGTCAATTGACATTATCAAGAGGGAAAGTTAGATGTGCATTAAATAATTACGAAAAATTCTGCATAAGCAAAATTAAGACCATTCCCTGTAATTAGCGAAAGATGCTATGGTAGATACTTTATGCTACTACCTTCGTCTCAAAATAATTGTTGTTTTAACAATTTGCACAGATTTAAGAAAACTTAAAAAAAAAAAACTGATTTACCCTTATTTAAGTTCATGTTGTAAAAGTACTTTTTTTTCTTTTTACCAACCTTCTTTAATGAAAATAGTAAATAAGGGGAAATTTGACAAAATATGGACAAATATTTCTTAAAATTCTATAACGACAATTATTTGAGACAAATTTTTTTTGCTAAAACAATAATTATTTTGGGACGGAGGTAGTAGTAATTGATGATAATCCCACCTATGAGATTTGGGTAGTCAACGACGAAAATGCTATATATGTACAAAATTTGTCAACAACAAACATTAAAGAATGAAATGAATTTTGTATGTGTAACATTACGTAATGAAACAGTCTGTCTATTTATAGTGCATTCATACAAAATGAATGTTACTTTTGACTTACATATTTCTAGTTTAAATAAATTGATTCGCACAACTCTATTTATTAGGCAAAAACTTTTTCAAACAATATATCATGAATGATCATGCTTATATTTTTCAAATGTCCGATCGAGATGCTGCAAGGATAATGTCCTAATTACTAAAAGCATGATCAAAAATAGAATGGACAAACTAGTTTACAATGCAATTAAGTATTCATATATGTAGTATTATTTGTAATTTATTTATGTTGAAAATCTTGATGCCACTTTGGCGTAACAATATCTTGCTGTCATTATTGGTGTTTTATGTTGAAATTTACTCTGTCATAACGAAATCTTGTTACAACAAAACAATTTAACATGAAATTTTTTGGATGGATCCTTCTGAAATTGTGTCACTGACCTTGCAAAGTTTCATGAAGGGGAAATCGGTCTTTCTATCTCCAAGTCCGATCTCTGGCGGGGATGCGTCTCTAAACGCCTTTTTAAGTGCATCAGCCTTATTATTTCCGACAAGTATACCAGGACTTGTCACCAATCCAGTGGCTCTACCTTTATAACTATCGATCTCCGTCCCTAACACCAAATCCGCCCCTAAATACTCTTTCAAAAACGCCTCTACCATTATCCTTGGATTAGCCGTTAATACACACCTGTTCCCACAAGACGAGAACACGCGCCAACTCTCGGGGTGCAAATCACTTGAATAAAACTTTGGCAACACCGCTCGTGCCACGGACTCGATATCGGACACTCTCATGCCAGCAAAAGTGGCAAAGATGAGAACACGGATGCCTGCAGACTCTGATATCAAGTAGTAGAGGATTCCAGCTAGTGGGGTGGCTAAGAGCAAAAATAGAAGCCTTAGTACACCACCAACTTCGAATGCAACAAGGGCAAAATAGGGAAATGAGCTACGTCCCCGGAGTAAGGTGCCATCAAAGTCGGCCACCACCGTGTGCTTATCCCTGCCGATGGATTGGCATTGGTCAATGGTCGGGAAATCTGGTTGGCAAGTTTCCTTATCTTTCGCCATAGCTATAAAGAGAGGATATCGGAATGTTAACAAAAGCAGTTGGTGGTGTTATGGTTGTTAATGTTAATTGTGTTAGTTATTTATAGAGGGAAGAGATATTGATTGTGTTCAGTAATAAATGGAGAGATGTAAAAGACAAAGTATTCGGATTAAGAGATCAATGTGGCTCCGAGGATTCCAAAAATGATTACATTTCAAACCTATAATATTTGGAATTGACGATGAGGTTAGTCAAAAAAAAATTTTTATTTTTAACTGAATGTCACATTTAACTAACTCATATTGGTTTATGTTAGCTCGATATACATTGTTCGACTCTCTGTTAATCAGTTTAAGCTTTCCCTCGACTTGAATACGCAACATAAATTCCCTCGGGTTTAAGCATTTTGTATGTAACAGAGCTGGTTTCAGACTTTCAACAAATGTGCAAGATGGCAAAGTCAATTTGACACAGTTACAGTGTCGCTGTCGAGGGCGATAGACTTGGAGAAACACAAACCGGCCTTGTGCCATCCGCCATAGATTGTCATTATTCCTCCCTTGCATCGTAAGTGTATCTGGTAAGGGTATTCTCACGTAAGTGTGGTTCTCATATTATCAATCATATCGCTGGAGACTTGGCCCTATTTTCATTCTTGTCATCCCAAGTTCCCTTTTCATTGAAAATAACATCTAAGATTTTTCTGGAGATGATTCCAAGAGCGACACTTATTTATGGCCATTAATTTACATATCATGTATGTATGGGAATTAAGGTGACTGCAGATGCTCATACAAAAATGAATTGATAAAGACTCACCTGCGTGATTCTGATTGATGCAATTAATTACTTAGTTAGTTAATTGTTTTGGACGGTGTTTACAACGAAGAAGATCAACGTGGTGAGCGTAAGAGAATAAATTCCATAAAACAAAGGGATCTGCTATTCTAAATTCCATTTTCATGTCGGAAAAACCAAGGAGATTTGGAGGTTCACTTACCATTTTGTTTAGTTAAAAATAATATTATTTGCATGACACATTTAGAGATTTTAGACTACTTCCATGAGCGCAAGAGAATAAACTCTCATATTGCAACCTTTTAGTTGTTTTACTTGTTCAAAACAGATTTATTTGAATTAAAACTTTCCACAAGTTGGTTTCCTAGATTCCATTTCTCATTTAGAAGTTTAACCTGTCAAAGAAAGACTCGACCATGTACTGAGATCAAGTACTAATATTAAGCTTAACCATTCAAGGAATTTTAGAGATTCGTTGAGTTTATGATTCCAAACTGCCCCTAGCTAGTTTGATGCACTCTGCTTTTGAAACCTAGCACTCTCCATTGCAAGCATAATCATATTTATAACAATAGTCAAGCCTCGTTTCATTAATCCCCAGCAGATAACATTATAAGAGTGATGAAAAATGTTGGTATTTATAAAATTCAAGAGGGGTGTAATTTTATAATTTCAAAAAAATTTTTTTTTTTGGGGCGAGGGGGGGGTGCTAAATGTAATTTTTCAGAAGGGTAAGTGTATATCAAAGGGGGTTAAGTGTATTTTAATATAAAGAAGACAGGGGTATAATAGTCCTTTTGCCGGGTGGCTACGTCTAGCGTAGTGGGGCTGCGTTTAGGGGCTGTGCATTATAAATGGACTATGGTGCAAAAGCAGTTTGCAATAGAAAAGCCTTTGAATGCTGAGCAATAAAGCATTAATAAACTCTTCAACCAAGCAGAATTGCGCACTACGACAAAAAGACCACAGAGAGAGAGAGAGAGAGAGAGAGAGAGATTGACCTAACAGTGCCTCATTGTCTATGTATTCACAGTTTCAACTGCAAATTAAACTTTGCAATGATATGTCCATGTCCAATTTTCTTTTATGCATCTTTTAATAATCATAAAGCTCATGACAGCTTAAAGAATGAATACAAACAGCAACAAAAGTCTGCTTCCATCTTTTTATTCTTTTTCCTTTCTGAGATTTTCAGAAAAGGAAAACAATTTTCATGTGTACCTGATAAGCTTTTTCTATCTGAAAAAGAAAAAGTGAACAACAAAAGCCCGCAACAAATTTTTGATGGCAACATGGAAAAGATTATGCAAAGGAAACAAGATTTCATTGAGAAAAATGAATAATACATAAGCAATGGAAATCCAGATGCCTCAACAAATGACTGCCTACATCTCTCCCGCCAAAGTATAACTAAAAAAATTCAAAATCTAAATAAGGACTCGACGATGATCGGTCGGAGTCACAAGCATTCTTGTCACTTGGAGGCAAGGATGACTTTAATGCTTGATTAAAGACTGCAAGATCTACTGGTTTTGGAATCTCTGGAGGATGAGTACTTCGAATTAGAGCCCAGTTAATGTTTTGAAAGAAGGGATGTTGTTTTATCTCAGTGGCACCCCTTTTGTACCCTAATCTCTTTTGTGGGTCTTTTATGAGCAGACTCCGGATCAAATCCTTTGCAGCAAAACTAATCGTGGATCCCTCTGGAAATTTAAGCGACTGGCCAACAACATTAAATAACGTCTCTCGATTTCCATTGCCTTTGAATGGCGTTTTCCCATGCAATAATTCATACAAGAAAATACCAAATGTCCACCAATCAACAGCACTTCCATGACCGTCACCTCTAATTATTTCAGGGGCCAAGTATTCATGTGTCCCAACAAATGACATGGATTTGGCAGCAGTTGGCTCTGCAATGAGAACAGGAAGCGAATTTGGACTTGCTAAATTTGTTCGTTCACTCTTCACCTTTGAGGTTTTAGAATTGAAAAGGCGTGGCTTAAAGCAGGTGGGTTGGAAGCAAGAGGGCTCCACACAAACGGGTAATCTACAAGCTGGATCAATGCAGGATGGCTGGATACAATACGAAGTGATTGTACAAGATGGCTCACTACTGGACTTAACAAGCGTGGGACTCACAAAACATCTTAAAGATAAATCAAAATCAGAAAGCATAATATGACCATCCTCTCTCACCAATACGTTTTCAGGCTTCAAGTCTCTATAAACCACGCCCATCATGTGAAGATACTCTAGGGCAAGAAGAACCTCTGAAACATAAAATCTGCCAGAAAGTTAAAAAAGAACCTGTCAGAAGACTCGAAGGATATGTTGACTAGTGTCGGGTAGATTGAAGCAATATGCAAAAAAAAATCTGAATTTAGTCAATAGCGAAAGATGCAAAATCTTGATTGTATTGACAAACTATACATCAGGTATCTTCAGGTATTGATGTAGGATGGCTTTCTGCGCCAAGAAAATAAGGTCTATCAAGCAATCAAGTTAAACTTCAAATATATTGGTTCTGTTTTCACGAGTTACTTTAATGCATTGCATTTATGGTGCTTTGTCTAAGCCAAAAGCAAAAATATGAGAAGCCATAACGGCAGCAGCAGAAGCAGTAACGTCATATTCCCCGCTCCCACCCCCACTCCAACTTAAGAGAAAAAGAAAAGGGAGGCTAGTCATAAAATATGATAAAGAAGAGTACATCCTTTTAGTTGGAAAAGAAAAATAGCTTAATAGTCTGAAAGTGTGATCAAGTACATACTTCTTCGTAGCAATTTCTTTCTTCTTTTACCCATCAGCCAGCCAATTTTCCTTTTGTAGAGCTTGAAGAATTAACACCCTGCCCTCAGCCTTTTAAAAGATAAGTGGTACCAACTAAGCTAGCGCTCGATGGCTACTTTCAAGAAACTTTTTGCTAACATATTCTCTAATTAGGCTCCACGTTAATCAAGCAATCAGTGGAAAAAGTGGACTCGTGAATTGGCCAACCTTGACTGTAGAAATGGGGCAGTCTTAAGTTAAACAAAGCAATTATCAATCAAAATGTAAACGACATTCAGGAGAAACCCAGAATATATAACAATGATGTAAAACGTAAAGAACAAACCTTGCTGCTTGTTCCGAAAAATGCTTGCCTGGCTGTCGCTGCCGAAGCAGATGAAGATCCCCACCGCTGCAAAACTCCATAAGCAGACACGAAAACTTCTCCGTTTCAAAATGAGAATAAAGGGTTGGAAGAAACGGGTGATCCAATAAACCCAAAATCTCCCTCTCAGTTTGAGCTCTAAGCAACTTCTTTCTCCCAGCCAACATCCCTTTATCCATCACCTTCATTGCAAACAAACAACCAATCCCTCTCAACTCAGCCAAATAGACACTCCCAATATCCCCAAACCCAAGCTTCTTCAAAAGCCTAAAATACCCCAACCCCAACTCTCCATCTTTACCCTTCACACTCTGAATGGCATCCCATCGGACATCGTTACTTTTATGAGGTTTCGAAGGACAAAATGTTCGAAAACTCCCCTCATTTGGGTCTACACTGTAACAACAACTAGAGGAACTCAAGCTACTTTTCTCACTCTCCACACAATCAACAGATTCAACACTCAAAAACAACATATCCTTCTCCTCAAAACCGCTGTCGCTAGCTTTACTACTAGTACTAATATTCGATCCGGAACCGGTAACGGTGCTAATACTTAAATCTGTACTAGGACTGGTGTTGATACTGAGGTTATGAAAATTGACAATGGGAGGAGATTTGAGAGAAGAGCCATTAGGATTACGATTGACTAGTTTGCTCATGATGAGGATGAAATGTTTGATGGAATGACTGAATGAGGGGAAAAAAGAGTTGGGATTGGTATAAAGATGTTGGGTTTGGTAATTGGTGGGTGTTGGTCAAATGAGGGTTTCGCCGTCGTCGAGGCGGTCAAAGATGGGGCGAGAGAGTCGCGGGCGCGAAGTTGGGGGTTAGAGCATGGGGAAACAAAGAGGAGGGGTTGATTCAAATTTGAAATGGCGAGACTGAGGGAGTCATATGGGTTTGAGGTATCCAATGAGTGGGTTGAGTTGGGGTTTGGGTTTGAGTCAAGGTTCTTACAAACTCCCAGAAGTGTAACAGCTAACAGACAAAACACAGAGGGAATCAGATTGTATAAATTCGCATTTACCTCCCCCATCCCCACCATATAATATGGAGCGTGTGTGCAGTGTATGACTACTGCATTGGGAGTTACGAGGGCGGAGGACAAGAGCCTTTCATATTTTGTAAACAGACCAACACTAGAATCCCACCAGCCAAAACCGTTACACCGGTCGGAGGAAAGCTATAAGCCTATAAGATGGCACAAAAGTTTACAAGTCGAGGCCCTTGGGCTTAGTCCATGAAGATTATTACTCCGCCCAATCTAAATCATAATAGCCCACCTTCAATTATGGTTGCACATAAACTGATCAAAGGGATGCGATGATATCAGATAAGTTACTCTTTTAGGCTTGGAGGAGGGGTGTAAATTTATTTCAGAGTTTTATGATTTTGATTTTCTCTTTTGTCACCATCATCTTTTCTCTATTTTTCTCTTATTTTTTTTCTTCAATTATTATAAAATAAAAATTCAACATTGAAATCTCTATGTTTAGCACGTCCATCATTTCTTTATAGTAAGTTGATTCCTTTATAATGAATTAAATTTCTCAAAAATATAAATTTAGAGAGAGTCTATTTTTACTACAATTTTTGTTTATCCACTACATTCAATAAAATTTAATTAAGTTATTCAACATCTTGACAAATTTGCCCCTCAAACGCACCTTATTTAAAATCAAAACGATCATCAATTTAATCATGCACAAAAAAATTAAATAATTTTATAATCACAAAATAGAAATAAATCAACTAAAAGGAAAATAACTCATAGGCTTAGTTTCTTTTGCTTACAAATAAAAAAGAAGATATAAATGAAAAACAGACTAAACAAAAAGGCAAAATGATTTATGTAATATTAAAATACAAATTATGAATTAAAAAAATTGTAATACATTGATAAATATGTATTTTGAAAATATTTTACAATAGTTTAACGATCGTACAACATCTTTAACCGTTTTTGACATTGAACTTCAGTTTGTTTCGAACAAATTTCTTTTAAAGAAATTATATGAATAATAATGGATGAGTTTAACTTTTTAGTGTTGACAAATATATATAATTTATTTGAAAAAATAAAAAAAGTAGAAATTAAATTTTAAGTTTCAAAGAAAAAAAATTAGTCGATTTTAGATAAATACACATCAAATCAGGTAAGTATTTGAAGGACAAGTGAGTTATGATAATAACTAATTTTATTAACTATTAATGAACACAGTAGATAAATAAAATTTGTAGTGAAAATAGACTCTCTCATAAATTTACTGTCAATGATTTCCATCTTTAGTTAAAAACTTATTAACTTAATTAAAGCAACTCACTCTTTGTTTATGTCATTCAAACTGGATGGATATTCCCTCTCACAAAAATTTTGAATTTTCTTTTCTTACAAAACGAAACCATCCCAATCATGAGCCATATTAAGCACATACCCGTACTACGTATTAGATAACATAATTAAGATTAACTTATTGATGCATTAACACACAAGTTTAAACTCAAAAAAATTAGAATCTGATGAGACATAATTGTTCCGGGAACCCGCTAGAGGTTCTGGACCGGCGATCAATCAAGCTCACATGGGTCTCCTCGCTCCTGGCAGTGTGGTTCATGTGGTGTCACACTGGCAGGGGGTTTTTGCACTTCCTCACACCCTAAAACTGGCGTACCCAGTTTCGAACCTGTGACCTCCAGGATAAATACACAGTTCATGGAGCATGAGTACCACTTGAGCTAGCTCCTTTCGCCTGGAGCGGGGAGACCCCTGTGAGCTTGATTGACCGCCGGCTCCTTTCGCCTTAACTTACGGTTCTGAAGCCATGGCCCTGGTTGAGATGGCCCTACCAACGATCAGAGTCTCAAGATTCAACGAGCATACAAACGACCATGAGCGGCTAATGGATATGGATCTACTCGAAGAAAAAAGACTGGAGTAAAAAATGAGAATGATCAACTACAAGCAGAGGGCCAAGGGTCATCACGGCAAAAGAGTTCACAAAAAATCTTTCATGATCGGCGGGTTCTTGAAAAATCGAAGCTACGGACAACGAGAAATGGGCAAACTCTCGCCAAATTGGGAAGGCCCTTTCCAAGTCACAAATGTAGTCAAAGAAGGAACCTACATGTTGCGAACTAAGGAAGGAGTTGACCTAAAACACCCATGGCACGCAGATCATCTTAGGAGATACTATCAATAGGTAAGATCTTACGAAAAACTGATTTGTAAATTGAAGCATGATAATAAACGAAATAAAGCTTGACTTAATGTTTTATTATCATTCCTGTCATTTAATTGTGCTCGCAAGAACGAGCGAAAAATAAAACTTGTTAAATTTCAAGTTATTGTGATTAGACTTATCACTAATTTTCATGACGCCCGCAAGATCGAGCTGAACAGCTTGTTATATTTCAAGTTATCCCAATGCTCGCAAGACCGAGTAGGGCATGAGACTTGTTTAAACTCGAGTTGTGATAGGCCATGATTAGTTGTAGTCGCAAGTACGAACTAAACTACTTATTATCTTTCAGTTGACCTAAAATGCTCGCAAGATCGGGCAGAATCTGAGACTTGTTAAAATTTCAAGTTCTGGTTAAAGTTATCTCATTTCAGGTTCTGGTTAAATTCATTTCAATGATTAGCCACGACCAGACGTGTTCGCAAGACCGAATAGAATACGAAAGATGAAAGTTACAGCTAGCTAAAATTTCATTAGAGAAACCACAAAGTCTTTACAAACAAAGGAAAAAGAAGAGGGCGCGCAGGCCAACAAAAACATCTATAACAAGAAAGATTAAGGGGCCGCAACATTTCCTTCGATAGAGGCCGCCTCAACAGTCGTCCCCTCGACCTTAGCCTGATTCCCCTCGGGAGCTTCAGCGGCCGGAGTAGCAGGTATAGCCTCCTCCGCGAGACGACGGGCCTCGAGCACTGTTCGGACGTTGACCACCAAAGGAGTAGGAGGAGACCACTCCTCGCGACCCTCCAGTTGGTCATTTTCCTTCAGTAGGGCCAAGTCCTCCTCGTCGAAAGGATACCAAACATGCCCACGGCGAGCTTCAGCCCCATAATAGGAAGCCGAGGAGACGTCAGCGAGGATGTCGACGGTGACCCCGTTCAGGCCAAGACCCCCGAGTACCCGAAGAGCATGCTGAACCCCCTGGTCGTAGTAAGGGGCGACCGCATTAGTCAAATCTTCATGATAGGCTTTGGATGCCCGGTAGCAAGTGATGACCTCCTTCTCGCTAGCCGCCTTAACCTGCGCCACATAGGCCACCGACCTCTCCAAATCGCGGCCCAACTCAAGCTTCTCCATCTCTAGCTGTGGGACCTTCTGCTCGAGCTCGGTATTTCGGGAGCGAAGGGACTTCTCAGTGCCCTTCAAGAGCTCATGCTGATATTTCAGGGCTTTCAGCTCGGCCTCAAGCTTAGCAACCGCCTCAGTTTTAGCCAGAACCTCCTTGTCCTTGGCTATGAGTTGCTCATTCCGCTTGGCCAGCAGCGACTCCATTCCCTTGAGCTCTCCCTTCAGATTGGCAATTCTAGCCGAAGACTCAGACGCCCGAGTAGTGAGCATATTGAAATTGGTCAGCATCTGAAAAGCGTATGGTTAGTCAGAACAAACGGGAATGAAAGCAAGCGCGAGTAAAAAGAATGACAAAATTTACCTCGCAAGCGGCCATGCCAGCTTGGCCAAACAAGACCCCATTCGACTCGCGGGAATTACGACGTACCAAGCCTGCATAGGTAGCCCTCTGGACAATGCCCTGGCCGCACATGGCAGCAGCTCCACGAACGCGGAGATCAATATTATCAATCACCGGAACATTGGCTAGTTCTGCGGTGAGGGCCATCGAAGCTTCCCGCGAAGCCGGCATCTTGAAGCCCGTTTCCATCCATGAGGGCCTGCTCACAAGGGGAGCCTCGACACCAGAAGTCCCCGCTGCAGTTTCTGGCCCCTTTGGGCGAACAGAGCGCTCAGTGGCCTCCTCGCCACTCTTCCTCTTTCGAAGTGTGAGAGCAGTCGGGTCCTGCTGAGCGCTGGGGTCAGAGGCATCCTCCGAACGAGTAGCCGAGGAGCGCCGAGGAGAGGATCGAGAAGACGGAGTAGCGGCCACCGGAGCTTTTGATTTGCCCGAGGCCGCCCCAGACGAACCCACTTTGGGATCACCGGTAGGTACTCTGGGCACGACCGCCGGGGGCAAAGTGGAAAGCGTAGATCGACGCTCGCCAGCATCCCTCTTAGCCTTCTTAGCAAGGTCAACGTTTACCTTCTTCATCTCTGCGAGCAAAACACCATATTAGATCGACAACAGGAGGAATATTAAGTTAAAAACAGAAAAACAAAGCCAGACCAGAAGGATCCAAGGGCACAACACAACTGGCGCCGAGTTCTTTACAGGCAGGACAATCGCCAGGGAAAACCATATCTGGATGAGGACCCCAGGCAGGGTGTGGCACCTCATCGGTGATAGTTACCGGCAGAACTCCCAACGGCAAACGATGGACACCGGCCAGACGCAAGAGCCCGATATCACCAGTCAAAGACTTCCAGTCGAAAGCCCAAGCTTGGGTCTGACCGTCGATATCTAAAGCTTTTTCTATCGCGGCATTCACTCGCGATCTCCGGCGATGAAATATCAACATTCCTCTCGGGGCACCGCCTTATCGATGCAGGGGAAGGGCCACCCAAGTCGTGACTCCACGAGCGTAACTTTCTCGTCCCACTCTCGGTCTTGTTGGGAAGTCACTAAAGAGACGAGGACACTTGGGCTTAGAGCGGGCGAGATGCGTTGTGTTCTTTTGTCGGTCTGAATACGAAATATCTCCTCAACACCGGCAGAGAGGGCTCGAAGCCGAGCAGACGGCACAATACAACAAACGAGCTCGAACTCGGCGGTGTTCAACATGAGATCGGAAGGGACAGCATGAGAAGCCATCAAGAACTCAACTATAAAGGGATCTAGTGGCAAGCGCCATCCCACGTGAAAGAACTCATGAAGAAGACCACCCTATCTGCGTAGTCACGAAACTCCACATCGTCAATCCGAGGATCGAGCATCTTAACGCGATACACTTGTTCATCCACCCCTAACGTAGAGAACCAATTTTGAACATCCCTATCTCCATCAAAAGACCTCCACAAATCGTCGAGGTCCCCGAAAGGAAGGCGGCTTTGAGCGGACACCGCGAGCTCGGCCCGAGCTAGTCTCGGCGAGCTCGAGCTCGCGAATCGTCATCGTGCTCGGGGCTTCGACTACCCGGTGACCTGGACCTCGCTAGAGGAATCACTCATGGAGAAGTTGGAGGTGGGCTCGAGCTCGGCTCTCAAGCCTTGCTCACGGTCATAATCAAAAACCTCCTCCGAATGGGTGGCCTCGAATCGATGCACCGCGAAGACTAACGGAGGATGACATCACTACAAAGGAAAGAAGGCTGGCTAAGTACGGTATTAGCTAAAAGGGGTAAAGAGGGGAAGAAACCCTAAATCCAAGATCTACCATAATACATGGCTTAAACCCTCTCAGAGGGTTCGCAACACAAAATTCTCCTCATCTGAGGATCAACGCCCCCAAAACAACGTCCTTCCATTGCCGATTCATGGCTATTAATGATACCCCCAAAAGGAAAACTCAAAGGCGAAACAGAGAAATTGAGAGAGGGATGCGAGCAAATACCTGGAGTTGCAGTGCAGAAAAAGGACGAACTCGCGAAGATATCAACTGGGGCAGCAAGAATTCTGGAAAGATGGAAGCTCCACGAAAAATCTTAGCAGCGGCGGCGGTAGAAGAAGAGAATAACCTGTAAAATGGCAAAGGGACCGCTCAAAGTTATTTAAGGTTTCATTTTCCCTCCAAGGCTATGGGCCTCCAACGGCGCCTACGTGCCTAGGCTGGGCCTACCCTCCGCATTTAATGCGCCTCGAAACCAAACAGACACGGTTTCCCAAGCGGAAGCTTTTGTCCTTTCGGTCACTTCACAGGTCACGTCGCCTAACTAAACGCCTGAAGCCATGGTTGCTCCTCGCCGCGAGCATAAATACTTCTTGGACAAGAAGCAGGGGGCCATTGATGACACCAAAAATATCTTGATGCCCGGATATGCCGGTCAGGACATAACCGGGCAGGGACTTTAGCCCAGAAGGCAGCGAACACACGAGCATAGCACCATGCGAGCACACCCAAGCAGGCCAGTAGCTGTCTCCAGGAATCACGGGCCACGTCTACGCGCTCCCGAGATCACAGCTAAAAATCGGGATTAACCCCAATCATGCCCGATTACTCCTCCTTAATTATGGGATTGACACCCCTCAAAATCAGCCCACAAATTACTCCATTTCATTATAAAAGCCAAGCCAGTACTTGGTCTTAGGTACGTTCACTATTAACAAGCTAAGGCTCTGTCAAATTGATAAGCAAGTTCTTACTCTCACGCCGGAGTGCTTTAGCAGGGCAAGCCCCTGCATTCACCCTAGCGTGTTTTCTGTCATTTTCAGGTCCTTAGCTCAAGCCCAGATATCCTAACTTCACCAAGATTCCCAGAGAGTTCCTGACTGTGCCATTTTGTGCATCATCAGAATGCCCCTTTAAAACATATTATTTTGCTATTATATGTATGTTTATTGCTTTTTGATTATTGGAAGCTATTAAACTAAAAATCTTAATAAAAGCTTTCGCATTTAAAAAGTCCCAAAAATTAAAAAGTCCAAAATCTGAAATTTTAATACTAGAACATCTAAATACTCAACATACAGTTAGCAAAGTTAGAGTAGCTCAAATTTATGGACTAAACTACCCCTACCTCTAATATTTACGTATTTGACAATTACTACTAAAATAATGATAATCTTCTTCCCCATCTCTCGCTAACAAATACTAATTATTTTTCTCATCAAACGCAGAAACAGCACATTCTCTCCCAAATTTTCAAAGAGTGTAAGCGATGTCGTTAGACGACAATAACAAGTAGTTTTTCTGAGAATTCGTAAATGTCTTCTCTCATTTTGGCCTGAGTTGGAGGCTGTCACTATGGAGTTTTACAAGTTAGGTTAGGGCCCGTTTGGTACAGCGTTTACAAAACGCAGTGTTTTAAAAATGGAGGTCTTTCCTTATAAATACGTTTTGGGATATCACTTCAATACGCAGTTTTTTTTTTTTCCTAGGAGCGTTTTAAAACCTGCGTTTTGGGAAAAAGCTGGGAATTCCAGCGTTTTAAAACGCAGCTGCGTTTTGAAAACGCTGCGTTTTCTGCCGCAGTATTGAAACACATATTTTGTAAATAAGCTGCATTTTATCCCTGCGTTTTGGCCAAAACGCTCGACCAAACGGGCTCTTAGTACATAGCCGTACTAACCACAGGGTATACGCAAATCAAAGAAGTCCAATTGAAATCACCAATTGTACGGCATATCATTTGATTAATTTCTGCATGAAGCCATGAATTTGGTGTTTTCCCAAGCAATAAGCAACACGGCGACACCCTTACTCAATTGGGATGCATTTTAAGAGCCCGTGTTTGTTTTGTGATTGATGCAACAAGGGTATTTTGGATATTTTTCTGCTAATCAAATTTGAACCTAAGTAACTAAATATATCGAAAAAGTATATAATTAGAAAGAAGGGAAAATTTCAAAATACTACCCTTAACTATAACTCTATTTTAACCCGATAACTGACCTGGGCGGGTTGACCTTTATTTTGGGTCAGACCGGATAAATCAACTCCTCTGTTAGTTGAGGGTTAGTCAAGTAAACGAAAAATAACATGTGTGTAGCACTTGCCAGCAAAAAGGTATTTTTAAGACCAAAATACCCAAAGTCATGGATGATTTTTTCTCCATCTGTACAACTATGAGTGACACTTGCAAACATTAATTGACTACAATCAATTTCAATAAGATAGTAGTAAAACTTTTGGTAGTAAAATTACTAAGAAAATCGATCGTACTTACACAGTCATAAACTTGCCTTAATTAGACCCCCGAATAGTTCCTTGATTTGATTCGGCGGAACGAAAAATGGCCCTAAAAGGCTAAAACCCTTCTCCACACTCTTAGCTTCCTCCCTCTTTGTCTCTCCACGATTACAAGTATCACTCTGCTCGTCGTCTACGTCCACCCCATCTCTCCATCAATACCAAGATAAATCAACCTCTCTGTTAGTTAAGGGTTAGTCAAGTAAACGAAAAATAACATGTGGGCAGCACTTGTCAGCAAAAAGCTATTTTTAAGACCAAAATACCCAATGCCATGGATGACTTTTTTCTCCACCTATACAAGTACATAGTACGGTGGGCAGCACTTGTCAGCAAAAAGCTATTTTTAAGACCAAAATACCCAATGCCATGGATGACTTTTTTCTCCACCTATACAAGTACATAGTACGAGTGACACTTGCAAACATCAATTGACTACAATCAATAAGATCGTAGTAGAACTTTTGGTAGTAAAATTACTAAGTAAATCGATCGTACTTACACAGTCATAAACTTGCCTTAATTAGACCACCGAATAGTTCCTTGATTTGATTTGGTGCAACAAAAATGGCCCTAAAAGGCTAAACCCTTCTCCCCATTATCAGCTTCGTCCCTCTCTGTCTCTCCATGATTACACGCATCACTGTTCGTCGTCTACGTCCACCCCATCTCTCCATCAATACCAAGATAAATCAACCCCTCTGTTAGTTGAGGGTTAGTCAAGTAAACGAAAAATAACATGTGTGCAGCACTTGCCAGCAAAAAGCTATTTTTAAGACCAAAATAGCCAAAGCCATGGATAATTTTTTCTCCATCTGTACAACCACATAATATGAGTGACACTTGCAAACCTCAATTGACTACAATCAATTTTAATAATTATAGTAGTAAAACTTTTGATAGTAAAATTACTAAGTAAATCGATCGTACTTACTAAGTCATAAACTTGCCTTAACTAAACCCCCGAATAGTTCCTTAATTTGATTTGGCGCAACGAAAAATGGCCCTCAAAGGCTAAAACCCTTCTCCCCACTCTCAGCTTTCTCCCTCTACGTCTCTCCACGATGACACTTATCACTGCTTGTTGTCTACATCCATCCCATCTCTCCATCAATACCAAGATAAATCAACCCATTTGTTAGTAATAAAACTTTTGGTAGTAAAATTACAAAAGTAAATCGATCGTACTTCCACGATCATAAACTTGCCTTAATTAGAAACCCCCCACCCCCATAATTCCTTGATTTGATTCGGCGCAACGGAAAATGGCCTAAAAGGCTAAAACCCTTCTTCCCACTGTCAGCTTCCTCCCTCTGTCTCTCCACGATCACACGCATCACTGCTCGTCGTCTTCGTCCGCCCCATCTCTCCATCAATACCAAGGGACTAACCAACAAAATATGGGAGATATCTCCGGTAACACCGACGGCGGTGCTCGGAAGGTCCCGAAGCTCCCAATTCCTGGCAAGCGAAACATCCTTATCACCAGCGCCCTCCCTTACGTCAACAACGTCCCTCATCTCGGCAACATCATTGGCTGTATTTCTCTCTCTCTCTCTCTCTCTCTCTCTCTCTCTCTCCTTTCACTCTACAATATTCATTCATGTGTGTGCGAGTGTTTGTATGATTAATTGTTGTATTATGCAATTGCAATTGGTTATGTGCGCAGGTGTGTTGAGTGCGGATGTGTTTTCTAGGTATTGCCGAAATAGGAATTACAATGTGATATACATATGCGGGACTGATGAGTATGGCACGGCTACCGAGACCAAGGCCTTGGAGGAAAATTGCACTCCCAAACAAATTTGTGACAAGTACTTTACCTCCTTCCAGTTTCCTGTATTTTTCCATGTTCATGACAATTTTGTCCAATTTATCTCTTTTGATTCGTATCTAAAGTCTCGAATGCATTGTTTTTCTCGAGGAGGGATTATAAAGGCAAACTTGTGCAGGGTCGTTTGAAGTTTGGAAATTTTCTGATTTTTACACTTTCTGAAACTGTATCTATCATAGTTGTTAAATAGGGATAAGTATTGTGTATCATAATTTTATTTTAATGATACGTCTCCGGATACGTCTTGTGTATCATGGGATAAGCTTTGCATATAGATATACATAATTTTTAGATATAAGAAGTAGGAACTATAAGTAGATATCAATGTATTTATTAAAATTTTAACAAAGATATAATGATTAGAACATTAATATTTGTAAGTTAAGACTCAAAGATTGTGTTTCACTAATTTAGTAAAATCTTTGACTCTTTATATGCAGAATTTGTAAGAAAAAGTAATTATTAAAAAAATTATAATATAGCTTTATTTTGTGCGAGTCTATATTATAAGATAACAACGTATCGTAAGATACGCATCATATCGTAAGATACGACACTGTATCGTAAGATACAAATAACGTATCGTAGGATACGTAGTTAAATGGGATACGCACATAAGATACGTATCGATTACCCCTATTTTTGTATCATATCATAAGATACGTATCTTGTATCGTAAGATACTGACAACTATGGTATCTATTATCTGATGGGTAATTAGTTAATGCTCACTGGCAGGTGATGAAGATTATTCTTTAATTTTCTCTTCAAATCTTTTGGAATATTCGAAATTACTTATCCACATCTGATGTTATGCCTATTCATAAGCAGCATGCCAACTTATACGGTGACGTGAATACAGTGCCTATAAGCCCAAGTACTTCACTCAAAGTTGCAGCCTTCATAGTTCATTCTCAAAACCGTGTTCTTATTCCTGCTGCCTGAGCATTTTAAAGTTTTAAAGATCAATCTGTCAAAAGGACAAATTTTCAGATTACCTTTTTTAACAGATCACATCGACTACGTCAATATTATTTTGTAAAACATAATTATTGTGGCTTGAAAAGTAAAAGGAATTGATTCCATCATTAACATGGTTGTGCCTGTTATTGCCTTTCTTGAATTCAAATAGACTTCTGCTCTGCGTAGCCAGTTCATTCTTTCTCTCTATTTGTAGCTTGTTTTTTCTTTCTATATAATAAATTACCTGTCTTATAACATTCTCCTCGTTTTTCTTTCCTTTATAGATACCATGCCATTCATAGGGATGTGTATAAATGGTTCAATATCGATTTTGATGAATTTGGACGCACTTCAACCCCACAGCAGACTGAAGTCTGCCAAGCAATTTTCAAGAACTTGCTGGAGAACAATTGGCTTACAGAGAACTCCATGCAACAGGTGCTAATTACTCCTACTAATCATTAATTGGTGCCTGAGATTATTTCATAAAGGCTGTTTTGGTCCCCTATAGGCTGTAGCTTTTATGCTCATGAGGGTGTTTCTAATCAACTATAAATTTCTTCTGCACTGCAGCTTTATTGTGATACATGCAAAAGGTTTTTAGCAGACCGGCTTGTGGAAGGTTCATGCCCTACACCAGGTTGTAATTATGATTCTGCACGAGGAGACCAATGTGAGAAGTGCGGGAAGCTTCTAAATCCGACTGAGCTACTTAATCCTAGATGCAAGGTTCGGTGGTTGCTCTCTTATTATTTCCATTGAATTTGTTTTGCGCGGAAAATTTCTAGTGGAATCACATGAAGCTAGTGTAACTTGAATTGTTTGCAAACTAAAGGCTGAAGCCTCATAAGTTGGCACTTGTTTATAGTGGGGACAAGTTACAAGATTTTCAAATAAATGGATACTAAATATATTGTTATATCAATTTATGAAAATATTAATGGAGAGAAAGATTCTTTTTTATTTTCTTTTACTCATGCCAATAAGCTAAAAGTAGGAAGGTTTAAATATTTCTGTTTTCTGATTCTTTTGTCCATTTTTGAACAATACTCTGTCTTTCCATATAAACAGGTTTGTAGCACAATGCCACGCATCCGTGACACAAATCACTTGTTTCTTGAGCTCCCCTTGTTGAAGGATAAGCTAACAGAGTATATCGATAATACGTCAGTTACTGGATCATGGAGTCAGAATGCTATCCAAGCAACTCAGGCTTGGCTTAAAGAAGGATTGAAGCAAAGATGTATTACTAGAGATTTGAAATGGGGTGTTCCTGTTCCACATGAGGGATTTGATGAGAAGGTTAGGAAGGAAATATGGTTTGATGTTAAACCTATATATTGCAATGCTTTTTGGTTGCTTGCTTGTAGTTGTCAATGTCGAAGGCTATTGCGCTATCTTTAATGTGCATCTTATTGCAAATTGTTTCTTCTACTGTACAATGGTTAGGTTTTCTATGTATGGTTCGATGCACCTATTGGATATGTCTCAATCACTTCATGCTACACATCTGAGTGGGAGAAGTGGTGGAAGAATCCTGAAAATGTGGAGCTGTATCAATTTATGGGCAAGGATAATGTTCCATTCCACACTGTAAGTGCATTTTCTCGAATATTTCAGTTTTTAGTAACTGTTTGGTATAGTTGATGTTGGTGCATATGTGGTCCCTTTCAGTGGGTTAATGGTTGATTTTCTGCATTCTGTGTTTGCATTTGCTTCATCGATCATTTTATTTGGCATAGTGTTGTCATGATTATATTATTCTTACTGCCTAATTGAAGTTCTCATTTAATTGGTTGACAAAGTGTTGTTGTTTATTTCACTCTGCTTTTCCAGTACTATACTTTTATGAAAGAAGGATCTGTTGAATGCTCACAGTGTCTGAATCTTGTAAGAGCAGACTCATGAAACGCTATTTCTATGTACTGGAAGTCCTCCCCCAAGTATCTGTGCTACTTCTGTAGTTTCTAAGCCAGTATGCAGGTTGTTTTATCGATTTGATTTTGGGCTAATTACTTTAGTTACTGCAGTAGGCAAGACTGTATCCTTATTGTTGGTTTTATGGTTTTTGTACATTCATACCCTATTGTGATTGCATCTCTGGAGGGTGATGGATAGTGATAAGCAGCGTAAAAGTATAGTGAACCGTGTTAGTTGGGTTGACTTGTTAATAAGCCACCTTGACATAATACTGAAGGGACTTCAGAGAGTCAAAGGTCAACGGTGATAGTAAAGACAATCTTGTGACATCACATATCCTACATATATATCTGTATGTATGCCTGGAGATATAGAGAGAAGGGTAGGGGTCCTGGTAATGAGCACAGCATGCATATGTGGGAATGCACATTAATTTAATTCAACACGCAATGTGTATGATTATCTTTATTTTTCTTTCATCCTAGGTTGAATATATTGGATCTTTCTTCTCGTCGAATATAGGGGCAGGGTTGGTACTAACATTTGTTCTTGGAGGATTTTTTCCTTGGAGACTTTCCTTTTCTTTTTTTATTTGCTTACCATCTTCTGTTGTTTATTATCATGATGGCTATTCTATTTCTTAGTTTTTTCCAGTTTTCATTATCTTAGTGATAGGTAGACTCAGGAATTTCCCTCACTGGTTAACGTTCACGTCTTCTATTAACTCTTCATGTAGTGTCTTTGAAGAATTTCCCTCAATGTGTATGATTATCTTTATTTTGTGGTCTCTTGCTCTTCAAAGACTAGACGAAAAGTTTCGTGTTTTCCATCTCTGTAGAGAGGCCAATTATATGCCTTCTGATGCAACATGTATAAACACGTGGCTGCTATACTCTTGAAGCTTGATTAGCCTCGATAAACACTGGGCTTTTGGATTTCAAATGCTGTAATCTTAAAGATTCTTTGGTGATTTTCCTGATAGATCTATGAGATTATATTTAGCGATAACTGGCTATCAACTTTGACTGCATATCAATTTGTCTTATTGTGCTATGTTCTTGTTCCTCTTCCCAAGGATTTATATCTGGATCTTTTAGTCAAGTGAAGGGCTGATTGTACGTTGTATTTGAGTCTCACTTTTGTTAACTGCTATCTCAAAACTCTTCTAGGTCATGTTTCCCTCTACGCTTTTGGGTACTGGTGAGAGCTGGACTTTAATGAAGACTATCAGTGTTACTGAATACCTGAACTATGAAGCAGGTTTGTTCTGTGGTGTTGCAAATGGGTGTCCATTTGACATCTAACTTCTGCTTGCACGACTCTTTTCTTTCTATTTCCTACAAATTCGGGATATTGGGCGTGTTTTGTCTTATTATCGTGCTAGATGTTTATTCATTTTTTATGGTATTTGCAGGCAAGTTCTCGAAGAGTAAGGGTGTAGGAGTTTTTGGCAATGATGCAAAAGATACAAATATTCCTGTAGAAGTGTGGAGATATTACTTGTTAACTAACAGGCCAGAGGTAGGCAATTGTTTCAGCATCTGATTGGCATCTCTCTCTCTCTCTCTCTCTCTCATGCGCACGCACACTCAGAGACTTTTTTATTATGATTTTATTTAAGCTAATTTTTTTAGTTTCTGTCTAGGTATCAGACACGCTGTTTACATGGGCAGACTTGCAAGCGAAGCTAAATGGCGAATTGTTAAACAATTTAGGCAATTTTATTAACCGAGTATTAAGTTTTATTGCTAAAGACCCAGGTTAGTAGCTTGATAGAGGATAACCCTTCTATTTGGGGTCTCATTTTCTACTTAACAGATGTCATCATTTAGTTTCTTTTGTTCTGTGCATGATGTATTTAATACAATTTTGTTTCCAGTGCTCTCATCTTCTCTCCGTTTCCTTCCCCTCCGTCGCTCACTTTGGCAAAATAAACCATGTTTTCTCGATCTACCTATCCATTAAAAGGTGGCAAAAAAAAAAAAAAAAGGCTCTTTCCAGTTCTCATTGCGTCGTTGTAAAGTATGCTATGTCGAAGTAGAGTTTTACTAGTCCCATTATGAATTTATTTAGGAATCCTAGCATTTTCTTCTGCTGTCTTTTGTACAATGATTTTAAAAAAATTATATATTTTAAATCTCTCATAAGGGGACGTGGGTATTTAGCTGCTGCCTTGAAGAATATACGTGTTTAATATGCTGAAGCATATGTTATCCTTATTATTCCATCTCTACTGTATTTTAATTGCATCTTCACGGACAGATTCAGCAGAGTGTTCGTTTTATTGGTATACAGAATTTAATGTAGGAGCAAAGAGTTTCACTAGTCTTTCTATAAATTCAATTGGGTGTGCAAGCATCAATATCCTGAGTCTTTCTTATGATGCTTTCTTCTTTTCTTTTCCTTTCATAAGGAGATGGGAGATGTCACTGATGCCTCGAGGAGCATATGCTTAATATGCTGACGTGTTAGTTCTGATTATTTCCTTCTGTACTGCATCTTAATGACACTTCCCTGGGCAGATTCAAGATCTGGTAAAGGTTCAGGATACAATTCCATCATTCCTGATGCTCCTGGAGCTGAATTACATCCCTTGACAAAGGCATTTGGAGAAAAAGTTGGCAACCTCGTGGAGCAGTATGTAGAAGCCATGGAGAAGGTGATTGATGCATACTGGAGCACATCATGCTCTGGGCATACTCTTGTAATCTGACACATTTCTTTCCATCTACATTGGAATAATTTTCACTTCTGTAATTGACATAGGTTAAGCTAAAGCAAGGTTTAAGAACGGCAATGAGCATTTCTAGTGAGGGAAATGCGTATCTCCAGGTAAGCAACATAGTCTGCAGCTCTCTATCTCATATGGTCGTTTAATTTCACAGTCCATTGTAACACTTGCATCACCCAACAAACATAAAGAACGCCAGTTCCATTTAGTGAAATCTCGTTGGTTCGGTCCACCCAGTATAAAACTAATGTACCCAGGACTGCCTGGTATGCATCCATCCATCACCACTTCAAGCTAAATGTCATGCAATGATTTCTGATGTAGGAGAGTCAATTCTGGAGGCTTTACAAGGAAGATCTTCCTGCTTGTTCAATAGTTATGAAAACTTCAGTGGGAGTTGTACATCTGCTAGCATGCCTATTAGAGCCTTATATGCCATCTTTTTCCCTTGAGGTAAATTGCTTCTTTTCATAACTCTACGCTTTCCTGGAACTGATCATGTTGGTCTATGTTGAAATGCTTCTTTGTACTGCCACGTAGGTACTTAAGCAGCTCAACCTGTCTCCTCAAGTATCACTTTCTGATGAAAAAGGAGATGTTGAGAGGGCCAAAAGACCCTGGGAGATTATACCGACTGGCCATAAAATTGGAACACCCATACCATTGTTTAAGGAATTGGTAACATAGTTTTCTGTTGTTATTCACTAGCTTATTGCCTTCTCTTCCCATATATGGCTGGAAAGGAACTATGCATTTGACTGCATCTGTGTGAATTGTACGCAGAAAGATGAAGAGGTGGAGTTCTTTAGGGAGAAGTTTGCTGGAAGTCAAGCTGACAGGGCGGATCGGATTGTGAAGGCAGAAGCTGAAGCAAAGAAGATGGCCGAACAATTGAAGAAAACGAAAATTTCAGGTTATTAAAAAAAAAACAATTAAATCCCCACTTCAAAATTTAAGTTACACAATTCCGTAAAAACAGTCTGGACAAAATAATTAATTTGAATGAAACTTGATCTTATTAATGGTTGAGGGAGGAAAGACAGAATAAAAGTGGTTTTAACGGCCATTGTTATCCTTACTTTAACACGATGTTGCCCTTACGTGTCATATGAAAAATTTGTAGTTTCACTACTATCTATTAGGTATATATATGGAAGTGAAAAAACATTATTGAAAAGTTTGACTTTGGAAGTATGGGCTCTTTTATTTTGGGAAGGATTAATATACAATTTGGTCCCTGAACTTGAAACGTTTTCTTGATTAGGTTCTAGTACTATGATATTTTTTATTGTGGTACTTGAACTGAACATTTGGGCTTACAGTTAGTCCCTCCCTCAACTGATGCTTAATTTTTTCTTAGAAAGATAAAAATGCCCTTATTTGATGATGATTGGATTTCACGTGAATAATAATGTTGGCCTTTAAAAAAACCAAATGGGTCCCTATTGTTTTGAAAAAAAGGCTATGAGGCCTTCTTCCCCAAACAACAAGCAACCACATCTCAAACAAAGATTGGTGGCGGAAATCAAAGGTAAACAACCAATCAAGCAATGACCCAACAAACCCAGGTTGTAAAACACGAATTAGATGATCGTGAAACCATAACGCCACAACAGGATTGTGAAATTTACAAAAATCATTCCAGATTTCAATACCCATCAAACTTGGGCAAGAATTGTTTGAATCCAAGGCTAGAGAATGCAATTTCATGGCAATCAAAGGTTGTGAAATCACAACTCGAAAGAGCACCAACGAGCCATCCAATTGCTCTCGATTGAAGCCGCGAGAAGACCCAGCAACCAGTCTTGTTCGCGCTGCTGTCCATGGTGAGGAGACCCACACAACCAGAAGACCCAAACCCATCTCAACCCACACAACGAGAAGAGAGAGAGAATATTATATCTCTCACAAAACCACCACCGTTTCTTCATACCTCCTCCGCCCTCTTTACCCATCAAAGTTACTAAATTTCCGTCCCCCACCACTGAACGTTTCCATGGACACGCTGGTGATTAATCTTGATTCTTCAGATGCAGTCGTCGATGGGTTGAAGAAATAGAGCTTGGGTGAGGATATATTTGTCAAGTTGAGGCTTCAAGATCTCAATTGAGACCATTCTTTTGTTCGTGAGTTGCCTGGCGATCCATGAACGTGTAATTGGAATTGTGCTTTAATTTTTTCATTTTAGAATAACAGGTGTAAAGAACTTGATAGATTTAATAAGTTGTCTATAAGTCTATTCTTAGTAGTAAAATTAAAAAAATAAATTAAATTTAATTAATAATATTTATTTTAATCTTTTTAAAAGAATAAATGATATGTATTTTATAATTTCTTGGAAAAATAAAGCTAGTACACATCATAAATTTTTTTTTGAGAAGTTAATTTATTTATTTTTTGGATGGAGAAAATAAAATTTTAATTAAATGTTAATCTTTTTTTTAATGTTTTTATTATTATTTTCCATCTTAATACTTTATGCCACTTGACAACTTAGCCAACATCTACTAAGGGCATTTTGGTCCTTTCAAGAAAAACTTAACACCTCAACTGGTTGTGAGTTGAGGGACTAACCGGTAAGCCCAAATGTTCAGTTTAAGTGCCATAATAAGAAATATCATAGTATTCAAACCTAATCAGAAAAACGTTGCAAGTACAGGGTCCAAATTGTATATTAATCCTTTTGGGAATGGAGGGAGTATGCATTAGCTCTTGATATTTACAAAATTGCTTGTCAATTTTTATATAGAAAAATGAAAAGTTTAGTTTGTTCTGAATTTTAGTCCAAATTGAGACTTCAACTATCCAACCTGCCAAAAATTGAGTAATAATTTACACTAAATGTAGTGTAAATTGCTTCTCCCATGCCCCTGCCCATGCCCATTTTCGATATTGTGATGAGTTCCTAACCCCAACCACCTATATATATAGGTTGAAGAATACCTGGGATAATGGTTCCAATAGTAATTGGTACCAGACGCTTGGCCTCGTAACCCTAGGGTTTAAAAAAAGTAATTGAGAATGGCTGGAGCTCTATTTTCACCATCAATAGGTTAAGAAGAAGAAGAAGAAGAAACTATTAGAAAAATAAGCTTCTCAACAAGTAAAGATATAAAAAGAAATTGAGAACGATTTCTACCAATCACTACGAACGAAGCCTCTTCCGTTCACGTGGGAGGAGGAGGTGGGTTATTGGACCGTGTTTTGGTTTTGGCACTTTTAGCCAACTAATTAAATCAGGTTGTTTAAAATAAATAAAACATTAACATAACAGCTGATTAGTTAGGAATGAAGATGACTTAAAAAAAAAAAAAAAGTTAGGAATGAAGACCTCCTTTAAAGATTTTAAAAATTTACAAATCTTCTATTTTATTCGTTCAAAATATTTGTTATTTTTTCATTTTCGCCCTCTTACTAATCTAACCAAATCCGAAATTATTTTCGTACTAAACTAGTAAGTGGTGAATGGTCAATTTGGTCCAGTAATTTATAATCTATGAGCATAAATGAATTACTAACATTGTTCTTCAGCTAAAGTCAAATAATTGCATATATTATTACTTTGAATATTTTATGCCCGAATAAACGTTTCCCAAAACATCATTGCTATTCGATAATCTGCAATGCTATATTCAAAAAGTCCTAATTAGTCTTTTACATTGATTCTTATTAAATTAGCATAATTAATTTGAATCTTATTTTAGTTTCACATAATTAAATATTTACCCTAATCTAGTTAAAAGAATCATTTATACTGGCGAAATTAAGAATATAAATTGTTATATAATCATCATATTAGTAAACAAAAGAAAAAAAAAATACAAAAAGAAAGAACCAAATTGATGATAATCTAATTACTGCAATTAACAAAGAAAAGATAGTATATCAAAAAGAAAAAGCAAATCATGTGCATGCCACCACCACCACCGTATTGCTCCCTACTCGCGTGATCCATGTTTCTATTATCTTTAGGGTTCAATTGGTACACAAAAATAAAATTCATTACTAGTTAATGACATTTTACAGAAATAAATACAAATTAAATTTTTAAGTAGTAGTATTTGGTAACAAAATGAATGTAATTATTAATATACTATAAGTTTCTACTCGTATTATATTATTTGATAAAAAATAAAACTAACTATACCAAAGGAGTTTTTTCAAAAAATTACATACTATACAAAATGTCTCTTATCATAGCTATATATTTAGTCTAGTCTAATACTTACGGACATTGTCACACACTCCGACACTCACATCTTCTTATATGTGTTTTTACTATGGTAACTTGGTTTTTGGGAAAATGACGTATATGCTCACATCATATGTATTGTTAGAAAATTGTAAAAAAATAGTGAAGGAAATTGTGAATCTTGGTTTGTAAATTTCTTAGTGAGTTGATTGTCGAATGACAAAGACAATTGTGCAAATATGTTCTACTCCGTGAGAACATCGAAATCATATATTTATTTGTCCAAAATGATGTTTGAATGATTGAGATATTAATGCCTAAAGTAAGTGAGTTGAAGTTGAAAAAGTCAGTTTGTCCCACATTAAAAATAAAGTAAAAATAAGGCTAGTTTATATACAAGTTCATTTCTCCTAGGGAGTAAGTTTGTATAACATAGAGGCTCTCTCTCATGCGCACGCTTGCAGGGGGGTGCAAATCACAGTTTAATTTGAGGTCCGGACTGTGGACTCGTGTGCAAACACGACCTGCGGAGACTAAGCCACGTTTTGCTATTTATTTTCTGGTTTTATCCAGAAAATTAACTCCTTTCCAGCCTTTCAGAAAATTAACTCCTTTCCAGCCTTTTAATATACTGAATTGATTTCACCAGAGATTTGTAACAGCAGACCATTTACTCCCAGTTTAATTGTCAGATTAATTGAGTGGTAATCGTTTTGGTTTGACGAGTTTAAATATCTGGGTCATTTCTACAGTGAGATACGAGTTGACTCTCAACAATGTGCTATATGTACCAGATATCAGGAAAAACTTGGTGTCCGAATCGCTGCTGAGCAAACATGGCTTTCGCATTGTTTTTGAGTCAGATGTTGTGACTTTGTCAAAGAATGAAATGTTTGTAGGAAAATGGTATGTAACTGATGGGCTGTTTAAGCTCACTGTAACGATTGTTAAACCACAAGGCAATAAAAAAAATATATAAGTTTTCTGTTTACTTGTTTGAGTCTTCCAATGTGTGGCATGGTAGACTAGGTCATGTTAATTATGGTACCTTGCGTAGATTAATTAACTTGAATTACATACCAAAATTTCAAATCGATTCCAAACACAAGTGTGAAACTTGTGTAGAGGCAAAGTTGACTAAGACATCATTTCATTCTATTGAAAGAAATAGTGAACCACTTGGATTAATTCACACTGATGTGTGTGATTTTAAATCAACGCAATCACGTTGTGGTAATAAGTACTTCATAACTTTTGTGGACGATAGCACACGATTCTGCTATGTGTATCTTCTCAAAAGTAAAGATGAAGCTGTAGAGAAGTTCATTTTCTATAAAAATAAAGTTGAGAATCAACTTGACAAGAAAATTAAGGTGCTAAGAAGTGATCGTGGAGGTGAGTACGAGTCACTGTTTAAAAAATTATGTGCTGAACATGGGATTATAAACGAAACAACAACACCGTATGCACCTCAACAGAATGGTATTGCAGAATGCAAGAATCGAACACTAAAAGAAATGATGAATGCCATGTTATTAAGTTCTGGGCTACCTCAGAACATGTGGGGGGAAGCTTTGCTATCAGCTAATTACCTTTTAAATAAGGTGCCCCGTAAGAAACAAGACAAGACCCCTTATGAGTTGTGGCATGGAAGAGTGCCATCCTACAAATACTTGCGAGTATGGGGGAGTCTTGCTAAGGTTGCTATACCTACACCGAAAAAGGTGAAAATAGGACCACAACCGTTGATTGCATATTCATTGGTTATGCGCAAAATAGTAGTGCTTATCGGTTTCTTGTGCATGAGTCGAAAATCGAAGACATACACAAGAATACGATAATAAAGTCAAGAAATGTCTCGTTCTTTGAAAATGTATTTCCGTGTAGATCGAGCGAGGAAGCTAGCTCGTCTAAACGAATACATTATTCAATAGAACAAGAGCATGATGACAGAGAAGAAGAGTTGGAAGAAGAAGAGTTGGAACCGAGATGCAGCAAAAGAGCTAGGGTATAGAAATCCTTTGGTCCGGATTTTCTAACCTATATGCTAGAAAGTGAACCTTAAAGTTACAAAGAAGCTGTGAACTCTTCTGAAGGACCTTTATGGAAAGAGGCCATGAAAAGTGAAATTGATTCCATCTTACAAAATCACACTTAGGAACTAGTGGATCTCCCTCCGGGTAGTAAACTACTAGGATATAAGTGGATTTTTAAGAGGAAAATGAAGGCTGATGGAACAATTGATAAGTATAAGGCTAGACTTGTAATCAAAGGTTACAAGCAACGAGAAGGCCTTGATTACTCTGATACATATTCTCCAGTTACGAGAATAACGTCCATTAGAATGGTACTTGCAATAGCCCCGTTGCGGAATCTTGAAGTACATCAAATGGATGTAAAAACTGACTTTCTAAATGGTGATTTTGAAGAGGAGATTTACATGAAACAACCTGAGGGATTTTCTGCACCTGGGTAAGAAAACAAAGTATACAAGTTGGTAAAGTCATTGTATGGCTTGAAACAAGCACGAAAACAATGGCATGAAAAATTTGATAATGCCATGAAGGAAAGTGGATTTAAAATAAATGAGTGTGACAAATGTGTATATGTAAAAGACACTGAAAATGGTTACATCATTTTATGTCTTTACGTAGATGACATGCTTATCATAGGGAGTAATGATAAGATGATTAACTCCACAAAAGACATGTTGAGTTAAAAATTTAACATGAAAGATATGTGTATAGTTGATGTAATCATTGGGGTTAAAATTTCTAGAATATCTAGTGGACTTGCTTTGAGCCAGTCACACTATATGGATAAAATTCTAGAAAAATTTAGTAAGGATGACTCTGCTATAGCTAGAACTTCGATAGACACTAGTCAACATCTATCAAAAAATAGAGGCAAGTCTGTGTCTCAAGTAGAGTACTCCAGAATCATCGGAAGGCTGATGTACTTGATGAGTTGCACACGACCAGACATTGCCTATGCAGTCAGTAAACTGAGTAGGTATACGAGTAATCCTGAGACTAATCACTGGAAGTATGTAGTGAGAGTACTAAGGTACTTAAGATATACTCGTGATTACAGATTACACTATTCAAGACATCCGACTGTTATCGAAGGATACAACGATGCCAATTGGATATCAGACATTAAAGACTCAAGGTTTACAAGTGGATTTGTATTCATTTTGGGAGGCGCAGTGGTATCATGGAAATCTTCTAAACAAACTGTAATTGCCAGATCCACTATGAAATCTGAATTTATAGCCTTGGATAAATGTGGTGAAGAGGCTGAATGGCTACGCCAATTTTTAGAAGATATTCCAAGATGGACAAAACCTGTGCCAGCAATTTGCATACATTGTGATAGTCAATCAGTAATTGGCAGGGCACAGAGCAATATGTACAATGGTAAGTCTAGACATATACATCGAAGACACAATACCATTAGACAACTACTCTTAACTGGTACTATCTCTATTGACTATGTGAAGTCACAAGATAATTTGGCGGATCCGTTAACCAAAGGGTTAAACAGAAAGGTAGTTGCGAAATCTTCAAAAGGAATGAGACTTAAGCCTCTAGAAGAATGAGTTGATACAATGAAAACCCAACCTAGTTGACTAGAGATCCCAAGATCTAGGTTCAAAGGGACAACCTAATTGTAAAAAGACTCGTAGTATCACTTGTCCATTCTGATAATAGTGATGCCCGTAGATAAGAGGATAAGCAAATGACTTTTAATGATTCTTATGCGTTGAAAATCCGAGCAGAGTAAAACGGGTTACTCTTAAATTAAGAATCACCTATGTGAGAGAGAAGTGGGGCCGCTTCGAAGAGAATTGTGTGAGGTACAATTCTAGATCCTTTCACAGACCGGCGAATATTCAGGGCCAAATTGAGCTCCTCAGACTAAGCCATGTTTTGATATTTATTTTTTGGTTTTATTCAGAAAAGTAACTCCTTACCAGCCTTTTAATATATTGAATTGATTTCACCAGAGATTTGTAACAGCAGACCATTCACTCCTAGTTTAATTGTCAGATTAATTGGGTGGTAACCGTTTTGGTTTGACGAGTTTAAATATCTGGGTCGTTTCTACAGTGAGTACGAAAAAATTTCCAACAATCTTTCTTCCTCTCTTGCATTGCATATTGCAAATTCCTTCTTTGGCTTCCTCTTGCGATACTGTCTTGGTGATATAGTTTGAGCACGATTCAATTCGCTGGAACCTCAATTGCTAAGGTTATTCGGTTGTTCCGTTGTATCCTAGGAGACAATTGCTCACAAGAAAACCTCCAAGCACTAACGGAGTGGAGGGTGAATCTGTTTCAAGGAAACGTGCTTAGCATAGGCCTCGATTTTCATCAGCAGCCTTCTAACAGCAATCATCAGCAGCCTTCATCAGCACCCAGCTTAAACATCAGCAACCTACTTCATCAGCAGCCTTCATCGGTCAGTCAAGGCATTACCCAAGACATCAGCAGCCTTCTATAGCAAACGCTATATCAGCAGCCTTGCTATCATTAGCAAAGTTGATCCAGTAAACATTTGAATTGTGTATTTAAATTATATTTTCTATTCTGTAATTGTATTATTTTCCATGCTATATTTCTAACATGTATGAATATAATTAGTGCTTAAATTATTCGTATTATTAAGCAAGTGATATTACGAGCTCGAGGCTTTGATATTTTTTACAAACTTTAGTGTTATTGTCGTCGGGTGATTTTAATATAAATTTTGATACTTAAATGTTGTTAAGTTGATGATGATTTAGAATGTCTATGTCAATGATTAGAAAATAATAAACTTAATCTGACGGTATAAAGATTTAAGTAAATTTAATACTAACACTAAAACTTGTAAATACACTACAAACTCGAGCTCGTAATATCAAACCTCTTATTAATTATTATTATTTTTAGGTACATTAGAACTTAAATGTTATCCAATTTAAATCAAAAAATCCTTCACGAATTGGGAATTGTATGAAAATTAAGGGGGTTGTACTTGTGGGAGGTGAGAGAGAGAGAGAGAGAGAGAAAGAGAGAGAGAGAGTTGATGGAAGATGTTGTAAAGTGCACTATTAAAACTCACTAATGGATTCACTATGACCTATGAACAGTGACTCCACCAACAACACAACCCTCTCTTCAGTCCTCGGTACTCTCTCTGTGAAGTAATTAATATGGTAGTCCTTTCCCTACAAAAACTTGCATTCCAATTTGGTGTATATTCTTCGTTACTAGTAACATTAAAATTAGTTATAATTATAAAAATATTTGAACATAATTAATATATTTTTACTACTTGTGAACAATAAAATTATAAAATTATGAAGATTTTAGACATAATTTTTGAAAGTAAACTCATTAAATAAAACATCACAAAATATAATTTTAAATTATTTACCGAGAACAGAGGGAGTAACATTTACTAGTATGGATCAATTTTTCTTCATTCCATCTTGTTTACGTTTGAAATTGAGCCACTACACTGATACGGTAGATCAATTGTTGGATTTTAGAATCCTCTCAATTAATTCTTAATTTAGGTCAATTTGGTAAATTGGTAATTAACTAATTGATTGATTAATTTTTGCCTTTCTTAGTGAAATTTGAGATCAATCAATCAAGATTGTGATTGATAATATTTTTGATATATCTTGATTGATTAGTTAATTAGAGGATGATTGATGTTAAATTAGGTAAATAATAGTTGACTTTAGATTAGTTTTTGTGTGATTGTTTTTGCCTTTCTTAAACTGTTTATATGTAGATGATTGAAGTTATTTGTAGTATGTAGTCATTGGCTTTTTGATTTATTCAATCAAAGATATTGATTGATGTAATTATAGTAAATTATTATACTAACTTTAATATTTCCTTTTAGTGTTTTTCTTTCTTGTGTTATCTCTTCTTTAAAAGGTAGTCTTGGAGGGTATTTAAGGAGCTGTTCACTGCCTTGTTTGGGTGCTTGAACCGTGAGAGATTTCTGAAGAAAAAAGAAAAACATACTTGCTGTTTGAAACTGAATGTGAGCTGAAATACTGTCACATCCTCCAACACATTCGATCTTGGTATTCGAACCGTGTTGAAGTTTCGTTTTACGTACCACGTTTGTTGCCAGTGATCAAATAGACAAGATTTCATTCCTTGAGTGGTAGATTGTACTCTCAGATTTATTCTATCTTTGTTAGGATCATTTGTTAAAGTTTCACTAGTTGTTTTCTTTGTAACGGGTTCTATATTTTCTAGTGAAAGGTTTTTGCCATATTGGCACGTCTACAAGTATTTATACTTGTAGATAAAGGTTACAACAATTTGTTCTTTACTGTGTTATTTATTCCGCTGCGATATTTACTGGATGTTACAGTAGATGTTATCACATTTTTGATAACATTTACTATATTCCAGCATTCTTTTTCCTTAGTTACATAGCTATAAAACTTTCATCAATGAATTAAATTAATTACTTCAAGTGGTATAATCTACATATTAGAAGATTGTATACACACGTCAAACTATTAAATGCATGCATAACAAAGTAAGGATGTATAGATGAACGACTATAATCATTGAATTTTTCTACTTTGGCTTTGATGCTACACAGATTATCGTGGGTTGCTCCGGGACTCGTAAGTGGATATCGGGCTTTTGTGACTGCCAAATCAACAGAGAAATACTAGGGTAAATGCAGGGGCCTGCCCTGCGAAGACACTCCGGTGTGAGAGTAAGTATAAAGCTCAAAACTCAATCTGGCAAAGTGTATTTGCAATGTAAAATGGGCGTACCTTGGCTTGACATTGTCCCAAGGCTTATATAGGGGTTGTACTAACTGCCAACCATAATGGGAGTAATGGCGGGCATAACTGCCGTGGAGTGAGCATAACCCTCGACGCAATGGGCGTAACCGCCAGACACGTCTGACCAATGATGCTTCGCCACGTGGCCACGTCTTTTGAATATGCGCGGGGTGGACGGTAAAGGCGAGACCTGCTTGCTGCGTCCTGACCCTGCGGGCGAGTCATGCTCGCTGCTCTCTTGATCGGTCGTCTGTTCATCGCTGATGCTTGGTTGCTCGCGATATAGAGGGCCTTTGCCCATTCCGTGGATTGGGCCTGGGCCAATGGCCGTGTCTTTAGACCTGTTTCTTCAGTGGCCCCTTGTTTCCTGCCCGCAGAGTATTTATGCTCGTGGTAGGAAGCATACTCGTGCTCATGATCTGGCTGCAACTAGTCTTTTCGATCACGGTGCAAGTAGGGCCCTACCTTGTACGAATTTTTGCTTTGGCCATGGTGTAGAAGAGGACAAGTGTTAGCGCCACTTGGGTGCCGTCGTTTGGTGGCCGTGCCTGTTGGGGATGTCGCGTCTTTTCGAGGCACAATGATGGCTAGAGGAGTAGGTGTGTGGGCTAGGGGGTAGGCTCAATGCCCACGTGCGTGACGATTGAGTTGATGCACAGGCTACCACTTTCCACTTTCATCTCTTTACAAATTCCAAACTTTCCAAACCTCCTAAGGCGAAAAACCCCTTTCCTGCGAAATTCTCAAGAGCCCTAGTTCTTCTATCTCCTTCCGAAGTTGTTGTCGTAACCTGTCCTTCTACATTTCCAGTGCTTTCCTACAGCTATTTGGCCTTTCTACAGTTGGTCAACCGTCAACAAGTGCTTTCTTGTAAACGACTCTCTTCAATGTCCACTTGCAACTATGTCTCGCAGTAAGTGCCTTGCTCAATTCTTGATTTCTACTCTTTATTTTTGCTTTTCGTCTGTCCTTTGAGTATAGTGAGACCTTCAATCTTAATCTGGGTCGAGGAATTTGGAAATTATCTTGTTCGGATGATTTCCCCCTTTCGATGAGCTTAGACATAGGGATTTGTCCCTCTTTTCGTCGTGGCCCAGAAATGTGTCTTAAGTAGTGACCTTTTACTTCCTTGATACTATAGGCTCATCCTCCACCTTTAGATTGCGCGACGAGGCTATTGATTCTGAGGCGACCAACTCTGTTGAAGCCTATGAGTACGACCGCGGTCAAGCGGTTAGTAGTGGCTCTAGCCTAGAAGTCCTTTCTTCCTCATCCGACGAAGCCTCCTCGGATGAACTTCTTATCACCAAGGTGGTGCCCCAAATCAAACCTTCAACCCGAAACGAAGAGGCTGGAACGAGCTCCTCCAATCCTGCTCGAAGTAGGTCAAATCGTTATCTAATTACAAAAATCATTTATTCTGGCGAAATTAAGATACAAATAGTTATCTAATCATTAGTAAACAAAAGAATAAAATACAAAAAAAGAAGAACCAAATTGATGATAATTTAATTACTGCAAATATCAAAGAAAAGATTGTATATCAAAGTGAAAACACAATTCTTGTGCATGCCTCCACCACCGTATTGCTCCCTACTCATGTGATCCATGTTTCTATCATCTTTTAGGCTTCCATTGCTACATAGAAATGATATTAATTTTGCTAAATTCATTATTAGTAATAATATTTTACAAAAATAGATATAAATTAGTTTATTAAACATTATTTGGTAAATAGTAAATGTGATTATTAATGTGCTACAAATTTTTATTATTTTATTTAGTAAAAAACAAAACAACTTAAACTTAGACCGCATAGATAAAATTAAGACAGCAAACAAAATTACCTCAAAGTAAACCAATACTTCTTAATGACTTTTCATGATAAAGTTAGACATTAAATATTATAACTCCAAAAAATAACAAGTTTTTTTGTTTTTGTTTTTCTAAATTTTGGTGAAAGTTTTGAACTATCCAACATAAAAATAAAACATTAAACTAAATATTAAAAAACAAACTAATGTTATAGTGAAAATAGTCAAATAAAAACAAGTTAAATATGTGAAAGAATTCGAAAAAAAATATGTACTACTACTTGGCTAAAATAATTATTATTTTGTTCTTCTATATAATCCCAAACAAGTTAATCGTCCTAGGTTCTTTTTCATCATATACAATCGTGAAGAAGAAATGTAGGAAATTTGAATCACATAACATCGACGACTAAAATGGAGGACATAAGTGATTTAATGGAAATCAAATGAGATTTTAAATCTAAAGCAACATTTGACCTAATAAAATGATATAATTGTCTTTTCACAAGGATCACAACTATTAAAAGTCCAAATACTACATTTTTCATCAGAATTGTGATGCCTCAAATTTTAGGAATTAATTTTATATTTAAAATATAATTCTAGCAATACTAAATGCTATAAATTAATTCCATTGAATTAATCCCGTGAAATTGATTTCATTTCTTGTTGGATATTAAACCAAGCCTAATCTAATTAAGATTGTTTTTTATTAATTAGTTGTCAAGTTCTATTATGCCTCCTAATTCATTTAGGAATAGGTTTGTCGAATAAGAATTTCATATTAGGAATAGGATTTATTTAAAGCTATTATAAATAGATGAGTTAAGGAGCCTTATTGTAAGAGGAGGTTAAAATATTTATTGAGAAAGAGGTTGGCCGTGAGCCATGAGTATGAACAAGCAAAAGTTGGCCATGTGATGTGTGATGCTGAGTCCTTCATGTTATATTTTATTGGTTGATTATATTATTGAGTGATATTAATGTTGATTATTGGTTATTCCGCTGTGTGGTAATTGTTAGGTGTTAGGGATTATCTATTCCTACACGTTAGTATTGGTATCGGAGTTCTTAATTAATTGGAACAATTAAATTTTGAGTTGCTGCCATTTGGTATCAGAGCTTATTGATTAATTAGACAATTTTATATTGCCTACATTTGGTATCAGAGCTTGAGGCTCAATCCTGGTTGATTGTGTTGAGAATATTGTTATTCAAAGTTGTGATTTTAAGTACTTGGTGAATACCCATTGAACAAGGAGTCAACGAAGTGTTGCTGCAGATTCATTTTGACAAGGAGTCTACAAAAAAATTGTCAAGGATAGTTGGAGCGTGATTTTCTCAAGGAGAAGAGGCTACAATCAAAGGCGAGTTAATTGATTGTTTGTTTGATTAAAAGGATGCTTTTTTTCAAGTTAATTCTTTCTAATTATGATTCTTGGATCATTAATATTAGTACTTATCTTAAGAATTGTTACTTATGGTATAATGTATTTAACCAATTTGATAATCTGGAGTCAAAGACACTTTCAATAGCAAAAGATCTTCGTATTTGATGAATTTTACAAGATTCAATACATGAAGAAATTTGGGGGTTGTTGCGTTTGGGAACTGCAGAATCTCTGAAAGTGGTTTGGAAAAAACTTGAACATACTTTAAAAAATTATGAGGAGTGGAAGAAACTTGAACGTGATTGTAAATATCGTGGATATTCGGTTGTACCTACTGAATATTGGGCAACAAATTATTCTGAGGATATATGTACGTTTGAGCAACGAAGTGAACATGTGAAGAAAATAAATAAAATGATAGAAATTTTGAAGAAGATGGATTAGGAAAAGCAAAGCAAAGAAAGAGAAAAAGAATTGGTAGAGAAAGAAAGTTTTGAATTTGGTGGTGATACAAAGGAGGGAAAGTAGGTAATAAAAGATATATATGGTGACACAAAGGAGGAAGAATCGATTAAAGATTCAGGTATGACTCTCAATTTAGGTGAAACTGATAGTTCATGCTTAGGTGAAGGATTTGAAAAAGAAAGTAATTGTGAAGAAGAAAAAGAAGAAGTTATGCTTGTTGACACAGGATTGAAACTAGAAATTGATAAGGAAAATTCTTATTTATTGAAAGTTGTATTTAGTGATATGGGAGATGTTAAAGAATTATTTCTTCAAGTAAGTGGTGTTGAGAATTTGTTTGTTGAAGATGATAAATTGGGTGAGAAAATTTGTATGAATATGTTAGATGATAGTGTGAATGAGAATATGAAATTTGAGAATGCGTTCAATGTTGCTCAAGATTTTGAGTTTGTTGATTTGAAGGTTGTCGATCAATATGTTGAGAAGGTTGAAAATTCTATTCCCATTGATTTTCTCGTATTGAAAATTTTCTTACTCCTAATTCAAGTACTACCAAAGTTGAGTTGTTGAAGTATTGTTTTAGTTCTTCAATTAATGAGTTTCAAATGTGTGTTTTATTCAAGTAGATATGGAAGATTATTTGAAGATTTATGAATTCTCAAGATCATGCAATAGTGGATATGTTGGATTGGACAGTTACTTTATGGACTTTGAAGATGAATATGTCAATATGGAAGATTATTTTGATCGTGAAGAACAAGCCAAAAAGTTATATGCCAATTATAAAGTTCGTCCTCAACTGCGAGTGAAGATGAAGACCAAAGATCAAACACAAGTGTACAAGTTTTTGACAACTATAGAGATCGCGTTGAAGATTATTGCTTGAGATGGCGATGAACCAAATACTTTTACGAACTTGGTTTAAGGGAGGCAATGTTGGATATTAAACCAAACCTAATCTAATTAGGATTGTTATTTATTAATTAGTTGTCAAGTTCTATTGTGTCTTCTAATTAATTTAGGAATATGTTTGTCAAATATGTTTTTTCTATTAGGAATATGATTTATTTAGAGATATTATAAATAGATGAGTTGGGGAGCCTTATTGTAAGAATAGGTTAAAATATTTATTGAGAGAGAGGTCGGCTGTGAACCATGAGTATGAACAAGCAAAAGTTGGCCATGTGATGTATGATGGTGAGTCCTCCATGTTATACTTTATTGGTTAATTATATTATTGAGTGATATTAATATTGATTATTGGTTATTCCGCTCTGTGGTGATTGTTGGGTGTTAGAGATTATCGTTCTAACACGTTAATATTGGTATCGAAGTTCTTAATTAATTTTTAATTTTATATTACCTACATTTCTATGAACCAATCGAAACCTTAACATCCTTATTAAATAATTAATATAATTGAAGATATTAAAATATTCAGCCTCCACGTGGCACTAACGGAACACGTGGCAGAGCTTAGCTGGAGCTTGGAAGAAAACCATCTTGACCCCGAGCTTGGACTATAGCTCGGAGCCCGGGTACGTATACCCTTCATCTCGTCCCGACCTCTCCAAGAAGCTCGAAGTGGCCAGAGACGCCTTCTACCTCGGACGCAAGGAGCCCGCGAAACACCATACCCGGGCTACAACATTGAGACCCTGAGGTCTATACCCCGGGAAGTAAAGATAGTCAACAAAAACTGCCGCATTCAATGCCCACCTGCTACTACGTCATCCCAGGGCCACCAGCTAGCTCCTCATTGGATGAAAAAATGGTCTGCTCTCTAAGTAAAGCTGCTTCTAGAAAATCAATGTCACTTCCAAAGAAGTTCTATCTTCTACATCAATGCAGGTCACTTCCTCATTAAAGCTTATCAATGCAGATTGCGGCTGCCATAAATGGGCACATGACTGCTTACCCCAGGTTGACACCTGGCAGTCCCACTTGTCCCAAACCAGCATTCTCCCAGTATAAATACAAGGTGATTGCCTTCATTTATAACCTAAGTTCAAATTAACACACACAACTACCAAATCTCCAAAGCATTCAGTGCATTTACTCTCAAAGAGCAGCCTGAATCCTCACCGGAGACCATTAACCTCACCATATCGATTCTCTCACGGAGGGCTTTAGGTGGACCAACGTCCGGCTCCCTATGTGCTTCCTTTCATCTCAGGTATCTACCGGAGGACAAGTTCCACTAACACTTGTGCCTATTGAGAGCCGTGGCATCCTACCTACAGACTAGCTGCATACGTGGACATCGACAGATCACCAGAGCACTTTTTGGCATGATCAATAATAATAATAGTTCATCCATCTCAAAGAAATAGTCTTATTTGATAACTCAAACTTCTTAAAATTAGTTCTTTACATATTTGTATCTTCAAAAGTTTAGATTACAATTTTATCTTTTCTTTAAAAATAAAACTGTTTTTTTAAAACGAACCAAAAAGAAAAAAACAATTATTTTTGGATAAAAAGCTACTAGAAGAATAGGCCATGTGGGGTGCACATGGGTGTAATCCTTTACCTTTGGGTTTCGCTAGTCAATTAAATGAAAAGATGTCTCATACTTTATTTTTTTCTACAGAAAATAGGAAACTACATAAAGACTTCACAAATTCAAAAATTTTAAACGAAAAGAGTCTTAAGCGAAATACATAGTTACAATTATATTCTTGGGTAAATTACACAAATCCCCTCAATTATGAGTTGAGTTTAATTTTTCCCCTCAACTACCAATTAAAGCAGTATATCCCCCTTAACTTTAACATTTTCTTTAATTGCACCTTCTATTTAGACCCCAGGATTTGAATTCACGAAATTTGCCCACAAAAGGCTCACGTTATCATCTGTATGTATGGTATTTACCATAATATTCAAAATAAAAATAAGAAATTATTTTAATGATAATTTTTATGTACAAAGAGGGTCTTAAAATAATAAGGATAATATAGTTAATTAAAATAGCAAAAGGGCACTATGGTTAAAAAAAATGCCTAAAGATGGTCACATGAGTCTTACGTGGGTATTTTACGTCAACTCAAATGGCAGCGCCTAAACAGAAGTTACGATTAAAGAAAATACTATAGTTGAAGGAGACATATTGCTTCAATTGGTAGTTTAGGGGACAATTCAAATCTAGCCTATAGTTGAGGGGCGTTATTTGTAATTTACCCTATATTCTTTTCTTCTTTTAGATGTCCATTCTTGCAAACCAGTTAGAACGAAATGGGTACGTTGTGCAGGAGCCTGAGTGGACCACATTTGCTTTCAGTTTGAGAAATTAGGCGCTAAATGAAACACCCGTTGTGCCTCTTAAAAATTACCCTGATAATATTATTATTAGATGCACTTATTTCCTCTGGTTCCTTCCATGCTTTCTATCCCTGGAAAAGACCGACCCCTTGCCTTGGTACCAGGCTCTAACTCTAAGTATGTACGTATGAATTGATTGATGCTTCCACAGTTCAATTGCAGATGTATTAGGGCTTGAATTAAATTAATAGACTTGGACCAATTTATTGATTCTCTTAAAACTTAGAACTAATATTAAGAGCTTCTTTTGTCCTATATTTCGGCTAAATTAGCCGCCTTCAACTTAGAGTTTCAATGAAACAGTAGAAAAATCTGTGTTTTTAAACGCAGTTGTGTTTTTAAAAGCTGCAATTTTTAACTTTTTTCTCAAAATTCAGATTTAAAACGCTATTGGGAAAAAAAAAGATTGTGTTTTAAAATAGTATTTCACTTGCGTTTATAAAGAATGAGGCTACATTTAAAAAAAATTAGCGTTTTGAAACGCTACACCAAACGGACTCTAAATAAAAAACAATGGTTCAATTCGATTTGTATTTTTTTTTTACGGAATACAAATTACTTAAAAGTGTTTGGTAAATAATGAAAGTGATTATTAATGTACTACAATTTATATTATATTATTTGGTAAAAAAACAAAACAAATTCAAATACTGAGATAAAATTTAGTCAATAGACAAAATTATCCCAAAGTTGACAAATACATGTTAAAGCTAGATATTAACAATATACAGCTCCAAAAAATAACACGATTTTCATTCTTTTGGAATTTTGGTGAAAGTTTTGAACTGTGCTCATAAAAAAAACATTTAATTAAAATATTGAAAAAAGAAGAAGCTAATGTTATATGAAACTATATAATATATATTTTCGAAACAAAACAATCAAATAAAAACAACTTAAATATATGAAACAATTTAAAAACAATGTACTAATAAGTACTATTTTATTCTTCTTACATAATCCAAGCAGGTTAATCACTTCTGAAGAAGAAATCTAATAAATTTGAATAAAATGACAACGACGACTAAATGGAACGGAGAAGTGATTTAAACCAAACACTTGACATAATATAAGGATATTGTCCTTTTACAAGCATCCCATCTATTAAAAATCTAAATATCACATTTTCTATCAGGATTGTGATGCCTCAAATTTTAGGAATTAATTTCAATATTTCAATAATTCATTCTAATTCTAAATATAATTTTGACAATACCAAACGCTATCAATTAATTCCATAGTATCAATCTCGTGAAATTGATTTTATTTTTGTATACCAATCAAGACCTTAACATCCTTATGAATTAGATATGAGTAATACTCTCTCCATCTCAAATAAATAGTCTCTGAAAGAAGTGTAGCTAGGACTGTTAACCAGATGTGTGATAACTTGTGTGTACAGTTGTGCACACAAGTGTCAACACAACAATGCACACAACTATTTCCAGAAAACTTATTTTTAACGAACAGAATATAAATGCGGCGGAATTAATACTTCAAGAAAAATCTTCTTTGGAACCTTTTCATAAAAGCACACCTTGCTAGAAAACAAGTTGTGAATTAAAAACACTTACAATGAAAAGAAAAATAATAACCAAAGATCAAACCCGAGTTCTAAACTAAGAACTTACAAAAACACAAAACAATCTCGAAGAATCAATCCCTGATTTTCGAGACACATGCACTAAACCTCTCAATGATTTCTCTCTTAATAAAGCTATCTTAATTCTCTTGAAATCCGTCCAACTTATGGAGGCGGAGGACTTCTTTTATAGCCATTCAAGACTCCTTGATTGACAAGGATTCAATCACATTCTGAATTTAAGATCCTTCTTTCCATATCTTCTAAGAGACCATTCCTCCTTGAGATTCTTACCTAAAAAACAAAACTATACTAAATATAAACTATTAGTTGTTAGTCAATATAAACCATATATTTACAAAATATAAAAACCTAAATAAGTACAAATATATACACTTCTTTTAAATATCAGAATCACAAAGATATAATAAAAAGATCAAGAGTATTTTCATACTCTTTCAATCTCCCCCTATCTTTGTGGTTCTGATCAAAAACCTGCAACAACAATTTGATAAGGCTAAACAGATAGACATACCACTAAATAAAGTCATTACAGTCCAAAAGCAAATAAAAAGTTCACAAAGTCCACAAGATTTAAAGACCCGAGTAGAGGTCTTCACCCAAAACATCCATCTCCATATTAGTCGCAGCCTCATCAATCTCCTTCTCAATATCAAACACTAGACCTTCAGCATCAGATGCACTAGTAGTAGCTCCCCCAGACTTGGAGATATCTCCCCCTTTTTGAGAGGAACCAGAAAGCATAGCCTCCAAATCGGCAATATTCCTTTGCAGCCCAGCAATGAGAAGATGTCTACTTTCTATCTCAGCCTGATGTGAAGATATCTGAGCCCTGAAGACCGCAATCTGAGCGTGAATGGCATTGTGGTCCTGAGCTGCAGTTGAGGGCACAGTAGTGAGAACAGTTGTGGACACAACTGTTGACACAAGGCCCTGGAGTAAGGAATAGGAAAATCAAGAGAAACATCCAGGGACCTTGCAGAGAAAAAATTGGTCATTCCAACTTTGTCAAAAACCTCAATTTTTCTAGCCTTTTCGACAACAAAAGCCCTATGGAGATTTGCGGTAAAACGATTTTCAGCGTCAGGAGAATAAAAGAAAGAATTATACTTCAAGTCTAGATTGTAAGGAGAAGAGGGAATACGAACAGAAGACTTACGAACCCGAGATTTGTGAGAAGTGCCAACTGTGTGAACTGATGTGTCACCAGTTGTGGTCACAACTGGCTGCACAGAAGACCTCACAGGAGGGACTGGCCTGCGTTTTGAAGAGAGGAGAACATCAGGATCACTCACAGTGTCATCAGAGCCCACAGAAGCATCACTAGAATCAGCAGGCTGGGACGGTGAGCTTGCCGCAGGCAGAACAGGCGCGGCTTGAGCACGAGCGGAGCTACGGGTGAGACGCCTAGAGCTGCTCTCCCCCTGAATTTTGGCCTGAGCTGCGACCTGAGCCTGAGCAGGGGAGCCCTCATCCTCATCAGAGGAATCTCGGAGAATTAACCTCCTCCTTGTGCTTGCAGAACCCCCAGATTTGGGTTTTGAAATTTTTGGAGCAGCTGGACGAGGAAGACGAGAAATTGAAGATTTCCCGGATGCGATCAGCCGGCTAGAGCGACGGACCCCTGAAGGTTCTGGTTGACGAGCATCCCTAACGGCATCAAGGACAGATTGATCTTCAACGTTAATTGCAGACGACTGTTGGCCAAGAGATTGGACATCTATCGCAGGAACATACTGTGGGGATATGCTTAAGTCAGCAACAATAGCGGATGCCTGATCCGTGGAAGAAGGTGGAGATGCCATGAGAACGATCTGCACACAAAAGATCTAGAAGAAAGGAGAGGAGAGAGAGACTTTGGGAGATGTGAGACAAGATGTGAGAGCAGTTGTGAGATTAATTGATTGAACAGATGAAGTCACAAGGTTTAAAAGGGATGTATGGGCACAACCTTGGGCCGAATCGGGGAAGAGAATAAGCCGTGTAAAGGTAGGAGTTTTCCCTTTTTGAACTTCCAAACTCATAAAGGATTAGGGCACAAAAAATAAAAAAACTTACCAAATTTTTGTGATAAGATTTGCTTTCCTAATCCGGATGGAACTCTTCCATGATTACACAACCTCTCACCGTAGTCTCCTTTGACTACTAGACTTCATAACCACCTTAGCATAAAAAGATCATGAATCACAATAGAAAAATTAGGACAAGAAGAGTGAAAATTAACAAACAAATTGCTCATATTTTCACCAAGGATTTCGAATGCCCTAACATAATCTATATGCCTATCATGAGAGAGCAATGCACACACAGTGAGGATTTTAATCTCAATAAATTGCAACATGGTATGACTAAATCACGTATTTAACATAACATTGACAAACAAGAATTCAATGAGATAACCCTCAATCATGTAGCCTCTAGAATGTCTCCATATTAGGCATTGAATCGATCCACGAGAAGGAGCTATTCACTCTCACACCATAGTGCTTCCCAAAATTTTTTCCCAAGTGATGCAACAATAAGTCATTGGCATTGAGCACATGAGTGGAAGCTTCAAAATAAATGGAGGCGCTTGTTTTCTCGGTGACCTTAGATTAGACACCCACTCCATGATAATTATCAAAAATTTAACAAGGAAATTTTATCACCAAGTTAGGAGGGATCTCACATTCAAGAGTCAAAGTAGATGTCAACACAGAGAGATAGTCAAGTGATCACAAGAGATAATCGTGCAATGCATGAATGCAGGATTTTTATTATTTTATTTATTTATTTTTTTTTGTGTTTTCTGTAATATACAATTATACGAGATGCGACGGTTATGCACGGTTGTGCGATCATCGTGATCACACAAACCGAGAGAGTTCTTAAGAAAAGAAAATCTCTCAAAATCCAAAGCCTTGGTAAAGATATCGCAAGTTGATTTGTTGTTCCAACATGTTCAAGTGTAATAATTCTTTGTTCAACAAGATCTCTTATAAAGTGGTGCCGAATATCTATATGCTTTGTACGGGAGTGTTGCACAGGATTTTTAGCAATATCTTTAGCACTCATGTTATCACAAAAAACAGTTAGGGTTTCACTTTTCAAACCATAATCCTTTATCATTTGGTTCATCCAAAGTAATTGGGTACAACAACTACCTACTGCCACATATTCTGATTCAGCAGTAGACAAAGAAACACAGTTTTGTTTCTTACTAAACCAAGACACAAGATTATTCCCTAAATAGAAACACCCACCAGTGGTGCTCTTTCTATCATCAGTATTTCCAGCCCAATCGAATCATGAAACCCACCAAGTTTGTGTTGGTATCTCTTGTATAGCTTAACCCCAAGTGAGTAGTACCCCAACATATCTTATAATGCGTTTCTGACTTTTAAGTGGGATACTTTGGGGTTAGCTTGATACCTAGCACAAATGCACACACTAAACATTATGTCAGGTCTGCTAGCTGTAAGATACAGCAAGCTCCCTATCATATTCCTATAGAGGGTGTGATCAACACTTTCACCCTCATCATCCTTACACAGTTTTTGGGATGATCCCATAGGAGTTTTTAGGTGTGATGCATTATCAAGACCAAATTTCTTAACCAAACTTTTAGCATACTTGGATTGTGAAACTGACATTCCTTCATTGGTTTGAGTGATTTGAAGACCAAGAAAGAATTTCAGTTCCCCAACCATACTCATTTCAAATGTGGATGTCATACTTTGAACAAACATTTCAAGTAAGTCATTAGTAGTAGCACCAAAAACTATGTCATCCACATAAATTTGAGCAACAAGCATACCCTTTTTATTTTTCAAAACAAATAAAGTCTTATCAACCTCTCCCCTTTTAAACCCAAGTTGAATTAGGTGCTCAGTCAGTCTACCATACCAAGCACGTGGGGCTTGTTTAAGATCATAGAGTGCCTTTTTCAACTTATAGACATGATTTGGCTTAGAAGGATCTTCAAACCCTTTAGGTTGCTCAACAAATGCTTCCTCATTTAAAACACCATTTAGGAATGCACTCTTGACATCCATTTGATGTAGAGTGATTTTCAAGTAGCATGCAATAGCTAGCAACAATCTGATAGACTCAATTCGGGCTACAGGGGCAAAGGTTTCATCAAAATCCACCCCTTCAATTTGAGTGTAGCCCTGAGCCACCAAACGTGCTTTGTTCCTTGTTATATTGCCTTGTTCATCAGATTTATTCTTAAAGATCCATTTGGTCCCAATCACATTGACGTGAGAAGGCCTAGGAACTAAGAACCAAACCTCATTTTTCTCAAACTGGATTAATTCCTCTTGCATAGCATTAATCCAATTCTCATCTTTCAAGGCTTCCAAAACATTTTTTGGTTCATAATTAGCAACAAAACAACACGAGTTTACCTGATGATACATAGATTGTACACATAACAAACCGGCAAGGTCACGGTAATTGACCCTTTTTCCTCGAGTTTTCATGCCTTCATCCACTTCTCCTATGACCTGAGATGTGGGATGATTTCCTTGTATTCTGGAGGGGATGTCCTTTTCTCTGCTTACATCTTTGTCATCAGTTTCAGAATCTGAGTCTTGGTCTTCATTTGTTTGACCACTTGTGCTGTCAGTTGTTTGAACAACTGGCTGAACAACCGGTTACTGGTGGCGTTCAGATTCATTCATATTAGCTGGTTCAGATTCGTCATTAATTGGTTCTGGCTCCCAAGTACACCCTGAAATATCATCCTCAACCGTTTTGACATTAAAATCAGTAGCATCATTAAACACAACATTTATGGATTCCATGACAGTTTTGGTTTTGAGATTATAAACTCTGAATGCCCTACTGTTCGTAGAGTATCCAATAAAAATGGCTTTGTCACTTTTGGAATCAAACTTAGAAAGATACTCTCGGTCATTTAAGATGTAGCAAATACACCCAAACACATGAAAATATTTGACCGTGGGTTTCTTTCCAAGAAATATCTCATAGGGAGTCATAGTACTTCCAATTCTTAGAAAGACACGATTCCCTACATGACATCTTTGTATTCACGACTTACGCCCAAAATTTTTAGAGAGATTTTTCGAGCTTAACATTACTCGGCCATCTCTTGTAATGTGCGATTTTTCCTTTCCGCTACCCCATTTTGTTGAGGGTTTGGGGTGAGAACTCGTGAGTAATCCCTTTGAATCGCAAAAGGCGAGAAAGTGGCGTTTTCAAATTCGATACCATGATCGAGATCGACTCTAATGGCTTTTAAACCATATAAGTTTTTGACCCTCTTGTACCAAATTTTGAACTCATCAATGGTGTTGGACTTTTCCCTTAAGAAAATTACCCATGTATATCTAGAAAAATCGTCCACACACACAAAACAGATTTTTTCGAGACATGCTTTCTACTTCCATTGGACCCATAAGGTCGGTATGGATCAATTCAAGACATCTAGTGGTTCCACGGTGTTGAACCATTTTATGACTTGATCTTGTTTGTTTCCCTTTTGACATGACCCACACACACTTAATTTCTTAAGATCCAGTTTAGGCAAATCTTTTACGCCTCAAAGTTGATTAAATCTCGATTTTTCTCTCACCGGCATGACCAAGTTTTGGTGCGGATGGCGTAGAATCATCCATTTTAGTAAAAAGCATGACACACTGCTTCCAACTTTGTAACGGTTGTCGAAGATCGAACACCGTTAAAATACACTTATTTTGGTTATCAAAAACTTCACATTTTGACTTGTCAAATTTAACAAATAAGTCATCATCACACGTTGACTTATGCTTATCGATTTGCCTTAAGCCCATCAACATGTAAAACATTGTGTAGCTTAGGCAAGCCGATACATTCAACGTACCTTTGCCAATAATTTTACCTTGAGCTCCTCCACCAAAATTGACTTTCCCACCTTTGAATGGAGCATAATCGATGAAATTTCCCGTGCTCTGTCATGTGGCGAGAACGATTGTTAAAATACGGCCCCTTCCACACTGCTTCTAAGAGAAGTGAAAACAACTGACAGGTTTACGGTTTCCTTTCTTACCAGGCGGTTTTCTTTCCGGCTTTGGGTTGTGTGTACGGTTGTGTGTTTGGTTGTGCACAGCTGTCGCCCAAGTGTCCACGCATATTGCCCAAACCCAGTTCCTGTTTCAGTTTGTGACAATACGGTCTAATATGACCAGGAGCGAAACAATGATGACAAACATACCTTCTCCTCCTGTTTTGTCTATTTTCAGCAGAATGAATAGACTTGAGAGGAGAAGATTTTACCCTTTGCTGCTAGCTCCTTCTTTTACAAAAACAGTTTCTCCATAGCCAATTCCTGATTTTCCTTGATTTCCTATTTTCAAAACCTCTTCTAACTTGGCTTTACCAGTGTTCAGCCTTGTTAGAGTTTCTGTCTCTCTATCAAGATTTGTTTTATAATTTTCACACTCCATGTCTTTCTTTGTGAGTAAAACTTCTAGCTTGGCTATGGAGTCTTTTGAGAATCACTTTCTTTTGACAAACTCTCAACTTGAGACTTTAGTTTAAGATTTTCAGTCAATTTCTCATTTACTGTCTAAATACCTTGAGTTGCTCCATCCGTTTAGTCCAATCAGTGTGGAGTTCTACATAGGTATTGTGCAAGTCCTCATAGGTAGCACACTCTTCTTCTTCTGGATCATCTTTAATTTCACCAGAAGTCAAAGAATTCAAACAGGTATACACATCAGTTGTGTAGTCAGTTGTGTGATAAGTTGTGCTGTCAAAGGATTGCACATCTTCCACATCTGACTCACTATCAGACAAAGTGATCTGAGATGGATGCCATATGGACATGTTTGCAGTCTGTTCATCATCATCAGAATCACTTAAAGTCACTGTGAAACCTACTCCACGCTTTTTAAGCGTGTTAGCACACTCATTTGCATAATGTCCAAATCCTTTGCAAGCACGACATTGAATAGAATCAATTGATTTCTTTCCTTCAAAAACTGGCTTCTTAGTGACTATTTCCTTCTTTGATGATTCACCCGTGGAGGATGTAGAGTGTGCTGAATTTGGAAACTTAGTAAACCGTTTCTTCTTCAACATGCTATTGAATTTTTGAGTAATCAAAGCACACTCATCATCTCCTAGGTTTGACTCATCAATATCTTTGGACAATTGAACAAGATCCTGAGACACCTTGAGAGCACTTGCAAGAGCAATTGAATTTGCTTTGCTAGCCTCTTGAATCCCAAGATTCAATTCAAAATTTGTTAGGATACCCAGAATAGTGTCAAGTCCAACAGTGTGAACATCCTGAGTTTCTTCAATCACAGAAATTTTAATGTTAAACTTTTCTGGGAGAGTTCTTAGTACTTTACTAACAAGTCTTGCATTGGATATGGATTCACCCAATGAAAAAGACTCATTTGAAATGTCCAAAATCTTGGCTGAGTACTCTTTTATGGTTTCATTCTCTCCCATCCTTAGATTTTCAAATTTGGTCATTAAAGTTCTTAACTTGGTTTTTCTAACACTTGCTGGTCCTTCACAATGAAGTTGAAGAATGTCCCACGCTGTTTTGGCAACAGTTTGAGTAGAGAATAAACTGTACATATGAGGATCCACATGGTCAGAGATTGCTCCCATGGCCTTGGCATTATAGTTTGCAAGAGCAATTTCCTCACTTGTCCAAGTTTCTATGGGTTTAGGTCCATAGCTTTTCTCTCCTTTGCTATCAGACGTGGATGGGGTAAGTTCTATCATGGGAGGAGTATAGCCATTAATCAGACTAACCCAAGCACGATGATCAATGTATTTAATGTGCATAATCATTTTGGCCTTCCAAATGGTATAGTTTGAACCATTTAGTGTAGGCGGTTTGTTATGACTATGGTTATGGTAACATTCCATTGTGGCTACTTTCAAGGATCGATCTCAGTTGAGTCGAGAACAGGCTCTGATACCAATTGAAAGAAGTGTAGCTAGGACATTAACGGATGTGTGATAACTTGTGTGTACAGTTGTGCACACAAGTGTCAACACAACAATGCACACAACTATTTCGAAAACTTATTTTTAACGAACGGAATATAAATGCGGCGGAATTAATACTTGAAGAAAAATCTTCTTTGGAACCTTTTCATAAAAGCACACCTTGCTAGAAAACAAGTTGTGAATTAAAAACACTTATAATGAAAAGAAAAATAATAACCAAAGATCAAACCCGAGTTCTAAACTAAGAACTTACAAAAACACAAAACAATCTCGAAGAATTAATCCCTGATTTTCGAGACACATGCACTAAACCTCTCAATGATTTCTCTCTTAATAAAGCTATCTTAATTCTCTTGAAATCCGTCCAACTTATGGAGGCGGAGGACTTCTTTTATAGCCATTCAAGACTCCTTGATTGACAAGGATTCAATCACATTCTGAATTTAAGATCCTTCTTTCCATATCTTCTAAGAGATCATTCCTCCTTGAGATTCTTACCTAAAAAACAAAACTATACTAAATATAAACTATTAGTTGTTAGTCAATATAAACCATATATTTACAAAATATAAAAACCTAAATAAGTAAAAATATATACACTTCTTTTAAATATCAGAATCACAAAGATATAATAAAAAGATCAAGAGTATTTTCATACTCTTTCAGTCTCATTGAAGTGTAACATTAAAAAGTTTAATAGAAAATAATTATAGTTCCGGACAAGTATATTTGATTACTACTAAAAAAAAAATCCTAAAAAAGATTAAGTACAATTTACATAGAAACATGAAAAGTAGCTCCAGGAAGTATATTTGATTACTTTACTAAAAAAAAAAAATCCTAAAATAGATAAAGTACAGTTTACATAGAAACATGAAAAGTAAAAAGTTATTGCCTTTTAATTGAAAGAAAAAGTGAAGTAAAAGTAATAAAAAAAAGTATATTGTAAGACTAAATAAGAGTATTTTTATTCAATTATAAGCTAAATTAAAATAGTTATTCATGAATATAGCAAATACTAAGTGATTCTTGTTGTGGAAATAGCATCTCCATTTTTCAAATCCCCTCCTCCCTTTTTTTACCATGACAACGCTAGAAAAAAAATCTTTGTCCTCTAACATAGTTTGTTTTGTTATTCATAATATTTTTAAATAATTATACAGAATATATCACCAACAAGACAGTCAAAAAATTGAAGTCAGAAATCATGCTGGAAAAAATGGTTGAGGATTGAAATTACAAAACTTAATTTAAATAATTATACAAAGTCCATTCCAATTACACAAGTAAAAAACAGAAGAAAAATGCTAGGTTTACAACTTTTTCTACAACTATTGATACAACTAGTTCTTGATGAAAGACAAAATGTGTTTTGGAGAAAGGCAATTTTATCTTTCGTTAAAACTTAGTCGTAACAATAGTTATAGAAATAGTTGTAAACCTAGCAAAAGTGAAAAGAGAAAGAGAAACTTCTATAGAAAGAGACTAGATTTGCAAAAAAAAAAAAAAATCATTCCCCATTAATTACTGAGCTAATATATAAATCTTCGGTTCCTCCCTAGAAATTTTTTATTTCTGTTGTTGTTGTGTGGGTATGTGAAATAGTGCAAAAAATATTAGGGTTGCGCAAAAAAAAATTACAAATCAAACCGAATCAAAAGAATTTGACTGAACGTGTATAAACCAAATCATTATTTTCGATTTGATTTTGGTTATAAGTTTTAGAATAATCAATGAATTAGTTCAAGTCAATTAATTTAATTCAACCTTATTACTACATTTTTGCATCAATCAATTCATACTGGTACCAAGGCAATGCAAGGGGTCAAGCCCTTCGGTCCTTTCCAAGGAAAGAAAACATCAAAGAAACGCTAGACGTGTTAATAACGAGGAAATGAGTGCATCTCCATCTAATACCCCGAAAAGCATATGTGGTCCAGTTAGGCTCCTCCACACTCAGCCATACCCATTTTAATTTGTACTAACAGGCTTGCTTGCAAGAATGGGCATCTAAACAACATAATTGTAGTCTTACTAAAGACTAAAGCAGAGCCATTGAATGTCCTTAGTGAAGGTTACACTGACTTTCTTCCACATATTTGGCTTTAGAGACCATGGTTTGGAAATATTAAGACATTTCAAGAGCGATTAGTTCTTGCCTGCGCCGGTGTCTTTCGGTAGAGTGTAGTGTAGTATTGAAGTGTTCAGTGTTGACATAGAATGAGTGGATTATCACTTCGGGATTTTCTTCTTATGAAAAATTATTATTATTATTATTTTTTACTATTTGACTTTTATTTGCGCTTCAGTCATCAGCTAGTTGATGATATGTGATTTGCTTAGGACTCTTATCTGGTTTATGAAAATATATATTACTCCATTCGTTCAACCCAAAGAGTCTGCGTTTGATATTTTAGTGTCATTGGATTTGGTTATAATAACAAAAACACTCAAGATGATTACCACACAAGCGGAGGGTAAAGATGAAAAATTATGAAAATTGTAAGTATAACTTTTTAAAAGTGAAATTTTTAAGTGAAACATCCCAAAATAGTATAGTGAACTTTTGCCTGGACTGAGGGAATATGTATTTTGCCTAAGTTTGGTTACTCAATGTCAAACTTTAAAATTGAAATTGGATGAATAATTTGAGCTCCACGAAATTTAAATTGTTCTTCCAATTCCAATTCAAATTTTGAGCTCTGGAATTAAGCATCCAAACATAGCCTAATACTCTTTTTGAATAAAAATTTTGAATTTGTGAATTCTTATGTAGTTTCCTTTTTTCTGAAAAAAAAAACCAAGTATGACATCGTTTCATTTAATTGACGACAAAACCAAAATTACACCCATGCGCATCCCACATGGCCTCTTCTTTTAGTACTCTCCCCGAAAAAACTAATTCATCTTTTTTTAGTCTGTTACAAAAAATATTTTTATTTAAAAAAATAAAAATAAAATGTTATCGACTTTTATCAATGTACCTTTTATATACTATCTTTTCATTATATTTTAATGTTTCAATATATCCAATAAACAGTGTATATTCATTTATCTTTCTACTTGCTTGGAGAATTATATTTAATTATTTATGCTCATAACAAAATAAAAAGTGAAATTGCATGGTCTACAAGAAGGGATAAAAATATTTTCTCGACATGGAATTTCATTAATAAAATAAAAATAGGATAAAATATGAATATCAATGTTATAATTAATATTTCTATTTTCATGGTATTGCAAAATGAAATTTCTGCTACTTTTAATTTATGTAATTCAAGACGTGAACTTAAAAATGCGTATTTTCACCTATGTAATCAAAAAAGTTTAACTCTAAATGGACGTAGGAGTCGTTTGGTAGTCAAGATTAAGGTCGGATAAGATTAATAAGCCGAATTGTAGGATATTTGGTACGCAATAGTCGGTCGGGACTATTAGCACGAGTTATCCGGATAAGGTCATTTTCCACTCACTAATAATATGAAGGGAGAGGGTGGTATTATTAGCGCCCTCACTAAAAAAAAACATGTGATTAACATTTTTAATTTTAAAATTACCTCCTATATATAAGTAGGGATTAATAGCGAGGGCGCTAATAATACCGGGATTAATAATAATGCTTATCCATGTCTAACTATCAAACAACCCTGTAGTGAATAAATAGTTATTGTATTGAAAATAAAACGTTTAATAATAACAATAATAGTTAACTCGTACTAAAACACGAGCTATACAAGCTCAACTGTAGCATAAAACCTCAACGGATATAACACGAGCCGGAACATAACACAAGTACACATATGAGCTATAATGCTTGGGAATCAACTAATAAAAAGGGGTCAAGACCATAACCAACAATAGTTACAACTGTGTACCAGCACGACAACCTGTGTCGGCTTCCAGCTGCAACACACAACCAGTGTAGTTAGGGGTGCAAATGGTTCTGTTTATGTCAAAACCATGAACCGAACCGATTTCAAACAGTTCCATTTTTTTTCAAACCGAACCGAACCGAACCATTCGGTTTGGTTTGGTTTTATGGTTCAAAGTAATTTATATTTTAATTATTTATTTTTTCAGAACCACTAGATATTGAAAAAGAAGAAGACAAGGTCAATTTTCAAGTATTGAAAAAGAAGAAGAAATTTGAGACTAATTTTGTAAGGTCGAGAGAGATCTTACGATGGTTGATTGAGATAAATTTTTTGTTCTATGAAATGTGAGAAAGAATGTCAAAGAGGTAAAAGGGAGAGAGCGCCGACGAGGTGAGAGGGACAATGACAGATTAATAGTGAGGTGCGACATTGCGTTGATGTGAGAGAAAAAGAGAGAGTTGAGAGACCAAGGCGTGCGATTACCATCTTTACTCTTAGAATTTTCTAGATCTCGAACAAAATTTTCAAGACAAATCAAATGACTATTAATAACAAAAATATTATATATATATATATATATATAACAGTTTGGTTTGGTTCGGCTTGGTTCGGTTTGACCCCTAAAACCATAAACCGAACCGAACAGATCGGTTTATAAAATTTTTAAACCATAACCGAATCACCCTAGTCTAAAACCAAACCAAACCGCTCGCCCCTCGATTTGGTTCGGTTCGATTTCGCGGTTCCACGGTTTAAATTTACACCCCTAAGTGTAGTACAAGTACAGTACTACCCAATACACCGAGTTTACATAACTCAAAGTCAACCAAGGTCCTCACAAAAAGCAACGATACACAAGCTCCATTAAAGCACTACCCAAATGCAAATTGATAAAGACCTTCCAGCTAAGTCGGCCTCACTGCGCTGGATCTTCCTGGTTGTTGGAGTCTAAGGGAAAACAAATAAGGAAGGGGTGAGTCGAAGACTCTTTAAGTTACTAAATGTAACTACATGGCATGCTATCATGCATGTAACAGTATAGCAATAGTATATCATTCTTATTTAAGTAACGCGATAACACATAATCAAATAAAACATAACATGAGAGGTTCAGCTGCCGTCAACCGTCTCATACCAGTTGGAGACTGCGACCAACTTGTCATGCATCACGTAATAACTAAGATAAACACATAGTACATGATATAAGGTCGAGGTACTACTTCGACCATACCAATCACTTCCAATCATATCACTCCATATCAAAACATTGCTACTGCTACTAATATTTGTGTTGCTGTCGCAGTACACATCCTGAATCGAGTGACGCTAATGCGGTACACAATGATGAAACTGTATTCGGATTTGAGGGTCAACACGGCCACAAGCCCGCGACCCAATCGAGTGGACTCCAGTCACTACAACCTGGAGTCGCTCGATATAGCTAGCCAAAGTCATGCGTATCGCTTGAATAGTGGGAGCTATAAGTTATTCCCCTTTTATGGCCATTAGAGAGGGGCGACCGAAAACATGTATGAAGGCTCGTGGCTATTACGTGGCCCCAACCCCCGCAATAACCGCACGTCAGCTTACCCTTGAAAACACATATGCCAACTAGACTCAATGCAATGTACAATCAGATATTTACTTGTCATGCCAGATAACTCATGAGGTGTTCGTATTGAATAAATTACAAAACATATTAAATCATAATGTGTTCTTATTGAATCACATACAAAATACATTGTGCGATCGTAAATACTGACCACCGAAGTAACCATCACAAAGCAGGTTATTCGTTCCTACTCACATATAAAGTAACACACTACTATTTGCATGTAAGAAATTCATACCAACTCCAAGTTAGGACTGCTATGGCTGGACACCAGAATCAGAACAAGAGTAAGTTAATTTACTTATTATCTTCAACATTATCGCGTACTACTGCGACTACATTATGACATCTACGATGTATTACGATGATACAACACGCTTCTAAGTCTTACGTATCATATGTTGTCTAGCAACCAACCACCACGACCAGTTGTATAGTTATTTATTACGCCATCTCGACAAGTTCATACTTATCTTGCTTTTGTCACGTACTGCATACGTAACTATCCCATACTAATTATATCATTTGTATTAGAGTGATAATAAGGGAAGTTGTTAATTCCTATCACAAGGTTAAATCATCTATTCTCTCTTTATGTTTATCCTCGTCTCCTACTCATGTCACGTATTACGAAACACAACTAATTGATGGTCATTTAATAGCACAAGTTATAACTCTTGAGACTCATTTAACCCTCATTTAATTTTAGGGAATAATTTAACAGGTCAACCCCGATACATAACATTGTAGGGAACCAATATGCAGCTTGTAGTAATTTATACAACACTTTTATTTGACTCCGTTGAGTCGAATATAACTTTTATTTAGCTCACTATCACCTGACGTAAACATCTTATTCTACTCCGTTTGAGTAAATTAAAATTACTAAAGAACTTGTTTAATAACTCGGTGTAATTTTGATTACATCCTACTTGACTCTGTTGGAGTCAATTAACATTTCTAATTAACTTAATAACAACTTGATATAATTTTTATTATATCTATTTGACTTTGTTCGAATTAACATTTCTAATTAACTTAATAACAACTTGATATAATTTTTATTATATTTATTTGACTTTGTTCGAGTCGTTATTAATTTTTGAGGTATCACGGCAATCCGAAGCATCGCATTATATTATTAATACTATTTTTAGTACTCTTTATTGGGGGTAATTATTCATCCCAAATTTATCAAACAAGTCTCATCTTAAATAAATAATATCAAGCATGAATTCTACTCGTTAATTATACCAATAACATGAAATTTATCTAATTTATCATACAATTCTAAAACAATAATAATAATGTTTTGGTCAAATTTCAACAAGGGAAACTAGTGATGAGAAAGATGACAAAAAAGGTTGAATCTGGGTACAATGATTACAAGATATTACAGAAATGGACACAAAGAGTTTTGTTAACTAGGGAAAGCCCTTGAACAACTTGTTCGCCGGCACAAAACCCCGGGAGGTTTTAGGGAACCTGCCTTGACCAGATGATTTATTAATCAGGTTGAATACAAGACTAAGAGCGTATACTAGGGAGCTTAAACTAGTGAGAATGTGTGTGTAAAATACATGTGTTCCTCCCTTTTTATACCTCGAATACAAAGAAACAAATAAGCCTAGAATATAGGAAATTGGTTGAAGTTGTTGAGGTAATCTCGCCACAATGTTGGTTTGAAGAGATAAGGATCCCTTGCGGCTTTGTTTGATGAAGGAACGTTTTGTTGACTCGTCTCCTTTATCTGTTGACACACTTCCTAAGAAATAGGTTGTAACGTAATAATTCAACCCGCAAAAATGTCAAGGTGCGTAGGAGAACTCAAGTTGTAAGTATCAAGATGATATATGTAAGTTGTGAACAAGTTGATTAAAAATGTAGGCCCAACAATTGCCCCCAAACTTTTCAAATTTTTCAAAAGAATATAAAGAGACAAAAAATTTAAAAAGTTTGCCAAAAAAGTAACTGACAACGTACGGCGGTTATCAATGCTAAAGGTACTGATGGGACGGTTTTTGAGACTTCCCAAGGCAAAAAGGTTACTCTTGCGTTTTCAACTGCTCACAACTTCTCTCTTTGAACAAACCAGAACATTCTCCAACTCTACCTCTCACAGAGTTGTTAACAAAAAGGTTTTCTTCCGAAAGGATATCAAAGAAGATCGTGTGGAGAAGGAAAACGAGTAGCAATTCCGGTGAGTTCCTCGTACTCTTCTCAATTTCTTGTTGCTATTTTTCTCAAGTTGCAAAAATGGGGAAAAAGAGGCTATGTATAATCGAAAGTGACGATGGTCTACCAGAGGGTTTCTCAACCCAAAATCTGTTAAAGGAGCCTGAGAAAGAAAAATGTTCGATTTCCGAAGCGGATCTGGAAGTTGTCAAGAAAAACCACGCACTGCCTCCTGAAACCGTCTTCTTTACCCATCCCTCCTTAACCTCCGAGTGTTATTCTCACGAGTGGGTGTGTTTTCCTGAATACCCCTTCACCATTGGCCTTAAATTCCCTTTCCCTGTCCTGATTACTAGGTTTTTTGCTTCTGCGAAGTTGAACTACGCCCAACTTATGCCTCAGGGTTGGAGGTGTCTTCAAACCCTAGTTAGGTTAAGGGATGAAATAGGTTTGAATGTAGACCTAGAGGAGTTCGCTTATACCACTGAGATCAGGGGATTTGGTCTGGGAAGATATTGTTTTAGAGTCAAGAGCGGTGGTGACAGCCTAAGCCAAGAGGCTGGCGTAGTCTCAAAGTGGAGGTCTCAAGGTAGAGGAAATTTCCTCTGATTCTGCTCATTATCAAAATCTTTGTACATCTTAGCCCTTAACAAACTTGAATTTCCTTTGTAGAAGTCGCCAAGCTTTGCGTTTTGTTCCCAGAGCAGGAGGATACAGAGGCAAACGTAAAGAAGATTTTTGAGTTAGACCCTCTCATCAGGTCCTTCAAGGCATTTCCAGTCTTGTTCTCTCCAGAAAGGGTCGAAGAAGAATCTCCAACAAATCCAAGCAAGATGTCCACGGGTTTGGTTTATTATCTCAAAGTTTTTGCCTATCTGCAAGTCGTTCTATTTTTCCAAATTTTCCTAACTCCACATCCTATATTGCAGCCACCACTGCTCCAAAGCTCGTTAATCTCGATTTGCTCGCTGGAGCTAAGGCAAGAAGGTCTCGAGGAAAGATAGCAAGCCGCCTCCAACTCCGGTGTCTATGGCCTCTAGCTCGAGGCAAACATCTCAAAGAAACAAGATGAGTCAAAAAAGAAAAGCGGTGGAAGGCTGCGGCCACGACGCAAGCGAAGTTTTGGATGTTGATACGACCAGAGAGAAATTTGTCATTGTTATGAAGGACTTTGCTGACAAGGTAAAATGGAAAAACTTTGATCTTGGTCCCAAGAATTTTACAAAGTACTAATACTTCCTTTACACAGATCTCTGATATAGTGAGTCCAATCTTGGACCAAGTCAGCGTCTTGAAAATCAAAGCAACGAGATGTAGTGTTGAAGCTGAAGAGTCAAGAAAAGAAGCAAAAGCAGCTGCTGGGGAAGTAGACAAGTTGAAGAAAGAAGCCAAAGTACGTGCTGCTGAAGTGGTGAAGTTAAGAAAAGAATTGGCAGACGCATGTGCCGAAAGGATGAAAGAGAGTGAGGCCCATGTCAAGGAACTTGAAGCTGCAAGGGAAGACTTCAAGTTCAATGCCACCAAAGCACTGCTAGAGGCTAGAATCCAACTAATGGAAAAGTTCAAGAATGGACAAGCTGGGAATTGGGACTTGGAAGAGGAAAAAAGAACTTTGGAGGATTTTATTGGCGAATCGGTAGATGCAGAAGAGGTGAATTCACCAGCCCTGGAAGAATTGGTTGATGACGCCAATAAAGTGTTGAGTAGCATAGTAGGGACCCAAGTTGAAGGTGGTAATCAAGAAAAAGAGGCAGAGGTAACTCCGGCGGCAGCAGGCCAAGATGTTGGGAAAATTTAAATGTTTTAGGAGGTTTGGAGAGTAACACAAACAATTTTTATGCTTTTTATTCGTTGGTCATGTAATCTGCTCATAAGAGCGTAAACAATCTATTTAGGGGTACTAGGTTGGTCTGGTACTCTATGCTTTTCATAGGTTGACAGGATTTGTTGGCTTAACCAACTCATCCACTAATCTTGGGAACATGCTGAACTTTTACTGAAGTAATCTAGGTTTCTTTTAGAAATATTTGCTTGTGTTAGCAGATAAGAATGTTTTACTGTTTTAAGCAATAGGTAACATGTTAATGTTACAACCAATAGTCACATCTTGTATAGATGTGAAATCGTGCGCACGGGCGAAGGTGTAGAAACCTTAACTCTTTAGAAAAGATGTAAATCTTTTAACCAAAATGTACCTTTGATTAGAGGTAAACCGTTTGAAGAGATAGAACAAGTATCAGCCGTCCTGGCGTGTCAACATGTTCCATCCCTCTCCAGCTAAAGTCACAACATGTTGGAGCCGTACTGGCGTGTTCACATGTTGGACTTCTTCGTCCCAGGTCTGAACATGTTGGAGCCGTACTGGCGTGTTAACATGTTCAACCTGCTCCAGTTTAGGTCTCAACATGTTGGAGCCGTACTGGCGTATTAACATGTTGAGCCTACTTTGCTAGTATACCTTGCAAAACAAATTCATGTTAGGGTTGGGTGTTAGCATAGCCAACACCCCTCCGATGCTTAAGTTAGTAAGGGTTTTTTAATAAAATTGAGGATTGAAACGCATGAATGAACTTGAAATAAATTAACTCATACCTGAGAAGTCTAGTTGTCAACTACTTGACTTACATAAAATAGAGCTTTAAATGAATGGCATTCCAACTCCTAGGGACCCTGTCTCCACTTGGGGTTGACAACCAGTATGCACCTTTACCAGCTTCAGCATCAATGAGATATGGTCCCTCCCACTTGGGAGCCAATTTACCGCATTCGGTTCTCGGTATTTTGAAATACTTTTCTCAAAACTAAATCACCAACCTGGAACCTTCTTATTCTGACATTTTTGTTGTAGGATCTAGCAATCCGTTGTTGATAGGCTGCCATCCTTATCTTGGCTAAATCCCTGATCTCATCAATTGTATCTAGATCTTGGGTTAACAAGATGTTATTTTCATCTTGAGTTAACAAACCATACCTCGTTGGGATTGTTACCTCGCGGAATTACGACTTCGCTCCAAACACCAAAGAATATGGAGTTCTACTGTGGCTCCTTTTGTAGTTGTTCTGCGCCCAAAGTACAAGTGGTAATTCTTCAGCCCACTTTCCTTTCTTTTGATCTAGGCGTTTCTTCAAGTTGTTGACAATCAACTTGTTGCTTGACTCAGCTTGACCATTAGCTTGAGGATGGACTGGTGTGGATGTGATCGCTTGATGCCCCAACGAGCACAAAAATCTCCGATCTTTTTACTTATGAATTGGGATCCATTATCACATATGATCTCGATGGTACACCGAACACGCTAATAATATTCTTCTTTAAAAATGAAATTACCTCTTTGTCTCTTACTTGCACATAGGCCTCTGCCTCGATCCATTTTGAGAAATAGTCGGTCATTGCTAACATGAACACTTTGCCTCCAGGAGCCTTAGGCAACTTGCCCACAATATCCATGCCCCATTTCATGAAGGGCCAAGATGAAACAATAGGATGTAGAGGTTCAAGAGGTTGATGCAAGATGTTACCGTGCCTTTGGCGGCGCCACATTTTTGTACGTAGCTCATGGCATCCCGACGCATTGTTGGCCGTAATAACCAGTCCGAGGGCCTTTGATGCCGTGCCTTTCCACCGGAATGATTTCCACACGTTCCTCATGGATCTCCTTCAAGACGAGTTCAACTTGTTCATTGTCAATACATCTCAAATAGTGTCTGCGAAAGATTTCTTGAACAAGACATTATCTATTAAAACAAAAGTTGAAGTGCGCATTTTAAAGGATCTAGCATTCCTAACATCGTGGTATAGTTCCAAGTTGAAGGAACTCAATTATAGGTTGGGTCCAAGATGGACTTGTAACTTGTGCCCCATTAGACTGAGTCACTTCTTGAGTTTCTCCCACTTGGTCTATAGCTGGGTACTTAACATAAATAATGGGGATATTAGTATGCAACATAGATTTGCAAGTTGATCCCAAGTTGGCCAGTGCATCTGCTTCTGTATTCTCTTCTCTAGGGACCTGTTGCAAAGAGAATGACTGAAATTTTGAAGCCAAAGCTTTAACGTGTTGAAGATATAGAGTCATTTTAGAATGCTTCGCCATGTAGCTGCCATTGAAATGGTTAGCGAGCAATTGAGAATCAACATATACATTTATATGAGTAATATTTAAACTTAAAGCAGTAGTTAAACCCATGATTAAAGCCTCATACTCAGCTTCATTATTCGTCGCATTGAATTCACAGGATACAGCTTGAGGTATGATATCGCCTTGGGGGGACTTCAGAACAATTCCCAAGCCAATCCCTTTGGAGTTTGAAGCTCCATCTGTATAAAGTGTCCAAAATCTAGGAGTTGTTTTACCTTCAAGCTGTTGTACCTCTTGTTCTACCTCAGGTTGCAGACTTGGACTGAAATCCGCTACGAAATCAGCTAGAGCTTGAGATTTGATAGCTGTTCTGGGCTCATATGTAATGTCATATGTGCTCAACTTGACCGACCACTTGGCTAATCTTCCTGACATTTCTGGAGTTCTCAACACACTTCTTATAGGATAATTAGTTCTAACAGTAATGGAATGTGTTTCAAAATAATGACGCAATTTTGTAGCGGCAGTAGTTAAAGCTAAAATTAACTTTTCAAGATGAGAGTACCTTGTTTCAGCATCTAGTAGAGACTTACTCACATAATACACAGGGTGTTGTTCACCTTGAATTTCTTTTACTAACACCGCACTAACTGCATTCTCAGATACGGCTAAATACAAGTAGAGGCGCTCACCACGTTCTGGTTTGGCAAGTAGGGGTGACGTCATCAAGTATTCCTTAAGTTGTTTGAAGGCTGCCTCATGTTGATCAGTCCATTGGAATAGTTTATTCTTTCTTAACACTTCATAGAATAACCTGCACTTATCAGATGATTTAGATATAAATCTATTTAAGGCAGCTACTCTACCGGTTAACCTTTGGACGTCTTTAATATTCTTGGGAGATTCCAAGTTGAGAATAGCTTTGATTTGTTCAGGACTGGCTTCAATTCCTCTCTTAGTCACCATATGGCCCAAGAACTTCCCTGCTTTAACACCGAAGTTGCACTTTGCTGGATTGAGCTTCATGTTGAAAGCTTTCAAGATGTTGAATGCCTCGGCAAGATGCTCCACGTGATCTTCAATATGCTTAGACTTGACTACCATATCATCTATGTAGACTTCCATCGTCTTGCCAAGTTGATCTTTGAACATCTTGTTTACCAGTCTTTGATAAGTTGCCCCTGCATTTTGAGACCAAATGGCATAGCAATATAACAATATATACCTTCGGAGTCATAAAGGCCGTATCTTCTTGGTCCGAGGGTTCCATTTGAATTTTCGAAATCCCGAGGATGCATCCATGAATGTCAAGATATCATGGCCACTGTCTCATCGACTAAAGAATCAATATGAGGAAGAGGAAATGGATCTTTCGGGCAGGCCTTGTTCAGTCCGTGAAGTCTACGCATACTCGCCACTTGCCATTCTTCTTCTCTACCACCACAACATTGGCCACCATCTTGGATATTGAACTTCCTTGATCATGTTGGCTCTCAAAAGCCTTTCCACTTCATCTTTTATAATCGGTTGCGTTCATGGGCAAACTTTCTCCTTTTCGGTGGACGGGACGAATAGTTGGATCAATATTTAACTTGTGAGTAATGACGTCCTTGCTTATTCTGTCATATCTTCGTGTTTCCATGCAAAACAGCATTTCGACTTTTCAAAAACTCGATCGCTCTTCCTCAACTTCGGTTGGAAGATCATTCCAACTTGCACTTGGGCCTCGGGATTTGATTCATCAACGAAACACTCTTCGTCTCGTGCTCCACCGCTTCAATAACATCCGGGCCTTTTTCTTTAATTGCTATGCGGGACGAGGGACCGAACTTGCCTTCATGTTGACCTTGTAGCACTCTTTAGAAAGCTGCTGATTGCCCTTCAACTTGGCTACACCCCAAGGAGTTGGGAACTTGACACACTGGTGATAGGTTGACGGCACGGCTTTCATGTTGTGGATCCACGGCCTACCTAAAATGACATTGTACGAGGAAGAACATTCAATTACACAGAACCTCTCCATAGAATTCATACCTTCCAGATAGAGAGGCAACTTGATCTCTCCAACTGTTTGTTTTACTTCGCCACTGAACCCTACTAGTACAGATGAATTCCTCACAACTTCTGATAAAGGAATGCCCATCTCTTGCAGAGCATGGGTAAAGATTATATTAACAGAGCTACCACCATCAATAAGGATCCTCTTGACCATACAATTAGCTATCTGAACTTGGACAACTAGACCATCATGATGGGGGTCCAGCGTGTTATCCTTGTCTTCATCTTCGAAGGAGATAACTTGACCATCGTGAAGTCGCGGCATCTTGAGGGCGTTCGGCGATCCTCCTTTGAGCTCTTGGCATGACGCTTGGCAGAATAAGTTGTACCACAAATATAGGATCCACCGAAATAACATTTACTACCTTGGTGGTGGAGGAGGTATAACTTTCTCGGGTGCGGATCGCTCCACGTAATCGGGTTCTTTGGATTCACTTCTGACCCTCTTCTTACCCAACAGATCCTTGAGGAGTCCTTTTGACAATAGATGAGCAATCTCCTTCCTCAAGGCGAAACAATTTTCAGTAGTATGCCCGAATTCCTCATGAAATGCACACCACTTGGACTTATCCTTCCAAGTTGTGGGCTTGTCATTTTTCTTAGGCCATCTTGCTCTATCTCCAAGATTCTCCATGGCGCAAAGGACTCCTGCAATATCCACAGAAAAGCAATAGTCAGAAATTCTAGGGTAGTCATTATCATCTCCATCTTGATCATCATCTACAAAATGAACTTTAGAAGATTCAGATTTAACAGGGGGTTTGCCCTGCTAGACTTATAATGATGGGAGTCGATTTTCGTCCGATGGCTCAAATAGAGGGTCCTTCCAATTGACTTTTCCATTGCTAGACTGTCCTCCTCCAATCGGATGAATCGTAAGGCTCGGTCCTTATTTCTTCAAGTTGTTTGGCGGTGTCATCACCGGCTCATTATAAAATGGAGAGTTCTTTCTCGGGCCAATACGGAATGCTTCGGTAGCGTGGACATATCCAGATTGGGTATGGTCACGCTTCTTTATTAAACTGTGCAAATATTCCTTAAGACTCTCATTAGGTTGCACAATTACGTAAAGGTCGGTCAACTTGTCGAACATGTTGCATGAAAATTGATTAGTGAACATGCGACAAGTTGAGCATAGGAAGAAATAGAGTTAAGAGGAAGTCCTGTTAGCCATTTTAAAGCTGGTCCCGATAGAGTTGAGCCAAAGCCCCAAAAACATGCTTCTTTAAAAACAGGGGGATACTTATAATGTCCATTGATTCTTGATACAAAGAACACATGTTCTTGGATCGACTTCCATCATACTTCTTCATATGAGGGACTGAAAATCTCTTTGGGATTTCCACATTAGCTATGGCTGGAACAAAACGGGATTCGTTGTAGCAAGTTGGGGAAATTTGGTGATGAGGCAAGTTGACTCGGGCACACCTCGAAGCAACTCTTTTATGGTTTGCATTTCCCTAATAAGTTGACTTTCGCAAAAGAGAATTATTATTAAACCGGGATGCGAAGCGTCAAAAGTATTAAAGAAACTCCTGTTTGCCCCATCGAGGGTGCGGCATAGGTATAGCAAGACGTCAACACAGTTGGCTAGTTGTAAAGTTGAACCGTGGCCTCGAGGTTGGAATTGACGTCATGATTGTACTTTCTGCTGGTAAGGTACTAGACATAGGGATATCTCCAACATGGCTTGGTCTGTACTGCACCAAACAAAGATCTAGGATGCAAAGGTGAAAATGGAGTAGATGTTTGAGTTTCAGTTTGTTTTCCTTTACGCATGGAATCAATGGCATTGAGTATCATAGTGTTTGTATGCTCTTGAGCATCCAACTGGTCAGTCACTTTTTTCAATATCGTGACCATGTTAGACATTAGCTCCATATTGGCAGCTTCCGGATTTGAAGACGGATTGCCTGAGATACCAGAACTAGGAAGTGGCTGGTTCCTCTCACCAAGACTACCAGACGATGGATTGGCCATTTCTATATAAATAATCAAAGTGTCCCACGGATGGCGCCAAATTGTTTTGGTCAAATTTCAACAAGGGAAACTAGTGATGAGAAAGATGACAAAAAAGGTTGAATCTGGGTACAATGATTACAAGATATTACAGAAATGGACACAAAGAGTTTTGTTAACTAGGGAAAGCCCTTGAACAACTTGTTCGCCGGCACAAAACCCCGGGAGGTTTTAGGGAACCTGCCTTGACCAAATGATTTATTAATCAGGTTGAATACAAGACTAAGAGCGTATACTAGGGAGCTTAAACTAGTGAGAATGTGTGTGTAAAATACATGTGTTCCTCCCTTTTTATACCTCGAATACAAAGAAACAAATAAGCCTAGAATATAGGAAATTGGTTGAAGTTGTTGAGGTAATCTCGCCACAATGTTGGTTTGAAGAGATAAGGATCCCTTGCTGGCTTTGTTTGATGAAGGAACGTTTTGTTGACTCAGTCTCCTTTATCTGTTGACACACTTCCTAAGAAATAGGTTGTAACGTAACAGTAATTCAACCTGCAAAAAATGTCAAGGTGCAGTAGGAGAACTCAAGTTGTAAGTATCAAGATGATATATGTAAGTTGTGAACAAGTTGATTAAAAATGTAGGCCCAACAAATAATAAAGAGGGTTAGTAACTTATTAACTCGCGAAAATACTACCGATTAAACTTTGAGATTTACCGATATAAATGATCTACTAGTCGAGTAGGTTGACCTTATGATTTTAATTCGTCGAACTCTCGAAAAAAACAGAAGCCAAATGAGCTTCGTATGCCGAGAAAACCCTCGGCTTTACTTACGGCAGGAGGGAGAACGGAGGAGATGTGTGTGTTTGTTATTACAAATGATAGATCAAGTCTCTCCCTCCACTGACTTATCTCCTCCAAGGTCGGTAAGCTAAAAAAAATTGAAACTAATTGATGATTGGGTGAACTGGCGGCTTGCACATCTCTCTCACAATGAAGAAGCAAGGAGAGGATAAAAAAAGATTGTCTTGCTATATGTATGACCGACACCATCAGCAAATTGGTGTTAAATTTGGTCAATAGTCAATGTTGCTAGATGTCAAGTGGAGAAAACCCCATGTTTGAAGTGTCAAGCCATGATTGGTCACTCCTAATTATGTAATTAGTGCTAACTAATTAAGTTTAAGCCTAATTAATCACCATAAACACTAACTAAACTTAATTAAAACTAGTTATAATTAATTAATAAATTCAAAAATTCAATTTTGACCATTTAAAAAAAGTAGTAACATACTTTATCATTACGCAAAATTTTGGGTCAATTTTAACAGTTTACTTGGAACGACTAGATATCTAAAAATAGCAAATAAAGTTTGGTTAGAAATTCCTAGATGTCTCGTTACACATCATCAAACAGATTTGAATTCTGAGTGAAAGAAAATTATAGCCAATTTACTACATGCATGCTGCTTGGGCAGACTAAAAATCCGAATTTAAGCATATATTCATATTTTTATGTATAACTTTTTCAATCTCAAATGGTTTAAATCATAACCGTAAATGTTATTAAACTTATTCACAGTAACTACGAGTGAAATAGGGCGAAAAAGAGAATCTCTCTTTGAAAAATTAAATATATTTATAGAGAACAACTTAATTTAACTTGGTTAAAATAGTATTTTATCTACCTCCCCTAAATTATGTACATAGCTCTCCTAACTTGTCCTAATTATAGGCATTACCCCTTAAGTATTAAATATTAATCCCTCCGTCCTAATGAGTGTTAATTTTTAATATTAATCGCTCCGTCCTAATGAGTGCTAATTTTTAATATTTGTTTTGTTCTTAAATGAGTGTCTATATTGATATAAATTTATTAATTTTATCTTCATTGCGATGCCTAATCGCGATACCGGAATTTCTCATCGCGATGCCTTGATGCCTCATCGCGATGCCCAAATACTAAGAAATGAATGATCCAATCCAATAGACAAATCAATTAAAGAATCAAAATCAAGATTAAAAGGAACTGCATTTGGGTTGGGGGGGGGGAAGATTATCAAATTCTTAATAAAGATTCTAGAAATATTAAATTCGGGAGAGGAATTTGGAAGAAACATTTGAATGAGATGGCAACAAAGGTTGTTTGCAAGTGAAAGTTAAAAAAACCAACTCAATGAAGAAAGGGTGGGCAAACAGGACATATATGGAGAAATATTTTCAATTCCATTAACAGCACATGTTAGACAATTCAAATACTGGGCAACGCAACGGGGATCGACCTGCCAGGTCAGGTCGCAGAGGTCGAGGGGACAGCGTCCCTAATGGGGGTTCGGGGGCAACACCCCCGAAAGGTAAACGAAAATCAAGTCCCCTCCAGCGGTTGAAATTCAAAAGGAGCATCGCGATGCACAAAGTAGAGCATTGAGATGCATAAAGTGGAGCATTGCGATACACAAAGTGAAGCATTTCTTTTTTGTCTCTGTGAATAAACTGAAATGGATGGCTTGAGCAACAGCTCGCCTTAGCGCGCAACGGAAAGCTCACCCTAGCGAGCAACTACAATTCAATTTTTTTCAGTTGGCCCTCCTGCTCTCTAAGGCGCGCACCAATTGGTTCCCTAAGGCGCGTTGCGATGATCGCGATGTACCAATTGTTGCATTGCGATGCCCCAATTTACAAAAGTGGTGCATTGCGATGCAAAAGTGGTGCATCGTTATGCCAAGGTGGTGCATCGTGATGCACAAAAATAAATATATAAATTGGGCATCGTGATGCCTTGGGTTACTGACGCGCGTGTTTTTTTTTCATCAATGGCATAAATGTTTTTTTGCCCCAAAATGTTTTTTTTCAGTTTTTAAAAAAGATGAGTGAACTGGAGCGATTACAAATGTTGAAAAATGGACCGACTTGTAATTCACTCATTAAATAATGTCTTGAAATAACCGGGGAGAGTAATGCATCAAAACCCAATCGAGTTATAAGTCCAAATAGAGGCCTAGAACTACTTTAACACAAGAGTCGTGAAGATCACTGGGACTGCACAGTTTGCATTTGCCAATGCTTACAAGTCGGGCCTTTGCGCAATCCAGCAAGTCAACGGACCACATAAGAATAAGCCCATATGCAATAACATCAGTTGACGTAACAAATCAAGAGGGATTATCATGGTCAAGTTAAAATCTAGTCTATATAACTGATGCGGGAGCATTGAGTTACGATCTTCGCAAAGAACCAAACAAAGTCGTGGATACATTACAAGTGGGTGAAGATGGTCTAACATTGTCTCTCGAGTCATTGGTAATGCAAACAAGGAAGGTTCAAGAGTTTGGAAGGCCTTTGGAGGTCACGTGCGCAACGAGGGAGGATTTTTGGACAAAAGAAGGCATTGGGGACATTCTGGCTAGAGAGCGATCGCCCTCTCTTGGACAAAGCGATCGCCCTTGAAGCAGAATCGCGAGCCAAGTTTCTGGCCACAAAGCGATCGCTTTGTGGCGTGACAAGGCGATCGCCCTGTGACCAGAATGGGCGATCGTGAGTTTTTCCTGCTGTGTTTGTAAATCCTAGCTTGTATAGGTTTGACTTTCTATTCCTAGGAAGAGTAGTATTCTTAATGTTTATACTTTTAGGATTAGTCTTCTATTCCTTGTTAGATTAGGATGCTTTGTAAACACCTATAAATAGGGTTAGATCTAAGTTGTAAAAATTCAGATTATTGTTATATAATTCTCAAGGAGAAATTTCAAAGAACAAGGTTGTTCTTATTTTTGTCTATTATTTCCTTAGGTCTAGGAGGTAATATTCAAAAGGATTCTTTACGATAGGTGAGTGAAGCCTATCCGGTGAATCCAAGCGAGGTCTTTACGTTAGGAGAGTGAATCCTAACCGGTGACTCGTATTCTATCTTCTATTTTCGCTGCAACTTTGATCATTATTTCATCATCTTCATCCATAGTTTCGTAGACGACAAATCCGGCGTTTGTTACGCATCAAATTTGGTATCAAAGCTTAGGTCTTTTACAAATTCCAACTTTGTAAACGATCATGGCGGAGGAAGCGGGATGCCCACGAGGAATTACCTTGGAACAAGCTGCAAATTTACGAAGAGATCGTGAGATGCAAGAACTACGTACACGAATGGATCGCGTGTTGCACTTACTAGAGAGACCACAAGGTCATGTGGAGGTTGAAGAATCCAATTCGGATGAGGAGGAAGTAAGGGAAGTAAGGCGCCCAAGGCCTAGACAACAATAAGTACGGCTTAGGGAGGACGACGATCGAGGCTTGAAGCTCGACATTCCCGATTTTGATGGTGCTATGGATCCGGAAGGATACTTGGATTGGGTTCGAAGAGCGGAGCGGATTTTTGAATACAAGGAGTATAGTGACCACAAGAAATTCAAGGTGGCTATCCTCAAGCTTACAAGGTACGCGTCCATATGGTATGAAAATTTAAAATCTCAACGAAGGCGTGAAGGAAAGTCAAAGATTGATTCTTGGGACAAGTTTAAAAAGTATGTTGATCGAAGGTTCTTACCTAGTACTTATCGACAAGATAACTTTACGAAACTCATACAATTAAAGCAAGGGAATTCTACCGTTTCCCAATATGTTGAGGAGTTTGAGAAGCTTTCAATTCTTTGTGACATGCAAGAGCATGAGGAGCAAAAAATTGCGAGATTTATGGGAGGGCTAGATGTCGAGATAGCCAACATAGTAGAGCTACAACCATGCTTTACTTTTGAAGAAATTTGCAAGGTGTCAGTCAAGTGTGAGAGACAAGTGAAGAAGAAGAGGGTGGGTAACAAGATGAATTTTTCAAGAGGGTTTTCAAGTAATTCGGCTACAAGCAACCCGGCGCCGAGCAATCCAAAGCCTAATACTCAAACGGAAAAGCCCAACAAGAGTACCACAAATGAGAAGGTCGAAGGAAAGAAGCCGATCAAGAGCAAGGACAACGTAAAGTGTTTTAAATGTCAAGGATATGGTCACTACCAATCCGAATGCCCCACCAAAAGAGTCTTAACTATTCATGAGATCCGAGAGATTGAAGACAACCTTGCGACGCAAGAACAAGAAGATGAATCCGAGGAGAAGAGGTAGAGGAGTTTGATTCCGAAGATGTCAAGGGGAGACACTAGTTTTGAGAAGATCTCTACACGCAAAACCAACGACCATGGAAGAGGAACAAAGGGAGCAAATCTTTCATGCGAAATGTCTTGTGCAAGGAAAAGTGTGTGATGTGGTAGTAGATGGAGGGAGTTGCGCGAATGCCGTATCAAATATCCTCATCGACAAATTGAAGGTTCCAACCACAAACCACTCTCGTCCTTACAAACTCCATTGGCTCAATGATGGATCCGAAGTCAAGGTAAATCGCCAAGCCCTAATCTCTTTCTCTATGGGAAATTATCATGATGAGATACTTTGTGATGTGGTTCCAATGGATGTATGCCATATACTTTTGGGACGACCTTGGCAATATGATCGATATGTGACCCACGAAGGGCCCTGAGAATGCTTACATTGTGAAAAAGGATGGTAAGAAGTTCAAGTTGAATCCTTTGCCACCCTCCAAAATAGTTCCCATCAAGAAGCCCCCACAAAAGACAAACTTATTGGCAAGTGAACGAGAAGCCGAACAAGCCGTCAAGGATGGACAAGCGATTCTCGTTATTCCTCAAGGGTCCAAAACCAAGAAGGGAGGAACTACACCCCTTAATGAAACCCCTACTCAACAAGTTCAAGGATGTATTTCCCGAAGATCTACCACCGGGTTTGCCACCAAAGAGAGGAATTGAACATCAAATCGACTTGATACCCGGAATGCCACTTCCCAACAAACCGGCATATCGATGCAACCCGGAAGAAACGAAGGAACTACAAAAGCAAATTGAGGAGTTGCTCGCAAAGGGATATGTGGAAGAAAGCATGAGTCCATGTGCGGTACCGGCCCTTCTTGTACCCAAGAAAGATGGATCATGGCGAATGTGCGTGGATAGCCGAGCAATCAACAATATCACTATCAAATATCGATTTCCAATGCCACGCTTGGATGATATGATTGATGAACTTTATGGTGCTATATTCTACTCGAAGATTGATTTGAGGAGCGGTTATCATCAAATTCGCATGCGCGAAGGAGATGAGTGAAAAACGGCATTCAAGACAAAGCACGGATTATATGAATGGAAGGTGATGCCATTCGGGCTCACAAATGCTCCAAGTACGTTTATGAGATTGATGAATGAAGTATTGAGACCGTTTTTGGGAAAATTTGTGGTCGTCTACCTAGACGATATTTTGGTCTATAGCAAGAGCGAGGAGGAGCATGTGCGACATCTTGAAGAAGTGCTACAAGCTTTACGGAAAAACAAGCTCTATGGAAAGCTCGAGAAGTGCTCATTTATGCAACCAAGTGTGACATTCCTTGGTTATGTGGTATCGAAGGAAGGAGTTTCGGTTGATCAAACAAAGATTGAGGCAATCAAATCTTGGCCTATTCCAACCACTATAACGAAGGTACGTTCATTTCATGGGTTAGCTTCTTTCTATAGACGCTTCATCAAAGATTTTAGTACTATTGCTAGTCCTATGACCGAAACCTTGAAGAAAGGGAAATTTGAATGGACTTCGGCGGCCCAACAAGCCTTTGAAGAGCTTAAGGAGAAACTATGCAAAACACCAGTTTTGGCTTTACCCGATTTCTCACAACCTTTTGAGGTTGAGTGTGATGCTAGTGGAGTGGGTATTGGAGCGGTGTTGACTCAAGGAAAGCGGCCCATTGCCTATTTTAGTGAGAAGCTTGGAGGAGCAAGACTCAACTATTCTACCTACGACAAGGAGTTTTATGCCATGGTTAGAGCTTTGGATCATTGGAGTCACTACTTAAGGCCGAATCACTTCGTCCTACATTCCGATCATGAAGCATTGAAGTATATTCATGGGCAACACAAGTTGAAACCGAGGCATGCGAAATGGGTGGAATTTCTACAATCCTTTAACTTTTCTTCAAAGTACAAGGACGGAAAGAACAATGTGGTAGCGGATGCATTATCTCGAAGATATTCTATGCTCACCATGATGGATGCCAAGCTACTAGGGTTCAAACTAGTATGCGAGTACTACAAGGAGGATCCGGATTTTGACTCTATTGTGCGAGATTGTGAGAAAGGATCAAATGGGAATTTTGTGCTACAAGAAGGATTCTTGTTCAAGGGCAATCAATTATGTATTCCCAAGTGTTCGATAAGGGAATTGTTGGTACGAGAAACTCATGGAGGAGGCCTAGCGGGACACTTCGGCATCAACAAGACATTGGAGTTATTGCAAGAACACTTTTATTGGCCGAAGATGCTTGGAGACGTACAAACGATTATATCTAGGTGTGCCACGTGTCAAAAGATGAAGAGCACATTCCATCAAGGTTTATATACACCTTTGCCCGTGCCGAAGCAACCATGGAGTGATGTGTCGATGGACTTCATTGTGGCTCTACCAAGAACGCAAAGGGGAAAGGATGCTATCATGGTGGTCGTGGATCGATTCTCGAAAATGGCGCATTTCGTGCCATGTCACAAGACGGATGATGCTTCCTTAGTGGCGGATTTGTATTTCAAAGAAATTGTGCGTTTGCATGGAGTGCCAAAGACAATTGTGAGTGATAGAGATAGCAAGTTTCTTAGCCATTTTTGGAGATCTCTTTGGAGGTTAATTGGTACAAAGTTGTTATTTAGCACATCTCATCACCCGCAAACGGATGGACAAACGGAAGTCACCAATAGGACTCTTGGAGTGTTACTACGAGGACTAGTTGGGAAGACTCAAAAGGATTGGGATTTGAAGTTGGCTCATGCGGAATTTGCTTACAACCGTACACCAACTTATGCAACTCAACATTCTCCATTTGAAGTTGTGTATGGGGTCAATCCTTGTTTGCCAATTGATATGGTGCCTACTCGAAGAGGGAAAGAGCAACCGGATGCGTTCAACAAATTGAAGGATATACAACACTTCCATGAACAAGTTCGTGCAAGAATCGAGAAGGTGAACGAGATGTACAAGAGGAGAGCCAACAAAAGTCGCAAGCAACCGGAATTTCAACCCGGAGATTTAGTATGGCTACATTTGAGGAAGGAACGATTTCCTAGCAAAAGGAAGAACAAGCTCATGCCAAGAGCCGAAGGACCTTTTCAAGTGCTTGAAAGATTTGGTGATAGTGCTTACAAGTTGGACCTACCCGAAGAGTATTCGATAAGTTCTACATTCAATGTGGGAGATTTGTCACCATACTTAGAAGACAAAATGCTTGAAGAATTGAGGCCAATTCTTTCTCAAGAAGGGGAGGATGATGCGGGAGCATTGAGTTACGATCTTCGCAAAGAACCAAACAAAGTCGTGGATACATTACAAGTGGGTGAAGATGGTCTAACATTGTCTCTCGAGTCATTGGTAATGCAAACAAGGAAGGTTCAAGAGTACTTTGGAAGGCCTTTGGAGGTCACGTGCGCAACGAGGGAGGATTTTTGGACAAAAGAAGGCATTGGGGACATTCGGCTAGAGCGATCGCCTCTCTTGGACAAAGCGATCGCCCTTGAAGCGAATCGCGAGCCAAGTTTCGGCCACAAAGCGATCGCTTTGTGGCGTGACAAGCGATCGCCCGTGACCGGAATGGGCGATCGTGAGTTTTTCTGTGTGTTTGTAAATCCTAGCTTGTATAGGTTTGACTTTCTATTCCTAGGAAGAGTAGTATTCTTAATGTTTATACTTTTAGGATTAGTCTTCTATTCCTTGTTAGATTAGGATGCTTTGTAAACACCTATAAATAGGGTTAGATCTAAGTTGTAAAAATTCAGATTATTGTTATATAATTCTCAAGGAGAAATTTCAAAGAACAAGGTTGTTCTTATTTTTGTCTATTATTTCCTTAGGTCTAGGAGGTAATATTCAAAAGGATTCTTTACGATAGGTGAGTGAAGCCTATCCGGTGAATCCAAGCGAGGTCTTTACGTTAGGAGAGTGAATCCTAACCGGTGACTCGTATTCTATCTTCTATTTTCGCTGCAACTTTGATCATTATTTCATCATCTTCATCCATAGTTTCGTAGACGACAAATCCGGCGTTTGTTACGCATCAATAACACCTACTCCTATTATTGGTAGATAGCATTAACTTTCTCTCTCTATCACACACACACACACACATTTAGTTAGTCGCTAGCCATTCATCAATTAGAGTGTTGGTGTTGTACAGTTAAGTGTTGGTGTGCAAATTCATTCTACTCAAAGAATACTCATATTCTTACGTTCAATGATGTGGCAACCGGTGTGGCCTTATTGAGGCAATTTTTCTTTACTTACTAACTCTCAATTGATGACCATGATTAATCAGATCCAATCCCAAATGAAAAATAAAACAAAGAAAAAAGAAAATCAACCCTCCCTTTCACCACTTAATTCATGTCCGCCGAATTGATTTTCTGTTTTGTTTTATTTTTTTATATGTGTTAGAATTTAATTAATCATGGTTATAAATTGTATTAGTAAAAGTAAGTAAAAAGAACGGGCCCACTAGGGTCACATCAACTACCACATCATCATCGGATATAAAAATTTGAGTAATCTTTGAGTGACCATAGCATTACTCTAATATATTATGTGAGATAGTATTATATTTAAAAAGGAGGGTAGTTTTTTTTTTGTTTTTTGTTTTTTGAACTCTCTCTATCTCAAAAAAAAAAAAAAAAAAAAAGGGAGGGTAGTTTTGTTAAGCAAGTTTGCAAAAGAGTTAATACCTCTGTTTTTTAAAAAAATGATCAAATTAAAATTTTATGTTTCTTGTTTTGGGTGGAGGGGAGGGGTATCTTTTGTGCGACAACGGAAGCGAGCAAATAATAAATTGAGCAATAATCAATGATCAAACAATTAGAAATTAGGGATTGAAAGAAGAGAGAGTATTTGGAGTTTTAAGACTGCGGTATATTGATATGAACACCTTAACCACGTTTTAGGGTTACAACTTATATATAGGATACAAGACCAAACCCTAAGCTGATACAAATAGGCGGCCACCATCTTTCTAGAATCTCTATATCGCTATAGAGCGGCCGCCCCCTCTTTCCAGAAACTCAACCACACTGTTGCGTGCCCATGTGCTCCGCTGCGATCCATCCATGTCTATACCCACAGTTCGTATCACAAGAGAGCTACACCTCCCGCACCCCCCAAATTCTACATGCCTAGAATCGAACCATCCATTCTAACAATATCTCTATTTGAAATGCACACCTTTTAGTTTCACTAGAATGAATTTTGACATCTAGTCATTGTTAGGAAATTGACCAATATTACCTAAATCCTATTATGAGTAGGAAAAGATTACTTATCCTATATTGGTTAGGAGAAGGAATAGTAATCTCATATCGGTTAGAAAAGGGAAAAAGTGGGTGTGCCTCCCCTATATAAATAGGCTTCACTAGTTAGGATTTTTTGAGTGGAAAACTTGAGAGAGTTAGCATAGGTTTACAATTTAGAGAGAGAAATTGTACGCTTGTATGCGATTGGTGAGGATATTAAAGAGTGTTGAGAAAGAGGGTGTCTCCATTCTTGTAATATCAAGAAATATATAGAAGTTATATTTTGGGTGGAATAGGCTTTTAGCCGAATCACGGAATATTGTGTGTTTTGTCTTTATTTCGTGTGTGTTGTTTGATTTCTCTTGTTGCGGATTTTTTGTATGGGTGAGTGATCCTAACAGTCATTACAATAAAAAATTTTCTTTTTTGGCTCTTAAGTAAAAAACATTGATATTATTTTCAGAAAAATACTTGAATTTGATCTTGAAGTTCACAAAGTTAAGTTATCACGAATTATCACTTAAGTAACCTTAAATGCCACTTAGATTGGGTACTTAGGTGATAATTCGTAGCGCAGTCGTGACCATGGTTACCATGGCCACTGTGGTTACCATGACCACCAGTAAACATGGTCACGATTGCATTACGAACTCGCGAGTGGTGATATCTTATTAACCAGACGTTGACAAATTTCTTTATTTCTTGCTTAAAAGAAAATCTGATTGATCCTTTTCCTTAAAACTGTCTGCAAGTGTCAATATCCAGTGACACCTAATGTACCTTGGCTGTCTTTCAAGAGAAGGTATTTTGCATATAAAAATGCCACAACATAAAATAAATGCTGCTATTTCTTACTTCTTAAGACTATAAATTTCAAAACTTAATGATCAATCGAGTAACCTGTCATACACCAATCAAAGATCTCTCCCCTATAAATGCATCACAAACCTAATTTATCTTTCCCAACTGAATAAGGATGAAGGAAAATAAGTCATTTCCTGCTCTTTTTCTCTTTCTAATATGGCACTTGATATCTTCTGGTAATATTATGAGCTTAAATTGGATTTTGTGCAGCTTTATCTGCTAATTTTTCTTTCCTTTTATCCTATGTAAAATCTATTTCAAATACGTGCAATGCATGTCTAATTTACGAAATTTTTATTTAATTGAAACTAATTCATCAGGGCACGAAGTAGCCGAGGCATGCACATTCTATGTAAGCAACAAATGCCCATTTCCCATATGGCCAGCAAATGCCCCAAACAAAGGCCATCCAGTAATCGCGAATGGTGGTTTCTACCTGCCATCGGGCCAACTTAAGAAGATCCCAGTCCCTGCAGATTGGAACGGTCGCATTTGGGCCAGAACGGGCTGCAAATTCGATTCCATTTGGAAGCCTGCCTGTGAAACTGGCGACTGCGATGGAAAATTAGAGTGCGGTGGAAGCATAGGCCTTCCCCCGGCTACACTAGTTGAAATTGCACTACAGCCAGACAGGACTAAACCAAGTTTTTACGATGTTAGCTTAGTGGACGGCTACAACCTCCCTGTCTCTGTCACGACAAAGCCCGTTTCACCAAAGTGTCGCATTGGAGGTTGCTCGAAGAATTTGAACAATATTTGTCCACAAGAGCTAGAAGTTGTGAACGAGCAAGGGCAAGTTGTGGCCTGCAAAAGTGCTTGCTTGGCTTTCGATCTCGACAAGTTCTGTTGTAGGAATGAATACGGGACCCCCGACAAGTGCAAGCCAAGCGTGTACGCGAATATATTCAAGGATGCATGCCCTTCTTATTATAGTTATGCATATGATACTCCCCCACCATTGGTGAATTGTGCATCGGATGAGTATGTCATAACTTTTTGTCCCTCGAAATGGGGCAGTGAAATCGAGTCTACATAGAAGTCGTTCCCCCCTCCCCCGGCCCCCGGCCCCCGCCCCTTCTCGGTAGTCCAATTGGCAACAATCATATATCTATGAAATATGTTTTTGATCTTTAAACTTTAAAGTCTCCTTTTTCCATGATTTTTTGAGTCGACACACAGCCATTTGTTTTAATCTCAACCAGGTTACTGGATCTAGATTCAAATAATTAGGTAAAATCCGGGTCGGTACTTTTTAGATATCGCTAAAGTCCACTATAATTGTTTCAAACTGAAAAATGACACTTTTGTTGTGAAATGTCATCTATACCCTTAAGAAACACGGAACAACACGCTATTAATCGAAAGAAGATGGATAAGCATAAAGTATTCCAAGAGTACTAACACTATGAATATAATAACAAAGATTCGAGGGAAAAGAAAAGATCCGCATCTCCAATATGCTATGTGTATGTATAGCCTAGCTTTTCGAAAAGAGCTGGTCCAGTAATCAAATAGAAGGAGAGGAAGTGGAAAAAAGTAAAGGAAGTCTACTGGTCCAAAAGGTTGAATCACCTTGTTATAAGGCATGCAAGAAGATCTCTCTCTAACAGAATAGGCCTATCTTCTTCTTTCATGCGTCTCACTTTTGACCGCGGCATAAGACTCTCTTTGAATTTTTCCTTTCTTTAATTTTTTTCTTTTTGGTATTGCTTTCGTTCAAGAGCAGTGGTATAACTTAGAAAAGGTCTTAGTTAGGCTCTTGGGAAGTGAAGGGGATGGTTGTAGTGTTGGAGAGATGAATTAGATTTTTTGGGAAGTGAAGGGGGTGATTGTAGTGTTGGATAGATGAATTGGGTTTCTTGGGAACTGAAGAGGGCGTGGGCAGTTTTGAAAC